>CM049841.1:18113838-19315781 GCA_027422415.1 Schizothorax lantsangensis
ATAGAGAGAGAGAAAGAGAGAAACACTACTTAACTACAACTAGATGATTAGTACTACATTGTTTAGAGAAAAGCAGTTAGATAACTTGTTTTTCTTTTTAATGATCTCAGAAATGCAACGGGAAGCAAAGAGGGTGCACACGTTCTCTCCGCAAAGTCGAACGGGTCAAGATTTTCTCCTGCATTAACACTTCCAAAGACAGGCTTCATGGTCCACAACAACACAAAATCCTATATTATTCAAGGGAGCAATCTGCCCATCATCAATAATAGATGTCTGCCACTGGCAGCAGAACGTTAAGTGCTCATGTATTCTTAATGAGTCTAGGGTTGGAGAGGAACTGCGTGCCACCTCGTGTTCTAAACGGCCGCCCATGGGGAATCGTGGTTATGTATCCCTGTTAACACGCATGACTTCACCAGAACTGCCCCATCAACCTCCTCTCTCATGAATCCAATAGCTCTGAGAAACACTCGTCCAGATAGACCACACAGAGCGCTGGAAGACTGCAATGCCACAGTGTTTAACACAGCTTTGACGTCCTACAATGAACAAAAAAAGGAACGTATTGCTCATTAAAGGTGCAAGTTTCTGTTTATTCAGTAATTGGGCTTTTACCAGGTCTTGTAGTTTCTAAAAGTTCCTTTGTAGTGGTGGCACTCAAAAACCAACTGAGGAATGTAGGTATGAGCTCAAGATTTCTATAGTGTGCTTGCAAAGAGACAAGAATAAAGACAAATGGCCGTTTTGAAACTGAGTGAGAGCTGGGATATAATGAACTACTTTCCATTGTCTTGGGTCAGTTTGCTGAGGTCTTGAAATATCGTGACTCGAATGCAAACCAATTGTGTCCGTCTTCTCTCTTGCTCAGCCATGACAGTCTTCAAACAGCCAGAAGTCATGTATAACCAATTGATAATAGAGTAACATTTTCATTATTCTATAATAGAGGTCATCACTAATCATTTCTATTTTAATTAGCACAGTAATACTCCTTTAACTGACTATATATTTAAAAGAAATGCATTTTGTAGTTTATATTTATAAATAAATACAACATTAATGTTTATGTAACATTTTACAGATTTAGTCCTTTATTCACATTTGTTCCCCACTAAATAATGTTATTTCACTAAATGTTTAGATTTTATAAAATTGTGCACTCATGATTTTTCTAGAATAACTTTTGTGCTAAATTATCCACACTAGTTTATAATATTATTTTTGTCATAGATTATGAAACACCTGCACGTCATGTGTTTTTTCTGATCTGATATCTATCTGATTTGTTAAAAGTTTCCATTTACACAAAATGGATATAAAATAAATGTATATAAATTTAACGAAGTTCACGTCAACAAAATCAAAAGCGCTGAATTTTATTAATTATCAGCTCATTTCCAGATAAAAATATCAGCACTGGAAAGATAAATACTTTTAATGAAGATGATTGTGTGTTGACCGTCTGCATCTTTCCTTAGTTTCAAGTTTGCGCGTCTGCGATCAGCTACTCAGTCTTGTTTCATTAGCGCAGTCATATCTGACTAAAATGTCATATACTATAACACGGTCTCACACCTTACATTTTGTTGCACATTTACACATGTCCACTGGAATCCGGCCCAGACCACCTCCATGATTTATATTACAAAACGCAAAGTGACCAGGTGTAAGCAGCCCCTATATATATTTTCATTAAAATGAAGTTGTCTGGTAGATTGTGTTTAACACACAAAAGAGTGACACAGAATTAGAAACTCTACATTTACAATCGGAATCGGCGATACTCAGAATTTTCTGGATCGGATCGGATCTGAAAAAATGGCATCGTTGCATCCCTAGTCACAATGCAAGATTGTTGCGATTATGTAAAAACTAAAAAACAGGCCAGTTGAAATTATAATGAAAAAATACCCAAATGACTCATTAAAACTGGAATCAAACAGAATGGAGAGCCTGTGATTCAGAATCAAATTGGGAAATCTGTGTCAGTACCCTCTCCTAATAAGGAAGCTTACTACACCAAAGTGCTAAATTGTTCTGAGTTTTCCAGGGTTGTAATGGGATTGTGGATAAGCTTATTCAGATTTGGTAAAGTAACACTTAAATGTATGCTGGCTTTAAGATGTTTTGTGTAATGCTGGGAAAGTTACAGGGATGAACGAATCAGAAGCTAATAAAATTGCATCCCATATGCTATTTACAACTTGAATAAAGAGCACAAGTTAAAGCAACGTGTATCTAGTCATAAATGTCTCTTCTGAAAGAAGCTATGACACTGTATCCTAAGAGTCTCCATGTTCAAATCTCTGCCCAGTTCCTCTCAGAGAACACTCCAGCATCTGCTAAAAATAAAACCTCTTAGACTCCTAATGATACTTCATGTCAAAGTACATTAACATAGTGGTAAGGCAAAGCCTTTACACAGAATACTCTTTCATTAAAATAATGAAACCCTAAGTACTAGACACACAGAAAATAAATCTTGAGTATTCTTATTGAATCACATCTAAGGATTAAAGAAGTGGACCATTAACAAAATTGTGACATTCAAAACAAAAGTTTCCTTTCACCCGAAAATAAGAGTGCTGCACCTTATTCAGATGCATTTTTTTTTTTTTTATAAAGATAAAATTAATTCATTAAATAAACTATCCATCTTCACTTTGGGGTGTATAACTTTAATTGAATATTCATAATTTAATAACCACAAGCTGCCACTCACCAAAGTAAGATGATAAGGATTTAATTATTTAAATGTAATGTTTCATTTCAAATGTTCATAACTATTTAAATATATTTAACTATTAAAAAATAATAGAAATGTATACATTTTATATACTGTATATACACACACAATCACTTCTGCATAAACTATACATTTAAAACATTGTCATTGCATATTTGCATCATGATTTGATATTTATGTATTTCAAATAAATTAAACTTTCACAATTATTTTTCTTCATCAGCTATATTTTTAAGATTATATAAAGTTTCTATCATCCATCCATAAGTGACACTATAAAACACCACAATTGCACTCACATAGACGCTGGCAGCCTGCTGCAGACCTGAATTAGAGATGCTGATTAAGGAGTTTTTGTTGGGCTGGCCACACCCCTCTACAGTACATGCTGAGAAATGCAAACTGAACGTGGTGCTTTACGTGATGAGAGATGCTGGGTCAGTGACGCAGTCTATGCAGCTACCCGAGTGCTTTCTCCCGCTCAGCTGGAGGCACTGCGAGGCCTCAGTTTGCTTTTGGCTACAGAGTTGTTGATTAAGTCCAACAGGATCCAACAAGGCAAGAAGTGTCAATAAACGTGTGTATAGAAAGACTAGCATGCACTGGAGCAGTGTACAGAGCTGCCCTACTGAAGATAGATTGAGTACAAACATGACTTCCTTTTCTTTCCATCAGCTTTGCCACAAAGAGAGAGCATCTTTTTACGCCAGCTGGCCATCCTCCTCTGAGGATAAGACACTACATGATCCATGGAGCCAGAAAGAGAGGTTAGAACAGCTTCCCAAAAATAGATGCTCCTCTGTCGACTGCTCGTCTTGCTTTCATACCACAACGGCAGTCAATTTTCTGTAGGAGGATTCCTTGATTTTCGGTCCAAAACCACACTGCTTCTAGTGATCACTGGACACGTTCTGATTTAAAAACAGCCAGGTAGGATGCACTGAATGAAAGGAGATAAATCATCTATAACATTGAGGCTGATATCACAACCATTTGCATATTCTCATTTCATAATCACTGCTCCACACCGCTGTCTTGGGGCTGGGTATAGATAAGGGTTGAATCAATGGGCTTGTTCATGAACCATCCCTTGCTAAATCAATCATGAACACTCAGGATATAAGGGAAAATACCAAACTGATACGCAAGTAAAGTAATGTAAAGTACTTAAAGTAAGTGTGTGGCCATTTGTAACTTGAATGTGCAAGGCTTCCACTTCCAGTTAAATTAGCTGAACAAAAAGGGTTACGTGCAAATAATTTAACCATTTACTAAACTATTCTAGTTATTTATCTAAAGCAGCTAATAAATCGGAAGTCTTGCACATTCATATTCACTTGTATAAATCCACCTTATGACATGGTAATTCATTTGTCATGACACTCACATTGTATGGATATTCTCTAACAGCTAGCTGTTGAGGAACATTGGTTGTATAGACTACTCATTTAAGGTGCATCATAAGATTGAATGAGTGCACTTGATAAGGTTCACTATGGCCCTGTTTACACTTGGTATTAAGATTTTGGTCGACATATCACAAGTGGACAATGGAGACACATACCCGTTTATACTTGGCATTTTAATCCATCTCTTCTGTCCACTTCTGACCAGAGTACCCCCCATGGTGCTGATTATGTCAAGAGAAGGATAAATGGGCGTAATCCTCTGTCGGCGTCAAAACACGAGCGGGAGGGCTAAAGTTATCGCGCATTAATATTACGTCTGCTTGTACTTACTGCTGTTGTTTCTTTTTCGTTTTATATCAGAAAATAATACTTCTGATTTCCCCTGTTCAAAGTTTAAATCCCGTCTGATAAGCACGCATCCTTGTACGTCTTGCAATGAGAGTAGGCGGTCTTTTGTGGCTGCTCGAATGCATTCGTCCACATCAGCTTCTACAACATGAAAGCAATCTGGTCAAATGCGTTTTCGACTACCTCTGGAAGTGGTCGAAAGTGGACAAGCTCAAAATGTTTCACACCCTGTTTACACCTGCATTTAGCGTTGTCCACTTGTGATCCGATCGACCAAATCGAATCATAATACAAAGTGTAAAGTTTTGAGGTTTGAGGCACAACTACAAATGGCAGCCATCTCAAATAGTTCACTATATAAAGGGTAATAGGGGCGATATCAGATTCCCCAGATATTTTTATGAACAAAATCCATTGATTCACTGAAAACAGATTGAAAATAATTTTATTTTCAAGAAGCAGATCATTCATGAATGCAGTAAGGAGGTAGGATGGATGTTAAGATATTCAGTGAACAGTGACTTAAATTAAGATCCGTTCATCATACACAAATCAACTATTTTTTTCATGCTTTGTGCTTTCACTTTTTCGCTCCATTCCCCATTTAATGTAATGGGATGAAAAAGGACCAGTGCATTCTTCAAAATTTCTCCTTTTATGTTCAATGGAAAAAAAAAAATCCATTCGTGTTTGGAGCAACTTGAAGGATGATGTCAGAATTTCCATTTTTGTGTAAATTACTCCTTTAAATCCTCTTTAGCATGACACAGTTGTTTAAAAAGTGTTAAGACTGTAAATGGCAAATCAGTTTTATTTGGTGCTAATCTACTAATGTAACAATGGATGCTTCAATATTAGTGCTGTATTGGTCAACTGGATTTACCCAACAAACCCTTAATTGAACCTTCGGCTTAACTTCCCAGAGCTGATTAGCCTTTATGTACACCGCACCACCTTAGCATGTAGGTACATGAAAGGTAACAGCTTTTCCCTTGTGCTGACATTCTGCACTGAGACCTGCCCACCAGGACAGCTGTATGGAAATTAGAGAGCTTGGGCTGCACCATTACATGGCCCGCCCTGGCAGCGCTCAGAACAACGGCTCTCTCAGCACCGTTGCTTCAGGCATGAACTTGGCAGATTAGCCATTCAGGAAACAAATAAGCCCTCTAACACAGACGGCCCCCTGAAAGGGAGAAATAAAAACAACCTGAATGCTACGACCAGAGAAAAGAGGCCTGAAAAAAACTACGTTTCCTCCCTCCAAAGACATTGTGTCTGAGGGATGGAAAACCCTGTCGGTGAGCTTGTTTTCCATCTCGTCTCTCTCTCTCGATGCACAAGCAGTGATATTTAACAAGGTTGTAAATAAGCAGCCCTGGGGCATTGTATTATAACAGGATACGCGCACCCTAAAGTGCTCAACAACAGAGGGTACACAGTACAAATATTTCTGAACGAAAGAAATCGGAAAAAGTACAGAGCCGACCGCCCACTCCTCTGCTACTTGTGATACTCATCTGCTGGAACGTGTCGGAGTGAGATCTAACATGTAGCTGATACAACTGAGGTTGTGCTGCTCTATTGATTGGACCGTAGCACATGTTTCTTGTTGAAGAGGCTGGCTGAATCCTTTGCTCATTGTCAGCAAAACTCTGATGAACACTGAGAACGGGAGGGCTGTGGATCTCACTCACTCCATAGACACTGACGGTGGGCGGCAGCGAGAAGGACGCTGTCCACCTCCCTCTATCTGTACACGGTTGCCAGGCAACACGAAGAGAGCTCTAGCCAACCGGAGGGTTGTAGTGCTCTCGTTCTGGCCGCTCGTGAGTAAACTCTACATAGACTTTTATGAATATTTACTAGAGGTGATGAGAATAATGAAACGCAAACTGCGGTACATTACTGTGATTATCATTAGGACACTCAATCAACATTAAAGCATCAATTAGGGCTGTCAATCAATTTAATCAAATTAATTACATATGCAGATTAATTAGTCAAAAGAACCTCATTTAATCACAAAAAAATAGTCGCTGAGAAAAACGCCCAAATGAAGAGAATTCAAAGACAGTGACAGATGAGCAAATCATCTGAAGTTATCATTAGAAGTCAGTATATAGTATGAGAAATGTTAAAAGTTTTTAAAGGGATAGTTCACCCAAAATTTTAAATCCTGTCATTTACTCACCCTCCTGTCATTTCAAGACTTTTGGTCATCTTTGCAACACTAATAAAGCATTCATCATCCATTAGGCAATCAACATTTTCAAGCTTAAAATTAAGACCCCGTAAAAGTGACCCATATGAATTAGTCCCCCAAATAGAGACAATTGCTTTATATGACAAACATTTTAATTTAGGCACTGAGCACATCAGATATCGAAGGAAGGTCTAATTTGTGCCTGGCAAGTGAAAAAAAAAAAAAACTCATTGGTTCTTGTGCGTCAGGCATACATGTTTAAGCATCCAGTTACCATATTTGATGTGCTCTGTGCATTTGTGTTCCATAGATAAACAAGACGCTTGGAATGACATGAGGGTGCTTAAATGGCAGGATTTTCATTTTTGTTAGAACTGACCCTTGAAGCTTTAAAAAAAAAAAATCTCAATGTTTAATCGTTATTATTGCATTACCTAAAAATAAAATGCAATACGCTTTAATAGATTTATGAATTATAATTTTTAGCAAATTTGCTTGCTGTCTTTAATAGAATTTATTTATTTTTACAAAGAGGATTTGCAACAAGTACTTATATAAACATCTATAAAATGTAACTCATTTTTCACAACACACTGTAGGTAAACAAAGATTTGGTATATTATGGAACACATTACTGACGAGCAGCTGTGCAGTTTCTACTTTTCATTCACTGATGCTTTCAAAATTATCACAAGTCAACTTTGACAAAACCATCTTATGTTAGCCAGCTAGATTGCATTATCTTGAAAAAAAAAAAAAAAAAAAAAGGATAAGCTCAAACAATTTTTTTTTAAAATTGTACGTGACAGTGACTACGTTTACATGGACATCAATAATCCGATTTTAATCCGATTAAGACAATACTCTGATTAAGAGTCACAGAGATTTTTGATTACCTTAATCCGGCTAAAGTCATAATCGAAGTAAACGAATCGAATTAAGACGTGGAGTATTCCTATTTTAGTCGCATTATTGAAGTGCGGTACAGACATGTAAACACCTTAATCAAACTATTACCGTCGTGTAGGACTTTTCGCCACATTTTGCGACAGGACACACACACACGGCAGTGATCAACCGTTTGACGGCAAATAAAAGAGCTTCAACACCGCCGTCGTCTGTATGCACAAAAATAATTAACTGCACTTGAAACTTCCATAAAATGAAAAATGAAACACCCAAAACTGTATATGGCATCATCACGAAGATGAAATATATGTTTATACGTGAAATTCTTGAGGGGACGTCAGATGGCGTCGTGTGGTGACGTAATGACGCATGCCATTAATCGATCTATGTACTATAACATGTAAAACGGGAACATGAAAGGATTATTCTAAAAGCAACTCGTGTAAACACCTTAATCATAATATTGTCTTATTCAGAATAAGGTAAATAATTAGATTACTGATGTCCATGTAAACGTAGTCGGTGTTGCACTGGCTCAAAACTCTCGATTGCTGTTGAGACCTGATGGTGATTCCTACCTCTAAGGAATAAAAATTAAGAGGTTGTGTTTAGATCTTCTCATGTAAATGTCCAAACATTTAGGTATAAAACCTCTTAAAGCTTTAGACAAAAACCATGGAAACAATATCTATTTTTATTATTAAACCAACTGTTGCATGCTAAAGCAGGCATTCCTCAATTTGTAATAAGGTCTCTAAAAGTCCAGGAACAAAAACGCATCTAACTTGGGTATTGAGGGTGGAAACTCCTCATAATTAGAATATTTTTTCTTTTTTTTAATTATAATCTCCCTCAGCCCTCATTTTTTTCTATTGGCTGGCCATCTGTCTCTGATTCACTGTGTGCTGATGTGTGTTAATAACCGTTGTGGAAATGTAGGGACACAAACAGCCACATGGTTTCCGGCCATCCGGCCAAATTATGATGCAGCCAGATAACATGCATTTTAATATCCTGATTTTTTTTAAGAGGGCAAAGGGAAGAAAAAGCACAATGGCATGACACTACTAGGGACGGGCAGCTCTGAGTGTGCATTTATTAGGCAAAGAACATGCATTTAATTAAACAGTTTCTAATTGAACTCACATGTTGAAACAAGCTGTAAAAACAATGCAGAATGAGAAGTACTGCTTAGATACAAAAATACCCAAAATTAATTATATCTGTCACTCAAATACACATTAACCTTCTGACCTAAACAATTTAAGATAAACGTCATATGAACTATGATCTACTTTCCTGCAAATTTCACCTCCAGCACTAAATCAAACACACCTGAACCAGTTAAATAATGTCTTCCGAAACACTTGATAATTACAGACAGGTGTGTTGGAGCAGGGTTTGGATTGAATTCTGCAGGAATGCAGCTCTCCAGGAACCGGACTGGGCATCCCTGACCTAAAACATTACCATAAAATGATAAACCCAACCTCACTACCAGGCCACCATATCCAAGAATAAGTTTCTATGACTTTGAGAAGACAAAATGTTCAGAGGCTATGAAAACACTTTCATCTTTAGCAACAACTGCAGAGTGACTTGAGTTTCTGTCTGGCCTCCAGAGAGCTTCTCCTCTGAAGTTTTAATTAGTAAAGAACCTTAATCCTTCACAGTCTAGCTAAAGCTTTTCAAGCATCCAACTTCTACAATAAGACTGCTTATTAGTATGTACTTAAAGGTGAATTAGTAAGTCCTTCTTAAATGTAAAATTTCAAATTTTCTCCACAAAAAAATAAATGTAATGATTTTGATAGTGGTCTCCTATACTCACCAATCCTGCATTTATTTGAACAAAATACAGTAAAAACTGTAATATTGTGAAATACTACTACTACCATTTTAGTATATTTCAAAAAAAAAATTAACCCATGCTGTTTTGCTGCTCAAACAAGACTTTTATTATGAATGTTGAAGTTGTGCTACTTATCTTTGTTGAAACGGTGATGTATTTTTTTCCCCAGGATTCTTCGATCAACAGAAAGTTCAAAAGAACACTTTTTTAAATATGTACAAAATGTAAAAGCTTCACTGTATTTTATTTTTTATCAATTTAATACACCCTTGCTGAATAAAAGTATTGAAGAGTGTAACCCATGTGTCTTAATTGATGAACACTTAAATCAGTTTGTCCGGAACGCCTGCGCTCACAAATGGATGTCCTTTTTCTAATGACTTGATGATCAGAACAGTAGAAAGTTTTTAAAGACTCTTGACGACAAAAAATAAATAAATAAATAAACTTTGGTTTCTCCTTATTAAATTTGCACCTGACAGTTTTAAACTCAAATCATTCTCCCTCTTCCACATACTTCAACTCTGACGAGCTCTAAAACTATTCACTCCCACCGTATCACCTCAAAAACCCAAATTCCGCTTGGCAGTTCTGAAAACATTCCAAACAGAATGACTACTTCTATCAGGAGATGACTGACAGGTCAAAGAACAAGGTTCTCCGCCGTGTTTACTGGTTACCTCAACTGTTTATACTGAGCTGGAAGTTTAACGGCCTAAGAACAGTGATATAAAAATAGCCTTTTTTGAACAAGACTGATGTGGGATTGTTTATTGAAAAACCAGTGGCAAAGAGAGCCAGCGTTTCTTGATGCTAGCGTCTCTCGACTTAACCGTAACGTATATGTGCTGCACATTTAAAATACCCAGCATCTCTAGAGGATTCTTCACACCAGCAGCACTCAAATTTACGGGATTAGGATGCTCAAGGTCTGTTTACACATTCAAGCCTGTTTGTGCGTGACTAAGAGCGCGTGTGTGTGCGCGTGTACTTCCTGTTTACTCTGTCAAAGCTAATATCTGAGCGGAGAATCTGAGACGGTGTTTCTCAGCAGGTTCTGACAGGGGGAATGACCCTAGAGATACAGAGCTTTCAGCAACACACCGGTAATAAAACTGGTGGAGGGGTGTTTATTCATCAAACGGGATTAGGCTTTGGTGTGCTGTATCAAGCGATGGGGGCTTGTTTTATGTTAGAAAACAGCCCTTGCGAGACACAGGAACTAACAGAAAATGACAGCAGGATGAAGAAAAGGCCTAGATGAGCTCATTCTTTCTGTTGCTCTTTCTGTTAGTGTTATCAGCCCTCTTATCTTCCTCAGACAAGTGCACTTCATTCCAAAAAGTGTGCACAGATAAATATCAGGTCACTGTCGGTGACACCATGGCATCGAAAGTGGAGAGATGAGATATTGCATCTACAGCCTCCACAAAAACGGTTGAATTCTGAATATTGAATAGATGAAAGTGTATAATTCATCACCTCTATGGCCCTCGCAAACCGACATCAGGGCAGCCTCATGAGTAACACACATACACATATGAAGAGAGATACATGAGATGGTTGGAAAGCAGACGGGACTCTGGGTAGCCTCAGGACAACTCTCTTGCTCTACAGAGGTTTGAGGCCATCAGACACACAGCAGGAGTTACAGCAGACACCTGACCCCGTGCCAGACGTTCAATACAAACAGACCTGCGGACATCCTCAGGATGGCATTCCCCACATGTCCAGAAACATGATGAGAGTTGTTTATTTAGAAAGATGGCACATGTAATTATGCTGAAATGATCATACTTTTTCTTTCCCAACCCTTAAAAGCCACTGTTTGCTTCTTGATCATTTAGAATATATAGAAAACAGGTTGAAATCATTAATATTAAAGCATTACTATCATTAACTAACAAAGAATAATTTTTCAATTACTGTCTGAACTATAACACAAAACATTCTAGATCATAATATACATTAAAGGAACATACAAAGTAGGTGTAGTTGAGATTTAAAATTCAATGGCAAAGATTTTCCATGGCTAGGATAATAATCAAGGAAAAATGCAAAGTGATATTTAGGTGAACTACTTTCAGGGGCTGCGTCATATCACTGCAAATGGTAAGCAAAGTTCCTTGATTATTTAGTATAGATCATAGAAAATCACAACTTTTCAAGTACACGATGTAACTACAGAAGTGTCATATATCGAAATCATTGTGCGATGCTAAAATCGAATCAATCTATGCTTAAGCTAAAAGTGCTAGATCATAATTGCCAATTAGCCTACATTAATGTTAACAAATTTGAACCCTACTGTAGTGTTATCAGAATATCTAAATTAATAAAATATAATATAATATAATTCACTATTAAAATGTTTGGAGTAGTGAGACCTGTTAATGCTTTTGAAAAAAAGTCTCATGTGTTCAAGGCTGCATTTATTTGATCTAAAACACCGTAAAATTATATTGTGAAATATTGTAACAATTCAATATAACTATTCTCTGTTTTAATATATTTTAACTGTGTCACATGATCAGAAATAATTCTAATATGCAGATTTGGTGCTCAACATTTCTTATCAATGTTGAAAACAATTTGTAGAAATGGTAAAACATTTTCATAATTCACTGATTAATAAAAAGTTCAAAAGAACAACACTTATTTGAAACAGAAATTTTTGGTAATAATTTAAAAGTCTTTACTGTCACTAAAGTTTAACTTAATGCATCCTTGCGGAATAAAAGTATTAATTACTTAAAATTAAATTCAAATTATTTAAGAAATTAAATGTGTAAACAAATATATACTGACCCCAAACTTGTCAAAAGGGTTTACTATTTGACAGTAAAACAGTTAAAAAGGTCAGTATTGGTGCCGACACCAACCAAGGTATTGAACTGCTGAATCCTCAATAAAAATATACTGCTGTAAAGACAGAAGTGACTTCAGAGCTGTAGAAGCTGAGAATGGCCATGTTTTTACAGGTATTACTGATTAAGCCTGGATCAAGCCGAGCTAGCAAGACTATTACGAGAAGCTGTAATCAGTACCGTCAGAAATGAAGATGTCTAATGCTTCTTTGTATAACAGATAAGCAGATTTTTCACTCAGGATATCTTAAACAAGCATGAAGGATAATGATGTTGGTAATGAGAGCTGGGTAATCACATCAGAGGTTTATTTTAAGCATGATTCTGCTCAGACAGCGAGGTAATCAAATCAAGAAAAGGAAGTCCCTTATGCATCAAATAATCATATTCATTATCATCTTGCTGACCTCAAGTCTCAGAGATGTCAAAGTAAAACACACTTATGCAGTTTTGACCTCTAATAATAAAGGCTCCAAAAACTGATTCCAGGTCTGTCAGCTCAAAGTAGAGTTAACGGTTCACAGTCAGAGAGCTCCTAATATAGCTTAAAAATTTCTAACTAGGAGTCTTAGCTTAAAAGTGTTTCAGGACCAATCTGAGAGCAACTCTGAGTGAGGAAAAGACAAAAAAAAATTATCTTAGTGAGGAGGCGGGGCTGACCCCGTTGCTAGATATGACAGTCTTTTGAAGACTATGATTGGTTGGTTGTCCAAGGAGGAAATAAAAGAGCGCTTTTAAGAGTAGGGTTTATTATAAGCCTTCACTTTGAAATTACAGGTGTAATTTTTCCTGTTTTACTGTACTCTCATCTCGCTCTCTCTCTCTCTCTCACACACACATTATATATGTATTCTTTATTTTTTATTTACCATGCTGTCATACTCAACGTATTTTACAGGAAATGAACAGCGACACAATAAGGTTCTGAAAGTGCTGTAACAGACCCAAATCGTCACTGCTGCATTTGCATTTTTCCAATTGCCAAATACAGGGTTCCTACACATTTTCCATTTCAAAATTCCATACTTTTCCAGACCTCTCAGTAGATTTTCAGACCATATTTAACAAATGGTTCATAGAGCATTATTTTCAGCTTTATATTTGGTATATAGTAGTCATCTGTAAATGTGTTTATTTTCTCAGTTTTTTTTTTCATTGATTTTCTCGAAGTGACAACATACAGAGTCCCTAATATAAAAAATAATAACTAAACAAAAAACACAGACTTTTACATGCCCACAAGAAAAGTTTTTTGTGCCTTCGAGAAACTATTCACATGTGCATGGAATGTTTTGCATGCTTACACATTACAATTTGTAGTTTTATATAACCTATTTCCTTTGTGCATCACTGCCATCTTACTATGAATAAAACGATAGCATGGATGCACATAAATTAACAGATCTACCTGCTCAAAATGTTGCTTTTCTTACGGTAGTACCCCTAATATCAAGGCCTAATGTCCAATTTAACACATCGTCTGAGGTGGTGGAGAAAATATGGCATGAAATGGGCTGATGGCATAACATTTGCCAAGTTCAAGGGTCTATAAAAAAGACTGGTACTGTAAAAAAGTGTTTAAGGTTTGGCTTTCATTGGGGCAAAATGCCATATTTCAAGGCCTTAGGTGTCTTTAATGGATAGTCTGTGGCGACCAAGAAACCACACTGCGAAATGGGCTGATGGCACAACAGGTGGATCAGTGTGCATTGTCCTATATGCTAAATTTAATGGTTTCTTGTGCGCGCATAAAAGTCTGTATATTTTTTATTTTTGCAAAGGTCCTTGAGTTATGTAATACGGTGCTAAGAATATAGTGTGAAGAAACCCAAAATGCTTCTAACTAGGGCTGGGCGATTTGGGAAAAAATTTAAAATCTCGATTTTTTTCAGAACATTTGACTGATTCTCGATTTTGTTTACGATTTTTAACTAGTCAACTTGAAAATGTAACTACAACATGATTCAAGTAACTTTTTCTTTATTAACCCTCTAGTTAAAGAAAATTCTATTCCAAGTGCAGCACGCATGAAGTTGTCAACATGATGTAAATGTTAAACAAATCACTTGTTAAATATCTTTGCAGAAAAGATGCATGAACTACAACTACATCTTGTACATGTGTTCAGAGATAATATGAAGAAAATGCTTTTTAAAAAATCTCAAAAGTCAAGGTAATTCAAAATGACTGAAGGTATAACACCAGTAGACTATTATTAATGATAAATGTTCTGTAAAAACAACAGCAGCTTTCAGCCTGTCGCCATGATACAAACATGAAATATTAGAAATCCAGTAGTAGTTCTTTACAGGTTTTTTTTCCATTCGACATGTTTGACTGTTGCTGTCTCTTTCCATGCATGAAATGGCTTTATAAAAACACTGCGCTCAAGTTAAAAGAAGTTCACTCCCATCTTCTTGCATGTTTTACCTATTCCACTGGCCAGATCGCATGTTTGTCAACACAAAAGTGCATTCTGTGTGAATAGCACATCTTTTCCACGACATTCTAATTTATTGAGATGCACCTGTATACACACACACACACATATACATATATATATACACATACACATATACACACAGTATATACATATACATCTATACATATCTATGTGTGTGTGTGTGTACACACACACATACATGTATATATACATACACACACACACACACATATATTGTTTTATATATATTTTAATAAATATTACAAATGCTTTTATTGTTACTTTTGATGAATTCGATGTATTCTTTTTTTACATTCATATGTATTTAATTTTTTAAAAAAAAAAATCCACTACCATTTAAAAATCTGTTGGGGGGGGGGGGTCAGCCTGTCATGAACACATGCAAATAAACACAAAAAACAAATACCCAATATCTCTCCAACACACTAGGTGATTTTTATTGATTTTCTTATTTTAGAAAATGAAATGTTATCAACCTGCACCAGTTATCCTCAATGGTTGACTTGATATTGACCACAGTACTGCAATGCCTTTGTAAAAGGTAATTGAATGACAATTTAAAAGTAACCCAAGATCCTCAGAGAAGAGTTAGTACACATTGACTTGCGGAAATTGATTAGGATTTAACTCCGTTTCAAATATCTGCTGCTTTGTAGAACAGAAGCAAATAAATAACAGACAGCAGTGATCAAACAGAAAAGGGCCTACATACACTTTATAGCTGTCATGGAGTTACATTACAGCTGTTAAGTTTCCAACTATCACTGAAAATTAAATACAAATAATTTTTGTAAGTATATATATATATATATATATATATATATATATATATATATATATATATATATATATATATATATATATATATATATACATACACACACACATATACACATATTAGGGGTGTAACGATACGCGTATTCGTATTGAACCGTTCGGTACGAGGCTTTCGGTTCGATACACATATAAACCGAGCGATACGTTGGACTAATCCTATTACGTTTGGAAAATAAAAGCTTAAAGTGTGTGAAATATCAGTGCCACTGCACTCAACAACGCAGCCCAAACGACGTAACAGGCAATGTGCTGTCTGCCCCGTGATAACCTCCCCTTGCTGGGGTGCGTCGAAAGACGATGATCTTGTATCGACCATAGCCAGAGATATTGTCAAAAACATAAATTATTGCCAATCTTAAGAGGATTTGGCATTTCCAATTAATGTAGGCTTGTTACATTCTTATTTTTATTAGACCTATTATTATTATGAAGTTACTTTTATTATTAAATTAAAAAGTACAATTAATTTGCCCCGCATATTATTAACGCATAACTGATGCAATGCGAGGATAAGATTAGGCTATTTACTCCTCAATTAAAATGTTTTATAAAAAGGTCTTTTAAAACAGGTCTATTAGGCTATAGGCTACCTACAATGAATTATAGTCCTATAATTAAAATATTAACACTGCAGTCATCAATAAAAATCAATGAAATAAAAAGCTTTTATTTCAAGCACCGACTTTCAAAAACAACCTGTTTAACACGAAATACGATTCTTCTTTTTTTTTCAGTATGTACGGGCCACAAGAGAAATATTAAGGAAATAAATGAAAACAGCTATAGGCTATACCGTTATCAGCATATGTTGAAGTAGATTCATCTCTCGTCGTCTATGAGAGAATAAGCGGCGTCAGATGCCGAAAGCTCCGTCATTACTCCATCATTCCGTTTTTACTTTCACTTTCTGTTTATAGTGAATTGACTGAGATTAAGATGTTCACCGGCATAAATCTTGCACAAAGTTTGCACGTGTGCAAACGCATGCTTGTGTGATATCCATTGGCTTACCTTCATGGTTTAAAACAGAAATATTTCCAACATTGCGACGTAACCAATTGCCCCGCCCCCCCGTATCGAAAACATACCGAACCGTGACACCACTGTGTCGTATCGAACCGAACCGTGAATTTTGTGAACCGTTACACCCCTAATATATATATACATATACATCCAAATAAATTGTTCTTTTGAACTTCCTATTTATCAAAAACATTCATGCATACACACACACACACATATATATACACACACATACACCATTTTTTAATTACATTTCATTTAAAAATGATTATTTAAATTGATTGTTTTAATATAACTTTTAAAATAAAATTATATGAAATCAAATTTATATTTATATATAAATATATACATTCTGATGAATATCAATTGGTAGTAAATATCAAATGGTAGATTATAACATTTCGTTTAAAATTTATTATTTAAATGGATTGTTTTAATTTTTTTTTAAAATAAAAATATATAAATATATTCAGATGAATATCAGTTTAGAAGCTTTTTTGAGAAAGACTGCTAGAAAGTGCCGAAATACCCAAAGCAGCTGTATAATAGAAGGTGGCCAAACAGGAGATGTATATTTATTAAAGGGGTGGCTTGCAGACAACCACTTAATCAAGAGCAGATGTGGATGTGATGTGGGTGGTTAAAAGCACATCTAACGGGCGATGTGATTGACACCCTGAACGAAGATGGTTCTTGAGATGAATAGAAAATCAGTTTGACTTGCTCCATGAGGAGATGATTATTTGTTTTAACTTAAGATACAAGTGGATGTTTTTTTTTTTGCCCCTCATTTTGGGGCTTTCAAAAGGTCCATGGTAAAGTGTGTAAATTCTTTGCTAGAGTGTGGTAAACGTCTCAAGAGATGAGCGTTTGAAGTCCACCTGTTTCTCATTGAGATTCTTTTGATGTTCGCTCAGTCGGAACGCCTAAGCGTCTGAGAGAAGGGAAAGGCCGGATAGCTGGCAGACTCTGCACTGTCCTAGCAATGACAACAGTTGGACTGACTTCCTCTAACTGGAGGGAATGTGGGAATGAACTGGTGGAGAGGTCAATATGCAGTTGTGGTTGCACTGACGCTGAAAGAAATTGGGAAGGTGCTTGCTTTGTACACAATACTACACCAATAAGGGTGAAAAAATAAATAAAATTCTAAGCCAGATGCAATTACACTCTTAAAAATAAAAGTTCCAAAAGGGTGTTTTTGCAGTGATGCCATAAAAGAACCATTTTTGGTTCCCCAAAGAACCTTTCAGTGAACAGTTCCTAAAAGAACCATTTTGAAGAACATTTTAATAATCTAAAAGAACCTTTTTTGACTATAAAGAACCTTTTCTGCATTTGAAAGGTTCCATGGATATGGAACGTGTATATGGCATACCACGTGTATGGCATCTAAACAGATGAGGAAAATAAGTCTGTCTGCTGCTATAGCAACTGAATTTAAAGCTGAATGTCCTTGGTTAGTTTTGTCACAGAATTTGAAAAAAAAAAAAAAAAAAAAAAAAAATGTCACAAACAATCTCCATTGACAAAAAAATGGGACAAGAGAACAAGAAAATGCAACTACTGCAATGACAGCAACTTTCCAGATTTTAAGAGTTACTAGATCTGATGACACCAGCGCAATGATTATTTTAGTACTTTTGAGGAAGAAATATTTGGAAAGACTACAGTAAGTTGTAAAATGTAGGTGTGCAATTGACAAGAACCAGCTTAAATTTATAGTTTGCAAACTGTTTAAGTTACACTCTTCACACATGGCAGGGGGTTCTCAAAGTCTACATTCAAAGGTCCAAATCTGAATTTTCAGCAGTGTCAAAGGTCCGGACCGGTGGTTATTACAAAACTTGTTTTTAATAAACATACATAACAAAAAAAAAATTGGGGGGAGAAAATAAAGTGCCCTTTGCATTCAAAATACACTAACAAGTGGCCGATGAAGATATTTACAAATCAGGGCAGCCGATGGCCGATATATGATGCTGATTTTTTTGGCCGATATGTTTGGCCGATTTTCTTTTTTTTCCCCTTTATCTAATAAAAGAGAGTTTGAGAAAATGATTATTGCAGGGCACAAAGTAGTAGCCTAATTCATAGTAATAATACATGGCTCAAAATTTAAACACCTTCTCAAAACAGTTCTGAAGCGTGCTTTTTGTTTATGTTTGCTGACAGACACCAGTGTTTCCCACAGACTTGCAAATGCAAATTCATTCTCTGCCAGCAGAAGGTGCTGTTGGAGCGGGAGATAGCGATTTATAACGTCCCGGTAATGTCTGTAATCAAATAAACACGTGCTCACAAACGCTACTTTATCAGGCATTACAAGAAAGACTAAATGAAAATGGCATCAAAGCTTTTCTGAAGACAGTCGGTTCTTTTCAAAGATACATTCATATAAAAACACCCACGCTGCATTTTCATTTTAAAACGTGCAGTGCTCAGTTTATTCAACGAAGTAGCATATAAGCCTTTTGGAAAATCTATTTGTGGCGGTCAGTTTCAGAACAAAGTAATTTGTTCATGAATGGACTACATTGCCATACTTTATATTTTTGAATCGCTATCAAGAACCTGCTAATTTGAGTCATTTGGTTGGTATTCAGACTACAATGGTTGGGTGTTCTCTTTTGTGCTGTAGATTCAGTAGTGCTTTCAGATTATTTTAATATGGTATTCACTTTAACCTTTAATGGATCTGAACATCACTTAGTTCCGGTAGTTAAAGAAAGGAACTGGTTTTGAACCGGTTTCCAACCCTACACTCTATGATTAGTCATTGTAATGATCCAACCGAATAACTATGAGACAATCTCACAAAAGATCTCCAATTAAATATTCACGTGTTAGAGTAAGCAGCTTTTGACTTCAAATTGGATTTCATGTGGGCTGTTAGGTCGCAACTTGAACACAGAGAGTAAACAAATTACATTTTACTACCATTAAACAATTTTGTTGTTTAGCT
This sequence comes from Schizothorax lantsangensis, assembly GCA_027422415.1. NCBI lineage: Eukaryota > Metazoa > Chordata > Actinopteri > Cypriniformes > Cyprinidae > Schizothorax > Schizothorax lantsangensis. The sequence goes on from CM049841.1 coordinate 18,133,468, forward strand.
CAACACAACACAAGGCTCCATTTAATCACTTCATGTGAACGACAAAAGAGAGACAAGAAAGTGTTCGGCGCATTCTGGATCTTAGCTTAGCCTTGACAAAAAAGGCTTCTGTGGCTCTGTCTCAGGCTGATAAAATGGAAAAGTAAAGCTTTTATAAGTAACAGAACATTAAAATGCTTTACGGCTCTTAAACGCAACTTTCCCATTCAATTTGGCTGCTCCTGATGCTAATTCATTAGGGTTCGTTTCTTTTTATGGTCTGCTGAGTTAGACTCTAGTTACTATTGTGGATTGACAAGCCCCGTTTCACAGGCTGGTATTTGCGTCATAGACCTCCATTTTACTACAAAACACTTCTCTAACAGGATGTAGCTGAAAATAGGCTAGAAAAATGAACTAATAGGAAGAAATGCAGGCAGAAGGGGATTTAACCACCATCTTGTAAAGACACAGTGCTTCTGATGCTCTGCCAGGCTCCCAAGGTCCCTCATCTCAACCACCCCTCCGCTGGCAATGACTTCTGCCCCATGACACGTGTCGGCCACTCAGCTTGCTTAGTCTGAACCATTGCAGAGGCTGCAGGGGGTTCCAAAATACAGTGCCCCCACTGTGCTGTCACAAAGTGCGCTGCGGGAAAATTCAGTTATCTGATCGCTCCCTGGCCTTGGATCAGTGACTCACAGCCCAAGGTTAACACAACACTCCAGCCACCTCCACGGTGCGCAGCAGAACAATTCTGCTATGCCAACAATGGCACCCTTATTTCAAAGCCAAGAGCAGGCATCAACAAGCTCATGCTGCCTGAGCTCAAGCGTCTTAACTATGTTCATGAAGAACCTATGCATGTTATCTTATCTAGACTATCCATACCATCAGAGTGAGAATAACTTATTTCAAGCCATGAATACGTAAATTGACAGCAGGACACTTCATCCAAAAGTCAAGACCGACCAAATGCTTAATTCTGCTACAGTGAATGAGAATTCAACTCTGAATTTGGTAGTTACAGAACATAACAGAAGTTATAAGTAGTAACAGAATAACCACAATGACTTAAATCCGGAAATATTCTTACCAATGAAACACTGTTAGGAAAATGCCAAGGGGAAATTGCTAATTTTTCCATAACAAAAGGACAAATTTCATGGTCTGATTCATTACACTGACAGAATATATATAAAAAAATAAAATAAAGGTACCTTGAGGGGTAAAACAGCTTATCACCATGGCAGTACCCTTAAAGGGATGACTTTATACCTCTTCTACCCTAAAATGTGCATTAACAGGCCTACATTGAGGGGGGGGGGCAAACTGCAGACCACGAGCCATATAAGGCCCACCGGCACTTTCATCTGGCCTGTGGAGCAGTTGGTCCAAACTGACTAATTTAATGCAATATCCGCAAAATCCAATTGATGGCACAGTAGCCTGCAGTGCTGTACATAACAGTTACATACAGTGTTGGGGGTACTTTAAGTAACTAGTAAAGTAACGCATTAAGTAACGCCAGTTACTTTGTTTCCCATGTATTGACTGACAGCTCTCCTGTACCCATGTTGAGAGAAATCAGGAGGAAGTACAGAGGCTTTGTGCGTGCTGTGTGAACATGATCTTACTGTAGTTCTAGACTAATATGAACATGTATTTACTCACCTCACCTGCACAAAATCAGATTCAGTATTCCTCAAAATGAATAAAAGCAGTCAAATGCAAACTCAGAATATTACGCAAACCTGCAAGAATTAAATATGACAAATATAATTTATGTATTAAATCCCAATTTATTCACCAATGTCTTTGCTACTGACCTTCGATGATCCAATTCAACCATACTTAGCAAAAAAGACACATTTGTGTTTTATTTTTGTTGTTGAATAGTGTTGAACTTTCTTCTCCTGCGTCATATTCTTTATGCAATTTGTTTGAGCTGCGCCCTCTACTGTACAGACATGAATTTACATGTCCGTCAGTCAGAGGCGTATTCAGTTCACTTTTGGTGTGAAAAGGCTTTTACATTTGTAAAATAACTTTTTTATATAAAAAACAAACAAGCAAGCCCTGCCCAGATTTAAAAAGTAACTGAAAAGTAACGTAAGGCATTACTTTCCATAAAAAGTAACTAAGAAACATAATTAGTTACTTTTTTAACAGTAACTTTCCTCAACACTGGTTACATATACGGTACATTGTCAGAATTAGGATGCGCTCAGTAATATCGTCAGGGTTGGATACAAACAAAAATTCATAATCCATGGAACTTGCTACACTGTTCTCTATCTCTATGCTAGCAAATGGATGCTTCAGCCTTTAATATGCAGACTAATGTAGTTATGAGAGAGAGAGAGAGAGAGAGAGAATGTATGAATTACCAGAGTACTGCATGTTCGTCTCTCAACATTTTTGGCACCACCATCTCTACCAATAGCGAATCTGTAAGTTTAACTTCTTCAAAAACAGCGGCGTTATTGAGAAATGTCACGTAGCTTTTCAGTTGCTAAACTTTGTTTACACACACACACACACAGTGCTGACAAGTTTCTGTGTGTGTGTTTGTTGCATATGCGCTCATGTCCGTGTGTCTATGTGTGTGAGTTTGAGGGAGAGAGCAGGAGAAATAAAGTTTGTTTTTCACAAGTATTAAAAAGTTATTTTGTGGGGAAAACGTAGAAATAGTTTGTTGCTTTTATCCTATTGTTTATTAGCTATATTTATTTGTTTAGTCATTCTTCTGCTGTTTTCTGTTTTTTAATCATCTGAAAAGTGCTGAGACTAATATTCCGAAGAGACTTACAGTATGTATAACGCAATCAACCTCAAGCACAAAGCGCACACTTTTGGATTGATACATTTCCCACACGCCACTAGTTTCAGTTTTGCTTTATATAAATTATTTTGGCTTGCCATTTATAATAAATGTTGTTTATAGTGAATGAGACTATAATTTAATGTTTGTTTTATACGTATGTTTTCATTAATTTTTCTGTTCCGAATACGGCTAAATTTAGGATTAAATTAAACTTCTGAATGAATCATTTTATGCTAAAAATAGTAGAGATACATGGTTTGAGCCACGGAGGCTATACTTCCATGTAGAACTTAGTGCCAATTTAGAATAAATTGTAAAAAAATAAATGAAAGCTTCATTTGTAATGCATATACTATGTGGCCCCTCAATTATACGCAAAAAAACTGATATGGCCCTCAAGTCAACAAGTTTGCCCACCCCTGTCTTAGAGTCATGCATTTATTTAGCTAGGAGATACATGACAAATGTAATTTTTTTTAATGTTCAAAAATCATGTGCTTGAGTCTGTATCCATCACTACAAGATTTAGAAAGCTTTCTGGAAAGCTTCGGACCTGATGGTCAACCATGACCAGTGCTGTCATTCAGCTACACTAACTAGAGTGATTGACAAGTGAGAAACAATTGTGATGGCTTTCAAACAGCAGTTTAGAATAAACAGCACCAAAGAATATAATAAGCTTCATAGGAGCATTTAGAGCGATTATAGTAGGGAGCTGCCAATCTCAGTGAAAACATCAGCTGTAAGACCACACTGCCACCTACTGTTCACCAACTGATAGGGCACAAGATTAAACAGTGCTTCTATGATTAATGCTTTGTTGACTTGCATAGATGCTGGGGAAATGTATGTAGTGCATTAAAGTATGGTTTTTGTTAGAAAAGATTTGTCTTACCTATCATGAACCAATCCAGCGATGACATCAGAAGTGGAAGGTAACCATAGAAAGAAAGAAAAAATAAATTTCAGTCACTAGATTTTTGGAATGAGGTTCATAGGTTATGCTTCCACTGAAGCACAATTAACAGTATTCCCACACCCAATTCCTTTTTGAACTTGATGATAGCTAGAACGAAATATGCCTTAACATTTGATGCATGCTCATTTTTTATCTACACAAAATGCACCACTTTTATGTGGAAAAAAAATAATACTGTGAACCCCACCCCCCACTAGGACTGCCTTTAATAATCAGTGGCACAGATGGAGCGGGCTGAATCAGTAAATCAGTATGCCGATTCTCTGCAGCCCTTCCGTCAGAATGACTGAAGACAGGGGAGAGCAGGATAAACAACAGGCCAGGGTGTCTGTGCATGCTGATGGAGGACTAATGCAGTCGAGTGCGTGCGTTTCTGGGTGAGGATGTGGGCCACTTACACAAACACCCCGGGAGACTCCATAAGGAGTTTAATTAGCAAACTAAAACACAAGGTGTTTGACACAACATTCATATAAATGGAACAGTAGCGATTGAAAGCGAGCCAAGTGTGAAAGAAACTGCTTTCAGTCCCTCGAACACTGCAATAAATTGCCTATTAATCAGTTGATGAAAAATAATGACAAGTAAAATCATAACTGACACTCAACAAGAATTACACATCTATAAACCCATTAAAAAAAAAATGAAATTCATTCAAAAAATATAAATACAAACACTGAATTCAGTGCATCATGCAAAATGTTTTGCCAGAAAAAGTAAAATAAATGAATAAATGCATTCAAATATGAAACTGTAGTTTCACATGGTTACATGATTTCTAGAGTGCTTAATTTCCTTAAAATGTATATTTTTTCTATAACTACATGAAACAAACATCAATATAAAGAATGTTTCAGTAAGAACTTGTTTATTTGCTTTACTTCATCATGGACACTGAGCCAGTGTTATTGAGCCATAAAAGTAATGAAGAAAAATAACAAAACTGCAAGCCAAATTAGTACAGACCAAATATCATAAGTTTTCTAAATAGCAAACAAGCATAAAGTGAAGAGGACACCAATGAACCTGATCTTTCCAGTGAACTAATGTCCTCCAAGAGAGACAGGAGGCTCAGACAGCAGTTATCTGGCCTGAAGTCACTTCTGCCACCCTAGAGAAGACATACTGTGCTGCTGACATCATTCCAAGCACTAAGAACGGCCAAAAGATTCACTCTCTGCCAATCCTCTCTGACCTAGAGAAGATTACATACTGTGCAATGTGTCTTACAACAATGAAATCAGCAAATGCATCTAATTAGTGCTGTCAAACTGATTAATCAAGCATCCACATAATAAATATAACTTGTGATACAGTACACAAACAATATATTATGTAAACCACTTTTAAGCCAGTTTGCAGATTCATACACACAGTTACTGACCCCCTTAAATTTTTCATCTCATTTGCTAAAATCATTTAAGTTAACACACAAACCAATTCCTCAGATTTATTCTGAAATATCACACCTTCAGACCCTTTGCTGTGACTCAGGTGCTGCCTATCAAGATCTACACCTTCAGAGGGTGGACTGAACTAGGAAAGACTAAGAAACAAGCAGAGCAATGAGGTGAACTGCCTTCAGAGACAGAACAGCAATGGCCAAGGAAATGCACAGTTCCAAAGTGGCCTCCATAATCCTTAAATGGAAGACGTTTGGGATAATTAGAGCTGGCCGTCTGAGCTATCGGGGGAGAAACTTGGTGAGAGAGGTAAAGAAGAACCCAAAGATCACTGTGGCTGAGCTCCAGAGATGCATCGGGAGATGGGAGAGTTGTAGAAAGTCAACCATCATCGCATCCAAAATGAAAAATGGAGTTTGTGAAGGTTTACATAATGAGACCAAATAGAATATAAGCTTGTGTACTGCTCATACAATATCCCAACAGTGAAGCAGTACACAGCTGCAGGGACACGACTGGTTGCAATATGAATGCGGCCAATACAGGGTGGACGAAAACAGACAAGACTGGGCCTTACCTTCCAACAAGACAATGACCCTAAGCACACAGCTTAACGAAGGATGGCGTGACTGTTCTTAATGGCCCAGCCAGAGCCCGACTTAAACCCGATGGAGAGACCTAATGGATCCAACCTGACAGAACTGACTGATCCCCACTACATCCCAAAAAATACACATGTGATACATATATATATATATATATATATACACTGTATATATATATATATACACACTTTCATGATATACATGCTTGTTTACTTCATCTGAAAAGCTTTTAAGAATTCACACGCTTCCTTTTTCCTTCAGGGTTGACCAATGTTGCCATTAGCTTGCTTTAATGTATAATAAACCCACTTGTGCTTATTAACGGAGCCCCAAAGCACAAGCATTGAGATTAATCTACGTTATAATGATATCATACATTTGATTCCATCTTCCATCTAACACCGTGTTTAAGGATAGAGGAGGAGGATAGGGAGTAATGTGGGCCTAAAGAGACTGTCTGAGATGAAGGTGAGGAACCAGGGACTGACTAGAAGACTAAACACAGAATCAAAAGACCTGCTAGATTCTCAAAGTTATCCCTCGTGATTGATCTTCAGAGACTGGCCCAAGAGAATCCCATAACAACCAACCATCCAAATATTACACAGCAAGAAAATGCAAATGTAACTAACTTTCCCATTCATGTTCATCTGCAAAGACAACCGCAATTCAAATATTTTTGTCTAAAGGACACCGTGTTCTTGCTTTGCTCAGCACTGCACAAATCATCTGAGATTGGATACTTTCAGAAGTTCTCAAGAAATGTAGAACTTCACACTGTAAAGACCAGACTCTTCACTATTTAATTTTAGTCAATTTAATGACACAAAGGTCAAGGTTTTACGGAGATAGAGTTGTAGTCACAATCGCATGCTGATCTTTTAAGGCTCATCACAGGAATGGACATTATAGCTAAAACAACTACATCTCAATATTTATCTGCCTTTTGGCAATATTATTTCAGTATTTATGCATTTGTATTAAAGGGACCGTTCACACAAAAATGAAAATTGTCATCATTTACTCACCCTCATGTCGTTCCAAAACTGTATGAGTTTCTTTCTTAGGTTGAACATAAAAATATATTTTGATTGACTTCCATAGTATTTCTTTCTCTACTATGGAAGTCAATGGGGAATAACAACTGTTTGGTTCTTCAAAATATCTTCTTTTGTATTCAACATAAGAAAGTTCTTATATTTACATAAGAAACTTCTACAGGTTTGGAATGACATGAGGGTGAGTAAATGATCACAAAATGTTCAAAAAAATTTTGGGATGAACTATTCCTTTAATATGGGTTAAAAATTATGTTTCATTTCAACCAAAAAGACACGGTTGCTTCAAAATTTTGATGCAAGAACTGCAACAATTCACCTGCAAGATGAAAGACAAAGGGACCAACAAAGCTACCTGCAGAACAGACCTTTGTCATTTGAAGAAAGTTGCTGTTGCCAATGAGATTGTGAATAAATGTAGGTTTTTGACCAATTTTTTCAAGTCAGTTGCCAAAGCTTTCAGATGTAGCTGAAATATAGAACTCTGTAGACATAATAGTAATCAAGGTTCACAGTTATTTATTTGTCAAATACATACATATAATGCAATGCAGTTATGTTTTTTTCAGAGGAACAAAAAAGAACCAACAAATTAAGGACAAATAAATAATAATAAAAATGAATGTAGAATATAATAAGCTATAAACAAATTACATGAAAAAAATAGAATCATTGACCCATATAGGTGGCTAAAAAAAATCTATTGATCAGGTCTGAGTGGGGAGGACTGCTTAAGTCAGGGCTTCCATAAATTAACAATCAGGATCATCTAAAGATCTAATGCAATTAGCCTCATGCTGAGGTAGCAGTTCATTACCAGGTTGGCAATGCATGAATTAATATTTAATGCCACTGATCATACTGATATAATAACGATAACAAGGTGATCTGGCACTGGGTGTCTTAATGTCCCTTACGAACAGAATCTCACAAACAAAATGTTGAGCTGCTTAATGCATATAGAGAAACATTACAAAGATAAAACTGCACCTACTGAGCGAATCACCAAGTAGGCTGTGTGTAAAATCTCTCTACAGTCTTATTATCATATAAAAAGCATGGATCACTTGACACGTGTGTAATCTGCGGACTAGGCAGGTCTGGTCTCCTAATGTCAAGTCAGCATTAAGTGTTCTCGAAATGTGCTGGATGAGCAAGTCATGAATATTTAACTCAATATGGTTATGAAACAATAACTTAAATGTTCATATTCAGTGAAGCCATCAAACTTGACTTGATAAACTTGACAAAAACAAAGTTTACTCAAATTAGTAAATAGTGCAGCACAATTTAATACTTTATATCATATTTATTTAGTTAAACATTCCTAATCTAAATGGTTTTGCCTAAACAAGATCTAATGGCTCACAAGTGACAGACAGAATATATATAAACTATGAAAGTACTGTATTTACAAGAATAATCTCTTCAAAAGATTAAGGCTTCATTTTTTTTTAGAAGTACATGAGAGATAAGACACTTCTACCACAGGAAAATCCACAAATATCTAATCCTAGCCCAGTGTTCATACAGCAGACAATGCTGATATGTGAAAGTCTCCAGAAGCTATGAACTGTGCCAAAACAGAGGATGCAAGTGCAGTAGCATTTTATTACAAGAGTATCAAACCTGATAAGCACAACTTTCCTCCCTCCGGCAAACTTCTATCCATGTAAATGCATTGCAACGACCATGAATGCACAAAGTTGTTTGGTAAACAGTTAAGGGGGCTACAGTGTTAGGAATTATTGTATAAGGATGCTGTTTGCTGCTTCGGAGATGCACTGCTTTGACGGAAATAATCTGTTGTGTGATCGGTTTGAAACGGAGTGATTACTTTGCAATGCTCCAGTTAAGTTGATGGTAATGCTAGGATCCTATTAATAACCAGGCACGTCAATGGGTTACATTCGTGCACATGTGAAAGGCCAAACCATTTATTCAGCATCTCAACTCAGTGAGATCTCATTACTGAAATCAAATGAATTGTGATCAGAATTAAGTAGGACAAGGACCAAGTAAAAATACATTAAATTACTTCAAGAATCAATATACATCATTAACACTACATACTTGGATATTCTGAATTATTATGTATCATAAGCTATAAACCTTCCACCATCAGGTAGGGGTGGGAGCACATGTTTTATTGGATATGCAAGCTTATATACAGGTTTTATAAATAGGTGTGGAGAATGCCTGTGCTCCGTCACCAACATGATACACGGTCTTGATCAATCTGGGAATCCGAGTCAAGTTTCCTGAGCTGAGCAACAAACTCAACATGGCTGCTGCAACTTCACTTGCTGTATTCAATGTATCCATGACAGATAATTCATTAAGTCAGTACTGAAACTATGATATTTAACAAAACAAAGTATCATAACGACACTGATGAAAATAGTACTGTGACATGACTGCAGTTATTGCGTTCATAAGGGGCCTTAATCTTTTGAGGCAAAGAGATCAACAACAGAAATATAACAGCAAAATTATGCATTCTCCTAACCCAAGCTATAAGGCTAGAAAGGCCACTCCATGCATAGAAGAGAACATGCATCCATAAAAACACTTAGAAGGGCCGAGCATGTTGGAGCACCTCTTATCTCTCTGGTGTCTGAGTATATGGAGGATTGTGTGAGACAGTGCATACACTAATTCAACCAAATCGACATTTCAACTGGACAACAACTGAATTTTTCAATGACTGTGAATCAACTTTGAGGAACCTCAAAGCAACGATGCCATAAAGCAAATATGGATGAACCCAGTGGTGATGTCATACAGAAAACAACACTGTTCTGAGCAAGACATGGAGATAAAATCATGGGACTGAAATAGAGGAACCGATCAGAGGTCAGTTTGAAAGGATAAGCTCAACCAGCTATGCAGCTGGCTACACGTGTTCAGTCGTCAGTGAAGCACGTAGTGGGTATGCGATGCCTCCCAGATTCTCCGCTCCGGTGTCTGCTATAAATCTGTCTTTGCTTTTTCACTCAATTCAAAGAGCTGGCCAGAAATGCCCTCTCTCACACAATCAATCTAGAGGGCAATCTAGGCTGGACCACACAAGCAGTGGCACACGGCTTTATGGCCAAATTAAATGAACCATGTAGACAGCTGCGCCAGTTACACCGTGGCCATCTGACTGCTGCTGGACCGCAGACAAGCCAAGTAGCCATGGGGAGGGAGGATAGGCTGGTGGAGAGGGGTTGAGGGAGTGAAAGGTGAGAAATGTTCCCAAAGAACTAGGGATGAAGACCAGACATGGTGTTTAGCCAGGTTCTGGGCTCCGCTCCCAGTCTAGTACAATTTGTACTGCAAAAATACGAGTCTCATTCACTCAGGCACAGGTCAAAATAACTGTATTTGGCAGGCATAAATGGGCAAGATTGATCCTACCATATGAAGACTTTCATTGTGCTGAACTATGAGGACTGCATGACTGCCCCGAGAGAATTTGCTGTTACAGTTCTTTGTTATAGGGGCCAGGATTCCTCAAATCCAACCTTGGAGCTCCAACGCTGATGTGTAAATGGGAAGCTTGTCATACCCTGGGTTGAAATATCTCTTAGTTTTGTTAATACAATGTAAGCCAAGTAACTGTTTGGTTACCAACATTTACATGGTAAATGTTACCAATTTTAATTTTGGTGAATTTTCCCCTTAAGAAGAGCGCTTGATTAATGGGCTGACGACCATCACAACATCGAGTCAAAAAAAAATTCAGGGCAGTTGAGGTTCTGTCAGGTCAGGTGGGGGGGTGGGGGGGGGGTATCCATGGAGGAACGCTGCTGCTTGACCTGCCATTCTAAGCGAACCAACTACCACCTCTCTCAAGTTATCCTGATAACCAGACTCAGATTACAAGCTGCAACAGTAAGCTGTTAACAGCAACAATGTGCTGACAAAGGATATTTAGCACAAACATTAATTATTGCAGTGGTCCCGGTAGGGGTGGGCGATATGACCAAAATCTTATATCACGATATAACTAAGTCTATATCACAATAACGATATATATCACGATATAGTTATTTTTTTCTTTAATTTTTTTTTATGATATTAAATCTTTGATACCATATAATTTTCATAATCCTTGTCACCAATGTCAATATCAAACTAATAGAAATATAATACAATATAAAAAATACAATATAAAACAAAAAAGGCGTGTAAGAACATGCCTTTTTGTGTGTGTGTGTGTGTGTGTATTGTATTGTGTAATGATGTGAATTAATGTTAGACAGTAAACGCTATTGGATGCAAAAAAAAATTGGAAGAAATCCCAACAATATAGTGAAGCCTAAAAAGAGAGAACCCCCCCCCTCAAGTTCACTGAAGGTAAACAGTCAGTGATTAAATAAGGATAAGAAACTAATTGCAAGCAATAGGGCAAAAACCTACATAAATAAGAAACGCTACATACATTGTGTAAATTAATTAGTCTTTATTGTGTTAATTAGATAAAATTAACACGTGCATTATGTATAGATTCTATACATAGGCTATATATAAATATATCATTATTATTTAAAGTTACAGAAGTGATATAGTCAAGAGCAGTGAGAGATTTTCTCTCACTGTTGTTTGATTAATGGCAGACAGAACAAATATTGGACAGCTTCCCCTTTAAGACCGAAGTCCGGATACAATATACTGTTACATATTAGGGATGTGCGGGTCTAGTCGACTAGTCGACTAAACGGTACAGCTCCTACTAGTCGACACTGAAAACAATAGTCGACTACACGAGAGAAAAAAAAAAGATGATTTTATCATTCAAATTACCATCATTTTAACATTACATTTAAAACATTTTAAAGAACAGTTCAAATAAAACTTTTGAAAAAGAATACATATCAAAATATTTAAATATATAAATATTTTTTAAAAGCGTATCTGGGCGGGAACTTTAATTTTACCTCACATGCGTTTTCTTCATGTCAGTTGCGGCAAGCTCCACGCGAAAGACCAGCAAGGTGTGGGATTATTTTGAATTAGAAGGAAATGGAAACGTTTTTTGTAAACTGTGTAATGTCAAATTGGCTTACAATAACTTTACTGGAGCTATGCGTAATCATATTCAATACACGTACGTTAGCTTGGAGTCTAGCCAAAGCTAAATGTCAATATGTCATACACTACAACCTGCCGCTGCGGTCCGCGATCCTATCCGCGCTGTCTATTCCTCTAAACGAAGACCCACTTCGGTGGTGGTGCTCCAGGCTCTTTTCGAAACTGTCTGCTTGCTTGTAGTTATCTCTCTGCGTGCCTGTGACTTTAGTTCCTGCCGAGCGCGTTTTTTTTTTTTCAAGTGCAGAATCGCCTTTAGTCCCGTCTTTCGCCAGACCTTGTTAACATGTTAAATTCACTGAACAAATGCGCACGGTCTGAGTAAGTAAAACGAGCTTTGTTTTGTTTTTAGACAATATAGCCAACATGAAGTACATTTTTAAAAGCCGTTTTAATGCTATTCCTTGATAAACTTTCCTATTGTTTTAAACTTGTTTTAATATGTGTTTTAATATGTTGGCTAACGTTATATGAAAATGAAGAATTCTGTCAGTCTATTGATTGATTTTCAATTTCTGCATTGCTCCAGCCGATCTGAATAAATAAGCTATGCACTGGTTTATGAAGAGTGTATGCTCTTCCTTTTTTTTCTGTTTAAGGACCGCCTAAAATTAATTGATGATAACGTGAGGCAAGCATACGGCATACTCGTGACCTATTTTTTGCAGAATTCATTGAGGGATTTGACAGTGTGATTCAAAGATTAAGTATTTCTACTGTATGCTGTTATATAGACAAAGGCACAGTTTTTTTTTTGTTTTTTTTGCCATTTTTGGGTGGTTTCTAGCTTTTAGACTAGTCGACTAGTCGGATACAAAACTTCCGTTTAAACGACAGTCAAATTAGTCGTAGCGCACATCCCTATTACATATGCGTTTTTTTTCAGCTGTTTATTCTCTCTTCAGACCTAAATCACTGTGTTTATGAGGATACTTGCAAAGACGGGGATTCTTATGCATATAGTTGTGCTTATGTAATCGTTCAAGGCCAATAAAGCGGCAAAAAAAAAAAAGTGCGCTCCTCTCACACAGAAACAGAGGCGGCGCACACATAGCTCTGTTGTTTGTGTTTCAACGGCTTAAAATCGGTTGTTTTAAAACTGCAGTGCTTAAAACGCGTGTCCATACTACAGATGTAGTCCCTCGTTTAGGAACGAGCTCCTCGTTTTGTCCTGGCTGCTAGTGCTCCTGCTCGGAGCCACCTGCTTCTGTCTCCGCTTCACGTCCCGTGGTGGCGTGTAAAGATCGCAGTCATCCAAATGATGAAAAAGTATTACCGTAAACAATGTATTTTGCGACACCACGAAATAAACGATAGAGCATAATATGAAACGATAGACTTTTTATTTCGTCCATCCGATATATATCGTCATATCGCCCAGCCCTAGGTCCCGGATATTAAAACGCACAAGTGTTTTAAACCGAGCAGCCCCATCTTCAGTTACGGTCCCTGGCTCTCAGCAGATGCTGGGAGCTTGTGACACATTCCTGGGCCAGGAGAAAGCCTCTCTCCCACACTGCCAGCTCTGCAAGAAACGTCAGCACCTCTTGGCAGCCTTGCAGCAGGTGGGAGGTCTTCAAACACATGGTAAAAGTTGCTGTCTGAGTTCAGCAGTTTTTTTTTCAAACTGTTGGAATACTGAGGGTGGCCCAAATTCAGCGTCAAAAGGCAACCTGAGAAACAATCTCATCACTTCTTGGCGGCTTTGTTGCAGGGGTGGGTGTGCTGCTATCATGTGCCAGCTGGGTTGCACCGATTATACTGGGTGTACGCCACTTACCTTTAGCTTGACAAGTAGTTCAGCTTCTGTGTGCTGTCATGACTTCTACATCTTTTCTATTGTACAAGCTACACATTCAAAATTATCTTGACAACACGTGACAGATTAGCTGACATCCCGTTGTGTCTGTTAGTGGGGGTCCAGCCTTGCCATATGGAGAATGCCGCAATACTGTTTGCCCAACACTTTCTGTTTGTCTGTCCAGCGCTGGAATGGGCCTGCTCAGAATAGCTTTGGGCAGATGCCTTCACAGAGCGTTATTTGGAGCTCAAGGGCAATGCAATCCCATCATCTTCCTCCTATAGGAGGTGGCGCGGAGAGGCGGGAGGACACATCAGCTGACTGGATACTCAAACAGTGCTCATACACAAGAAGGTGAGAAAAGGTCACCTGGGTAAAACCATTTTCGTTTGAGATAATGCCAAGACAGAATGGCAAGAGTTTCAATAAATGTGAAAACTATTTTTGCCCTTTTCAGAATTGTCCACAAAATTGACACTGAGCCTTGGGCTGATCTTCTATACCCACAGTACAATGACAGAATGTTTACTTAAAAGAAGGCTAAGGTAATAAATGTGTGCTTTTGAAATTTCTGTTCTAAAATAGAGTTGGAGAATCTGATCCCTTTTAAAAAATCTGTTCAAATTGTTTAAGAAATGTAAATGAACAATTAATAAAAGGGATTTTATGATTCATTTGAATCACTGGGCAGCATTCTGCATCTATAAGGTAAATATTTAGTTTCATTATACATTACAACCCAGTAATCCCCCAAAACCATTACCAAACCATTCTCATTTCTCTCCGTTATGTCTTTATGTTCTGCAGAAGAAAAAAAAATCATTGGGTGTGGAACATGAAGCTAACCAAATGACAATTTCAGTTTCATAAGTTGTATTTAGAGGAAATTTATCTAAAATCCCCTCTAATCCTCAATGTATGGTAAAAAATGCTTTGTGTGCATACATTTAATTTGATATATGTATTAAAAAAAAAGAAAAAAGAGAGGCTACCTCCCTTAAATGACTAGCTATAGACCTCTGTTAACAGCTTGTAGTGTAGCCAACCATCTAGTTTGCTTAATTGTTGTTTAAATGAGTAACAGCTTAGTAAAGGCTGGCAACACAAAACAATTAATATGTATAGGAAATATTCTCATTTAAAGGCATCACTATAGATAGTCTGCAAGAGGCAACCGTAAGGATGGCGGTGTACATCTTGCCAAGTAATCTGGGGAGCATTATGGCATCAAAATGTTGGTCCATTTTATAAAATCTTGAAAAAGGAAGGTTATAAGGTATGACTTTTTCCAAATGAGACATGATATAGACTTCTATTTGCTTTTCGATCCAACAGAATTTACGATAAGACCTGTGTGAGCTTCACACTGCCCATACATGAATACATGCACCATCTTGTCTCAATTTAAAATAAAGCCCCCATGGTGAACTAACCGCAGTGCATAGAAACACAAACACTTCAAAACAAATCAGAGTGCAGTGACGACCCTCAAAGCCAGAGCTTTAAAAAAGCCTGTACTGTACAGCATGTAACATTTAACACACTTAAAT
Organism: Schizothorax lantsangensis; assembly: GCA_027422415.1. NCBI lineage: Eukaryota > Metazoa > Chordata > Actinopteri > Cypriniformes > Cyprinidae > Schizothorax > Schizothorax lantsangensis. The sequence goes on from CM049841.1 coordinate 18,148,746, forward strand.
TTGTTTGTATGAGCTACAGGGCTCTCATGTGTACAAGATTGTTAGCACATGGCTCACTTTAAGAACACACAGAAGGCCTTTTAGTTCTTGCACACTTCAGAACATCTTTAGGTAGACTTCTTAAAGAAACTTTAAAGAGACTAAGTATAGTACCCTGCCACTCAAATGTAAGATCCTTTTTTTTTTGTATAAATTGAAATTATATCAACTGCTTCATGCTGGAGTTAAACGCCAGAGCACCATGGATTGGCTAGAAGAAAATTCTCATTGAAAGAATTGTTATTCGCATTTATCTACTTTATTTTGCAATATATATGCAATACTTGCTGCAGAGAATTCACATGGCTTCAGAAGACTTGGGAGTCATATGCCACTTGACTGACTTGAAATATGAAAGTTGCATGAAGAGTCTTAAATTCTTCTTTAGTGTTCTTCCTGGGGGGAAAAAAGGTTTGGAATAATGTGAGGTTCAGTAAATGATCATTTTTGGGTAAACTATCTCTTTAAGGAAACTGGCATAGTGATACTTACAGGCTAAAGGTAAGAGCTCAAGTAGCAAATGGCTCTTGATGGTGACCATGGCAGTGGCATAGCATTGATGGGTAGGACCGGATCATTTTACCCAAATGGCAAAGCAGAACCGGAATAGAAAAGCAATACGCACCCAAGTGCTCTGGCGTGAAAACTCAAGTTCATTTCCTGGGGGTCTTTTCAGAAACAGCTGACTTCTATACCAGGCCTGGGAAAAATAGAAGGTTTTGTCCCCTCAGCATGTCTTCATTGGAAACTCCGTTGCCAGCTATTTATACCAGTGACTCTGAGATGGGGCAAGGGCTAAAAAAGTCGAACTGAAGGAAGAATTTTTTTTTGGCATGAAACTGACTCCGTATAAAGACTTATAGTACGGAATATTTGGGTGTGAAAAAGAGTATTTTCATCCTAAACTTCATCCCTGCTGGACGTCTTTGCTATTTCCTTTCTACAATGATAAAAGTAGTCGTTTCTTTATCCTCAGTGGACTCTGCAGAACCTGCTGAGTGATGTTTCATGGATCTTATATTGGTCTATGGGGACCATAAGAAATTCAAACTATTCCATTCACTGGGACCAGCTGGTGGATCTCAAGTCACTTCTGCAAGGTGGTGTCTAAACCAGCTGCTCATTTGGAAAGGCATGGGGACGCCTGTTTTGTGATGTTGAGGTTTACAGATCTATTTTTTGCTCGTCTATTCCTCCTTTCGGTTTGAGGGACTCCGCAGTCTCAACGGAGGCCTGATTTTACAAGGAAAGAAGGGACAACTTTAATTCTGAATGCCGCTTCAAGAACAAAGACAAGCCTCAAGAGGAATGTTTCCGGAAGTTAATCTTCTGGAAGGAACATGTGCACATTAGTGATACAGACCATTTTATTTGGCTTTCCCCCTGCGCTATTCATTTGGTTGGTTCCTCAATCTCTTGAGGAAAAATTGGGCACTGAGCCCATAGTTACGCCAAATACTGCAGGGATTCCTTGTTTTCTACCACGGTGCTTTAGTAATAAATGACTTGGGTAAGACATCATGTTTCCACTGACCTTCCTAAAATATAAAAGCAGCTATACTACCGTTCAAAAGTCTGAGGTCAGTAGGATTTTTAAAAATGTTTTTAAATAAGTCTCTAATGCTCTAACCAAGGCTGCATTTAAATCAGAAATCCAGTAAAAGCATAATATTGTGAAATATTGGTACAAATTTAAAATGTTCTTAAATTATATTTTAATATATTTTTTTAAATTGTGCTTTATTCCTGGGATGGCAAAGCTGAATTTTCAGCAGCCATTAGTCAAATCTTGAGCATCAAACGATGCTTCAAAATTATTCTATTATGTTGATTCAGTGCTCAAGAAACATTTGAGTAGAAAACCATTATTCTACTTATTTTTTTTGGTGTGGAAATGATGAACAAAGCTCAAAAGAAAAATATTTAATTAAAATATATTTTTTTAAATTTGTAATGTAATTTTTGTTCCATTTAATCCTTTCTTGTTAAATGCAAGTATTAATAAAAAAACATTTTTTAATTAATATCAAATATTAAAATTTACAGCCCCCTAACTTTGGAATGGTAGTGTATTTTCACACACTCTCTCTACATATTTATCACACAACTAATCGCCTTCCTTCTTATAACTCTTCATTACTCAAATTCCAGATAAAGGTTGCTTAAAGTTGAGAGCGTTTGAAATAACAGCAATATTTGGAAGCTAAATACAAAAGCCAGCGACATTAGACACCGAAGACTACAATAGAGGCTGCCATAAATGGCAATGTCTATAAAAAGAAGTTTCTGAAAGTATGATTTAGTGATGAGGAAAATTAACTTCCTCATTATCTTCAGCCGACCCACTTGAAGAAACAAACATGTTTGTTTGCTGTACCCTAGCGTGCCCTTATTTTCCAATAAGTGAGACAGCTTCTTTTTTTTTTTTACAAAATGGCTGGTACCGGAAGGTCATGAGTCAAACTTTAAGCCAGTTGGCGAGGTGCAACATTGCAGCGAGTTGTCCATGAACAGTGCTGTCGTGCAGTGTCCTTCCGGCCTCTCCCGCTTTGACTATGCAGCACACGCGTCGCTGTATTATGGGATTGGTGGGACGTTACGAAGACCAGAGAGCAGCTGCTTTCCTAGCCAATCAATAAATTTTCTCTGGATCTGGGCAGGGTTAAAAATAGGAACTCCCAGGCAAGTCTTTTTAAGGTCACCGGATGGGACTTGCTGGTGACTAAAGAAATCATGACAAATAAACTACGTAAGCATATATTTCTTTTTCTGTCCTTATATCTGTTTTGGTCAATGATTAGCCATTTGTTCCTTCAATAAAAAAAAAAAAAAAAAAAATTCCTATATCGCTACGCGACTTCATTGAATAATACATGTAATGTCTAAGAAAGTAGCATTAAAATGACAGTAATGCAGCACAGTATGACATGCTCATAGACCGGCACTGCTATATTGAGTCTCCTGACTGTGCCGAGCAATTACTGCTATTGTTGGTTTAAGAACGACAGGGAGGCTGAAGGTTGAACCATGACTCACAATCCCAGCAGTTCCCGATGCATTTTAAACAGCACCAGAAAGCACTGATTCTATTCAAAATCCAAAAGCATTATACTAAGACTGAAATTTCCTGGGGAACAGTTACAAAATTACACATATACTGTATAAATCAAGGATGTCAAGTAAATATACTTTTTCCTAGTAAAAAATGGGTATAAACTGGCATTATTCCAGGTCTAAATGTTAAATGCAAAACATTTCGTTTTGAAATCACCATGACTGAAATGCCCAGTGCAAACTCACATCTAGAGTGAAAATAAATATGTATTTCTGGCCAAGAATACATTGTCTTCTCATTTACACATGCAAGTAAACATTTTGACAAGACAATATTCAACCATGCAGTGAAGTGAACTATTAATTTCCAGACCAAAGCAACTGCCATTATACCAGGCATGCTGTAGGGCATAGTCGTGTTTAGATTCCTGGGACTCACCCGTCTGCGACAGAAGGGCAGACTTTGAGCTATGATGTTGATGCTGAAGATCTTGAGGACTTTCTGGGGGGGTATAGGCTCCTTGGTGACATCCTTGGGGTCAGCCAGCTCCAGTGCCTGGCTCTCCGGGTGAGCCTGGGGAGCCTTCTCCTTGCCTGAGGACTTGGTCATCTTTCTCCTCGGGCTGGCTGACGAAAAACGGGGAATGGGGCAATGCCGCAGCATTGCCAACCCAGAGCTAGTAGGTCATATCCCAGTAGAGGCAAATTTGTGGGATTTTGTCAGTGGCAGAATCACTGAATTTCTCCAGAAACCAACTCACTAGAATGTTTCTGAGTTTTAAGAGACACAACAGCTCTAAGTGTCCACACCAAGCTTGCTGCCCTGGATTGTGGCCCCTTTTAAAATATCAGAGGGTCTGATGTCATCAGTGAGTCTGTTGGGCCCAGCGGCAGCTGTCCAGTACTGGACTACCCCCACCTAAGCACATGAGCACAGGAATCTACTCCCCTAGCCCACCATGGAGCAATGTAGCCTCTGAGATTCACGTCAGAGATTGACATATTCCTTTACATCTCTACCTTTACAGTAAAACACCACGTTTGATTGAATATGCATCTAAAGTAGTGTTGTCAAAAGTACAGACTGCGATAACATTCGGTACTGAAATTTTAAAAACGTCCATTTCCTGCTAAGATTTGAGCGCCGTTGAGCAGATTCTTAAACAGCGCTGATTGATCATTGTGTTCACGTGCTCAACAGATACATCTGTGATTGGCTTCAATGATCAATGAAGTGCTCTGTGAAGAGCGTGAAGCAATGATCATTGAAGCCAATCACAGACGTATCTGTTGAGCACGTGAACACAATGATCAATCAGCACTGTTTAAGAATCTGCTCAACAGCGCTCAAATCTTAGCGGGAAATGAACGTTTTTAAAATTTCAGTACCAAATGGTATCGAGGTCGGTACTTTTGACAACACTAATCTAAAGAACAAGGGGCTCACGGATTGCCAACAGTGTAAAATATTACATTATTAAATAAGTATGCCTAATAAAGAGGGGGAAAGTATACAAGCTTAAACAGATCCTGTTTAAGAGTCACTTATTTAAAATGGCCATCAGTTGACTGACAGCGGTCATGCTGTCTACTAACATTTTAAAGGCTTGTAAACCAGTGTTTCCTACAGCAGGGCTCTACGCTTACTTTTCTTTTTAGGAGCGCTTGTGCTCCTAATTAAATTTTTTTTTACGGTTTTTACCTTTGTAATGGCATTTTTCTAACTTTATTAAAAGTATGTCATCTTTTATGTCAAATTCAAAAAATATATATTTATAAGCTTTTTATCATTTCTAATTAAAACAACAGAATAAAAACAAGTAGAATAAAGGTAGAATAAGATACCAATCAAATTAAATCAGTATTTAAGAAATAAATTTGTACTACAGAGGTGGCACAGAAGAACACTCAAGTGGCTTGTAGGCAGAGCTGGGTAGATTACTTACAAATTGTAATCCGTTACTGATTCCAGATTACATTACAAAAATTGTAGTCAGTAACGTAATCCGTTACATTACACATTTTAGGTAATATAATCAGATTACTTTTAGATTACTTTTGATTTAACTCGTTTATCACATTGATTTAAATAGCATTATCTTGTACCATAATGATGTAAAAAATGCAAAGAGTAAGAAAACTTGTTCCATTCATTGTAATTTACAACATGAAGTGCATTAAACATTATATTACGTCAAAGTTTCCCAAACTAGGGTTTGTAAAGGAACGGCAGGGGGGTTGTGAGTTTAATGAAAAGCTGACAATTAATTAAATCATAAAAAAAAAAAATGAAAATAAAGCATTTAAAAACAAACTCCCTTTCGAGGAAAGACTCTTCACTCTGCGGCCATATTTGCAACGCCTCCGGGCAGCTATCTTAATGAATAAGGGAATCCTGAAATCTCAAAAACTGCTCGTTGAACTCACAATTAAATTACATATGTCAAATCAGCAACAAAAATCTGAAATTAATTGCCCCATGAATGTTGTTTCTTATGCTCAAATAGCGTTTAAAAAGCTTATTTTTCAGGCTAGACCAGCCAATGCACATGCGGAGTCATAACGTGCTTATACTGCGCATGTGCATTGGCTGGTCTAGTCAGGTTTCTATGGGAAATTTGGCTCTTTCATTTAGAGGGTGGGACTATTCCTCCATATTGCGCGCTGCAGTTTCTCCCATTCATAAGTATAGGAGTGAACCGTCTTTGTATTCCAGGGGTACTTAAAGCAAATATATTTGGTGAATAAGGTTTAGATGACAAAAAAAGTTTTGGAATGCCTGCGCATTACATGTAACTAAGAAATAACGTGAATGTGTGCATTTTAATTAGTTATAATTAATACATGGTTTAAAAAAAACCTAGAGTAATAATTCAAATAAAAATGAAAGTGTTCATCAGTAGTTGATGCAATGTTGAAACCCTTCTTAAACCTGAAATGATTTTTGTAAATCCATTGGTCAAATGCTGTCGCCACCTAACTAATGACTGATCTCTGTGCGAATGTCCACAAAACTGGACTATATATATATATATATATATATATATATATATATATATATATATATATATATATATATATATATATATATATATATATATAATATGTATATAATCGATAGGCTATTTTAGAAAGGAAAATTTAAAAGATGAAAAAAGAGAAATTAGGGAGAATCAATGAATTATGAATAATTTATTGCTATTGTGTGAATAATATGTAATCATGTAATCCATAAAAAAGTAACTGTAGTCTGATTACGAGTATTTAAAAATGTAACTTACTCTAATTACAAGTACTTAATTTTTGGAATCTGATTACGTAATCCAGATTACATGTAATCAGTTACTACCCAGCTCTGCTTGTAGGTGAATTTTCAGATGTTTAATGAGGTTGCAAAAGTGCAATTAAATTCATAAATTCATGTTGAGGTTAAAATTTTAAATATACAATTTTGAATGTAGAAATATTAAATGATTTAAATAACAGAAAAGATACTTTAAAAATTACAATAAAACTGCCAGTAGGAGGCGGTATGTCACTGATTTTATCACTGAATCATTAATTTAATTGATTCAATAGTGTTGTAGTCAGACAATATAAGTCACTTAATGTTAACTTCTTGTTTAATGAACTGTTGTATTAAATCAATATCACATTTGCAAACTCTCTTAATAATCATTAAAAGCTGTCACTTATCTTAGTTCATCGCGATCTCACAAAACTCCATTATAATCAACGAAGCTCCTTACACTGCACAATGAATCTCTTATTTACACTCTGTCTACTAGGGCTGCACGATATTGGAAAAAAGTCACATTGCGATATTTTTTTTTCTGCAATATATATTGCGATATGAAGAAAAAAAAACAAAAAAAACACGATTTTAATATCTCTGTTTGGAAAAAAAATCAATGATTGGGGTGATTTTATAGGTGAGTAAATCAGCATAGAAAATTTACACCCATAGAACCTGTCTACACCTTGCCACAAAATACTGTAGAACCCATAAAGTGATGCTGTCTGTCTACACATCATGCGCGGCGCGACAAATTCCCGCTCTAACATCCCCGCTTTGACACAAAAGTTCAAATGATTTGTAACAACGTCTCTTAATCAATGTCGTCATGCATAAAAGCATGGAAAGCAGCGCGCACTTTCTCCTTCTTTCCAAACTTATCTGCTAAGCAACCTTGATCAGCGCTCTCCTCGACAACGCGGAGTTTCAGCTCACTGAAATCTTGCAGTACTCAACTAAATTTATTTTAAAATGGATATCTCTGTACAGCTGTCGCGTCTGGTGTAGATGCATCTCGAAGCAATCAGTATATATATATAACTTACTAAACGAAAAGTATGCACAATGACTATTGCGGATGCGCACTCGCGATGTATATGCTGAAACGATATATCGTGCAGCCCTCTGTCTACACTTTTTTTGTTATGAGAGAATACGTCTGTGATACATTACTCAATGCTCCCTCAGCACAAACACAAATATGCTGATCGGATCAGTAGCACCGGTGCTCCTAAATATTTTTTCATAGTCACACGCAGTAGTTTTCAGTCGCAAATGCGACTGAAATGGTCGCACTGTAGAGCCCTGTACAGGATTCTGCATTAAGCAGCAGGGGTGCCTAAATCCACCCCTCATAACACAGTCATATAAACAAGCAGCCAGTAATAACAGGATTCAAGATTCATAATCCTCTAGCACACAAAACTTCACCACTGAAAGTAGTAACTTGCAGTTCAGTGAGTGAGTCAGATGTTGATTCTACTCTGAGAGATTCAGTGAATGCATTCAGTGAAAGATTCATAAGACTGTTAATGGTTCAGAGTCATTGGTTCATGCATCATTGCAATGTATGTATGTTTTTAACCCACGATGACAATATATTGAAAATGTGACATCTTGTCATTATTGTGATATAGCCTACTACCAGAATGTTTTAGATGCCTCTCTTACTAAAACACCTGATTCAACTCATCTTCTTAAGAGTCTGAAGTTGAGAAACACTGACAAAGAAAAATCACAAGTTTACATAGGCTGCATCAGAAATCATATTCTCTAAGTGGGTCCTTAGTTTTTTTTTTTTTTTTTTTTAAGTAGTCACAAAGTACTTGTTCAAAAAAAAAAAACATTTCTATATAGTATGAATGTAATGCAGATTTACTGTTTTCATCGTGCTGTTATAGTCATTTGACCTACAGCATCAATTGCAATTGACTACAAATGTAACAACTCCTTTCCTGGGGTCTCACTTTCAAATCTTAAAGTAGCAAGTTATCCACTTTTTGCCTACTGTTTTACAAATCTACTGAATAATATACTGTATTTCGCTTACTATTAGTAGGCATATTCGGATACAGCCATAGACAAAAAGTTTTGTTTTGTTTTTTTTGGGTGTCACACTGGTGAACACACCACCACTGAAAACCGGTAAATGTAAAAACTGCTGTAAATTATCACAGGACAACAAAACTACTTTGCTTTTTATATCGCAACGAATGCTACACAGCCAAGCACACTTTCATGGGTTCAGTGGAGAAAAGAAAAGGTTTTGGGGTTTGAAAGTTTGAGTGCCAGTGAAAAAAATAAAATATGACATCAATATCTACATTTTAGGAGACCTAGGCCTAAATTGTAACAAATGCTTTACTACAATATACATTTGTGGAATATAAAGTGGTCCTGTGATGCAGAGACACAGGGTTTATTAGAGTCAAATTGACCCGAGAGGGCCGATCTCATTTTTAGCCCTGGCCTGGAAACCCAAAAGCTTCGGTCCTCTCACTTCATACAGACCCACATAAGCCTTGCCCTAATCTCATGGCACACAACTATGCGCCGTATGTGCAGTGCTGCTCGGCCTGTTAGCATGACTGGCACAAGGTAATTGCTGGGAATGCCAGAAATGCGAGGGATTTAACCCTGGCTCCTGCAGAATGTCAGGCACAGCCTTCTGTTAGGAGGAATCCTTTATTCTGCATGCCTGTCGCTTTTTAAATATAGCCTCTCTAGGGCTGTTAGGGGAGAAATTAGGGTCTGGAAAGGAAGAAAAGGGAATTTTCATTTAGATGATCAAAAACAGATCAAACCACAACTTCACTCCAAGGAAAACAAGAGCTACTTCTGAGAAAATAAAACCCAACTCTAACAGAATGTCACCTAAAAGACTCCAAAAACTTTAAAACTTGATGTTACTGACATCACCGTATTTGATTTTAACAATGTATAGACGTTTTTCCTGAACGCGGATGTGACGCCCGACTCTTAACCTGAAGGATGCTTTGCATTTCCGGTCTACAGTGTTTCTAGTCGAATTAGCGTATATTCTGAGCTAATATTAAACCTATTAAAATGTTTTTAAAAAGCAAATGGCACAATAGCGCCATCACTTTACAGTGTCATAATGACCATCATTTGTCAGTGCCTCACTCCTCAAAGTTTAATGAGTGTGTAGATTACACGAAGCTGCCGACGTTAGCTACATTAAAAACAGATGGGCACTATTTGAATGGGTTCCTATGGAGACCGGAACAGAAGAGCATTCAATTGGAAGTTAGAATAGAATTCGTAATGGCAGCACTCATCATTTACTCAGGAAAAAGGTCTATACAGTACATGAGTTGAACAATCATCTGAGACCAAACGATCACTTTTGGTGATCATTGATTTTCTGTGTTTACCATACAAAGTGATTTATATTGCTACCTTTATGACAATGTTGGACCATAAAACTTTGGACTCAACTAACTTTGACAAAAACCTTTGATACATTATTCAAATATATTGTGTTCCTCGAAAGAAAGAAACAAATGACAATTTAAATTTTTAGTTGAAAAATATAGCTTGAAGTAAATTAATGCTAGTCTTAGCCTTATTCACTGTTCTATTATACCTACCTACAGTGAAGGAGACAGACAGACACATGCTCTGACACTTTCACTTCAGTCGCCTGAAGCAAAGACATGAGGCATTTCTTAAGGTCACAAGGGTCTTCTTGAAAAGCAGACAGCACTCTTAAAAAACCATGCAAAAACACCCAATTCTCCATACACTTGCAAAAAGTACATCAACATACACAGAGCCTAAGTTTTCCTTCGCTGCACTGACGAATCGACACAGCCAGGCAGGCAGTACTTCACAACACTTCACATGAAGCCTGCACGGCACCACACTCATGACGGAGGCAAACGCCACTCCCTGACAGTGTGACAGTCCACCTTCACAACCATGTGCAAGAATTGGTTAAATTAATGAGATCTGCTGTAAACTCCACCACGATACGGGGTTAACACTCACAGACAGAAAACAAAAAACACTTATATTATGAGGATATGCATACTGATTTGAATGGGATTTGGGTGACATTATAAAATTGATTTTTTTATATTTTCATAGTTTAATTGGAGGCAAATAAAGTCATTTTGTGGCAAGCTTCCCAGTCGCCTTCTACTCATAACTATAAAGTACTGAGACGAAAGAAACCATACACATTCTTCTTCCTCTACTGCTCCAAAACAAAATAATAAAGTATCAGAGACCATTGTGTGTGAGAGCATGACACTACATACAGCATAACTATGTAGTGCTCACACACAGACAAAGCCAAAAGCCTGCAGTCGACTCATTTGAGAGTAAAACAACCAAATGAGCGATTAAAATTTAAAATGCTCATGAATCATTTATGTTTAAGCTGCTTGAGGGAAAAAGTTTTCTTCACTAGGTTCTTTAGGGACAAAGTTTTATGACAATAGCACATTTAGTACAAAAGGCAATCCTCCGGTGAAGCTCTTAAACGAGAGATTTCCACATGGACAGTTTGCAAGGGCATTTGAACACTTGTTCATAAAACCGCTGTAACTTTCGTCAAAGATCTAATAGTTCGAGCAGCATTTGTATAGCACAACATTCCTTTTACAGTTTTTAATAAGAGCAAAGCACAAAGTTGCTTCATATTTTCATTAAACATCAGACCTCTCTTACAAAACTTAAAAAAAAAAAAAAAAAGTATGATCTAAAAGCAGTTCTCATTTATTCTCTTTTAAGGTTGAATTCAGATATTACAGCTAATCATTTTTAGGTTGTCTCAGAGGTTGTTCATATCTGCCAAAAATTCCAAATTATAAGATATATATAGATATCTTAGTTAGATATATAGATATCTTAGATATATTATATATTTATTTGGTCACTTTATTTTAAGGTACAATTTGTGCTATTAACAAACCATTAAATATGGCTTTTGCCTCAAATTCGCTTAAATTTGCTGCTTATTAATAGTTAGTAACGTAGTAGTTAAATTTAGGTATTGGGTAGGATTAGGAATGTCGAATATCATCATGCAGAATATATGCTTATAAGTACAATAAACAGACAATATGTTAATAATAGGCATGCTAATAAGCAACTAGTTAATAGTGAGAATTGGTCCATAACTCCATATACTAAAGTGTTACCATTTATTTATTTTATTTTATTTTTTTCCCTTCCCCAGCATTCAAAATTTTGGGGTTGGTAAGACTTATTTAATGTTTTTGAGAGAAGTGTCTTATGCTCACCAAGGCTGCATTTATTTGATCAAAGACAGAATAAAAGCATATTTTGAAATATTACCATTTTAGAAAACTGTAAATATATTTGAATTTGAGTTGAATTTTCAGCATCATAACGTCAGTCTGACGTTTCAGTGTCACATGAACCATCAGAAATAAACGCTATCCTCAGTATTTATGCATCCTCACTATTTATGCACTGCATTAATGGCACAATGTTGAGAAGTATTGAGTTAAAGTGACAAGAAAAAAAAGCACTGCAGTCACATTGCAGAAAAAAAATATTTCCATAAGTAAAAGTGGTCCACATTGGAACTTAAAATGTTGTGATTTTTGCAGTTTAAAAACAGTATATCACATTATCAAAAAATAAAATGGATAAAAACACAGATTTGGCTGCAGTGTGATGATAGCGTAGAGCTCTGAAGTGCTGTGATGAAACGTTATATAAACCGAGAGGCCTGTGATTGTTACTGGTGTAGCTGCTCCAACATCTTATAACTTCTGCCAGAACAGCTGTGATAGCATGTGATAGCATGTTATTATAGTAATCTTTGCTTGAAATACCTGATGTAGACTCAGATAATCAAAGTGAAAATCAAACCAAAACTTCCGAGTCTTTGGCGGCCTCATGTGACAAATAGTGGAACTGCATGAAACTGCAAGATGAACATTTTGACTGAAAATTAATTGTTCCAAATAAGGGACTGGGATTAAAAAATGCAGTTACATTTCAGACACTGAATTCTCTTAGTTTGGTGGCAAACATTGTAAAATACACAAAACATGTGAGCCTGCCCTTCATCATCTCTGATAAACAATCTGCCTCACCACTTTATCCAAAAATGTAGCAGTTTCCTCATTGCAACACCGTCCAGCCACTCTTCACCTGTTCATCATCTTACTTTTACACTCCAGTGAGTCTTTGAGCAGATGGATGGGCTGATAATGGGGGTTGCCAGGCAACGTTTTGAAAGGCTCCCATAAGAAAGTTCCACCTCACAGGAAACAGAGGCGAGGCAGAGAGGAAGGAGTCATCTGCTCACCCATTTCTGTCACCGATGGAGTTTCCTTGCCTCGATGGTTCCTTGCCACGGTCACCTTTGGCTTGCTTCGTTGGGGACACTTATTTTTTGGTTAAACTATCGACTTGACTGCACAGACACTATTGGAAGATGACATCACTGAATCAACAATGAATTGACTCATTCTTTTTATGGCAAAATGTATTTTTTTTACACTTTTTTTCAATTTAAAACTGTAAAGCTGCTTTAACACAATCTGTATTGTATAAAACGCTATATAGAAAATTTGGTAATGTTTGGTAAGATCAAAAAGAAATTGATCTTAAAATTGGCTTCCCGTGATAAACGATTAAAATAATTAATTCAAACATTTTATTTAAATATTGGAGTAAAATCTAATTGGGAATTTTTTTTTGCAAGATTAACCAATTTGGGCTTTTGCCTTATTACAGGAATGGGGTTAAATCACCATCTTTTGGTAAAAGAAAGATCACAGTCCTGTATAAACAACCCTGACACTGAATATAAAAAAGCAAAATATTCAAATAAGACAGCAGAGTGCTGTAGATTATAGATGCATGAGGCTGTGGGTGTGTAAACCTCATGTTAGTTTCCTTCAGTTCTGTCTGGTGAATGACACTCAGATCCTTGAAGAAGAGTTTAGACTATATGCATCAGTGTGCGAGTGTGAAAACAGCTCTACAGAAGTCAAATGATACCAACCTTTATCCAGAAGAATAAGACCTTCCCCATTGTGTACACAATGGCAGATCCACACAGACTTTAAAGGGGTGGTTGACGTTTTTTTTTCTAGGCTTGATTGTGTTTATGGGGTGCAGTCTAGCATGTGTTCATGCTTGTTTTTTTTAAAAACGCATTATTTTTCACATAATTTACCTTTATTCCACACCTCTCTGTCCCTTCTCTGACAAACGGCTCGATTTATTTCCTGGTTTTATGAAGCTCCTCCTTCAGAAATACGCGATGGGCTGAGATTGGTTAGCTGGCTCAGTGTGTTGTGATTGGCTAAACCGCCTCTACTGCACATCTGAACGTCCCGCCCCTCTCCTCAGTGGCATGTGCTCCAGTTGAATTGTAAACAGTGGCGTTGTCTATAATGCTTATCAATTTAAGCCCGATTGAGACCCAGAGGATATTAGTGAAGAGGATCGTGCAGAACCTGTGCAAGCACGGCTCTTAATGGTATGTTTGGTTGTTGTTGTCTCATACTTTTAAATACGCTGCTATTTGTAAGTGCTACTGCTTCTGTTAGCTTTTAATATACGGTTTTATCCTGATTAAAGCTTCAATACAGCACAGCAACCGCACGTGTGTCCATTTATAATGCTTCTCATTGCTGTGTGAAAATAAGTGTATAATTGGAACAGTTTGTTGGAGCTGATCTGACGAAATGAATGAGAGAGAGAGCGAGAGAGATGCAGAGCAGGGCGACAGAGTAACAGTATTAAGAACTGCTGCTTTAATGATTTTGAAACTTGTGAATCCATTAGAATCGTTAGAAGACAGAATCGCGATTCATATGAATAGATTTTTACATACATCCCTAGTTTTCTCTTCCTCTTCTCTAAAGCAGCGCAGCATGGCCTCGCCCCCTTTGCTGCGTGTTCCCGGGGGCGGGGTTTATCTGGGTCTGTGACATATCAGACCCGGGAAGTAACTCGTTGTAGTCCCTTACCTGTCGTTTTTGTAGGCATTAAACTGCCAGAATTTTAAAAGACGATATCTCCGTTTGCATTGAACTTTCAGCGCCGCAACTCTGCAGATATTGTTTATGCTCAAACAGCAACATTACACACTAACTAATGTTAAAAAAGTGAAATCGCAATCAACCACCCCTTTAATTACTAAACCCTTCACTCGATGGAGTTTATACACAGCAAGAGAACCACCTTCTGGATAGTGATAAAATTATACCTCGCTTGAAAACAGCAGCTCAGTATGCGGGAGAAATTCCTTCACTCTCATTAGTGCACAAGAGACAACTGTGAAGAGCCTTCACATGACCTCTGACTCCGCTTCACCCAACAGTTTCTCAGAGGACAGGTGTCCACTTACTGCCTGTGTTCTCGTTCTCTCTCGTACACAAACACGACACACCAAACATGCTGCAATAGTCAGCAAGTATACATATATATAAAAAAATGGCTTTAATTGTATTTAAAAATACAATTGTTGTGTTCATTTTATATATACACGTCTTTAAAAAAATTACTTCTGGCAGTTCATCTAGCTTTGGTGACTAAGCAAAAAAATAAAAAAATAAATAAAAAAAAAAAAAAAACATTTTCTGTATTTTATTGAAAACATTTTATTGCTCATGTTTCCCAACGTTCTTCTCCCAAAAAAACAAAACTTAATTAACTTTAATTTTTTTGATTATCAATTTTCTCATACACCCCTGGGACAGATTCTCAACCAGGGGGTCTCAGTACACTTCCAATGGGGCCTCAAAGGGGATTGATGTTTTAAAAATCAAAAAACAAGCTTGAAAATAAGATAACTTAATTATTTTAATCATTTAGCCACACCTCATTTTTGTAAATTAAAAAAGGGTGGTGGGGGGCTTTAAATATTGTAGACAGTGGGGGCCCTTGAAGCAGGGCTGGGCAGTATATTGAGTTTGTACGATGTATAGTTATATTTTTATAAACTATATAGGATGCATAGGATGTATAGAGGCAATACCGTTTATATCGATATACAGCAGTTGTGCATTAAAGCACATCTAAAAAATAGCAAAGGACAGAGCGAGCTGCAGCAGGGAAAGTGCATAATCCAAATTCTCCTAAATATGAGACATGCTTTATATTAAAGTGCATATTGCAGGTAAAAAAAAAATTCAAAATGAATATATAAACTTGTATGAAAATACCATATGAACTGTTAATGCAGGATTTGAAAATGTTTTACAAGACATGAGGGCACAAATTTAGAAGAAAAAGTGACGGTCTCCTTGGCTGTTCTCAAAAAGCACTTTTTTTCAACATCGCGTCATATTACGTCACATAAGGGAGTCGTCTGCTGGGCTCTGCTTTGAGCGGTCGTGAGTCAGTGTGTTTTCGGTAGTTATTTTTATTTCAATTTATCATCGTCATGGTAAATTATTGTGTTTGTGGAGGTTGCACTTACTACAGCCTGTCAGGACATCGAGTCCACAGGTTTCCTAACAAGAAATTGGACGGTATATTCCGGGCCTGGGTGCGTTTGTGCAGGTGAAGAGACAGGACCTTCACTAATGCATCTGCTTAAAAAAAACCGCGGTGTGTGTAACTTAATGATCACTTTACACCGGAGGATTATCTTCCCGCCGATATGAGTTCCACATGGGATGCCGAAGCAAGAACCTAGTGAGACTCGGTGCGGTTTCTTCGGTGCACACAGCACCTTCATCGGGTCCCAGTCAGTCTGTGGTCCGGCCGCCGGCGGGAGACATGATGCTCACGAATCCGTCAGAGATGCAGCTCAACGAAAATGTCAACTGTGCACCACATTATTTTTCTATACATCGCCTCACTGGGGTCTCTAACCTGCAATATGCCCTTTAAAGGGTGTTACATACAGTTATATATGTGCACTGTTTGTAGGACAATACTTGGCAGGAAAAATAACACTTTTTAAAATAAATACAGAAAATAAAAGTTGGCCTTTTTATCCAAATAGAAAATCTTTTTTCCCTGAAGTCAAAAAGGTTGAGAAACACTTTTACCGTTATATATTAAAAGATGTGATCTATTGCTTAAACATTTTTGTAAACAAATAAAATGAACCAAAATAAATGATTTCCATGGTCATCAAGTATAATTCTCACCTGTGAGAGAAAACATCCCATCTGCAGATGGCAATATGGCATGTGATGCCAGTAAGATTACAGATATTAATCACAAAGATACAGATGCAGCCTCTTTCCTTACAGAACTTGT
This sequence comes from Schizothorax lantsangensis, assembly GCA_027422415.1. Taxonomy (NCBI): domain Eukaryota; kingdom Metazoa; phylum Chordata; class Actinopteri; order Cypriniformes; family Cyprinidae; genus Schizothorax; species Schizothorax lantsangensis. The sequence goes on from CM049841.1 coordinate 18,165,364, forward strand.
TTACTTAAGATGTCAATAAAAATTCTGGCTAATGTTCTGTTGATTCTTCAAACGTGACGCAAACACAAATGTAAAAAAATATATATTTACATAAAACCTAAACTAATCAAAAAATGGGTTTAAATTAAAAAGTACAATTGAAAACAGAATTACAATGAAGCAAATCTGAAAATGTGAAACTTTAAGCATGAAACTCAAGTAATCTTTGTGTATATGAACATATTTTAGCATGTTTGGAGCTCAGCATAGCAGCTTTCATGACACAATGTCTTAAACCCACAGCCCCCCCCCCAGTGATAATTCACAGCTCTTCACATGACGCCCGTACCACACGGCATGCCAACGAGCCAAATGCAGTTTCCCTGACAGTGTGACAGTCCGCCTCCATGTGTGTGCAAGAACATGTTAAATTAATGAGCCCTGTTCTCCAATCCATCATATCCACTCGGTGAGTCATAAGACACGAGGAAAGACATGAGGGTGAGTAAAGGACAATTTTCAGTTTTGGGTGAACCATCTTTAAGAACAGAGTTTTGCAACTTCTTTTTTATTATTATTTAAAGGTTAGTAAAAGTGACTCATCTCAAAGGATTTGTTCATGCTTGGAACTCTTTACTGAGCATTTTTTTTAAATCTCATTGGGGGCAAAATTAATTTTCAAAAATACTCACAGAACCAAGACTTTTGAAAAAGTGAATAGAGTAAATTCTCTATTAGCCTCATATTCAAGTATTTAGAAGTCATGGAAAAGATCAACCATGAAAAACACAACTTTTGACTTGTAACCTCTTGTATCTTGTAACCTCAAAACCTATCAGCATTCAGTATTTAAACATGCATGGTAAATGGACCTTCATTTTTAATTTTGTGGTTGGTTACAGCATCAGACGGCAATTTGCTTCACTGTCCACACTGACTTTCAGTCCAGGACAGTGCTCAATACCTAGAGGATTAGGGGGCGTTCACACAAGACGTGTTCTTCCTTTCAAACAGCCAGAGTAAAGGGATATAACTCAACAGAATTGACCACAGAAGTCTTGAGATGTGTTTTGAAGAACGTTTGAGAGCCATTTTTTACCTTGACACAATCTTAAAACTACAAAGTTCATGTTGAAAAATGCCAAACCAACTGAAGCACAAGGCCAAAGAAATCAGTCTGATGCATAAATAAATAGGCTAACAATTGCAAAATAAATTAATAAATAACTATGGACAGTCACCACCAATTAAGCTGAAAAAAAAATGACAAGCTCTAACAGTTATACTAGTGAACAAGTATAGACAAAGTATACACCCAAGCAGACATTATTATTCGGTTTTGGTGCACTATTAAAATAAGAATAAAGGACCAGTATATACATATTGTACTGACTCAGATCAAAGCATTGGACACAAGCTTGATCTCACACTCTTAGGTTCATGCTACAAAAATACACTGCAGTAAGACCCGAGAGTGGTTCAGACAGAGCCGTGCCATATGACTGTGTAGTGTTGTGTCCCGAGAAAGGGCATATGTAATGAGACGTGCATATGAAACATTCAGAGTGCTCTTCCTGTGATGCAGTAGCTCCAGGCTCTGAGCCTGACAGATGGTGCCAGTCAGATGATCCCAGAGTGGGAAAGTGCCAGTGCTTTCCTGCTCTCACCTGGGGATGAGGGGAAAGTGGGTGTGTTTGTGCTTCTTGGCATACCAAAAGTATACCCGTTACTCTAGAGGAGGGTGGGGTAAGATGAGCCACTTTACACAAGAGGTAAAGCTAATACACCAAATTATACTGCAGGATGTCTGTTTTCACCATCACAATTGTCTGTAACCAAGAAAACAAAACAAAAACCAAAACAAAAGGTAAGCTGCGTCAGGTCAAGGGGTAAGATGAATCATAGCACACTGTGAACAACTGCAAATAAAAATATGGCCATAAGAAAAAAATAATTCAATCATTCTAAATATTTTTCTGCACATTAATAGTTTCATAAATTCAAATAAAAAAGTTTTAGAATTTGAATGTGCCAAAACAATTTGCATTGGTATTTTTATTAAGTGTATTAATATGTGCTTGTACTCTACTAAGTGTATTACTTTGTACTTCCAATATATTTAACATTTTTAAAAGATATTAGTATTTATTGCATTGAGGCAAATTAATAAAATGTATATAAATAGGTGAAAAAATGCTCAAGTATCTGCATTAAATCAGAGATCTTAACTGCCCCAAAACCACTGTCCTAAGTCCAAATTCACATTACTAACAAAAAAATTACTAACAAAAAAAGAAGAGTTTCAAATGGAAATGAACATTAGGAAATTTTACACATTCAACAATAAATAATGAAGCGTGGGGCTAAACTTCACCCACTGGGATTCAAATGAATCAGGAAAAGCAGGCTTTAGTATTATTGATAAAGACCAATAGGACGACTAAACCGGGTCAGTTTTAAAGTTATGTTGTCTTTAACAGCAAACTGCTTATTTTCAGGCCATTTCTGAGCTCAAAGCTGACATTAAATTGCAGTCATTTTCCCAAACCAGAATTCAAGGCCAAAGACTGCAGATCCAGCAATGACTGCAAATACAGGAAATCTAACATGACTTCTCCAGTGTGAATAACACGGTAAACACCATGCACACAGGTCAGGGGCCAGCGAGTGTTTCATGCCTCAGTAAACAAGTCTGAGACCAGATCAAAAAGTGTATCTTTTGATGCCGCAATCACTTTTTGAAATCAGAGAGCGATTAGGCCCACCTCCACTCCACTTGACGACAGCAGAGGCTTAACATCAACTCAGTTTCCAGACATAACATGTCCATTTCATCTTCCTTTCTTTGAAGACCATCTGTGATCCCACACAGGCTGTTTAAATACACTTGGATCTCTTAATGCGGTTGTCTGATGTGAATACAGTCTTCAAAGAACGCACCGCCTTTAGCCCGGGTGTGTTTTTTAAGCCAGTCTATACGACTGCTTATTGTATTGACAAGCTAACATAAACATTTTTAGCTTAACGTCTCTCCTGAATATCAAACAGCTGCTGTACTCCCATTTGTTTGTCATCAGGTGGCCGACGTAGAAATTACACTGCAGGACTATGACCTAAAATGACACTGCAAGAACTTCAGAGGACAGCAGGATTCGAAGCCAATTAATCGGCTGTCGCTAAAACTCCCTAAATTAGTCTCAGATGGTAACAGCTTTAAAAAGAAAATGTGAGGAAAAGCAGCTTGTTTTTAGCCACACTTAAATTAAATTGCATGTAACAGTGTCGCACATTTTAAAATCATCAATTTACTCTGAGGATTAAAATAATTTTCAATGTATGTCCCAATTATACCAACTTCTTAAAAATAAAAGGGGGTAAAATTGGGTTTTGTGGGGAGGTGGGTGAAAATATATATTTCTAATTAGTTCATGTTTAATTACAGATTTAAGGAATGCCTTCTGGGCATTTTCGTCCAGCTTGTTCATTTTTCAGAGTGTTTATCCATGGCCTGATTCAATAGTCTGTTTGAATCCATAAAACCCGTGGCATAGGTTCAGCACTGATCTAAAGAGGCTCCCGGTTCACATAACATAATACGGGTCTGCTTTCATCTCTGTCTTTGGATTTATGGAGAAATGACACTTCTTTTCTGATGAGAAACCTTGATGTGTCTGCAGCTTAATCTGCCACACAGTAATAGTTAATTACACAACCATGAACAACGAATGCAAGGGTACAAATAGCACTCAGATTTCTGCATAATTATTAACCATTTTTTGTAAATCACAGGACAGCTAAATAAGGGTACCATAAACTTGGAGCAGATAGGAGTTTGCAGGGTGGAAATACACTAGAGAAAAGCCTTTTTGAATATGGAATTGTGCAATACTCAGTATATATATATAAATAAAAAAAGATAAATGTTTAGATAACTAATGTTTAAAGAAAACGCAAAATAGTAATGTGAAAAATTACAATAAAACTTGTCTTCAAAATATTATCTGGTTAGTACATTCTTTTACCATTGTTAGGCATAATAAAATGTTTAATTTTGGAGCCTGTCTACTTCTGTCTCAGGTGCCAAACATTTTTAAACAATCATTTCCACACAGGTGCTCAGAAACATTTTCTAACCTGCTATGCGATATGCAAAATGCAAAGACAAGCTTTCACTTTTTTTTTTCTTAACTAAAGGGTGAAAAACAGTAACATGCACCTACCAAAACAAATCCTAGTACCTTTATACAGTGTGAGTTGGTTATGCAGATGACGCAATTAAGTTAAAGACAGCCAATCTTTTTTTTTTTTACTAGTTTTCTAGTGTTTGACAGCAAAATTACTGTCATTAAAAACAAATGATTATTCAAATTGTTTATTTTTTTCTTTTTGCATGTTTTAATCAAATGTGGATACTGTCATTATCTAATTGGAATCTATTTTCACAATCAACTGAATTTACGCAGTACTTTAAATAGTAAAAAAAAAGTCTTTACAATTCTTCAGTCTTTCGAAGTGACAAAATCCACTTTTAATCAGGCAATCTGCTAGGAATCTTTAAAAATGTTGCGAAACAGGAAAGGTACATTACAAGGAAACATTTTTCTTGCTTAAAAGTTAAGTAGTCAGGTTTCACCTTCAACCATTACATGTTTGTTTAAATGGAACTGCTTCCACGTTCATTTCTTCAGTCCTGCTAAATCAACCTTGAGGTCAAGACTCCGACTTCAGGGACTCACATCAGATGAGAAAGTTCTGCACTCTACTCAGTGTTTCAGTTCTTTATTCTGTTGTCTTACACTGCATGAGGGAATTCAATCATTACTGAGCTTAACACAAACACTATCAGTTACAGGATGTTGCTTTTGAATACAAATTTGGCATTAAAACCCAGAGTTATTTCTATCACAGCCTTTTCAAGAGCCCAACATTAGCATACTACAGAGAGCTCTGAATGCATAATCCCAAACTAGAAAAAACACGGTGGAACAACATTTCCTCAAGGAAAATATTTTAGAACGACCTCATTTACAAAAGGTTGAGCATTTCCTATTCACGTTCTTAATGAAATCTTGATTAGCCAAGAGGATTAGGACACTAGCCACAGATGCGCTCAGTATCATTGAGTCTATAAGTCACACTAGACCAAAAGAGCAGGAAGAGAGTTTGTTTTTTTTTTTTTTTATTACTTCAAATGCCATTTTCAAAACTGACTGATCAGTGGGGTTGACTAGTCAACTAATCGCCTTTAAAAGAATCCTTGGTTTGAGGGGACTCATTAAATAACAGCTGGACAGACCACAACGAAGCAGAACATAGTGGCTGAAAAAGAAAAAATCAAACTACTTTCAACTTGTCATCATAATGCCATAACACTCATAATGTAAGATGCTCAAAAACAAAAAGCATAAGCCAAAAACATACTTAAATGAAATTAGTATGAATTAAAAAATAATAATTAATTGTTCATCTAATGAGTAACAGGCAGTCTATTGAATTTAAAAATTCTTGTGAAGGCAACCAAAGATTGCTCAACATTTAGCAATGCAAGGAGATACAAACCTTATTTTCACCTTTGCTTGATTTTTAAAGCCAAATATGGGTTGACCGATTATCGGCCTGGCCGATTATCAAAGTCAATTAAGCATTTTTATTATCGGTATCAGCCATTTTCAAAACCGATTTGCTGATAAAATAATTTAAAAGCATTTAAAGAACGTTTTTGTCAGAGACCTTGTTAGTCTTAATTTTGACATTAATTTTCATTTTTACACCAGACATATAAATCGGTTCAAAATATTTGTTATTGGTCTATTTGATCTGTAATAATCGGTATCGCCATTGGCCCAGAAAAACACACATCGGTCCAACCCTAAAACCAACTAAATGATATGGGCATTATAAGCCACTTAAATCTAGAGGCAAACATATTACATGATATATATTTAAAATCCAAATATTTTAAATCGAATAGTTGCATTGAGCAGCACAATATACAGTATACTGTAGCTCAACACACAAATCTCAAACATGGTGATCAACAAATGTTAATTCAGTAAAAATATGAACTCTGAACCATTAGACAGCATACTAACAGTGACAGCAGCTTAAATTAAGCCAGTAAATTGTGAAGTGATTCTCTTTTTTAAAATATAATTTGTATAATTTTTTTAAGCTGCAATGCAGGTTGGAAACTTGCACAACACCGTGCAATGTAAAACTGTTTGTTCAGATGACTCTTTCAGAAAGCTGGAAGAACATTTGGACAAGTCTTGAACATATTTGAGTATCCAAGTAAGGTCAACAAAACAACTTTAATATAACACATTATAATAGACGACTCCTGCTAAATCTTTGTTCAAACGACTTTGCAAGTTGGATTTATTTATTTTTTTACAGTGTACTAAAATATTCTTTGTATATTTAGTCATTTACCAGAAAAATATTTTTTAGAACTAAAAAATATATATACTTACTAGTTGAAATATTTACTTATTTACATTGAGTTGTATAAATAAGTCAAAAATAAACTAAAAATGTAAAATAATTTAACACCAAATATTTGCTTAATCTCAATATGAAACTAAATTCTATCAAATTATTTTAATTATTATTACCACATTTTCTCTCCAAACATTTCTGTGGATCCCTAGCACCCTCTTGCGGACCCCGGTGTGCCCAGAGACCAGTTTGAAAACCACTCTGCTACCAACTAAAGCACAACACACTGTCAACAGGCTAATTAAATCACCACTGTTAATTAAAAAAAAATACAATCTAAAACTCAGCAAGGTCAATTAATCAACCATCTTGACCCCATCCCTACTAGACAGGCAGCTCACTAGGTTTTGTCGTTTAAAAAAATATGACAAAACATTCACATCCTTTTGAAAAGGCACACTCCACACATCACTGATCTGTGAACCTCAGCCCTGCTGTGGCTGCCTCAATCAGATAAACACTGTGTTCTCATCCAAAACACACAGCGGCTTCAAAAGGAGGATGAGACGCTCTCCACACACAGATGTGATAAGATGTTCTCTGGAGATTCACTCACCAGTAACAGTGCGACCTTCTTCATACTGCGATTCCCCATGGCAGCTCAGAGAGATTCAGCTCAGTCACAGACAGAAATGGTAAAAGATTCGCAGGTCGTCTTCTGTCAGTGCGTTGACAAGTGTGTCGACATCATGAGGATGAGGAGGGTCTGTGCGCTCTTGCATTCCCTCCCCTCGCTCTTCTCCATCTCCGCTCATTTGTATTTCCTCTTTGCTCAAAAGCAGACCCAATCTCTCTCTTTTGATTCAAGCTGACCAATACACAACATTTGAAAGAAACTGCTTGTGTACACCACATGGCTTTCCAAAAAACACATACATTACTGATGTGAACGTCTATGGCCTCTGATGTTTACATTTAATGATCAACTACTGTGGCTGATAAACCTAGGTCATATATTCAGAGCCACAGATACACAATTCAATTATTTTGGTCGGCTGAAGAGTCAAGTCAGTATGTCAGCGACACTCCTTCTGACCAACCTGGGTTTAGAGGTCATTTCCGTCTGACCCCATAAACATAAAATGCATATCCATACAGATAAAGAATGTGATAGTATGTTCATACTCACTAACTGTAAGCATATATGATCAACCAGTCCAGTTAAATAAAGCTCAAAAGCTTTCCATTCCATTTCCAAGTAATAACAGGTATCTTGCAGCATAATACAAGCCTGCTGTTTGAACCCTCAGACACGGACAGGCCCAGACCAGATCTGCAAACTCTTTCCACAAAAATCCCAAAGAAAATACACAATCTGTGTGCAGCAGATGATATTTGGAATGACATGAGTGAGTAAATTACAACATTTTTATTTTTAGGTAACTATTTCTTTAACTCTGGTTTCCTCAAATAGAAGACTAATAATTCATAAAAATCATAAAAAGGTTAACTTAAAATAAATTAAAAGGGCTGCGCAATTAAAAATAAATAAAAAATAGAAAAATGTAAATGCGATTATCAAAGTAAAAGTCTTTGGAAATGTAATGTGCGTCAGGATAAATTTTTCACATGCACAAAACTTCCAACATTTCTTTCAGAAATAAGTTTCAGCACTTTTTGTAATGTCAGAACTGTAACAGTTTAACCAAAAAAACTTGAGGGTTTAATATTTGAAAATGAAGAATCTATGAGATATAAGTTTAGTAATACATAGTGTAAAATAAAATGTATGAATTATGAATATTTTAATTAAATTGTTTTTTTTATTTAAGTTATAGTATCAAATTGTAGTACTAAAAAATAAATTGTGTGTAGTATCACAGTAATATATTCTGTCTTCATTTTTTTGTAATCAGATTTAAAAACATTTTTAGAGTATAAATGTTTATATTACAATTCAAAATGCAATATAATGACAAAATCATAAATTTGACCAAATTGTGCAGCCCTGTTCTGTAAATAAAATGTAAATAAATATATATATTTTTTTATTAATTTTTGAAATAAAAACAATTAGCATAAAACACTTACTTTGTTTAAATATCTTATTTCTTTACTTGAATGTCACGTAACCCGTTAACAGTGAACATGTAAATGTGTCGAAATACTAACTTAAAATCTCAAGGGGTACTTTAAGAAAAAATTTTAAACGGGTTCGGCTGACAAAAAAAAAGCCCTGCTTTAACTTAAAGAGTTTCCATCACCCAAGTGATCATAGAATGTCAGAACTATAGGAGAAATTTTGTTTTAAATGAATCCAGATACTCCTGAACACATTCAATGCATGCCAATATTTTCCATATTAATCAAACCAACCTTTATTTGAAAGAATATTCCTCGCAACAAGTCAGGTACATAATGTCTGGGCTATGACACAGTTGTAGCTTTCCTTAATCACTTGATAAAATCAAGTCTCAAAAGATGACTGTTTATCTGACGTAAAGCCAAAAATGGCCAGTAGAGGGAGACAAACACCATGATTGCACAAGCCTATTAAACTTCTGCCCAGATAAGACACTTGTCACTACATTATACTTAATCAGAAGAATAATTCCATTTGGACTTTAAAAACCAGATGATAGTTAAATTTAATCGCTTACCTTATTCTTGCAGACAGAGGGTGAGCTTTGGTGTTGTCGTCCAGAGGACTGGTCCGTGTTATCATTAAGGTCCGACACACGGGTCCTGAGGGAGGGAGAATGGAGGCCTTCCTCTCCTTCCTCTTCATCTTCAGCTTCCTCCTCCTCCTCTTCCCTCCCACTCTCTTCTGAATGCTCAAACTCATCGCTATCCTGGTCCATTTCCTCCTCGCCATCCTCCTCATCCTCTGGCCGGTCGTCGTCTTCCTCTGAACGAAGTCCCACCCCGACCTGCCCTTCCCTTCCAGCGTTATTATTCTCCTCCTCCTCGTTCTCCTCCTCTTCCTCGCGATGCCGTCTATGCCGCCGACGCTGCTCCTGCTCCCACATCCACTGGGCGCCCTTCTCGGCTCCGTTCACCTCACTCCTCCGTCCTTCCTCCACCGGCTCACCTCCGGAAGGCCACGGCTCCTCCTCTGCCTCCCTTGGCCGCTCTCGTCCACCCTCTTCCTCCTCGCCCGGTTCTCTTCTCTGTTGCTGCGCCTCCTGCTCCTGCTCCTCCAGCACTTGATTCATGTGCTCTGCCTGGGGCTGAGGTGTGCGGCTGGAGGTGCTGTTACCTGCCCCCGCTGCCCCAGGCCTCTGCTGCTGGGCCGCCCTGCTGCCGCTGCCCCCCGACAGCAGATCCTGGTTCATTTCCAAAAGCCAGCTTGCTACCTCCTGCACCTTCGCTAGGCTGTCTGAGGAGGACAAAGACTTGGCATTCTGAAAGAGATGGAGACAGGAAATGGTTGAGAGGAATATAGGTGGATAGTAACAACAACAACAACAACAAAAAAGGCAATAGAAAGCATGTACATGGGCTGGTTGTATAAAAAAAGAAAATAATTCTCCTGTTTGCATTCAGAGTGTGCTGAAAGTGGGTAACTCATTCTTTTATTCATGCCTGTGAAATAAAACAATGGACATTTGCATCTAAGCTGGGAAAGACGCATTATAAGCATCCCTCAAACAATGGGCACCTCTCCTGCTTGGCAGCTGGATCATCTACACTAGGCTTGGCCTGGAAACCACAGCAACAGTATCACTTCAACACATGCAAACAATCATTTCAGCCTGTTCTGTATTCAAGTTTCTGTTTTTTACTGTTGCATTTCAATTCTACTGTTTTAACCAAAATCCTCTTTAAAGAAACACATTTTCAACAAGGATACATTAAATAGAAAAGTGACAGACCACTAGATTTCTATTTCAAACAAATGCTGTTTTCAAAACTCTCTTTCCTTAAAAAAAAAAAAAAAAATTAAAAAAAAGTTGACAGTTTCCACAAAAATATTAAGGAGCACAACCGTTTATAACATTAATAAGAAATTATTCTTAAGCACCAAATCAGAATATTAGAATCATTAGTCAAGGATCATACTGCTGAAAATTCAGCTTTGCCATTACAGGAACAAGTTACATTTTAAAATGTATTAAAATACAAAAAAATAAATTTTAAATTGTGATAATATATTACAATAACTGTTTTTACTGTGTTTTATCAAATAATTGCTGTCTTGGTGAGCATAATTCAAAAACACTTTTAATCTTCTTAAAGACTCCAAACATTTTTGTATTTCATCTCATATTCAAGCAGAACACGGTTTGATACTCTATATACAGTATAGCTATTTCAGACCAATCTCATTTCACCGTTGAGAGCAAGTTGTCTTGTGTAACACTGATTCACTATTCAACTGCAGCACCAGATTCACTATTCAAGTAGAATGCTGACAAATGAAACTCCAATGACTGTTACAATAGAACAAACACAGTCACTGACAACCACATCCAGCCAGCAGGGGGCATCACTGCCAAATAAGTGCAGTACATGAATAAGGGTTTAGCTTCCAGACAGATGTACACAATAATATCATGTTACCGTGAGGATGCCCCACCAGTGAGAGTGAGGTTTTGGCACATTAGCCCTGTATTGCAATGTCACTCTTAGGTGATGTAAAATATGCTTCTTTTTTTAGCACCATTTGGTTTTAAGACTAGTGAAATTTCAGTAAGGCAAGTTTAAAAAAATAAAAAGACCATGCCAGCAGGGAAAAATCCTTATTAGACCTTTAAATTAAACCTTGTGCTTACTTCACAGAGACAGAAGCCAGTAAAAACGTTAGATAACAGTCTGAGTGAAAGCAGGGATGAGCTGTGTAATCCAATCAGGAGCGTGAGAGCACGTGAGTTTGATAGAGACCTGATTAAAATAATGGAGTTCGCACACAGATGGGCAGAGATGGTAAGTGATGAAAGACTGATTGCACAATTGTTGTTGTGTGAGCATAAAATACACAAGAAATACAGCTACAAAATACCGCTACTTTTTGACAAGACTCAACACCATGCAGAAATTACCTGTAAATTGAAAGATGACTAACTAAATTCTCAGTGTTTATTTTTGCAACAAGTTTGAACAAGTGGCCCGGGTCTTGTTTATAATCTAAAAGTTTATTTAAAAAATGCAATTACTTTTGCTGTTAACATAACTGTTCTGTTCACAGACATTTTAGTATTTTTGAGGAATAAATTATTGGGGGGGGGGTGCAATTCTTAAGGCCTGTTCAGACCAAGGACGATAACTATAACTAGTTTTAATAATCATTTAAGTTTTAATAATCATTTCAACTAAAAAAAATCTGTCTAAAAATAACAATTAATTGGAATAACTTTCAGAATGTTTTTTTTTCTCCAGCTGATGAACAATTTAACAAAAAAAAATTACAGACTCCACCCGACTTTAAAGAGCTTGACCATTTAAAGTGATGATATACTGTATATGCAGAGCGCACTTATAAACAGAACGCTGGACACTAATATAGTCATTGCTAACTTTATAGGCTAATTACTAATTACAATAGGCTAATTACAAGTGTAAACAAGCCTTAATTGCCCTCAGCTGTCTGTTGCCAAATTATGAGCATTTCAGGTTTCAAAAATATGCAAATCAGAAATTCGAAACAATTCGTTCAAAAAGTGTTGTCTTGTACATTTTTGATTGACTAAAATGAACAAGCTCAGAAGACATATTCATTTAGGAATCTGACAATACTGATTGCACTGATCAACCGGTCAAGTCAGGCACAACCAAAATCACCATAAAATATTAGCAATAAACATTTAATATATAATGATTATATACAGATAATCATGAATTATTTTTAATCTAGCAACAACATACTTTATGAGTCCAAATGCTGTAGTTACAGCATCTACCACCAGGGGCTAACAGAACCACGATACCCTGCTAAACTTTGTACCTCTTCTTTAATGCAAACATCCAGCAGTACTACCATATCCATCATCTATTCATGCATTACTCCTCTCCAATGTCTGGATTAAGGTCTAATCACAGCAAATATATGAAGCCAGAGATCTCAGGGCAATTTAAAACTGTTTAAAGCATCAGATAAGATGAGCTTTTTGATTACCGAATCGTTTCCTTTATAACACGGAAGATGAGAGCACAATCAGCCGAGATCCAATTGGAAACTAATTATATGGCGATGAACTTCAAATAGACATTCAATTTCCCTTCCAATACAGAGGCTGAACAAGATGAGCGCTATAAGAAAACCTGTGCAATCTCTGGAGATTAAACTGAAATTTGGTTAGTTCATTAGCATGCTCAAAAACTATTACTTTGCAAAGAGTTAGATGCATCTCTCAATGCAAACACAAAGCGGCTGTGCCTGGTGATGTGGGCCGTTTTGTTTCTGGAAGGTGCTGGACTGCCTGTTAGTATTCATGTCCTGCATGCTGGTCTATCTGTGCAACTGCATTAGACTCGGAACACAATTAGTGCTGTTAGACTGCACAACTGAACTAGTGTGTGATCAAGTGACAGTACTGCAATCTAACTGGCAACACACACACGATTACATTAAGCCTCATTTGCATTGAGGGCGAGACTGTTAAAGTGTATGAAAACTGCCTTAACAACAGTAATTTGGTTTAGTACGCTTCACAGATGCTGCTTGCGTCTCATCTCGCCATAGGTTTCTGCATTTTTTGAGGACAGATGAGCAAGTCTATGTTCTGTTAAGTGGGGTACTGAAGGTCAGAAGTTCCAGATACATGTTTAATGACTAGTTGGAGTCTCAGTAAGAAATGATCAGAAATAAGACAGCCATTCGAGGGTTAATGACAGGATCCTCATTTTTGGCCTGATGTGTGAGATACTGATTTATTTTATGCACTTAAGAATGCATGATCAGTGAATGTTTGAAAATAAGTCCATCAATTGTCCTCAGTGTGAAAAGATGGATCTCAAAATCATACATTAGGGTTCAAATATGCAAAAATGCTGGAAAACTGCAGAATACAGGCATTTTTGGCCATCACAAAACAAAAGAACAGTTGTGGATCATCCAGGTAACCTCACACAGTATTAAGAACCAAGGGTTCCCAAACTTTTGTTATTTGAATAATTTTAGCACTATATGTAAACATATTTTATGCATGCGTTTTGTATGATCTCTCTTATTTTGTTAAAATTGCTTGCATCTCATCTCGCATAATATTTTTTTTTAGCATAGGTTTCTGCATACCACTTTTTGAGGACCATAATGAGCAAGTCTAAATCATGTTCTGTTAAGTGGGGTACTGAAGGTCAGAAGTTCCAGATACATGTTCAAAATCACGTTATATATTTCTCGGTGTCAGACTATTTTGGAGTCTCAGTAGGAACATTCCATTCATATTAGTACTTAACAGAAATGTTATCAGAATTTAATAAGACAGCCATTCGAGGGCACGTTTGAGCTTATATATATGTGACAGGATCCTCATTTTTGGCTTGCCTGATGTGTGAGCTAAATCACATCATAGCACACGCTACAGGTGCATACTACCGAATTGATTTATTTTATGCCTAACTTAAATTCCCAGTACCGGTAAGCATCCCTAAAGTGTCATGGTTATTATGTCTATTAAAATGAAATTCATACACAGAAATGTATGACTTGTATAAATGTTTACATACCTCCTCAGTTAAATTTGTCATGTTTAAGGACAAAATAACCCAAAGTGCCTGGTGTTGAATGTAATTTAGATCACAAATTTTGTGGGGAGCTAAAAGTGGAAAACATACATAACCTTGGCTGAAAGAAGCCTGGCGTAGCCGAAGTGATAAGACATAATAAAGAAAATGGCACATCCTCTCATAATATTTTTTTTTAGCTAATGAACAAAAACACTGACAGCCAATCAAAATACGCAAGTACAAAGACGATAAACATCTGAGAAAACCGATGCTGAAAAACATACATTTAATTAGTAGTTTAGTTTCAGCGTGGAAAAAATGAAATAGCAGTACCACTAAAGACCCTGAAAGTGTCATAGGGATGGCTCGATACCATAATTTTGGCTTCGGTACGATACCAGAATGTAATACCTCGGTATCGATACTAAATCGATACCATAGGTGACAAATAAACAGCCTCAAAAGATAAGTGAATTTAAAACAATTTTAATAATAATAATAAAAACAGACTCGTATCGTAATACCTTTGTATCAAACTGTAACAAAAAACCTACAGGGAACATAGGTTACATTTTGATGTTGGAGAAAAAAAAAAAAATATATAGGCTAACTGAAGTAATAAGATGAAAATATATTCAAATCTTCTTATCTTTTCAGTGCAAACAAAATGTCTCAAAATGTAACAAAAAAAAAAAAACTACCGGGAACATAGGTTACATTTTGACTGAGTTTGAAGAACAAAATACAACTGAAGTTGCGCAATTAATGCAACAAATGTTGCTTTATTGTAAAGTGTTATTCTAACAGTCAAAGTAATATTCAAAATCACGTTATTATTTCTCTCTCTCTCAGATTGTTTTCTGATTTCAGACTCAGCCAAAGAAAATTAAAGCATTAAATATAAATCTCACTCTCTCGGCTGCTTCATATTAGCGATCGGCAGCACGGCAGGAACATTCCATTCATATTATTGATACTAAAATTAATATAGCAAAACTCTTGCTCAATTCAAATCCAATTAATATTCGATTGTATGAAATGCAAGTGCATATAAGCTTCATAGCGTCAATTCAAATCCGCACTCACCTGTCGATTATGAAATGCAAGTGCAACGCCTATAGCAACGCTTGCATACAGGTGCAATAAGGTCAGTTCGTTCACCTTTGTCATTTGTTTTGTATCCAATGTAATGCCATATTTCACTTCTACTGTTCTCTTTGTTTATTAATTACGGATACATTGCTAGAGTTTAATCGGTTTGATCCATCGCGTTGTTCTGTTGTCACATTTTACGGTTGCACAGCAATTTGGGAAGCACTGCCACCTACAGGTGCATTTCGCAACTGCAGCGTATGAAATACCGAATTGAGCAAAATTATGATATCGTACCATTTGAAATATATATATACCGGTATTTTTCCAGTACCGGTATACCGCGCATCCCTAAAGTGTCATGGTTATTATGTCTATTAAAATATCAGATAATCAGATTTTGACAGCAGAAGGGTAATTTAGACTAAAATCCCATGTGGTGCAACTCTTAATATTTATGATTTTAGAATTCACTGAGGAAAAAAAAAAAAAAAAAAAACTTTAAAAATGCATGTAAACTTAAGAATTAAATAAGTAGGCTATTTACACATGTATTCAACATGCAAGGAAAATTTTACCTTTTGATTATATCATATGCCGCATGAAATTTTCTTAAAAATAGTATAAATGTTTATCAAAGCCATATGAAACCAACATGAACAAAGACTACATTTCTTAGAACTTGGCACACGTATTTTCAACTTTGTTTTTTCTCTTTTCTTTATTGCTGACACTCTCATTTGTCATTGATCCTCAAATCACTTGGGAAAACATCTGAATCATTCAAGCTGGGTATTTCACCACCACAAAATAACCCAAAGTGCCTGGTTTGAATTGAGCTGTAAGTGTATTCCAAGGGAACTAGAGAAACAGAGTTGAAGCAAACAAGTCTATCACAAATTCATCAAATTCTTGCATCAAAAGCCAACAAAATGGCTTCAAAATGAACCAAAAACCAACATGACTAATGAATACGGCAGAGTTCATGCGATGACACAGGAAAAACTCCAGAAGATTCATAACAGTACTGCTTTCCAGACATGCGCTCTGATATGGAAAACTGGAAGCATTGCCTTAAAAAGAGAAGCATTTGGCTTGGCTCCCAGGAAATGCAGCCAGCCTGGCGTAGACGAGCAGTCTGATAAGACAGTGAGGTGCATCATTTCTTTAGTTATTACCACTGTGTACACTTCAGCAGCAGGTCATTTATCTACATCTAAAGGTGCTGAGAGGAAGGTGAAGCCAAAATGGGTTTTGGCACATCCTCTCAGAGAGAACGTTAGCAAAGGAGGTGAAGGGGAGGAGGAGAGAGTAGTGGTATTATTGGTTTTACCATGTCATTTCCTACAAATCTGCCAGACTGTCATCTCCTCTTGGACACCTCAGTTACAGGAAACATTATGAATGAACAGGAAAAGGAAGAAAAGAGGGTTATTTTTATTAACCTCAGTGGTACCTGGATGGGTATTTATGATAAGAACCAAGCTAAATAAAGGGAAAACCCATCACCTGGTTTTGCAAATTACTCATTCATACAGAACTGCTCCAATTCTTCTTGTTCCATTAGCAGCAGAATAAGACTAAATGGCCCATTTGGTAGATACGCAAGTACAAAGACGAACAAAAATTTGGGTAAACATGTGGAAGCAAGTGCTGGAAAACAGATCTCCTGCTGAAAAACCTACATTTAATTGCAGTTTAGTTTCAGCGAGAATGGGAGATTGTTAGAGAAAAATGGTTTGTAGGAAAAGACAGTTTCTTTGACATTGAGTGGCCAGGCAGAACTGGCTGAAGACTCTCCTCTCGTAAATAAGTTAAGACATCTAGACTATCCATCGACAGGCAACAAATCGCCATGAGCGTCACACTGGAAAACCTCAATAAGTCTCCATAATTAGCTTACACAGAAACCATACACCCTGGCATTAAAGAGATTTCTGTTCCAATTTACCGTATGTTTATTAAGAAAAGAGATGAAAAGGAGGACGTAGGAAGGAATAGTTACAGAGTGAAATATAAGGTAGATCAATCATCCTATATTTATGTAAAGACCATACTTCCCTACTATAGGCAGGGTGAAAAACAGAGTTACAATTTTAGACAATTCATAAAAAAATAAAAGTAACCTAAAAGTACCCAAATGACTTGACTACTTGCGCCGAGATTCTGAAGTGTGCAACCAATAGACACTTTACTCATGAGCCCACTGCAGAGGAGTAGTGAATGGCAGTGAACCAACGCAACTGATGCTCTTAACTACATAATAATGACAACATGATTGATGTTCTACGTCCGGATTGCCTTCATAATACACATAATCATACTAACATAACGATCATGAAGTATGGTCATAACAGTATGCATTTCTGCCCAGCAGCAAACTGCTTTCTAGATACTGCACTGCCACTGAAAACCACATATGGTTTGACCAGGTAGGTAGATGGGGAAAAGGAACCAGGAAAGGAAGGGAAAAGGGAAAAGGAAATATGAAAGAAATAAGTAGGAATGTAAAAAAAAAAATTCAGCTTCAGCAGATTTTTGAGTTCTCAACTTCTTGTTTAAGTTTATACAACAAAAAGTTGAGAAATTTCCTAAAAAATAAGTTGAGAAAACTCAAAAATCTGCTTTAGCTGGTTGACTTAAAATTTTAAGGTAGCCCAGCTTTTTTTTACAGTGTAGGTAGTAAGGAAAAGAGAGGAGGAAAGTGGAAAGTAGGAGGTAACTTGGAAAGAAGGAAAGGGGAAGAGAAAGTAGAAAAGAAATCGGTAGGATTGCAGTAAGGACCAGGAAAGTGTGAAGTAGGAAATGGGAAGGAAGAGAAAAGGGAAAAAATTAGGAATTAGGAAATAAGTAGGAATGTAATAAGGAAGGACAGAAAAAAGAAGTAGGAAAAGGAAAAATTAAGTAGGAAGAAAAAAAAGAAAAAAGGAAGTAGTAAAGAAGGAAAGAGGAAGCACATAAGCAAAACCAAACAATGAGAAAAAATGATTAATGAACCAAAAGCAATGGTCAAATCTGTTCTTTCAGTTAATTAAACACCAGCTGTCATCACTAGTACTTAACTGGCTTAAGCTGGTATTTCAGACGTCACCTGTCAGTGCCACTAGTTTGTTGTCTTTCTTCATTTCATTTACTTCGACTTGAACAGCTAAAGATTTTACAATCCAAAAATCACAAGGTGATTTTCCCAAGACCTTTTCACACATAAGTACACTATTCTTTTGTCCATGTCTTCCATCTCGCCTCCAGGCATTATAGAAAAGAGGAGTAAACTAAAAACTAAAGGACAGAGACACGGACAGGTGAAAACAGCTCTACTGTGGTAGAATGACTCACGGCCCTGAGGGGAAAGTAGTCCTCATTCACAAAATAAGGACAAGGTCACAGGCTTCTGGCTAGCAAAACGGCTAGCTGCAGCAGTGATGTGACTGCTTGTAGGGTTTTAGTGACGACAGCTGAGTGAAATCAGAATGAACTGCTAGTGCATGTTTTCCATTAATGCAAGACATATCAGTTATTGGTCGACATCAGTGATTTTTTTTTTATTTCTCTTTTTTATTTTTATTTTTATTTATTGTTATCAGATGATTATGTATATAAACCATTGCATGGCTATTATTATAAGAGCAACTGATTTACAGCTCATCAACCCTAACGTGAAAAGTCTTACATTATTTGCATTTAGGTCTCCACCAGATTTCAATATTGATTTAAAATATTTTCTAAAGCTTTTCTCCTCTTCCCGTCCAAGTAATTTTAGGTTTCCTGAGAGCAGTGATTTTACAGTCAGCACAAAAACCTCTGAGACACACAAAGAAAGCATTATTTAAGAAGGTAGGACGCCATTCACAGCAACAAAGGAATTCAGTGCAAAAATAAATTTGTTTGTGTCCCACAGGCAATGTGTGCATATCATGTTCACCTCGGCTCAGACTGGTATCAAAAATGAGCTGCCAGCTCCTGAAAATTTAATTTGAAAATCATAAAGATAAAGCAACAAGCTTCTTAGGATTTATCAGTAACTTGAGTAATGTAAATATTAAATAAATAGGGAGGATTTTTTATCTAATGAACAAATTTATAAAAATTATCTTCAAATACAACTGAATAAAAAAAATCTATTAAAAAAAATACCTGTAACTTATATTGGGTTTCTTCTTTAGTTTGAAACTAGTCACGATCTTGACCTTAACCTTACCAATTAGGCCTATATTTAAATAAATACGTTGACAAAGTGTTATTATTATTACCTCCTTTTCTGTCTAATAGTCAATAAATCTACATTACCTGGAGTAATAGCTGCAGATGCAGAGATGCAGTGTCAAAAAGGCTGTTTGAAAGCAGGTTGATCATCATTAAAACCAGCTCCATGACAGGCTTTTTAGTTCACTTCAACTTAAATGTTGCAAGTGTTGCTAAAAAGTTGTAGTGAATTAATTGTAAACGTATTAAAACCAAATAAATTTCACTTGTTTTAACCAAGCTGATTGTGGTCCTGTAGGTATTCAGTGACATTAAGGCACCATCTCACCATGTGACTTTGTCAATATTGCTGTAAAATTCACTCCACACTTCAGGATGTCAATGAGAACACAACAGGTTCGAGGTAGCGAAAAAAATACTGTTTGACATCATATTTTATGTTTGTTTTATTTTTGTACTGTCAATTATTTTTCCCAGCCAATATTTTGGCACAGCCTCCCATGCCTCCTTCCAAATCTCCACTGATAATAAGAAATGAGCTGCAGATAAAAACTTGAGAGATTTGAAGCAGTCCCTGAAGTGCTCCTGTCTCTCAGTGCTGGGTTTAATCACCAAATCAATTCTCTGTTCAGCTAAGACGTGCACTCTAATGCAATGCACAATTCAAACTGACCCATACAACAACAAAAATATTTACAACTAGCTGCCACTTACAAGGCAAGTTGAAGATACTCAGCAAGTTAATAAATAATATTTAATCATACTTAAAATATTAATATTACCTACATCTGAAACATCCCAGACAGCCTTGAAGACCCACAATAGAACGCCCTCCCACATGAAAATTATTTTTTTACTTTTTAAATGTCTGTTCAGCTGTGTGCTACATCAGATGTTCTGGTCTCTCCTACATATAGCTTGTTAACTGGCTTGAGCATTCCTTTCCACATTTTTGCACAGGCAAAAAGTAGACCGTGATATTGACTAAACGCTTATGCCAGTCACAAAAGCCTGAGTCTGCAGCCAGGCCTTCTTTGCATTTAAGTGCTTAGGCAATATGTGCCCAGCCAGCAAGCATGTGCTATTGTGGATGTGTCTGTATGGCTTTGGCAGACCGTAGCACCAAGCACTGACATCTCTGAACAAAAGACACAGATGTGCGGTTGAAGTACTGCTAAGGCCCACTCTATGCCGGCTCTGTCAGGATTGAAACACAAGCCTTCGTACTATTGATAATCTAGAGTACCTCTCCAACAGAACAGGCAGACAGCCAAGCAGACAGAAATCTGTTTCACAGAACATGCTGGCGTAGAATCAACTCAATAGCTACAAGGATTTTCATAAAACTATTTCACTCAGCATTCACTGATATTGACGGATAAAATAAATGTGGGATAGATGGAGAGAACATACACTAGTGTGAGTCATGTGGTTGCAAAAAAGTGCACCAGACTACAAGTACCAAAGTCATTAAAGAATCCATCAAACTGAAATTGGAGTACTGTGGCTTTTTAGCCCATGATAGCGAATCAAGTAATGTTAGTGTACTTCAAAAAGTTGATTAAAATTCACCCTTAGCAGATATTAAAAATTTACAGCACTTCTCTTCTGGGAAAACAGACCAAAAATATGTGACTCATCCTACACGAGACAGATTTTCATCCAATCAAACATCATCTATCTTGTGATCAAAGAACAGGATACATCATTATTTTTGGTTTGTTTCCCAGAAGACTACATAAGAATCAGAATCAGCTTTATTCGCCAAGTGTGCGCAAACACACGAGGAATTTGTTGTGGTTTTTAAGAAGCTCTTGGTACATACAGTGGGTACGGAAAGTATTCAGACCCCCTTAAATTTTTCACTCTTTGTTATATTGCAGCCATTTGCTAAAATCATTTAAGCATTAATGTACACACAGCACCCCGTATTGACAGAAAAACACAGAATTGTTAACATTTTTGCAGATTTATTAAAAAAGAAAAACTGAAATATCACATGGTCCTAAGTATTCAGACCCTTTGCTCAGTATTTAGTAGAAGCACCCTTTTGATTTAATACAGCCATGAGTCTTTTTGGGAAAGATGCAAAAAGTTTTTCACACCTGGAATCCTCTGCCATTCCTCCTTGCAGAAGGTTGGATGGTAAACGTTGGTGGACAGCCATTTTTAGGTCTCTCCAGAGATGCTCAATTGGGTTTAAGTCAGGGCTCTGGCTGGGCCATTCAAGAACAGTCACGGAGTTGTTGTGAAGCCACTCCTTCGTTATTTTAGCTGTGTGCTTAGGGTCATTGTCTTGTTGGAAGGTAAACCTTCATCCCAGTCTGAGGTCCTGAGCACTCTGGAGAAGGTTTTCGTCCAGGATATCCCTGTACTTGGCCGCATTCATCTTTCCCTCGATTGCAACCAGTCGTCCTGTCCCTGCAGCTGAAAAACACCCCCACAGCATGATGCTGCCACCACCATGCTTCACTGTTGGGACTGTATTGGACAGGTGATGAGCAGTGCCTGGTTTTCTCCACACATACCGCTTAGAATTAAGGCCAAAAAGTTCTATCTTGGTCTCATCAGACCAGAGAATCCTTCAGGTGTTTTTTAGCAAACTCCATGCTTTCATGTGTCTTGCACTGAGGAGAGGCTTCCTCGGGCCACTCTGCCATAAAGCCCCGACTGGTGGAGGGCTGCAGTGATGGTTGACTTTCTACAACTTTCTCCCATCTCCCGAATGCATCTCTGGAGCTCAGCCACAGTGATCTTTGGGTTCTTCTTTACCTCTCTCACCAAGGCTCTTCTCGATAGCTCAGTTTGGCCGGACGGCCAGCTCTAGGAAGGGTTCTGTCGTCCCAAACATCTTCCATTTAAATTAGAGGCCACTGTGCTCTTAGGAACCTTAAGTGCAGCAGAATTTTTTTTGTAACCTTGGCCAGATCTGTGCCTTGCCACAATTCTGTCTCTGAGCTCTTCAGGCAGTTCCTTTTCATGATTCTCATTTGCTCTGACATGCACTGTGAGCTGTAAGGTCTTATATAGACAGGTGTGTGGCTTTCCTAATCAAGTCCAATCAGTATAATCAAACACAGCTGGACTCAAATGAAGGTGTAGAACCATCTCAAGGATGATCAGAAGAAATGGACAGCACCTGAGTTAAATATATGAGTGTCACAGCAAAGGGTCTGAATACTTAGGACCATGTGATATTTCAGTTTTTCTTTTTTAATAAATCTGCAAAAATGTCAACAATTCTGTGTTTTTCTGTCAATATGGGGTGCTGTGTGTACATTAATGAGGAAAAAAATGAACTTAAATGATTTTTGCAAATGGCTGCAATATAACAAAGAGTGAAAAATTTAAGGGGGTCTGAATACTTTCCGTACCCACTGTACATGCATACACACAAGTGAATTGTGTCACCGTTCAGGAGTACACAAGGATACAGATGACTTTAAAAGGGGTCATGATTTCCTAAACGCAATTCACTTTATGCTCAAAATGCCAGAGTTTTTGTCCATTGATGAAATCTGCATGCTCGTGAATAATCTTTAATCAAAGTGTAGACGCAATGTAAATAAGAGATGCATTGTGCAGTGTAGAGAGTTTCATTGATTTAAACAGAACTTTGTGAGATTGTGACAAACTAAGATGAGTGACATCTTTTTAATGATGTCAAAATAGATAAAGGTTGGCACACCCTCACTAATTTCAGAAGCACCCACAGTGATTTGATTCTGGAACTGAGCCTGTTCTGAACAACTCATGTCTGTCCAACAAACACAAGAGTGACACTGCAGTTAAATAAAGATGTAGAGTAAAGCTCAAACTGTTGTTCTGTCAGTAGATGTAAAGAAACTTCACCTTCAAAAACTTTGAATAGCCTTCCTAAAGACCTGAGGCATTAGAAATGCATGGCTGAAGTTTAAATGTTGTGCCTGAGCGACTGAAAGATAAAGTTTTAGTCTGTTCTTCATATTTCACAACAAACTGCAAAATCTACTTTAGTCTCCCCTTTAAAGGCCCTGTGTTTCCCTGCCTCTGTGTCCAGTCTTAACGTCATTTGTGGTGTACTGTGTCTCCTGTGATCGCTGTGTGTGAATAATAAAGTGTTTCCAAGAAGTTCCTCGCCTCCTCGTTCCTGGCTCCCGGAGTACACCGTGACAGAAGACTGGACCTAAGAAAGAAATAATTTCAAGTTTTTTGTTGTTCCTGTTTTTCCCCCGCGGCGATGGAAGTCGCCGCACTATTCATCGCCCTTTCCAGCCGTGATCTCCCTTTCCCCGAGTACTCCTGGGAATTCTGCAGGCTAGCCACGGTGACGGGCCTCGATGACGCCACCATCCTCTCGCTGTTCAGGCACAGGGCCAATGCCCATCGTCCCGTGGACCTCCCAGACACCACTGGACTAAAATGGAGGGAAGGGATCCTCCGGTGTCTGGAGAGTGTCCTGGCCCGAGCCAGAACGTGCCCGCCGTCGTCCGCGGCTCTCCCGAATCCACCGCCGTTCACGGTAAAAGCAGGCCCGCCTGCAATGAGTATGGCAAGCCTGCCGGCAGAGACAGCGCCCTCCAGTGCCCGCTCCTCGACAGCGCCCTCCAGTGCTCGCTTCTCCAGGGCCAGTCCCTCCAGTGCCCGCTTCTCCAGGGCCAGTTCGCGCTGCCAGAGCGCCCCCAAGAGTTTGCGCTGCCAGAGCGCCCTCAAGAGGTTGCGTGGCCAGAGCACCCCCGAGTGTCCGATCCTCCAGAGCCCCTGCTGGTTCCGTCCAGCTCTCCAGAGCCCCTGCTGGTCCCGTCCAGCTCTCCAGAGGCCCTGCTGGTCCCGTCCAGCTCTCAAGAGCCCCTGCTGGTCTCGTCCAGCTCTCAAGAGCCCCTGCTGGTTCCGTCCAGCTCTCCAGAGCCCCTGCTGGTTCCGTCCAGCTCTCCAGAGTTGCCCCAAGTGACCGCGCTTCCAGAGCGGCCCCAAGAGTCTGCTCCTCGCAAGTGCCCTCCAGTGCCGGCTCCTCGCAAGTGCCCTCCAGTGCCGGCTCCTCGCAAGTGCCCTCCAGTGCCGGCTCCTCGCAAGTGCCCGCCAGTGCCTGCTCCTCGCAAGTGCCCTCCAGTGCCTGCTCCTCGCAAGTGCCCTCCAGTGGGCACCCCAGAGCCCGCTCCTCGCCAGCGCACCCCAGAGCCCGCTCCTGCCGAGCGCCCTCAAGTGCCCGCGCCTGCCGAGCGCCCTCAAGTGCCCGCGCCTGCCGAGCGCCCTCAAGTGCCCGCGCCTGACGAGCGCCCCCAAGAGTCCGCGATTCCCGAGCGCACCCATGAGTCCGCGCTTCCCGAGCGCACCCATGAGTCCGCGCCTCCAGTGCACCCCCAAGTGCCCGATGGAACCCCTATTTTCCCCAAGGAAATTTTGGGAGGGGGTAGTAGGGCTCCGGCCGAAGAGACCGAGGTGGGGGCTGGTGCCGCGGTCTCGGAGGCGGTCCCACCATGCCCTCCCGAGTCCCTGGATCCGCCATGGTCTCCCGAGTCCCTGGATCCGCCATGGCCTCCCGAGCTCCATGCTCCGCCATGGCCTCCCGAGCTCCCTGCTCCGCCATGGCCTCCCGAGCTTTCTGCTCCGCCATGGCCTCCCGAGCTCCCTGCTCCGCCATGGCCTCCCGAGCTCCCTGCTCCGCCATGGGTCCCGGAACGGGCGCCGCCCTGGAGGCCTCCTGTCCAGTCCTGTCTCCGTGTCCCTTGAGGCCTCCAGAGCGCCCACCCACGTTGGATGGTATACGGTGCGGGACGCACCGTTCGGGAGGGGGGAGTACTGTCAGACCTGTGTTCCCCATGTCACGTGTTTCTCCTCCTCTCGTGCCCATATTTGGTTAGTTCCTGTTCCTGTCCTCATTTGTTATTATCAGTTCCCAGCCCTGTGTCTTTAGTTGATTAGTCCCCAGCCCTGTGTTATTAATTATCTACTTTAGTCTCCCCTTTAAAGGCCCTGTGTTTCCCTGCCTCTCTGTCCAGTCTTAATGTCATTTGTGGTGTACTGTGTCTCCTGTGATCGCTGTGTGTGAATAATAAAGTGTTTCCAAGAAGTTCCTCGCCTCCTCGTTCCTGGCTCCCGGAGTACACCGTGACAACTGCCAGTTTTTTTTATATATATTTTGTTGAAAGATACATCAGTGCCAACCATTTTGTGCCCGGAGGCAGCACAGGAAAGGACATTTATTTTAATCTTTCGGTGTGTTTATAATAAACGTCAAACCAGCATTTAACACTATTAAGACACCAAGCATATTAAGTGTTGGCAATAAAATAAGTACATACCTGGATCAGAAATTTTTGCTTCAGTAGAATATTTTTATGTGTGAGTTGAATATATTTTACTATAGTTTATTACGGTTGCTATTATTAATTGTTGTCTTAAGAAATTTGTTAACAGTAATTCGTATATATAGATATTTGGTTATGTCTGTATATTGCATTTGTAGCTGATTAACCTTAAATGACTTGAGCTTAAAGGGGTCATATGATGTTGCTAAAAATAACATTATTTTACACATACTGTACATTATTGTTGCTCCTCTATGCTCCGAATTTCTGAAACGCGCCGATTTTTACAAAGCTCATCGTTCTGAGAAGCGAGGTGTGCTCTGATTGGCCAGCTATCCAGTGCGTTGTGATTGGCCGAATACCTCAAGCGTGTGACAGAAATGTTCCACCCCTTACCATGTTGTGATGCCGTGTCCCGGCGCGAAGAGACTAAAACAATAAAACCCATTATAAAAGGAGGCATTTGTTGCATCCAGTGGGGACATAATTACTGATTATAATGACTCATACGGTCTTTTTATACATTGTGCCGCGTCGCGTAAACATAACACCATGTCTGCATTTATGATCGTAGAAACGCCAAACAAGTACTACTCTACACTGCTCAAAACTCACTTTGAATAGTCAGGAGCAAATTCTTTAAATATCGTTACAAGCTGTGAGTCAGAAGCACCAGACTGTCCTTTCAAAGTTGGAATTGCCCCACTTTAGAGTGTTCACATCACAGCCATTCATAGTGTTCACATTGTAGGCTACTCTTTCCCAGGTTCAGGAAACAGTCCTCCGTAAAATGCGCTGCACACATTCTAATATTTGTGTTGTACTGTTTTGAAACAGTGTTGTAAATATAACTTAACCACTGATTTTTAGTTGTGTCCTCTTTTGGAAGGCCAAACAAAGTAGTTTCGCTTTCACAATGAAACACAGCGTCTCCACGACATGACGGCGGAAACAACAATACTACAGCGAGAATAAAAGTTACGCCTTCTTTCATTGCGTATACGTTTGGGCGGTGTTATGCAAATCTTCCCACACCGTGACGTAGACGTGGGGGCGTGTTTGAATGAGCCGTTTTAGGAGGGTGTGGCAGAGTCTTAACTTTTATAAAGAATATCTCTTTGGGTTTGAGACTTTAATCTTTGCAACTTTACAGATCTTATATATGCACAAACAGCTTGTAACACTCCAAAGAGAAAGGAAAACATGAAATTGCATCATATGTAGGGTTGGGTACCGAAACCCGGTACCAATATGGCACCGGTACCTATGTAACCGGTATGTACTAGAACCGAATCAGAACGCAGATTTAGGTGCCATGCCTGAGCGATCGATTAAAATATTTGTCCTTTGTTTCTCCGAAACGCATGTAAGAAGCATCACAGGCTACAACTACAAATATTTCAGCAAAATGTATATTTTAGTCAGAGTTATTGCGCTCCTATTTCATTGTGCGCCGTCTGTTTGGCGCGCATGCGCACGGCGGCGCTCATTCTAAATGAAGTCTGTGAAGTTTAGCAGAGAATCGCAAAGCAAAAGCTCACGCACTTCTGACAGCAAAATGGAAATATTTCCATGGCTTTCTAACATTTACAGATGGAGAATATACCTGTGAATTGTAAGTTATGCATTACGGAAAACAGCAAACACATTAAACAGCGCGAGAAGCATCTCTGTCAGCAGCACACGCAGCCTTTCTGTAAGAGCATCTGACAGGTAGAGCGCGAGCCGCTTTAAACTGAAACTATAAACTATAGGCTACTGTATCTTGCGAGTTTTTTTTTTATAGCCCTTCATATAAAGCTTGTCACATGTTTAGAACAAATTGTATTATGCACTTTCTCCGCAGCAGTTCAGTCTGTGTCCTCCCTAGATATTTTATCAGATGCGCTCGTATCAAACTACTGTATATCAATATTAACTGTATTGCTTCATAATAACGTATCGATTATAAAGAATATATCGATATATAGTACAAACTCTATATACCGCCCAGCCCTAGCTTTAATTAAAATGCATAAAGCTAAAATTCTCTTGTATTCACGTTTTTAAACCTGTTTAAACCAACAAAATAGAACATTATAACCTTTTTAGTCCACAACACCAGTTAAATGCTTCCTTTTGTGATCTGATAGCTTCTTGTCACAGAATGAGGCAGAAAATATGTTCCATAGGCTACTAATGCATTGATTAGCAATGGATTTTAAATATACTTAATTATTATTAAAATACCAGAGATGGCTTGAATAACACAGACAAGCTATATATTGTCGTAGTCGAGTGTTTAATGTATTTGTTTTATCATTCAAAACGTTTATATCTTCTGTTTACTCAGTTACAGGAATAGCAATGCCTTTGTCCATATTGGGGATTTCCTGGAGCTTCATTAGTTCCATATACAGTATGTGTGTGTGATGTTATATATATATATATATATATATAAAAAACAAGTATCGGTTCAGGCACCGGCACCGTTTTAAAAGTATCGATTTGGCACCGGTATCGAAAAAAAACCAAACGATACCCAACCCTAATCATATGACCCCTTTAAACATATACAGCTCTATCACAGCACTTGCTATCTCGAGTATCGAAACACAACATACTGCAAAGGAGGGAGTGGATAAGGTGCACTGAAGTCAGGCAACACAGCAGTGGACGTTTACTTTGTTTCATAAAGTGAAAATTAGAAAAATAGTTTTTGTGTTTTTTTTTTACAAATATTGGACCTTTTTGGTGCAAAAAACTTCTGAATTTTTCTGAAAATCTGAAACTACAATTCATGACCTCTTTCAGAAGCATGGAAATTATTTGTATACAGCCTCAAAAGAAACACCCAAGAAACAGAAATTTGAGAAACAAATTTGAAATTAAACTTTATAAGACTTTAGTTCATCTTTGCAACACGCATGAAGACATTTTTAATGAAACCTGGGAGATTTCTGTCCCTCCATTCAAAGTCCATTCCACCAAAATTTGACTCTTCAAAAAGTTCCAAGACATTGTAAAACTACTCCATATGAATCAACTGGTTTAATCCCATTAATAACAAAAATCACATTATAAAATGAACATTTAAATCACATGCACATACATGCATAGACCACATCAAATATGGTCAGCCTGAAGCTCAAACGTGATTGCTTGATGTGCATCACCAATGAGATTTGTTTTCGCATGTCACGCAAGCATATTTGAGTTTGTTTACCATATTTGATGTGCTCTATTTGTGTACCAATATAGGGACACAAATATCTCAAGTTTCATTAAAGACGTCTTAATTTGTGTTTCGATAATGAGCGGAAGTTTTCTGGGTTTGGAACTAAAGGAGGGTGACAATTTTAATCTTTGGTTGAACTAACTTTAAGTATTTTTTTTAGTCTAGTTTTTCATGAAAACAAAAGTGTTTTTGTGCGAGACACGGCATGCAAACCCATGTCAAATGACCCGACTTCAGACTGACAGACAAGTGACAAAAGCACACTCGATTTAGCTATCAAATTTGCCTAGTGTCACAATGACAACAGGGCTCAGAGCATGAATAAAACTTCCTGCCAGCTAAGCAATTAGTTTTATCATGACGTTCTGTGTTAATATGCGATATTAAAGAGGATGCTAATCTATGTAATTATACTTTTTCAGCAGTCACAGGGAGCAATAGCAATAGCATTCAGTCTGGTAATTCTATAAATACGAGACTAATGTCTCCTTTTTGCCCTTGAGTCTATGTTTCTTTGAGAAAGGTATTAATCAATACCAGAGCTATGAACGGATTCAGATCAGTTTGAAAAGAGGTAACCCAACCCTTCAAGACAAGGCTTACCCAGGATGAGGGAGCATCGTCTCACTCAGAGAGAGAAAACCACTACCTGTCTACATAGCAATCAGAAAGCCACAAAGAGGAAGACAAATAGCATGAAAGGGAATAGTCCTCTCTGCCTTTCCTTTCATCTGGTACCAAGGCTTAAAATATGCACACTACACTTCTAAAAAGTTAGTTACTTTAATAATAAATGTTGGATCAAATGTCTGAAAGTGGGAATAACATTTTTCCCTGAAAAATTAAATGATTTTCCCTATTGTAGAAGAGAGACCAAATAACTGATGTCAAAACAAGTTAATCTTGCAATATACTCCATTTTCTCAAAATTGAGAATTATATAAGAGAAGTTGCAAAAGCTTTTTTCCCTTCATAGCATTTTCTCATTTGCTGGGGCATAAATATTTTCCCAAGATGCACCAGATCAATCTTGTGCAAAGTGAGCAGCCGAGAGCTTTTTCAGAGCCGGTGTTTTTCAAGACTGGCACTACTGCTCAAAAATCAGAACAGGCAATATTGACTATAGGTCACACGAGGGTCCATGACCTCATATGCCACTCATCTCCAATGCGAGCAAATTGTTCTGTTCAAAACTCTCTTTAAAAGCAGCAATCAGAAATTCAGCTGCAGACAGCCTTTAACAGATGTCCATTAAGAATGCATGTCCGTTCAAAGACAGCTCTACGGTTGTC
Organism: Schizothorax lantsangensis; assembly: GCA_027422415.1. Classification (NCBI taxonomy): domain Eukaryota; kingdom Metazoa; phylum Chordata; class Actinopteri; order Cypriniformes; family Cyprinidae; genus Schizothorax; species Schizothorax lantsangensis. The sequence continues at coordinate 18,195,540 of CM049841.1, forward strand.
AAGGTAGCAAGACAGCCATTAAATCACCTGGTTCCATTACAAAATCAATTACTGCAGTGTGCTTGCATGGTCTCTCCGGTCCCTCTAATGGCCAAATAACAATGGAGACACTACTGCAAGGTCAGTCCTGCTGTGCTGATCCAGACAGACTGAAATCTTCATCAAGAGACTGCTAACAGCTCCATTCTCAGAGTGCTTCCACCATAAATGTACATTGTTTTGAACAAATAGCTAATTAGAACTCTGTGACGCAACCCACAAATGGACCAACTGACCATGTTTTCTAAAACTATTGGCCTTTTTGACCTTAGTCTGGTTTGACTAATGAAAGCAAGGCTGTAAATAATAAACATATGGGGTGTTCAGGCAGTGGACTCGAATGTCTAAGGTCACCTTAAATTCTCTCACCATTTGTTTCCACTAGAAAGTTTTTAGAATGACATGTATCACTGAAACTATCAACACCAAAGTACAGAACAAAACAACCCATTAAACAGAAAAGTACATCTATCCTCAAAGCTTTGTTGATATCAAATATGGCATCTACCCTTTCCTTAGCTTCTGAAACTAGTCTACAAAAAGACAGAAATCCAAAAACATCCAAAAACAATTTCAAACATTTCCACTACACCACTACAATTTTTGGTTTTAGCTGGAGGTTACCTTGTGCTGAGGTGGGCAGCCAGTAGCCAGGCGCTGCAGGTGCTCAGAAGTGTGGCTGCATGACAGCAGGTCTGAGCAACAAGCAGAGCGGCCAAGCCTCTTCATCAGCGATGAGATGATGCTGCAGCCACAGCCGCACATTGACTTGCTCATCAGAAACCAAATGTTGAATGAGGAGAAGACTAATGACTCAAGCCCAAGTGAAGGAGACGTTCTCAGCAATCAGCGGCCCTCACTTTGAAGGAGCGTGCTGTCAGCTTAAGTGACAAACTGGGAGCAGAGTCACAAGTGGTTGCGTCAAAAGAGCGATTTCCAGTTCCAGGAGGAAAACTGCCATGGAAAGTAAAGTTTTGTCAGAGCCAAAGATGTCACAGGTCCACAGACTCAGAACAGTTGAGAAGACAACCCTGTGAGAGTTCACCTGAGGACACAGTTTTCCAGATCAAGTCTTTCACCCTTCAGCATTTAGTAGTTCAGGGTGAAGCAGATACCTGTGTGGCTCCTGCAAGTGCTAGAAGCTTGGCCATGCCTGTAATGCAGAGCCTGAAGATGCAGCAAATCCTGCAGGTGGGTGATGATCCTCAGATGGCTCCGGCACAGGTAGTCAGAGAGTATCTCTCTCAAACAGGCCAAGCTTACCCTTCCTGCACTTCCCTCAATTGCTTATGAAGCTGCATCTCTTCCTTCTCTCTCCCACCCCCTCCCTCGCTCTGACACAGTCCGCTCTTCCGAGCATCTCGATGAACAGCAGCTCTGGAAGCCCCTCCCTCCGTCTCTCCTCCTCACACTAATCTCGACAGCAGGACTGCCTCCAGTTACAAACCAGTGTCTGGATTTGTAGTTTAATACGGTTATAGTGTTCAGAATAACACACAACTACTTGTATTTCTACAGTATGCAGAATTTGTATTGTATTAGTAGATGTGCAGTATACCATCAAGCATACCCCTTTGTGGAATGTTATATCTATCTAACAATGCAATGTCCTCGTCTTTTCATTTTCTGTGTGACGAATAGACCAGAAGCTATAACAGATTGCATAACTTATTTCATGATTCATTATTTGAGTGGACAGCCAAAAAAATTGTTTTAACAAAAATTGGATTAGACATAAGAGCTACATTTATATTCTGAACCAAACATGCAAAATGTGACAATAGAGTACACTATTTGAAATGCTTCGCATCAGATACAGTTTCAATCTATTTTTAAAAACAAATTAAAATATACAGTACATATTCCATGAAGTATTTTCATTCCACATATGGCCATAGTTATGTTATAATGCTAACCTTCCTAACAATTGTTTCAAAACCAAATTGCCAATAATATATTTAGATCCCATGCCAAGCAAGGTCACTATTTTGTCACCTACTGTAGGCGGGGATATAAATTCAATAAGAAATTACTTAAATTACAAATAAAATTACTTTACAGTAGGGCTGTATATTGGCAAGAATCTGGCGATATGATACGCATCACGATACAGGGGTTGCGATACGATATATTGCGATACTGTAAGCAAGGCGATATAGTGGGATATTTCTTATTTTAGGAATAGGATATATTTTTAGGAAAGCTGTCATTAAGAGCACACCACCATATGCAAACCTTAGCAATAAATAAATAAATATATATATTTTTTTTTTTAACAGAACACACTGGGATCTGCATTTGCAGCAATCAGTCCCTGTAACATTGAACGTTATTGAACCACTTTTTGTGCAGTACGAGTCAAGGGGGAAAAATTAAAGTGCTTGCAGGATTCTGTAGTTAAATGTATGTATAAAATGTATTTTAATAAATAGACCATATATATTTTTAGACCCTGCTTTAAAGGTTCACAGTTTAAGTTTACAATTGTAATATACAAATGTCATAACATTTTGATCTGAACAAAAAATTACATCTGCTTAGTATCAATGAAAAGTAAAGTGCTTGCAGGACTCCTAAAGAAAACAAAACAATTGTAAAACAATAAAATAAATACCGATGTTGAACATTCTCAGAACTTTTCAACTTGGATTTCACAAGTTTTTTAGTTTGTATTTGTTCCGCGTGGAATCGCCGAGACAGCGACGTGAGCACCGCCCCAACTGCACAAGACGCCCCCGACACGAGAGCAAGCTCCCTAGGCGACCCTGCCGCCCGCCGCGCCCCGCACGAAGGCTTTTCACACGGGACGTGGCAAGCGGCAGAACCGAGGTGCCACCCGCGCCGCAGTCCCGGGGCGGACATTACCACAAAAGCCCAAATGATGCCACACTTCAGCTTTGTACACCAAAACGGGAACTGGAACAATTCTTGCATCCTCCATTACTGGCAGCGAACTATATAACGCTAACATTAGTGGCGTGCCCTAATGCTAGTATTTCCTGTCACTGTTTAAGTTCAGAGATGAAGACTTCAATCTAGTGGTCAGGATATGGACTCAAAATGAAACAACTGCCATGAATCTTGTATGATTTATTTTTTTAATTTTATCGATATTCCGTTTGACAATCGATACAGTATCGTCAAACAAAATATTGCGATACTCACGTGTATCGATATTTTCTTACACCCATACTTTACAGCAAAAGGTCAAGTAAAGAGAGATCAGCATCAACATTTTGCTGGAGGCATGGTTACTCAGCCTATTTGGAAAACTGGGGAAGAAATAACACTATATAAAGGTGCAGACCGGCTGTGGGCACTAAATGGAGGCAATTCAGAGGCAAACCATCTTGAGCACAAATGCATCACGACAGTCCGTCTCCATCCTAAACTTATCTCTCAAAGTGTTGAGCTCCCTCACCTAATCTCACGCATCCAACCTGATTAGTGAACAGACCGGGCTCCCTTGGGCCTTGTGGGAGATATGCAAATCGCCTGACTCATCAGCGAATAATATGACAGATGATAAAGCGATTCCACTGTAGGGATCACCCCATTGGCTGATGGAATGGAGGGGAAGATATTGCAAGGTGCAGTGGTGTCTCAGAGGTGGGCAAAATATGAAGCTCCAGGCAACCAGCCAGCAAACTAAAAATAGGCAAGTATAATCAGGACGAATCACATTTCATCATAACCAATATCAAAAAGGGCACTTGCCTTACAAGTATCCATGATGGGATCAAATAGTTAAGACCCTTAATATTCAAACAGAACCAGTCCTATGAATGAACAACAGCTGTATTTTGCAAAGTGACCCAACACAGTCTTGAACTTTAACTGCCACCTTAGACAAGTCTGTACTGGTTCTGTTGGAAAAAGTGTTGAATCATGATTTGATTTTTCAGTCCATGCCAGCTGCTTCCACGACAAGATGTGGTCACTGCAAGAGACTTTCCACTCAGTATTCAGGAAGTCAGGTGCAATCAGCCAAGCGTGCAGAGGACATGCATGGACATCCACGGCTCCACCAGCCTGGAAATGAACTGCAGTTAATCGCTTCAAGGTGCAAACAACTTCCACAGTGCATTTCACATTTAGGAGTGATTTTTTTATAGAGAAAGCTCAGCGCTAATGGATTGGGGCGAATTAGTTGTCACTTTATTGCACTAATGAATAGGCCTTAAAATAGTTATCTTTCTTACCACCCATTTCCCTTCTTTCAGACACCTGCTAGACCTGCTTACTCCACCAAAATGGGGTTGTGAAGTAAAACTCCTCACTGACAGAAACATGGGGCTTCACTATAAGAAGTCTTGACATTGTGATTCATTACACTCTGTGTATTCTCTATGGAATCTTTAGCCCTGTTGCCAGAGTAAATAGACCAAATCAACAAAGTCCAGCAACGCAGACAGAAACTCATTCACTCTCCCAACCATGACACAATCAGAGAAAAACAAAAAGAGAAAAAAAGTCTCAACAGTGGGGTTTCATCTGGCTGGCATAATGATATCAAAGGCATGCAGCATCCAGCATGATTTTTTATAGAACAATGCAATAATCTCAAGACAGTTGAAAAGCCTTAACCTCCTCTACAAAAACAGAGTGATAACATTTTAAATTAGGAGAAAGCAATATTTAAAATATATGCTAAGGGTTTGATACAAGTTAAGCTGTAACAACAGAATCTCCAACATGCTGTCAATTGCGAAAGAAAATTATTTAGACTTCTAATGCACTTAAATTGGAAGTCAATGGGGAAGAGGGGTTTAAAAGCTGAAAAGTGCAGCTTACATTTTTGTTAAAGCATTTACAATAATTCTTCCATACAAAATTGTGTTATTTGAACTGTTAAGATGTCTAAATTGTCCTTTAAGTGCTTTTTAAAAAGATTGATGTCTAGTTATACATTACCAATGCAATTCCTGTGGGTGGAGTTTGCTCAGTGTAAACAGTATTTAATGGATAGTTATGACAAGTACCATTCTAGTACCCCTGAACGTACAGGCATTTCAAGAAAGTTTACATTTACTGTCTTTACATGGTAATTGAATACAACCTTGCTCAAAGTTAGTCAGCAATTCTATTCTCAATTTGACAAATCATTACACCTCTGCAATGCCTGCTTCAAGGACTTTCTTTGTAAGTACATAAACGTTGTTGTTCTACAAACTGAAAGAAACGTTTAAATTACTATCTGTATTTTCTAATTTGCTGCATGCCACAGATGGTTTACATAATGTACCCAAGTTGTATTAACTACAAACATTCCTTTAAGACTTCCTGGAGGATTTTGGGTATCTAAAGAAGAGAGACTCAAACATGCTAGAAACAATAGTGGAGCATCGATCAGTAAATTTGCGGAGATACCAAGTCACCGATACTGCAACACTAAGAATGGCCAATATCGATACAATCACAATATTTAAAGTGTGAAGTCCTGACTGCTTGACAATAACTCATCCTTTAGTAGCAGTTATGTTGTGCTTGGGCTTGGCGAGTGTTTATTCGTTAGAGTTGTATGCAGTTAAAAAAAAATAATAATAATAACATTGAATAATTAAAGATCGGTCCTGAATTTAAGACGGACTGGCCAATCACCAATTACAGGATTGAGACTAAGGATGCACGATATTATTGAACCGATATCGGAATCAGCCGATAATGGCTTTAAATGTACATATCGGCATCAGTCCGATGTGAAAATTTATGCCGATATGTCTTGCAGATAAGAGGAATACCTTAACTCACATGCTCAAGGTGTGCTAGCGATTAGATCACATCAGCAGTGTGGCTCATTCTTTAAGCAAAGTTTTGCCTGAATGATGATTAGATTCAATATTTTGGATCGCTGCATTTAAACTGAGAATGCACGTACAGAATGACATGTTCGGTGTATGATAGAGTAAACCGTAATAGCACGTGCAGTGGCAGCAGCCTCCCCCGGGTCCTAATGCCCGTTCTGTAAGGAGTTTTAATTCCGTAGGAGGCACTGTTGGCCTACTTCTAATAAAATGAAAGCAAAATACACAAATAATATTTAGACTGTTTCTGATTAAATAAAGCAGTAATTGATGCCATAAAATCATGAGTATGTTCTGATTTAAAAGGTCAGAAGCTATAGCTTACATGAATAAAGAAACAAACAAACATGACGCTTGTAAATTAAATAATTGTATATCTACTGATTTATTCATTAATGTGTAATATGTAATATTTTAAACAAATAATGAGCTCTAAAAGATTTTGAATTTTTACAACTCTTTTGCTTTAGACCATCTGCAAATGTTAAAACTTAAAATAAAATGCTAAGGTTACTACTGCATCTCTCTGACAAATATGCAGCGATTGAGATAGATTAGATTGATAGATCGATAGATAGATATTAGGGCTGGGCGATATGAGCAAAAATTCATATCTGTATTTTTTGGCTGATTTGCGGTATACGGTATATATCTCGGTATTTTGTATTTGGATTAAACAAATAAAGTGAATGTAATGTTGGCAGTGTTGGGCTAGTTACTCAAAGAATGTAATATATTACTCATTACTAATTACTCCTTTCAAAAGTAATATTGTTACTTATTACTTTCTGGCAACAATAATTATTTACACTACTAGTTACATTACTTTTTCTTCACGCCCCACAGAAGTTGTAACTGTGTATCTTCCACATCAAATTCTTCTAGAATGTTACTAAAAACATATTTCTGCCTCATCATTTGACCAATAATCCACATTGGATCACAGTCAGAAGTTATTACAAACACTCAATAGTGATTAACAGTGACATTCAAGTAGATGTGTTGTATTAATCTCATTAATTGTCATGTGTAGCTTGAAGCTAATTGTAATTTCTCCGTATCCCATATACGATTATATTTCATTAGGGCCTATGTATTTTATCAAATCACATAAGTTTGTAAGAAACTGATTAATTTTCCAAAAAGATTTTGAATTATTAGTAATATAATGTAGCACATGCTGATTAGAGGGATGTAATGCCAGAGTAAAGTAAAGCCACAAAGTATCAAGCCACATACTATACACAGCATATATATATATATCAGATATATATATATATATATATATATATATATATATATATATATATATATATATGTTACACACAATACAGAATAAAAAGATCTGCTACTGTTTCAACAACTTAAAAAATGACTCCTTTAGTTCCAGATTAACAGTTTAAAGATATGATGGCAAATAGTTTGTCTGCAGAAGGACTGAGAAAAGAGGTGAAAGATCATGCTGTGTTCTGTGTACATTATTTATGAATATTGCTTTTCACTGTGTCAGCTCCCTGCTTTCACATCGATCCGGTGAGATCCAAGGTCTGAGAGTGTGGATTTCACTGAGAGACAGACAGGAAGAGACATTCAGATTACTCTATAAACAAGTAAAAAGAAAGGTGAAAGGAGTTCGATGACAGGATAAAATGTGACAAAGAAGAAAGGTAGTTGAAAAAGCAAATGGGACACTAAAAAAAGTGATCTACAGTAAATGACTATTTGAGTTTTACACTTTCTGGTGAAAATTTGTTAGGGTGTTCTGAGTTGTTGCTAGTTTGTTCTTTATTGACTCAAATCAAAAGTGCCCAACCCATAAACATGGCTTGTGTCTTCCCTTTATTGTAATGCAAGTCAATGAAATTTTGATCCCATGCCTCTCAAAGTAACAGTTCATTTAAAAATTTAATTTCTGTCATATATTCACCCTAAAGTCAGTCCAATCTTAATGATAAAAATCACAAAATATCATATTTTGAAGAATGTTGTAACTAACCATACAGTTTAAAAATAAAAAAAAAACTCAGGAACAGCATGACAATTTTCCATACCTCCTTACTGAAAAAAAGTATATGAGTTTTGTACCAATGCTAAACAATTAAGAAAAAGGGCTTAAAGTATGCGTAATTAATAATGATCCTTGTCACAAAAAAAAAAATAATAATATTATAATATTTGGCTGCACCATTTATTTAGATATTCTTACTAAATCTTGCTACTAATCTTGCATTTGCTAATAGTTCCATATCAAGTCATAAGATGAAGCAACCAGACAGTTTTATTTTTAGTTCTTTGATAAAGTATTAGACCAAAAGGCTGTCAGGAGTAAAAATACAAACAACAAAGGATCATTTAGCTAGAATCATATCAGGAAACCCAGGCAGAAGGTAGCAACTGCTCCCGAAACATTAAACCATTGTTTTACCTACACAACGGTCATTGTTCCAGGTGAGAGTTATCAATTTCCTGTAATCAGGAATGCAGCAGTGCCTGATATCCCACATTCAGACTATTGGCGAACTGGCCAGATAAAAGTTCTGTTGGATGATTTTACATTCACAGACAACCACTTCAAATGACCTTTAGACAAATATGGCTAGTGTGCTGAATATGAAGGAAAAAGTCTTTTAATAAAACAGACACGCAAGGTCAATTTAAGACAGACACCCCTTGATTTCCAAATAACCTGGAGGGGTTTTTAATAAATCCTGAATATCGATTTGAATTGAACAACACAGCAGAGGAAAAGGCTGTACATGGACAAATTGACAGTTATTGGTATGCTGCAGGGTTAGTCTAAAATAGGTATAAGCCATGACCATCGACTAGTTGGCTGTTAAATGACTAGTTGAGCAAGACCTATTAGTCCTGCCTCTAGTATGCCTATTGAGGTTAACTAACATAAGTCAGTGGTGCTAGTACGCACAGTAACTGGTGAAAATCAGACACGGTCACAATTCTTTGGACAATAAACTGTTCCAGTAATAATTGCAAAAAAAACAATATTAAATGTCACTTTAAGACCATTCTACATCATTGATACACATTTTCAGAGAGCAATGAATTTTTGATTCTTAAAAAGGAGACCTATTATGCCTCTTTTTACAATATGTAATATAAGTCTCAAGTGTCCCCAGAATGTATCTGTGAAGTTTCAGCTTAAAACACCCCACAGATAATTTATAATATAATTTATTATATCATTAAACATCTGTTTGTTTTTGTTTATGTCTATCACGCTGAAACATGTGTTTTTAACCATATTAGTTTAAACTTCTGATACTCTGTCTTCTGAGTGCACACATCCAAAGCATGCGCACAGAAAGCGGCTGTCGCACAGCATGGGCCTTTCATGTCTTATTGCGCTTAAACTGTCAAATACGTGCAAGTTTGTTAAAAACACACGAGTTACAAAAACAGTCGTTTGCATGTTTATATTAGATCTGTGTGGCAGCAGCGTAATATACAGTAAATAAATCCACTGCTCTCTTGTCTCCTCTGAGGCTGGGACTCTAAATAGTGTTCTGTGCTGGTCAGTGCAGCCAAAGACAGAACTACGGTGGCCGAGAGAACTCAACGCGCTGCAAATAGAAAAAACACCTGCAAATTAAGAAAACAACTTCATTAATTTGACAACACACGTGCTGCAAATGCTCACAACACAACCAAATAAAGAAACGCACTGCAAATAGAAAAAAACACCTGCAAATTAAGAAAACATCTTCATTAATTTGACAACACATGCACTGCAAATGCTCACAAAACAACCAAATAAAGAAACGCACTGCAAAGGCTGTGATGTGTTGTTTGTGTTGTGAGCATTTGCAGCACCTGCTGTCAAATTGATGATGTTTTCTTGATTTGCTGGTGCTTTTTCTATTTGCATCTGTTTTCTGAAGTTGCAGCGCGTTGAGCTCTCGGCCACCGTACAGAACAGTTAGCATGCTTTGCTCAAACTTTCGCCATGGCGTTAGAACTGGTACACCGTTGTCGATTGGGAAAAAATGGTGGCACCGTGGGTGGAAACTTGCAGATTAAGGGGCGGTAATATTATAATAAGATCCCCTTTCTACGTCACGGGGGGAGGGGGCAAAATCTGAGTAGCCCATTTTTTTTTTCACAAGCTTGCAGAAAAATTCTGGTTTGGTAGATGCGCCGGGGACCTGATTATAGCACTTAAACATGGAAAAGGTCAGATTTTCATGATGTGTGATCTTTAAGAATATGCAAACATTGGAACTTAAACACCAAAAAAATATAAATGGCCTGAATAAATAAAAACTACGAATGGGGTACATCAATATTAAAGTACTTTGAAGTGATAGCAATGAATGATCATAAAAACAATGATTTAGTGACTGGGACAGCATGTTGTTATGAGAGGAGTATGCACAACAAAAGTTAAGCATTCTGACTAGCACGTAACTCTGTTTACTATTTCAAGATTCGAAAGCAAACCTAAAAAAAAAAAAACTAGTGCTGTCAAACAATTAATCGCGATTAATCGCATTCAAAATAAAAGTTTGTTTACACAATATATGTGTGTGTACTGTGTATATGTATTATATAAATACACACATGCATGTATATTTAAGAGAAAAATTATGTTTATATATTAAATATATTTATATATATAATAAATTATATGAATAAAATAATTATAATATTTTCAAAATATACTGTATATGTGTGTATTTATATATACACATTAATATACACAGTACACACACACATTATGTAAACAAAAACTTATTTTGGATGCGATTAATCCCGATTAATCATTTGACAGCACTAAAAAAAAACTAACAAAAAAATGCTCCAAATTAAATTCTCTGATCTGTTCTTCATCCAGCTGTTTTTGAAAACAAGAACGCTCGAATAAAGTGTCTAACCTCTTAAGACTGACAAGTCAACTAGTTGTTTGAGCAACCTACAGACTAGAAGATTTTAAAATTATGTAGTTTGGCAAATTCTTTAAGAAATGCTCTGAAAAGAATATCATAGCCACAAAGAAATCCACTGACGCATTCCTTTATAACAAAATGGGCCTCTAACCTTCTGTAATGATTCCCCTTGATTAATTTCCTGTGCCAAAATTGCATGAATGGGTGGCTTCAGTCTAACAGTCAGCTGGTATTCTGGCTGGCATGAAATCACACCTGCTAATGCCAACATCAAAACGAGTGGTTTGCGGCGGCTCAACAGCAAGAGAGAGCCAAGAGCAGAGGGGGGGATCATTACCTGCCATTTATTAGACTGACTGTGCCAATATTCTGCAGCCAATGTGAGTCATCTGAACACCTGCACAAACTGAGACACAATCTCATGCCTGTATGAAGATTCATGACCTGACGCTCCTAACACAGCAAAATCATGCGCTTTTAGAAGTGGCGATCACTCATTCAAACTCATTTACATGCAAAACATGAAAATGATTCGGCGCTTCATAAAGTCTCACCCAAGTTTAAAAGGTTCTTTCAAAGTTGAGCCAGCTTTTCCAATCCATGTCCAGGCCTGGGGAATAATACTGATTGCAATACTAATTGCATCCCTTCCATTAAAAAGTAGTGATACCTTCGAACGCAACGTTCGATATTCGCCTCTCCTCATTAAGTTTGTTACAAACGGGCATTTCATTAACGTGTCCGCTGCTCTCTCATCTATGACTGCACACTGCCAGTTAATGAGGATTAAAGTTAAACAGGTTTACAGTCATTAGAAGGTCGAAGATCGATTTCAGAGCATCACAGGCAGCAACAATGTTTCAGAATATTAGGAGGAAGGTAAAGTTAGGACAACAGCGATAGGAAAGCAAAAACGGTTTAAAAATAAAATGATATTGCCTTTAACTGTGGATCCTGCTTGGAACTGTTTTCCCATATTTAATCACTCCTCTTTATATTATATGTTTCATTGTAAAAGTACAATAATCCACTTATAAACTCGGTCCTAGTCAAGAATGAATACAAGTGAAACAAGACAGTCAGGGTATTATCAGAAAACCTGCTCAAAATGCAACCGAATGCAATTATAAACAAAAATACATTGACATTCAAGTTGTCATTGTCTCTTGAAACAAATGTCTTAAAATTAATACATGTATTCAGCAAAGACGCATTACATTTACAATTTTAGACTTGTTTATATGATTGAAAAAGTAAACTACATTATCGCCCGACTCTAATCTGCTAATTGCGACAAGGAATGCAGATTTTATATTATAATTAACATCATGATTTTCTGTAAAGCTGCCCTGAAACTGTGTATTTTGAGAAGTTCTAAACAAATTAAATTTGACTTGACATTCTAGGCTATTACAAAGAATCCTGAAAAATGCATCACTGTTTCCACAAATATTAAGAAACAACTGCTTTTAATATTGATAATTCAATAATAATGATAATGATAATTTAAGCACTGAATCAACATTATTTGAATGATTTCTGAAAGACATGTGACACTGAAGATTGGAGTAATGGCTGCAGAAAAGCTTTGGCATAACAGGAATAAATTACATTAAAATATATTTTAAAAATACTTTAAATTGTAATATTTCACTATATTAGTTCTTACTGTATTTTGATCAAATAAATGCAGTCTTACTGAGCATAAAATACTGAACAAAAACTGGTGTAAAGAAAAAAAAAAGGTGTAAACAGATGAAAAAAAAAAAAGTTTATGCATATTAAAGATCAAAGAGGTTATATATATATATATATATATATATATATATATAAAAAAAAAAAAAGTTTATAAAACTCCAAAACAGGAGTACACATGAAATCATCAACTCTGTTTTGATGGAGTCTGTATGTTATGCAGAGTGAGATAAACTGCATAACAGTGGTGACAAAAATAAGAAGCATGAGTACAGGGATAATAAGTATATTAGGAATTTTAATGCATTACCCTAAATATTAATATTACCTGTGCAGCACTCAGTCCTGGTTGAGAACATGCACCTGTATATATCCGTCTATACTGCCCTCTAGTGGGCCTGTGAACCAAGCACTGTGTAACCAGGGTAACAATGCCCGGCACAGGCACACCAGATCCAAATCATAGCTTCCTGTCACCACAACAGCCGGGCAGGGTGGGCTAACTGCTGTTCGCTAAGTGCATTTCCTGTTTTCAAGCAGCGTTTCCGAAACATGAATGAGAATACTGACCGGAGTAAAACTGGGCATTTTTCAATGGACTAGAGAGAGAAAATCCTAGTGAGCTAGAAAGCATTGTTGTGTATTTCTGGCTCTAAAAATACCCAACAAAAATGTTGCAGTCTCAGAACATACCTATGGTGCCTTAAAAGAATATTCCAGGGTCATAATCAATGCAGCATTTGTGGCATAATGCGGATTACCACAGAAATAAATATTTTATAGCGCCACATTTTCAGCAGCCACTACTACAGTCTTCAGTGTCACATGATCACTATATAATATGCATATTTGGTGCTCAAGAAACACTTCTTATTATCAAGGTTGAAAACTGCTTAGTATTTTTGTGGAAACTATGATACTTCTTTCAGGATTCTTCGTTGAATAGAAAGTTTACAGCATTTATATGAAATATGGATCTTTTTTGTAACATTATAAATGTCTTTGCTGTCACTATACACTTTTTTTTTAGCATTTAAAACCAGAAATGTGAATCTTTTAATTTTTACAAAAGCACATTAATATTAATTCTGTTAAAAATAATTGTAATTCTGTAAAAAATATATATTTATTTGTACAAATCAAACTTTAAAATTAGTGGAAACTGAAAGTGTAAAAATAAAAGCCAATTGAAAATATTAATAAGCACTGACACACTTTTAACGGCTCCATCTGTAAGATAATAGCATGGCCATAAAATTAAGAATCAAAATGAAGAATTTTACACTAAAAATAAATCTGTTAAAGTATTCACTAAATATGAATAAACTATATGAAGATGAATAGCCAAGTGTTTGGTGTTTACACCTCAGTTAAAGTCAAATTACATGGATCTTACATCACATTTACTGTAAAGAGCCTGAGAGATAAACTCATTTGAAAACCCCCAAAGACTTGACTGCTGTAAGCCAAACTGAGAACAAAGGATGTAGACAATCTGAAGTCAGAATGACTGGGAGGACAACAGAACAGAAACAGTCTCATCCATGAGACTCATATGGCACTGACCCACAAATGGGTCAAAGCTGGACTTGCAAGTGAGGTGGTGTGGTGTAGTGGATAAGGCAGGGACACACCAAGCCGACTTCAAAGAATTAGTGGCGACAAAAGTTGAACACACCGCTCAGACTACAGCCGACTACAAACTAACATGTGCGTTCTGTGCCTGCATGAGAGGAATTGACTGTCTATATCAGCAGCTATCAATATTCGTCATTCAAAAGGAGAAACCAAAACAAGGATATACGAGATATGAGATATACAGATATACGAAATGTAAACAAAGCAGAGCTTGTTTACTATTTTGAATATTAGTTATGTTGATAACTTTATTTTAAGCAGCTCATGTTATGAAAATATTTGCATATTGGAATGCTTGGGCAAGACCATGTCTGTGCCGCCTTCATTTACTTGCTCGTCTTCATCACTTTCGCTTTAATTCTAGTTCGCTAAACTGAACATTCAATCAGAGTTCTCACCGATGCCGATTCAACATGTTGAAGTGGGCAAATTGCCACCTATGTGAGCCCGACAACAGCCGAAGTGTGGAATACACCAAAAAACTAGCCCGACAGACACTCGCCAACAGCCCAACGCTGGGGCCCGGGCCTTTAAAGTTCAGGCAGGGATGATTAAAAATGGACAGTTGGACTGCAGCACGATGGAGTCGTGCAGACTAAACGGCTGCCATCAGTGGCCTCTCCTGTGAACCACAAAGGGAATGCTTGAATTATTAAAGATGAATGAATATAAGAACACATAAAATGAAAGGGAAACACTGCAGAGGTTCAGAGTTTGACCGTCACACTTGTGCGATGGAGATTCAAGTCATTGGAGGCTGGAATACACTACACGACTTTTAAAATCTGAACAGATTTTAAAATGCTATCGTTTACTTTCCCCCAGTTTCACAGACAACCCCCCCCCCCCAGAAGTAGTTGGAAAAGGTTATTATACTGACTATCGACTGGGGAAAATTATAAATTTGATATATATAAAAATATATTTAAAAAAAAAAATTATATGATGTGCACTGATAAACCATAAACAGTAAGACCAGTAGAATTTATTGAGATAGCATACAGGGTCAATCAGGATTTCATGTTGTCTTTACGCACTGGATTAGACCATACTATGTGCCGGAATCCCTCAGAGACTCACACTCTTTTGTCCATTTGTGCTGCCTGCACATTTATATATAAAAAAAAAACTAAAAAAAACACGCTTATCAAATCATACTGTGCAGCTCATACTGCATTCAGAGCTTATGTATAATTCATCACTGATATATAACATTTCATATTAGGGGGCCGTCAGCCTCTTTCTACCCCTGTCATTTCTCTTACAATTTATCGCAGACTCTCTCTCAGCTCAACACATCTTTTTAAAGCAAGGTATTATAAACAGCCCAGTGGCCTCTAGCAGTGCAGCTCTTTAAAAATTCATCAATGAAAGAGCTGCCCCCCTCTGCACCATATCGGTTTACCTTTAATTCACAAAAGCGTGACGAGACATACATTATTAACCAGTTGCTCGAACGGCCAAGCACACAACTCCCCCAAGCAAATGCAGAGACACAAAAACAAACATTGACCCTTGAATATGAAGCTGTCTGTCTCACAGAAATCCCTCTTTAGTGTATCAGGGCTGCACACTGTGGGTCTTGTGACCGACATTGAGGGGAAGTGTGAAAGTTCACTTCCTTGCTTCAACGCCAAGGACAATGGGTTGCTGGGTGGGTCTCCCCACCTTTATTTTCTTCCTCCTGTCTTTCATCCTGTGAATGGTACCATCCCATCCGGGAGAAGACAACAAATGGTGGTAAGTGTTCTGAATGGACTGCTCGTCTCAAAAGCATTTGTAGCAACCGTGAAGGTACCATATCTAAAGCGTCAAAGTGCAGTATCTTTCAGCGCAAAATTAATTGTAGATTCAGAACCAACATGGAGATTTATTTTTAGGACAAGTAAAGAGAAAATGAAAACAAATAAATCAAAATTCAAATCAGATGTCAATCAGTAAATGAATCTAAACAAATCTTGGAAAACTGACTGAAAAGATTCAAGTCACTGGAATGAATCAGTTTCCACCAATATTTGCTGATGGAGTCCAATTACTGCCAAACTACCCATAATCTCAAACAAAACCAAAGTAGGATCAACAACTGCAACAACAGCATGTCTGGTACACCATAAACAGAGAAAAGTGGAAAAAAAAAATATATAGCCTACATTAGCGTTCAATTTTTTTTGGAAAGGAATTATTACTTTTCTTCAGCAAGGATGCATTAAATAAATCAAAGGTGACAGTAAAGACATACAAATAATTACTTTAAATATATTCTACTCTTCTGAGTCTTCTATTTATCAAACAATACAGAAAAAAATACGCACCAGTTTCCACAAAACTATTTAGTAGCATAACTGCTTTCAAAACTGATAATAATGAGAAATGTTTGTTAAGAACCAAATCGAGAACTGGGCACATATATCGGTGGAGACTGATATTTATAATAGTTTTATAAATGTACGTTGGGGTCTGATTCACTTTAAGGCTGTTCACAGACTTCATTTTTGCCAAAGTAGGTTGTCGAAATTCTCTCCAGAGATATCATCTTTGTGTCCAAAATGTTCGGCTGCAGAAGGGACACTTAGCCACCAGTTCCTCACATGTCACATGCATAATTTCATCTTTCTGAGGTATATAACAGAACTATTATGCCGGATCCTATTATGGCATTGTTTGGTGTGGTGGCACCAGAAACGGGGCAGTATAAATATGAAGTACAAGCTGTTGCCCTCAGCATGTTACTTGCAAAACGTCTGATTTTACAACATTGGAAGTCTGAGGCAGTGCCAACGTTTGATATGTGGATCATGGAGTTGGGAAAGATATTGCATTTGGAAAGGATTCGTTTTATTAAGGAAAAGAAAGAGCATGTTTTTTGAGCATGTGGGAGTCATTTATTAATTTAATGGGAAAATCTGTAGATTGTGCTGGTGCATAATAGTTGCTGTAATGTTTTGACTTGGATCTCTTTTTTTGTCATCATTGTTTGCTTTGCTTTATTTCGTTTGTTTATTGTCTCTCTTATATCAGCGTGTAACCACCAAATGTAAGAAATTGTTGCATTATATAATATTTAATAAAAGGGAGAAAAAACAAATCAACACTATAATAATTTCTAAAGAAATATTGACACTGTAGACTAGATTAATGGCTGCTGAAAATTCAGTTTTGCCATCACAGGAATAAACTACATCTTATATCGAAAACAGATATTTTAAATTGCAATATTTCTAATATTATGGTTTTACTGTATTTTTGATCAAATAAATACAGCCTTTCGAATGGCAGTGAAGTTCTGAATCCAGGTTTTTCTTCAGTAACAGAAGATACTTAAGTTACTTAAGAAGTAGTTACTTACGATTCACACGTCTGGCAGCTCAGAGTCTTCAAATGTGGTTCTCCACCTCTGACTTCTGTGAATAAAGAGAAAAAAAGGCATTAAAGATCATCTAATTTCCTCTTGTTGTCATGAAGGATTGACAGACCAAACCTCTTAAATTTCATTCAAAATGCTGCAGAATAATGTAACACCTCATTTCTAGTACATATTTTGATTGAAGTCATCAGGAAATGGAAATAGCACCTATTTTCTAAACACATGTTATTAATCTTATTGTGAAGGATTCATCCATCCATTTCTTTTACCTTATTTTTACTTCATAATCTGGTGATGTATACCGGACTCCTCCAATCATTTAGTCTGCTTAAACCCCAATCCTTCTAAACGATTGACTACAAGCTCACATTTACATCTGCCTACATCCAAATCAACAACTGATGGACAGAATCAAGTCCCTGCCTGCATGTTTTTTTCTTGATTAACTTTTTCACTCATGACAATATTGAAGAAAAGATGTCATTGCATCCATTATAAAGCGCAACTTTAACATTCTGCGAGGAAGTGTTTGCATAAATTACAGCAGAGCCTTATGCATGTCATGTGGGAAATGTTGAATGATTGTGAACCCATGAAAGAAACTTAAGAATACTGACAATTTCTGATAGCATTTTCCATGAACCACTTTTTCATATCCATATAATCAGACAAATTATATAGTGAAAAACTGCACTTTACCAAACAGGGTTAACACTATCTCTCATGAGACTGATGGATAGCATAATATTAAATGCAAAGTTGCTGAACTGAATTGGTTTAGCATGCTGCATTTGGACAACGTTTAGGGATGCACCGAATGTTCGGCAACCGAAATTGTATAAGTTGTATAAATTGAATAAGTGAAAAGACCGAATAAATTGTACCCAACAATGACGTGACGCGATCAAAAAGAGGCGCGCACTAATGCAGCAAATGTGTCTGCAGTGTGAAAGTATTTAAAACTGTCAGAGAAAGACACAAAAATCATTACAAGCACGAAGCACCGACACCGAGAGACTGCTTAGCGCTGCATCCTGATGAGAAGAGGAAGAGGTGGTTGTTGCTGGTTACTATGATGACTGGTCATTTGCTCAGTAACATTTTTTTATTTTTTTTAAAAGACACGTGACAATGTGATACGTGCGACAAAAATCTTCCCAAATTCGTAATGAGAATAATTTAAATACCTGCATACTGTTGTCAACAAAAAGAAGCACTACGATCTTCCTGCGGGTTTCTGCCAAAATAAGATCTAAGAAAAAGCAACAACTCCATCTTTCATAAATGTTATTGTAATTTTACTGTTGTTCTGTAAAATAAAAAAAATAAAAAATAAGACAATAATAATGATAATAATAATTACCCTACAACAGCTCTATACATTTATTATAACATACATAGTGTTCAAACTGGGATCTGTAATAGGCTATATTCTAATGTCTTAAAGAAGTCTCTTCTGCTCAGCAAGGCTGCATTTATTTGTAGAGTAAAAAAATAGATGCCTGATTCTAGAAGGGGGTCTCAAAAATGGCCAAAAAATATTTTAGTAACTTATTAATTTTAAGTTCAATTGTGCTTTGTTGGTATAATGTCTAATAGAATGTTAAAAAATGTTCAGTGTTAAGTAAATATTTTTAAATTGTTGTTTTGTAATTGATTATTTACTTGAAAAGCAGGACAAAACAGTAAAAAGCACATTTTGGCTAGTTAATTTATGTAATTGTGAAAAAAAAAAAAAAAAAAAATAGGCCTACATGGGGAAAACAATGTGAAAAACTGTGCTCGGTATTCGGCCTTCGGCCCAGTGTTTCATTTTGTTTGGCTTCGGCCAAGAATTTATTTCAGTGCATCCCTACGTAATATACAGCGCTTTTGTAGGGCAACCTCGAAGTTACCATCACCCTGGTAGCAACATAGGATTTCTGCATTTGCTTTTGAATTATTGAAGAATTTTTTTTGTTAATCATGATAATCTTCACAAATGAACAACTGTGTAAATTTTGAAGCCTAAATACAATTGCAAGAATTAAAATGATAAATATGGCTAAACAAACTATACCATGGTCACATGACTTTTTCACAGCCTCAGAGCAACTGCCTTTCAAGAAAAGTTTAAAAGAAAAAGAGGGGGGGGGGATCTATGTATTTTATGTAATTGAATAAAATGTGCAAATGCTTGTTAATCACAGATCTCAGTTCAGGCATTTATTAAAAAAATAACACTCATTCAAAAAACCTTTTGACTTCTGGACAATAGCTGCACAAGCGTCAAAACATACATCCAGATTACATACACAGAAAATATGTATGACCTGAAATGCACTCCATGATGCTGTTCAACAACACAGTAGGCGTGACCATAGAGAACAGGGGCGACCGAGGGGAAACCAGCTCATACACACACCATTCATTGTAACTTATACCACAAGAAATGTTTTCATACCCAAATTCCAACTTCTTTCACTCTGATCCCAGAGGTAACATGAGGACAGGCAACTTCCTGCTGGCTTAATACATGACAAAGACAGTAGAGGACAAAAAATAAAAATAAACACCTCTAGCACTGCCAGACTAGCTGACATGTGACCATCTACATGCACCTAGAAAAAAATAATAATAAAAATAAAAAAAGGTGCCTCAAATTGAAATTACAACAATTTCCCAGGATTTTTCTCAAGAACCTTTTACAAAATCGACAACAGGGGGGTTGAAACAGCATTAGGCAAGAGTGATGAATATTAGATAAGACACAGACAAAAGAACAACCCTTGGATAACAGTCTGCTTTTAGTATGAGTGCAGTACAGCTGCCATGGGTTTTCCGCTGTACTTGGAGTCAACTCTATATGCACCACACGAGTTCCCATGCCTGACAAGTTTGATATTTTTGAGTGGAATTTATGTTTCACAAGCAAATCTCTTATTTTTGCATGGTTCTAATTCAGTTGAATTGCTAGTGTTCATAAAACACTAAACTCTGGAGCCATAAACAGCGCTATATTTGAGGGAGGAAAAAAAAACAACAACTTATGGTCATTCTAAACGGTAACTAAAAATCAATAAAAATAAAAAATGTATTAGATAAATGCCAAATTTACAGTTTAAAAAACAATCCAATCCCCTGTTAAATCTTCAAATCCCATTCAGTAAAAAGATTTAGGCTTTCCATATCAGAGAAGCAGTGTTCATGTACAACATTTTCCAACAGTATGTGTGACAGTAGGTTCTGGGCCTCTGCAGACAGATTAAATAAATACAGTCAAACTCTATTCAAACTCCTGAACATGATAGCCAAAATAAGGCTGGAGATCTAGCACTGATTCCTATGATTAAGAACACGAGCTGGAAGAACAAGAGCAAACATGCTCACATTATTCCACAGGAGAGAAAACAATGCTGACCAACATTTAAGCGACAGGAAAAGCAGCATTGATGACTCTAAATGGAGCTTAAGGATAAATAAAGTCTAAATTAAATCAAAATTGACCCATTTTCTTACATATTGCTAGTTTTAATGCAAATATGATACCAAATACACACTCAACTCCATATTAGGCTATACACACAGCAAAATCTTTGAGTACGGCCAAGAGTGAAATAAATGTCAATAAAAAAAAAAATGCCTGCTAGCCTTCAAAACCCTGACAACTGACACCTGCTGTGACAAATTTCGATTTGGCTGAAACACTGTCACTTTCATGCAGAGAGACGTCTGCCAACACAAAATCAAAAAGCAAACAGAACCCTCCTCCAGTGGTGACTCTGCAGTCTGCACCCATCTAATCTTGGGCCAGTGATGTAATGTTATGTTCCCATGCCCACTCAGAGACAAAGGGCAAAGGAGGGTCATGTTCCTTGAAAGCAGCTATGTAATACACTCTTACAAACAACTACTAACAGATAGCAGTTTAGCAAGATAGTGTTGCTGTAAACTGAGGACATATGCCATCCCTCGCACCATTGAGAGATTGTCTCTTGAGGAACCTCAGCAAGAACTCTGAAATCCTGGTACAAGAGGTATCCGAGATATGGGCCAACTTGGTCTCCTGACAACCCCAGATCAAAGTCATCTTGAGGATCAAATGGGGTTACAAAAGGCTCATTTAGGATGCCAACATCTCACCTTGAATATAGAAGGACAGCTCTTAGACTAATCTCCAGTGAACAACATTTCCCCAGCTGAATACAAATGCAAAGATTGTGTTCTGTATTTTCAGTCTCATGAATCATAAGATGAAAATGATGAACCAATGTATCTACTAACTGCACTGGCACTGTAATTGGTCTTTCCCACCGATTTTTAATTAAGACATGAGCTCAGAAATTATTAAAATCACATTCTAGATTGCACTGCTAGTGTACAGCAACTTGAAACTGTTAATAACCATAAAATAAATCCAAAATAAAAAAAAATACAAATTTTTATTAAATCAGAAAAAGTTATAAATAGCAAACAATATATTAAATGAAATAAAATCTCAAATCCAAAACAGGTAAATAAATCCAAAAACATCTAAAAAAATAAAATATATAAAATAAATAAAGGGACTAATAACAAGGTGGCCACAGTCAACAAGTTGATCAGTTACACCGGAAAGTCATTTCCCACTGAGACTGAAAGCATTTTTGAACATCAACATCAAGTCGATGTTGCACCTGGTTGTGTATCAGCACATGTGCTAAAATGTTTGAGATACAGAAATCCTTTTGTAACCTAAATAACAAACTTAAAAAGTGTCAAGTAAAAGGCATTGAGCTCAGCAGAAGTCCCATCATCACTTGAAGTAAACATACCATGTAAACACAGACAAAAATAAATAAATAAAAAGGGGGGGGGGGGTACTAATGCATAAGTGAAATATTGGGACAAACGGTTGCTTTCAGTCGAAAAAAATAAATTGCACCTCCAACACCAAAACAGAATAAAATCACTCCCATTTCAAGTATTCTCAGCTGTGCTAAAAAAAATATTTAATAATCTTTGTTAAATATCATTTTTGGCCAATTTTAAAAGTTAATATCTATTTCCATACTGGAAACAATGATGGGAAGCCCAAATTCAGTTGGAACAGACAACTTTAGGTAAAACAGCAAAATTACTAAATAATTACTAAATACTAAAACTAAATAATTAAATTATCAGCCAATTATCGGTTATGGACCAAAAATATATTATCGGTACATTCCTATTTTCTACCAGTGAAATGCATGAAGGGCAGAGCATGACTTGCACTCTTTTGTAAGTATTTTCCAACATTTAAGGAGTAGATCTCCCAAAAGTAACTTGAGAATGAATTTCCCTGAAATGTACAGATCTTCTAGGAATATGCCCAGCCAAAGTAATTCAGATGTGCAAGAGCAACATTAAGTGCTACACAAACAATCACAACCTTGCCACTCCAGCTAGGTTATTCAATGAGAAAGCTACACTTGGTGTCTGGGTCAAGTACATTTGATACTGTACTTCTCTCCAGAGAAGAGTTTACACCTCTCTCTCTCTCTACCAAAAACCTAAAGTAACCCAGATGTGATGGCAGGAGCCAGGTCTCAAAGCGTGTCAGTTTGAAGCGATTTCTTCAATATATGGAATCAACTTCAAGACTCGACATGTTCAAGTGTAAATGTTGGTTGTGAAGGTTAAAGAAATATGCAAGAGTTTATAAGAAAACTGGTTCACCATAGGTCAAGTTCATGGAAACCTTTGTTATGTCTGTTCTTGCATAGAGGTTTCCAGAACTGCCTCAATATCAGTTTCACACTCTGTATATCCAACTCAGTTTAGTTCACATTCCTTTTTCACACAAACAAACCCTTAGCAGGTAGTGGGAGTACAGCAGAGAGATGGGAAAAGGGTTGTCATAACAGAGTTCCTGTAAGGGTGTGAAATCTGTAGCCTTGGGTTTCTTCATCGGACATGTTCTCACAGTCCCCTGTAAAGGAGAGGGGGTGGGTTTGGGGGATCTTTGCGCTCCTATATCAAGTGGATACTCAGGGCATGCATGGATGCATAAAGTATTAAACAGGGCGTCAAGTCTTGGCTCGGATAGTTGGGAATTTGACCCGATAAGCCATGTGGAGGGTTAGAGAAGCTAGTTATGAGTAGCCTGGCAAGCTGTAGTTGCAAAATAGTTTATTAAGAGGGCAAAATAACATTTACAGTTAATTTCTGTGATTAATGTGTTACATTTACATTTATTCATTTAGCAGATGCTTTTATCCAAAGCGACTTACAATTGGGGAATACATCAAGTGATTCATCTTAAAGAGGCAAATAGACACAGGAAGTGCTCGTAATGCCAAGTTTCAAGCATTGTTCAAATAAGTACAAGCTAGACAGGAAAAGATTAAAGAAAAGTAAAATATATATATATTTTTTTAGGATGAAGTCAGACAGGTGAAAAAAGAGGTGAAGAGGTGTTTAACATGTAGAAAAAAAAAAAAAAAAAAGTAAATGTTACTCAGTTCTTGTGGCTAGTGATATATATATAGTGCCTTGCGAAAGTATTCATACCCCATCATTTTTTTCACGTTTTATGTTGCTGCCTTATGTTAAACTGCTTTAAATTACTTTTTTTTTTCCCACATCAATCTACACTCCATACACCATGTTGACAAAGCAAAAACAGAATTGTCACAACTTCGTAAATATTAAAAATAAAAAACTGAAATAACTACATTGCATAAGTATTCATACCCTTAACTAAATATTTAGCTGAAGCACCTTTACGGTCTTAAGACTTTTTTTGTTTGATGTGACAAGCTTTTCTCATCAGCATTTGGCAATTATCTGCCATTCTTCTCACCTCTTCGCCTCTCAAGCTCTGTCCGGTTGAATGGGGGCAGATGCACATTTTCAGGTTTCTCCAGAAATATTTGACTGTTTAATCCCAGGCTGTGGCTGGGCCACTCAAGGACATTCACAGAGTTGCCTTTAAGCCACTCTTGCTGTGTGTTTAGGTTCATTGTCCTGTTGGAAAGTGAACCTTCTGCCCAGTCTGAGGTTCTGAATGCGCTGGATTGGGTTTTCATTAAGGCTATCTCAATATTTTGGTGCATTGAGCTTTTCTTCTACTCTGATGAGTCCCTGCGGCTGAAAAACAGCCCCACAGCATGAGGCTGCTACCAGCACACTTTACTTTTGGGTTGGTACTCTGCAGGTGATGAGCAGAGCTGGTTTCCTTCAAACACGATGCTTAGAATTGAGGTTCATCAGACCAGAGAATCTTGTTTCTCACAGTCTAAGGGTCCTTTAGGTGCTTTTCTGCAAATTCCAAGTGTGTTTTCATGTGTCTTCACTGAGGAGAGGATTGAGTTTGGCCAAACCGCCATAAAGCCCAGATCGGTGGAGTGTTGCAGTGATGTTTGTCCTTCTGTAAGTTTCTCCAATCTGCATATTTGATCATGGAGCTCAACTAGAGTGACCATCAGGTTCTTCGTCACCACTCTAACCAAAGCCCTTCTCCATCAATTGCTCAGTTTGGCCAGCTCTAGGAAGAATCCTGGTTGTTTCAAACTTCTTCTATTAAGGGTAACAGAGACTACATGCATTTGTGACCCTTCAATGAAGCAGAATTTTTTCTGATCTCTTCCCCAGATGTGTGGCTTAACACAAACCTGTTTCTGAGCTCTACAGGCAGTTCTTTTGACCTCAGGGCCTGATTTTTTGCTCTGATTTGCATTATCAGCTATTAGACCTTTTATTAAGATGTGTGCCTTTCCAAATCATACCCATTCAATTGAATTTGCCACAGGTTAAATTCACTCAAAGTGTAGTAACATCTACAAGCAATATGAATGCTCCTGAACTAAATTTCAATCGTCCCAGATAACGGTATGAATACTTATGCAATGGAATCATTAAATTATTTTTAATAAATTTGTAAAGATGTTAAAAACCTGTTTTTTGCTTTACCATTATGGTGTATGGAGTTGTAGATTGATGTGGGGGGGGGGGGAGTAATTTAAAGCAGTTTAACATAAGGCAGCAACATGTGAAAAAAAATTAAGGGGTATGAATACTTTCGCAAGGCACTGTATACATATACATACATATATACATACATATACACATATAAAAATATGTGTGCTCATGCTAATTATCCAGCCGACATACCGAATATCATAAATCACAATTAATAACAAAATACTGGTTATTTATTATTAAATATTGATTTATAATACTATAATATACTGAAATTAACTATACTATAATTTCACAGTTTTACTTACATATTTGTAAATCATACACAAGTCACTGTAGCTATGTTCCATCCAAAGATGCAAATTTAACTTGTTTAATGCAAATTGTGACGAAACAATAAATGCTGTCATTGCTTTCGGAGGTGGATGCCTGCTCTTTGAGAATGCAGTCCTGTAAGACAATTATACAGAAATATTTTGATGACAGACTTTGCTCTGGCATTTCAGAACGACCAAAACCCATCCCATCATGCAAAGTCACATGAGTTTTTAAGTGACTCGTAAGTTTTTAATGCGCATTTTTAGAATTTGTGCATCTTGCCGTTTTCCATCCAGCATTTTTTTTTATGCGACATTCCAAAATGCACATAACAATAGGTGGATGGAAACATAGCTTGTGACACTTGCAGCATCATATTCAGGTGAAATATAGGTTACCTGCTTTGATGGAATAATGAGAAAAATTCCTAATTTCTTGTCTCCCAGAAGTAAAGCAATAAAAAAATAAGAAAGTTATAAGTGAAAGCAGATATGGGCAATATGACCAAAACCACATCACTATAGAAGTCATTTTCAGTCATGATAATGATATAAATATTTTTGCGGTTTAAATTCTATTCACGAAGACATGCATTTTGATGCAAAGACGAACATAACTGTTTAACCATTTAAGTACAATAAATGATAAGGATAAACTTTTGTGACAGTGTAAAACTGCAACACATGAGTTTATGAAGACGATAATTCAAAATGTGTACCAGCTGTCAAATTTTTGAGAGTTTTACCATGTCTACCAGCATATTGCACAAACATATGTGACAGATGTTTTCTTTATAGACAGTGTGTGTTGATTCAGTTAAACATTATATTACCAAAATATTATACATATATTACTTATTTAAAAAAAAATTACCAGCCAAATATACTTTGTTTATAAAGTGTTAATTTTGGACCAACTCAACAAGTTAACTTTAAATATTTAGTTTGGCAGGAATTTCATATTAATCAAAAATGGGTCTGTGCTAATGGTTAGCTATTGTATAACTATCAGAAGAATCATAAACAGCTACAGGTTGCAGGTATGTTGAATTTCAACAGTGGGCTTTGAGACAGTGCGCCAAGACTTAGAAGCAACATCTGGAGACCACACAGTTCAAAAGCATGTCTTCTACAGAAGAAAATAAATAAATAAAAAAGTAAAGCAAACTATTTAACTGTAGAGGCACACAGAAAAAAAAAACATCTCTTTCTGAAACAAGAAATCAAAACACCTACACAACCAAATTTAGTTTAAAACTAAGGCAAAGGGTGGACGAAGACAAACTGCACTTACAAGCACTAGTGCTTTTTAATTACACAAGGAAAGGCCAAGTATCATAGTGTGAGACATGAAACAAAAAAGAAAAGCAAATTCCTTTACAATAATTTTAAAATCACACAATACCATCTGTCTAACAAGGTGTCACTTGTTCTCGGATCAGAAGCACAGGAGGAGTGTTGGCACGGCTGCACCTGGAAGTGAATCAGGAGGAGCGAGAAGAGAAAAGCATTCATAAATCATAGCAGGAATGCGCTCTCGTTTCCTCCACCCGTCCTTCGGCTCTTCACAGAGGTGTTGGTGCTGTGGTTCAAGGCATCCGGGACATGTTTTTCTCATAAAACTGCTGGGTTGGGGCTGGGTGGGGTACCTGATCTGAAATCAGCACAGTAGACGTACTTTTATTAGGAGCAGGCTAACCTTGACAGTCTGTGTAATGATATAAAGTCAAGCAATGTGGCCCATGGCACAGCTCCACCGTGAGGCCCACCGCAGAGAGCCACGGCTAGGCTCAGGTTACAGCGCATTCAGGTTCAGATAGCGATGGGCTGGGCCAGTGAGCGTCTACTCCAGTTACAGAGAAAAAATGTGGAACAAAGTGAGAGACACAAAAGGAGGGAGGGAGGAATTCCAAAGATGATACAACATGATACAAAGATGATACCCTTGCGGTGAAACTCTAATAATATAATCCATCATAATTCAATGTACATAATTCAATGTAATCCACAGCATCACTGTATATCAACAAAAGAAACATCAGTCTTTCCTCATGAGGTTTGTTGACCAGATAACTCACTACATTAGGGTTGCACGATAGACCGGTACTACGGTAGTATCGCGATACTAAAGCTTAAAAATGCCCGCGGTGCCATTGCATTTTTTAAACGGTAGTATCGTCCATAAGGTAGTACCGTAAGCTATGTAGTATGCACGGCAGGAACACTGTTTAAAACGCTCATTTGAACATGCATGCCAGCAGAAACATTACAAGTTGATTGCCAAATGTCTTTCTGCTGTGCTCTGTGTAGTTTAGTCTGTGTATACGCTTTATATTATATTGAGTGTTTCCCGACGCTTCAGTTCAGTTTGCAATGAGAAGTTGCACTTGCACGTCGTTGTTCATGCTGCAGTTTATCAGAAGAAAGGGTCGTGATTCAGACCGTCTGATGTCATTTTAAAAAACAGCAGCTCAAGCATCACTTATTCAACATCATAATATCTTACAAGAAAGTATTCTCGCAGTTTTATTCTTTTGACCACTTCTAGAACAGGTGTAATAGTTCGTTTCTGGAAGCATCTTTGCGATCACGAACGCAATTCCATTCATCAACATAGCGGCTTTGCACTTGGTTCTTATCAATCATATATATATATATATATATATATATATATTTATTAATTTATAATGTTATGTTTTAATATACATGCTGCTAACTTGGAAATTTCAAGATATGCGAGCAAAAAAATGCTCCTGACAGTTCGGCAATATGACACGAGGAAGAGTGCTGTTTTTGTTTCGTTTCTGTGTTCGAATCCGAATCCGCGTTGGATTGGGCGAATCACTGATTCACTAAACCATTCATAAAAACAGTCATTTGATTCGCTCCTGAAGGATTCAGCCGTTTTGAAAACATCGTTTGAATGACTCAGTGATTCAATAACGAACTTCTGCCACCTGCTGGCCGTTTTAAGTTTCCCATCTAAAAGTAGGCATATTACATTATTTTCCAACATATTTCTATATTCAGAATTTAGTATTTAAAACATTAATCTCATAACTTTATTTATGCAATTATAAATACAGTCTAAATGTATAAATGCACATCTAAATGTCACATCATGCAGCTTCTGTGCAGTGCTAAGATGAGTTTTGTTTAGATCATTTCATGGATAACAATAGCCAGTCATTCATTCACATTAATTATTCAGAGAAAAATATTGTCTGTTTTCATTTACATCTATTTATTTATGAAATTGATTCATTTTGTAGAATTGAATTTTACATTAACACAATACTGCATGGTATCGTGATACTACTTGGTATCGTGATACTTCAGCTGGTATAGTATCGTAAGACATTTTTATGGTATCGTGACAACCCTACACTACATCCATGTCGCAATTATTAATAAATGAACAGAATAAGGCCATGGTTTCATTATCTGATTTTCACTCGTTCACATAGTAGGAGAATCAGCAGGAGTTTGTGCACAATGCCAATGGCATGAACAACCGCTCTGTCCATTGAGTCCACCCAGGTACCCACAGAGATTTCATTGTCTAAAAGAACTTGACAGGTCCTCTGTGTAGTGCCTGGTTAGAAATCTTACAAATTTACCTCTTGATGCATGTTGTTGTCCGAATTAAATAATTACAAACATTGTCTTACATAGAATATAAATGACACTATAGACTGTGAAATTGAACAGTTCTTCTTCTTTTGGTTTTCATCTAAATATTTTTAGAGAAGATTTCCATTTGTATGTCAAGTACCAATCTTTGGAATTAATAATTTTTTGGGATTGAGACACAACAGCACAAAACGTTTACATGCCTTGAAAATCACAAATGTTAAAATTCCTTAATATTTTCAGTGGGAACCCTGACTCGTAATCTGCAAGTGTGACAGACCTCTGACAGAAGAGGGTGAGATTTTGGCAAAAACAGTCTAATAGTTTGACACCTCAACCAAAATAAAGTTGTTCCCTGTGCAGAGTCAAGATTAGTTGGATTATTTCAAAGGCAAAGCTTTCCCTAAAAACTCAAAAAGGGACACCATTCAAGCTATCAAACACTGCGAAAATGTCCTTTGAGGAAGAAAAAAAAATCTCTAATGGGAAAAACCCATGACAACATCTGAAACAGTATATTCAAGAACCAATCTCAGACCTCAAAGGACATCTAACCAATCACATTTCATTAACTGCCTCTAACTAGAAAGGGTTGGTTGAGTTTATCAAAGCAATATCTACTTCAAGATTAGAGTTAAGAGGCCACAGAAGTACATTAAGTAATAGACTGAGCAGATAGCATGGACCATTTCCACTGGACCATCTCTTATTTCAAGCCCGAGCCAGACGACAGACTAGAAAGAGCCCATTGAGGAAAAAAAGTCTGGTAAACATATGGCTGTACGGCTGGGAGAGGTTTAGATCTTTTTACCACTGTACTGTTATTGTAAGTGCCCCACACATCTCAGAGAATTGTTTATTCATTCTGTCTGGCCTTTGAGGGAAGAACATCAGAGAGGTAAAGCAAACCTAACAGTCAGAAATCAGATGAAAAGGTTGAATTCGGGAAGATGGGGAGCAGAGAAAGAGCATGTCTCTTATTCTCCATCTAATCTAATCTTATCATCTCCCTCCTCTGAGATGATCGCCATCCAGATGGGCCAGCAGTCTCAAAAAGGCATTTGTCTTCATTAGATCTGAGAAAATGAATAAACAGACTCTGCCGTCTGTTTTCCCTGCGCAGACTTTGAGCAAACAGGAACCAGGTGCACTTAATAGCATATGATACACTTCGACACCTACACATACCATGTTTGAAACACATGGGTTAATGACATGGAGTCAAAATTTTAGCCTTTTTTTTCCAAAGTACTATTTGTATCCACGTTAGTTTAACACTTTTTAGGGTTTAATATGATTTTTGGGACAAACAAAAGCAACAAACTCTACTTGCACCCTAACAAATTTTAGTCTGTCAGCGGGATTTTTTTGGATTCCATAAATCATCAGTCTGCAGAAAAAGCCGTAAGTTCTTTTGTACGCTTTTGTACAGATACGGTTAAAAAAAAAAAAAAAAAAAAAAAAAAATTCCACTTCCCTACATTCATATTTGATTCAAGAAACAGAAAACACAAATTAAAGATTTATTTTTTTCTATAGATAGTGTAAAAATATCATTATCATTAATTATCTTGTCTACAATAATAACTTAAATTTAAGGAGGAAAAATGTCAACCAAAACACCTTCAATGCATGAGTGCAAACATCTTAATAAAAAAAAAAAAAAAAAAAAAAAAAAAAAAACATACCCAAGTTACCAATACATAAATGTTACGCCATGACATTTTACTTAACTTGAACCTCAACATTTGTTATAAAATGTGAAATTCTGATATTCTGTGAGAAATATTGACATTTGTTTTTTTTGGGCTGCCCTCGACTAAGGATTTTTCTGGTCGACCAATAGTCGTTCATTTTAAGCATTAGTCGTCTAATCGCACGTTTATTAATAAACCATTTAATTCATTATAATGAGCCTTTAATTGCCTACATAGCCTAATAAGCCCTCAAGCACACACAAAGCTTGCCACAGCGCACTGGTAGAAGTAATTATGAATGTGTCAGGAAAAAACAGTAAGGAAACTGCATTAACATTTTAAAAATTTGATAAAGTAGTGCTTTCTTTGTTTTTGGTTTAAGAGATGAAGTCGGCAACACTTGACTCGTCATCTCCACAGTAGTGGATGCGCTTGTATACATGTTTCATACAGATACATAATCGGAGAATATTTGTTTTCCATTTAAATTGGTTCATTTGAATGTTGACATTTCACACTCTATAGATAGGCTATATTTTTAATGTCTGTAAGGCAAAGATATACACGGAGTTTCGTGCTCAAGTTCACAGAGCGGCAGAAAGCGCATCCTGTTTGCTTTCATTATTTTACAAAAGCGCAATGTTTTGTTATTGTGAGTGCACACAAATAAACGCAGAGTCTTTACAGATTCGAAAGAAGTATTACTCTTATCTGTATGAACAAAAATGCAGGAGTATTGTAAGCGCAAGTGAGCACACCGATGCCTCCATCTGTCCTGCAGCGAGCGCTACTCTTTAGCTTCCACACTCCGCAGACACTTCAATAGCGCACATAAGTTAACAATAGTTAACATTAGATTGAGCAGCCATGTAAAGTTACTAATACTTATATATTTCAGATGATAAGCCATATTTTGAGGTCGATGAATGATAGGCGAGCGTTTGGATGTCCTGCCCAATGTACTGTACCACAAAGAGCGATCTATCCGTCACAGACTGCGTGACTTCACCTGTGGATTTTTTTTAATATTTTTTTCCGCGACCTAGCGACTAATAAAACTTTGGTCGACCAAGCCTCTTCTGGTCGACTAATGATTAGTCGACTATTAGGGGGCAGCCCTAGTTCTTTCTATGATATTTCCTGTTTCATGTGACATGCAGGGAAGCAGTATTTTGCCAAATACTTCAGGTTTTCCTTTCAAGATTTTTTTTTTTTTTTTTTTTTTTTATCAGGACATTTCTTAATGCCTAAAAAAAAAATCAGAAATTGAAAACCATGCTCATCATAGGTATATTGAAGTCAATGTGTAGGCCTATTTTTTAATAAATGAGTAAGACAAGAGTAGTGTTGCCAATTCAACAAGCATGTTTTGAGAACTGCAATAAACCACTTACCACTTTAAATCTCTACAAATATATAGCCATGATAAAATAAAAATAAAAAAGTTAAGACTACAGCCCATGAAACATTGTTTGTATGTGTCCATGACTGGCAGCATGCACAAAGCGGTAGTCCCAGCGTACAGCTCAGACCCAGTCGCAAAAATGGAAAGCCTGCATTGTCCTTAAATCCATCAACAGCTAGTCATCAATTCCCCAAAAACTCTGAGTGGAGACGGGGGGAGTGAAAGGGGAGGAGGGGGAGATGCTATATTGCATTTCCACCGGCGTGGGGGAGAGCAATTTCAGTGGCTGAAATTCAAGACAGTGTCTTCTGAGTTTAAAGAATCTTGAGAGTGAGCTGGGCTGAACGAAGCAATAAGCACACAAAAAGAGGGAAAGATGAGAGTGCACACAGAAATTTGTTCAGATAAATAAGAAACGTAAAATGGAAGAAAGCTTGAGCAACTCCCAGGCTGATTGCTGGGAAATTGCACTGTCTGCTCCCAACAGCTGATGTAAAGTGACCCTGTATCAGCTTTAGGAACATTGATGTTCACCAAGAAATGAAAATTGTCTCATTACTCATACTCAATGTATGTCATTGTAGTTATTGTTCCTCAGGTGGAGGACAAAAAGATTTCCTTTAAAAACTGTACAATTAGAGTTTGCATTTGCAACCATCTCTAACTTCAGAAAAAGACTCAAAAGCACCATTAAAGAATCAAAGTGATCCATTTGACTTGATCAAGATCTTTTGTAATCATGTGAGTTTTGTAAGAGACCCCAAACTGACCCCAAATTTAAAGTTATTATTCACTGTACATCTTGAAAACATCTTTTGATTCCTGCGTTGTCCAGCTCATGATTGCTCTTTAGAGTAACGTTTTCAATTAATTGTTTTATTTAGATCACAAAGCTGGTCTAAAAGATTAATTTACGAATTGGACTGATCCGACTCTCAAGTTCAACCCACTGACACAATTCAGTCACAGCACACTGCAGGGGAAGATTATTAGGCGAAAAGTGACTTGAAGGGATAGTTCACCCAAAAATGAAAACTCATTTATTCACTCTAGTTCTTTACAAACCTGTACAATTTTATTTATTCTGCAGAACACAAAAAAAATATATATTTTGAAGAAAGTTAGTAACCCAACACTAAGTTATCATTGACTGGAAGAGTAAGATTATTTTTTTTGCTAAACTTTGATGCAAATAGTTGAAAACAGCAAGTTTCTGAAAGAAAAAATACCCCAAACACCGAAAAGTTTTTTCAGAATTTGAAAAACAGTTGAGACCAGGTCAGAACAAAAGCTTTTCAATTCTTCAGGATAAACTGGAGGTGAGAAACAGCCCATCTCACTAACTGCCAATCTCAAAACTGTTGGACGTTCTCAGTTGTTGCAAAGAGAAACTGCAGATCCTTCAACTGTCTGGGCTGTTAACGATAACACGCTGAGACAGACTGTCTTTTGTTTTTGTTTTTTAAACAACCATGTAAATTAAGCTTATGAATGCAAAAAGTAACTAGTGTGGTGCCCGCATTAGCCAAGTCTCTTACGTGAAGTGCTTATTGTGTAGGCTGTGTGTAGGTTCCATCAGTCAGGATGTGGTCTTAGAAAGTCATTACCTGTTAGCCCAAAGTAAACTTAAGTTTAGATGTGACCACTAAAGTGTGTGTATACTAAACAAACAGTCTTTTAAATATACTCATTTTGACAGCATGCACAAGACAGACAGTCAAGATACTGAGGCTAGAGTGTCTGCACTATGACTGACCAATCGATTTTGGTGTTTTTACAAGCCTCACATAGACTTGTCAAGTTGGGCATGTTGTTGTGGTCATAAATAGTTTGTCTCTCCATTTCTTTTAATCCTTTTTTGGACTGCGAGATAACAACCAATGTTACCACTTTGTGGGCAAACAGAATGAACTTTATGGTTAAAAACAGAAGAATGCTTTGAGCAGCAGGCCATTTCCCTTGGTTTCGGAACAGAGATGTTTTTGCTGTTGCCCTCTGTGTCGGTCTCAATCTTAAGACACTCATTTCCTGATGAAGCACCTTTCAAAGTCAGACAGTCTCCTCCGAATCTCTCTGTCTCTCTCCCTCTCTACAGGAGAACAGGGGTTTCTTTCAGTGCTCTGAGGAAAGGTAGAACGGTCAGACGAGAAGCTTTTTGAGAACCCTTCCCAGATCACTGGACACACACTGGTGCTCATTGTCCAACATGGTCCTGATTGGGAAAAGAGAACTGTGGGAATAGACACTGCAAACCCTACTGTCTGCGGTCTAGACACTAACCTGATGTCTAATGTACAACTAATACTCATATGCATTCAGCTAAACTCTCATCTACTGATCTGAATGCTGCAGATTCTGGTTATATACACCAACTGGACCAGAGAAAAGCTGATCTTTGAATTCTTTCCAAACCATCCATCTATCTTCCCAGAAACAAAGGAAAGGAACCATACAATGACAAACAATAAGATGAAGTAGACATACACCCATGCTAAATTAAATTCTTACCCACAATCTACACTCATGAGTTTCTCCACATCCTGTGGTCAAGCCCAATCAAATCTCTTCATCCCTGAAGAATAGAATAGAATTTTTTTATTTGTCACATACACGATTATATAGAGAGTATATAACCAGCAGTGAAATGTATTCTCTGCATTTAACCCATCCTAAGTGAACACACGCAGTGGGCAGCCATGTTACGGCGCCCGGGGAGCAGTTGGGGGTTCGGTGCCTTGCTCAAGGACACCTCAGTCGTGGTATTGAATGAGGAGAGAGCGCTGGTTATTCACTCCCCCACCAACAATCCCTGCCGGACCTGAGATTCGAACCCACAACCTTTGGATTACAAGTCCGACTCTCTAACCATTAGGCCACGACTTCCCTGATCTTGGCCCTACAGTGGTCTGTTGGGATTGAAGCAGTGCCCAAGCTGGGTTGATGGCCTCTGCTCAGATATTTTCCCCTAACAACAAAAGCACAAGCTTTTGCATCTGAGACAAAAGTCGTATTCGTGTTCCTAAAAGTCTGAGAGGTTCACTCAAAATGTTTTACTTTGTTACCTAGCAGTAAGTATCAACATGCATTATTTATAATAGTGAAGCTAAAAGTATTCTGTATGCTCTATATTAAAGGTGCTAGGAGTGATTTATGGCAGTGCTTCAGGACCCAGAAATTATATCGGAAATCCAATTGTTTATTGTACAAAATTTTGAAATATATATGCTAATACATTTAGCTTGCACATTTCAATAGTTTAAGGTGCACTGCAGTTAATAAATTCACGACACAAACCCATGTTTATCATCATTGCACAGGAACCTGCATTTAACCTACTCTGGTATGTATTTTCTTTTTTAGTTTATTCAGTCTGTTCATGTTCGTTTCTTTAAAGTTAATGATTTTGACTAGGGATGCAACAATACAGTTAGCCCACGGTTCAATACATGCCTCGGTTTTTGGTTCGGTTTGGTTCTGATGGCCTGGCATATCAGTTTTTTTTTTTGCAACAAATTGACAAATTCCTGCAAACTTCTGTACACTGGAAAAAGTGTGGATTGTTATATGTCTGCTTAGACATTTCTTTTGAGACCGGTATTGTTTTTCAGATTTTTACCCAAAATAGGATGGACTGGCCATTTTAGAGCACTATAAACAAATATAACAAGAACCATAACCATAAGAAAAACTGCATTTTTCATCTCTGTGAGGGGCTGCAAAGAAAGTCACCAGAAGCAAACATCAGGTCAACGATTCATGTATGATTCAGGAAGTTTTAAAATATGTTCTGTAAGAGAAAAAAAGTACGAGGACACAGTACTATGCTAATTCTTTTGCCAATACTTCAGAACCTTCTAGTTTCATTATAGACAGATATCGGAGGTCAACGTTCACTATTGATCTACTGCTCCTCATGTCTCTGAACTAGTGAGAAGCACACAAGAAACTTGACAGATCTCAGCCTTCCCTAAAACAACAGACAAACAGCCCTTTATAATTACCTCCACAGACTATCAAATCCCAATTAAACAAGGTCATTGTAATACAGTGAAGCAATCCATCTCAAGCACTTCCAATGACAACATGGACCTACAGCCTCCAGTCTGGAGTCTCAAGAGATCTACAAATGAAAATGTTAAATGTGAGTGTTGATTAACTTCACAGCAAATCAAATAACATCAAGCAACAAATTCAACCTTGAACGTCTACATTAAGGGATTAATTGAATTGGAAACCTAAAGTAATTGATTCAAATCTAAAATAAAGTTACGTATTTAATAAACTGAGAAATTCAACCCAAGTTTTTAACCAAACAAAAGTAAATCAAAGAATGCCTTGAACCGGTGGATGTGCTAATAAAATGGCAGTTCACTTCTTCCTCCAAGAAAATGGTCTGATTACACAGGAGAAGCACATTGGAGAGGTAAAGGTACCACAGATTCCCATGTTGATTACAAAACTGTGAAGTCCCACAGGAAATCAAGAACACCAACTGTTGGGGGCCTGGTTGCCATGGTAACCATACTGTGCATACAGGTGCCAGATTTTAATTATCCAGTTCAGAGGACAACGGGTGTGGGATTATTTTTTATTTTTTAAATCAGCATCTTTCATTCTGCTTGGTGAAAAACTATGTGGTATCAAATGAGAACAAATCAGCAAGTTCAAATCATGTTTCTTTTCTGAAAGAGAAAGTTTTGAGGTAAAAAAAAAATCATAATCAAGTTTTATATAGAGTTTAACATTAACGGAAGGCATTCTGTAGACTTTTAGTATGCTATTGTCCACTATGTAAAGAAACAAAAAATGAAAAATGACTAAATTTAATGCATTAATAAAAGTCCTTGGTTCAATAGTGCACATTTGTGGACAATACAAATATTTAGGCTCTCTTAACATCATCTTTTTCCCTTACTGAAACTTTTATGCTGATGTAGCCAAGTTGGTGTGGAAAATATTTAAACAATAATACCATAGCCTAACATATTTCCATTCAATAAAACTGCAATGGGTAAAATACCAGCCAACATTTCCCACTGAATACTGATTCCCTCAAATCCATGGCACATTAGGGATGTTAAATGCATTGTGAAACTTCATGCTTAGCAATTATTTCTGTCTGCATACGTTTCCAACATCTTCAGTTCAAGAAAAATAATGGCATAATGTTTTAAAATAATGGCATCCAGTGGAGAATACACAGTGAGTGACCTTTATACTGCAGCTGTGAGAGATGCTGTAAAGGTGCTGCTGTTAAAAGCAAAATGAACATGAGTCTCATACCAGGCCATATACAAACCCCCACAATGGAGTTTCCCCTTCACAGTGACCGCCAGGACTGAAGGATGAGACACTGGCCAGAGCTCTCGAGAGAAAAATATCAGCAAAACATAATGGCTCCAGGAACAAAGAGGCGTGTGGGGGAAGTTCAGCCATTAACATGCCAAAAAGCCCCTTACATCCACTTTTAAAAGAACACTAGTAGTGAAATGTCCTTTTTCCGTAGACAAAGATTTATGCCGAGACAGTGACACTGTCTCAAAGTCTAGTGAGTTCCCTACATAGAAAGAGCTGTTACAATAGCATAATCTCAGTAGTTGAAAGCAATACAATAATTTCACAATTCTTGATATCAACAGACCCTTTTCACATGGGTTCTCAGAAGCGGAAGTAGTCTTAGTTGGGCAGAAATCTACAGAGTGGTGCATGGAAAAAAACATAACTTTAAAAAAGTTGAAAAATAATATTAAGAGATTGCTTAAATTGGTCAGAAGAGAGAAAGATGTCACATTTGCCTTCACTCCCTCAGCTGTTGTGTTAGAAACACACAGCAGCATAAACTAGTTTTTTTTTGTCCAATTGCAAGGAAATATAACAGTAAGTGCCTTGTTATAAACGTACATTTGATTTTTTAAAAATGAAAACTGAAAGCTTAAGCTAGGTTTACAATGTTAATAACTATGGAAATGTAGCACAGTCTGTGACAAGTATTCATATGCTATCGAACAAGTTATTTATTTAAATACTTAAAGCATTTCAGAATTAAATTGACAGTGAATGTTCAGATTCAGTTGGGATTGAAGATTATAACCATTTATTAAT
This sequence comes from Schizothorax lantsangensis, assembly GCA_027422415.1. Lineage (NCBI taxonomy): Eukaryota > Metazoa > Chordata > Actinopteri > Cypriniformes > Cyprinidae > Schizothorax > Schizothorax lantsangensis. The sequence continues at coordinate 18,234,058 of CM049841.1, forward strand.
TTTTAAAATTACATAATTAAAAAATCTATTTGACTAAATTTAAACTTAAATGCATAGATCTAGACAATTTTAGGTAACACTTTACAATAAGGTTCCATTTATTAACATTAGTTAAACTAAAGCATTTATTAATCTTAGTTAATGTTGATTTTAACATTTACTAATACATTATTAAAAGTTGTATCTATTAATGTTAGTAAATAGACCTGCGCTAACATCATGAACAGTTGTATTTTTATTAACTAACATTAACAAAGATTAATAAATACTGTAACAAATGTATTGCTCATTGTTAGTTACTGCATTAAATAATTCACAAATGGAAGCTTATTGTGAAGTGTAACCCAAATTTATTTTAAATTATTAAATTATATAAAAGAAAAATCAGTTTGACTCAATTTAAACTTTTAAAAATGCAAATATTTAATGTTTGTATAAAACTGACATGTAGCTCTAACAGTCCAACTGAGCCGGATTTAAAAAGAATATAAAGTCAAATAAATCACTACCGTCAACATTCCCACTCAACAGTATTTTTAGGCATTAAAAGGTGCATTATTTGTAGTGCCAAACAAAACTACATTCCTACGATGGCCAAAAATGTTGCCCAAGACAGCAGCTCACTAATCTGAGAAACATCTTCTGTATACATGAGCGAAAAACAGCAAAGCAGTCTGGCTTACAGCAGAATGAACAGCAGCTATCCAGACGGAGAGGACAACAGAGGATTGGCAGGTCAGCAAACAAACAGACACGTGCCCGCACACACATGCCTCTCGCTGGATAAGACCGAGGAAATATTGGCAAACGCCGGCACCACACAAACTCTACCTAGGGTGCGCAGCCTGCCAAACACCACCGCACACGCACATCTTTCCCAAGGCTCCAGGCAGACAAAAGAGGTAGTGGGTGCGCCCGAGGGCAGTGGAAAAACTCTGGAAAAGCTTAGTGGAGCAGCAGGGTTTATGCTACGCTGTTATCTCAGGCTCTGCAGAGAGACATCCTTTGATGTGCTGAGCCACAGACTACAGGCGAGAGGAAACGGGCTGGTTAAGTAAATGTAGGCAGACACCGAGATACACACACACATACAGGAACACAAAGATGCCAGTTAGCATATATCCCAAGGCCAACTCTCCAGCTAGGCAAACACCAGTTTGATTCATGCTTTAAAAGGACAAAAACCGATGCCACAAATACATCAAGAGTGGTTTTGCCAAAGGCTACGGGAAAATAAGGAAGACTGTGTATGGTATATGTCTGTATTTCAACAATCAGCATCTGTTGCAACTGTATTCAAGCGGATGAATGAGAAAGATTATTGTTATTGTCTGCATTTAAAGGGTGGCAGAGCAGACAGATGTAATTAAAAGCAAAAATAGCTAAATTCATATGCCTTACTAAGATGTTCCATGGTTAACCATGGTTTTAAGCAAAATTTGGAATTTTGTTCACATGGCTGATGTTACTTCACTCTGATACTGGCAGTGCATATTTGTCTGCCAGCAAACCACCAAAATAAGATTGACGGTTGAACATAAAAAAAAAAAAAAAAAAAAAAAAAAAAACTGTACTATAAATATCAGTACAGCAATTTTGACAGCTGCACTATAAATAATTGTATTAAATATGTTTTATTTTAAAGTACAATAGTATTACTAACATGTCTTTTGTTTAATATTATTTAATTTTTTTTATTTTTTAACTGTGATCACTTAACTGAAAGAGGTTTGAGCTAGCTCTTGTCAAGAGTAAATTCAGGTGTAAACTAATTTTTCCCAAATGATTTTCCAAACTGTTTATACCTAAAGGGATGGTTTGTGCTCAGAATTCATTGCAGCAATTTTTCAGTATTTTCACTGTTACAAAATCACTCCAATAAATCTAGAATGATTAATTCTTTCCAACTATAGCTATATAAAACACCTTTGTGAAAAAAAAAACCTGTATATCGCAAAATATGTTTAAAATACTGCAATGTTGGTTTTTCATATGGTGCGGCTCTTTTATTTGTGTTTGTTCGATTGAACTTTTTATTCTAAAAATTAAAAAGCTTAAAGCTTCTGCTTTAAAGAAAATTTACCTAATAGGGCAAATATTGCAACAATACAATATTAATTTACATAATATATTATCTGCAAGTCAACCTGAGATAGGTTGACCACATGAACAGATATACAGACATATGTGTTAGAGCAGTGATTCTAATTATTTGACCACTGAAGGCCATGCTTGATAATTCAATCAAGTACTCTAGTGTATGACAAATCTAATGACACAGGATTATTGTGGTAACATTAAACGGTAAGGCAAGGTTGTCACTGTCAATATTTATAAGAGATGTCTGGGTTTCATTGACAGCAGTTGGCCTCAATCAAACAAGAACGACATTGCTGTATTCCCATTTTAAATATATATTAAGCAAAAACTTTAGCAAGACATAACTTATGCCATTCAAATAAATCCCATTAAATTGAAATTAATTTTAAAAATAAACCACAAAACATGGAGACAGAAAGTGAGAGGGAGAATGTAACTGTCTTCCTGTAGGGCTTTGTAGCTCAACTCCCTGTCTCTATAGGATTATCTTCACTAATAGTCCTTAAGTCAGTCTGACTGATCCGCCAGATGCCGTTACTCTGCATACAGCCACAACATCTCAGACATATGGACGTGACACATGGCGAGAGCTTTAAAGGGGCCTTATTCTGTTCAAGGCGTTTGCTGAGGTCCACCTTTAAGCCTTCTAACACTGTAGGAAAAAAAAATATTGTTGCAATTATCATAATTAGAACTTACTGTATTGAACTTCAGATAGCTCATATATGTCAGTTAATACAACTTCACATTTCAAGTCAAGTAAATTAAATTTTAAGGCAGCACAAACCTCTTTTTATGGTGATATGTCAAATTACCCGAGTTATGATTGGCTAATCTTCATAAGACAATGTAGTTCATGCTGATATCATGATAATCGGTGGGTAAGATGCAAATCATTGTACAGGTGTTGTGGCACATCACGTTAAATTAGGGCTGCACAATTAATCGAATTTCTAATCGCGATTACGATTATGAATGCCACGATTACGTAATCGTTCAAAGCCGCGATTACAAAAATAAATTAACAATAAAAAATGCCCACTTACATTATTCTGTGTGCTTAAGAGATGTTTGCAGCGCGGGGTTTAACAAACTCAAACACACTGGATAAAAGACATCGTCTAACTGATAGTTGTTGTCACTCTGTTGTGCATGATAGATATGTTAAACGCCAAACGTGTCAAAAGCGGAACAAAATAGCGGAACTCGTTTGAACTGCGTGCCACACTGACCTTTAATCCGCTCGCCTCAAAATAAAACAGCGCAGCGCGAGCTAAGAGCGTATGCTTTTATTACAGTGACCAGTCGCGATCACGCACTAAACAACGCTGTGAAATCCAGTAAGAAGCACTCGAGTTCAGTGCAGAGTTCTCCAGTACAAATCACGTCTCTTTAATTTAAACAAATAAATCGGCGCTGTTATTCTCATCAACACTGATGCAGAAAGCAGCAGAAACAGTGCAACAACGATCCAGTTAGAAGACGTTTCAATCCACAAATCACCCACATTTACCATAGTTTTACTGTAGTAACACTAACGGTAACAATGGTACGATGACAGAAAAGTAGGATATTCATATTGAGTATTATTATATTATTAATATACTAAATATGTTAAAGGAGTAAATGGAATTACATTTTGTTAATTATTCTATCAGTTGATGTGGATTTGTAATTGACTGAATGTCTTTAGGCTACTGTTTTTCAATGCAAACACCATAGAAACCATATAGTTAGGCTACTTTTTTACCATGGTAATGAGGTGCTGTACTTTTGGTTATGTATAAAAGATGAGGCTGTTACAGTTTTCACAATGGTACTGTCAAATGTACATCTGCATCCCAACTCAAGCTCCTGCTACTCTGAACTCAAGCTCCTGTTCTAATGTGCATTTCTAAGAGACAAAACTTGTAATACAGTATTACATGTTCAGTGCTACCAAATCAGGTGCTGGTGCCACTGCTCTCCAATGTTAGTCTGGAGCCCTGATCATATAAATTCTAGTGTAAAATGTTCTGTTTAACTGTAAATGAAATGTATAGCTTTAGTAAACCATTTTTTCTTTTAGTTTTAGTATAACACATTATTATACCATGCATAATTTTACCTTTTTTGTTTAAAGAAGAAACCAAACCAATGTATAGTTGACATTTGAGGCTCAATGCTATAGAAAAGCAATAAAAGTTCAGGAAGAGTGTTTTCAGCATATATATTTCTTTTTTATATATGAAAATATGGCATAAATCTGTTCAAAATAATCATTAGTAATAATCGCAATTACAATCTCAAGGGAATAATCGACAATTATGATTTTTTGTCATAATCGTGCAGCCTTACGCTAAATGACCATGGTTGTAAAGCGGTGATTTCAAGGTTTTCTACAGCACCATGCCAAATAAAACCTTTAAAAAAATTTTTTTTAAAAATTAGTAATAATTTCATCTTCCCATCAAAGAAAAAAACTTCTGATCTTACAACATAGTCTAATACTCTGAGCAAATGGCTTAAGTTATTTTAATGAATCATTCAAAAAGGCATAAGAACTCAGGCCTAACCGGTTTGATTCAGTCTAATGATTCATTTACTGAATCAGTCCTTCACTGAATCAGAGTGATTACTGAATCAGCTTCCGGCTCACTTACTGAACTGCTGTTTACTGACTGGTTGTTCAGTCAGTACAGCAATGTGTAGTTAAACACATTTTGAATATTTCATAAAAAAAAAAAAAGCATTGAAACATTCAATTACAGTACATTCACACGGCGTCAACACTTGATGGAGGGTGTGTCTGAAGCTTGGTGCCGACGCGACCGTTATTGTGACAACAACCAATCACATTAGTTTTCTTGTGTTGCGTGAACGCGATTGGCTAGCGTCTGCGCTAGGGTATTTGCATAAGGCGATCTGATTGGCTGACACCTGCGTTGGCGCTTAAAAAAAGTTTTCTACTTCTGCCGCAAGCAACGGACCCAATGCAACGCGACGGACCCACAATTCAGTTCGGCAACGCTTGACGTCCCTCCATACAAAAGTAAATAAGAAGCGCTAATGCTGACGCCACGTGTGAATGGGGCATTAGTAGTCTGGGTCAAAAGGAGTTTGGTGTTGTGTATGATACAACATGAATTACTTCACAAACAAATCCACCATATCCCAAGACACGGCTTCTTCAACCATGAACAAGCAAGCCAGATTCAAAACTCACACTACACAAGACTTGATCCTTACATACAAGCACTACAACTTCTATTCCAGATGACAAGTTTCTTCAGCATACTGGTGCAAACAGAGACCGACCTGTGGCTACATGTCATAAAGATTTGATGGGCCTGTCTTTTCTGTAGAGACGCATGCAGTCAGTTGCAGCACCTGAGAATTCTGATGCACACAGTAAATAATTCAGTGTCAACAGGGTAGAAGGAAGACTTGAATGTGGGCCAGCAAAAGAGCAGACTTGCCATTTTGAGTCGGAGACTGTGAGCGAAAGAGACAGATGGGCAGAGAAGCACCTCTAGGGGTGCACAATACATTTTTAGGGAAAATTTAGTTTTTTTGGGGGGCAATCTGTTTTTTATTCAAGGAAAGCTGGAATCCAAAAAGATGAAGTTCCTCCAAAGCAGTGAAAGGTTGTTTCACATGAGCTCTGAGAACTGTGCTAAAGGCAAAAGGCTCCTTCAAGATTTCTAAATTATGCAATATTTGTGAGATGTGAGTTTATTACCTAAAAAGCACAACAGGGTTTGGCTCCAAGGAGAATTTTTTTTTCCTGGAAACTTCTCAGAATGACAGAAAACATCCAAAGTTTGACATACAGTTAAAAACCCTAAAGAGTTTGCTAGGCAAGTGTGCTGCAGATGGTTGTCTTGACTGAAACTGAATAGTCCTGTGGTGCCAGTGCAGGATGCTGGGAGGCCAATGACCGTGATTCCCCAAGATCCATTCTTAAAGCCAGGTGTTACCATGGAAACAGTCCTTCACTAGGGGCCCCCTTCTTCTGAAAGGACTGTCCTGCACCACAGCAGTCAGTGTGAGTGTGTAAAGATTGAGTTGGGCAGGAGATGGGGGTGGGAGTCCTTCCTCAGAGAACCAAAAGACAGTAGTGTTGGCATAAGAGAACTAAGACAGCTCAGTCTTTTAAAAGGCCCTTTTATATGACTCGCATCAATGTTCTGTGGAACGAAATATCAGCCACAGTAATGACCAAGCATCATTAAATGTTCACAGATCACCTGAATTTCAATTGCAGAGCACATTATGACTAGTGAACTAGAGATGATTTTTTTTTTTGAAAATCCATAGAACCTTTCAGAACATTTCTTAAAAAGAACCATTTTAACAATCTAAAGAACCTTTCGCCACTATAAACAACCTTTTGGCCAAAGAAAACATTCTAGATGTAAAATGTTCTTCAAGGAACCTTATAGGCTAAGTCAAGAATCTTTACAAAATACACATAACTTTGCATCCAAGTTTGTGGCTTTCAAACATGGTTTAAAGTACAAAGCAACATTACATTTTATAATATATTAGTTTTAGAGCACAAATTCCGAGTATGGGACACCAATTTGGTCATCTGATTTTGGCATACTTTCCCTGTACATCGCCACTTTAAAAACTTTTTTTTTTTAAACGTATCAAATAGTGATCAATAAACATTAATCAGCCAGGCTGATTAATGGGCCATTATTCTGTAATTTGAGATTATCTGCATCAACTGATCCAATTGGCCAAGCAGGCCTACTTTGTCAGTACCTAATTCTACAGACAGCTTTATCAATGGATAGTGAAAAAAAAATCCCTTTTTTTTTTTTAAATGGTCCCCCCATTTTAGCAAATCTTATTTACTGTCTACATAATTAACTCTTATGTATATATCTGCATTACATAAGCAGTCCTGCTTTCTATTGGTATCTGGAAAATTAAAACATACAGGCTGACCAATAGAATCATATTTCTGTTTTAAAAATTAAATGTTTTCACTGTTTATCATATACACTTTCTTGCTACCCAGTTTTTTCATAAAACCTGCAATTTGACTATTTGTAGGACTTTTTGTTTGGAGGTCAAACCAGCAGTGCACTAAGGCCCTGACGCAAGCCATGTGAAAGGGTGCTTAAAACGAAGGCAGACTTTTTCTTGAAGTGGACTAGGGGTTCCCACGTGAACTCCTGATTATTCTCTTGTCATCCAAAACTGATGTGAAACTGATAAATCTCACATTTGTTGATCATAGTTCACATGAAGTATTGTGAAAGCACTTGGTCCCATGGAATACAGGGCCAAACGAAGCAACGAGATTTTTTCAAAGTGCTGATGTTCGGGGGAGTTGGTGGGGGGCAGGGCAGCTGTTGGGTCCCAGGGTGAAACCACAAAGACACAGAGGACACAAAGAGCCCAAAACAATGCAGAGGGCTACCCTTTCACAACCTCTCACGGGCCCTATTGAGAACTAAAGCAAAAGACCCTGGTGGAGGTAATCCTTTTATATCACTTTGAGAGAGTGAGTGGATACAGCAGCATGCTCAGTCAGACTGAGAAAGAGCCTTTCTGTATTGCTCGAACACTTTCCAGGACACAATCCAAAGTCTTCACAAATCAAAATATAAACAAGCAGACATTACCCAGAAAGAACACAGTCATGCTACTTTAATGCAGCATCAGACAAACTTAAGTTCCACTGATATTTGATTTAATCAAATATTAAATCAATGTACTGTAATTCTTTCTTGTACAATAAATGATAAGCATGTTTTTATAGTCTACAGCTCAGAGGGATAGTTCACCCAAAAATATGAAGTCATTGCAGGCTTGTGTCATTCCAGACTTTTCTTCTGCTCAACACAAAAGATGATATTTTGGCCATGTTTCACACAGCAGCGGAATAAGGTTGTCACTTGTCAGTCCTGTATGAATCATTATTACGGTTGCATTCACACACATTTTGGGTATTTACAGTAGTGACAACCGTATTCTAGAAATTAACTCACACCTGTAAATTTTCAGGACTCACAATCGTATTTTCCATGAAGCCCTGCTGTGTGAATGGAACCAGACTGGACAGCTAGTTGTCTGTTATACAGTGCAAGAGAGCCACTAGCGTGTTGAAGGTTTGTGTGCTTTCAGTAAGTTACACACGCAGATGTGTCATCTGGAGTTTTAGATCCAGTCACTGTCCTCCACCAGAGCTGCAACGGTCAATTTTGTCATCTATGCACAACTCAACCAATGGATGCTGTTATACCTCAGCATAGAATAAAATGTGATAACTAAGCCATATCATCTTTGATATTTAATTTAGTCACTGTCATTATGGTTACAGTTAGTCACAAATAGAACACAGGCTTGACTTCAGTTAAAGCAAAAATAAAACAAAAATTGGCTGTCTGAAGAGGACATTGAAACTCACACCTTTAAGTAAACACAGCTGTCAATCCTGACAGTGCAAAAACAGCCTTTGAAGCATGTAGAATTATTGTTGTCCATAGAATGAAAGTGACTGGGGTCCAAAACAACACTGAACCTCACTGACCTGCATTGTATATATGTTGCGTTCCACAAGGAAAACAACGCTCACGTCTGTAATGACATGAGGGTGGGCAAATAATTTTCTGGGTGTACAAGCTCATTAAAAAAATGAATTGAAAATTTCCCACTCAAAGCTTTCCATTCATGCAGTGTTTCAGACAACTTGAAACTCCAATTTGTCAACTCTCAGTTGAAAATAACCAAATGAGATGCTGCTTTAGCTTTTAATATTATATTTGGATTGCAGTTACATCATTTAATATCTTAGAAGGGTGAAATTCCTGACAACCATTCCTTCATTTGCTTCTATGCAAAACATTTAGGTCAAGGGTGTCCAATCCTGGTCTTGAAAAGGGCCACCTTCCTGCAGAGTATACGTGTTCAAGTGGAGTCAGAAATATCACGAATACAAGTTCCAATGGCATAAATGAACAAGCAAAGTCATATCTAAAAGTGGGAAATTCTGAAAACTAGGTACAAGTATTGTCCAGCTGTGACACTGGAAGGGGCATGTTGATTTGAAACATGGTGGAAACACTGAATTGTAATATAGACAGACTGTAATATATCTTCAATCTATATAGAGAGATCAGTAAGTGGAAATCAAATCTGCAGCGAACAATGTAAATTTAATCACTCAACTTTCACAGTTTGCTTTATGCAACAAAAACATTTACTTTAGTTATAACAACGTGTAGGAATGTATTTGATCATTTTTAATTCAGCTGTAGTAATATGATTGTCACAATAATGAAGGCCTGACTCAGAGGTACTAGTTTTTCACAAGCACTTTGAAGGCAACAGCAGTTTCAGCACTAGGGTTGGGTACCGAACTCGGTACTTTTAAGGGTACATACCGAATTGCGTCGGTACTACCGAGTACCGATTCATATTAAATCATTCGGTACCAAATTTCGGTACCTGAGAACGCATTTGGGCGCATACGAGAGAGAGAGAGAGAGAGAGAGAGAGAGAGAGAGAGACCCAGTGACATGATGTCACCCCTGCAACTCTTTAAAACACAACACACAGGGCAAACCGAAATGTTCTGAAGTGTGCTTACATTTCTAGGGTCATATGGTTTCCGCGGAAAGGATGGCGGAGTCCATTCATAAAAACGGAATTTACTCTAAAGCGCAGAATGCCACGGAATTCGCCAATTTTTGGATGAATAAAAGAAGGTCTGTCACTTAATTCGAATCGCGATATTAACTAGTGTATGTGAATATTCAAACGCAAAAAGACGGTTTAAATATGAATCCTGCATGTTCCGTTAGCCTCGGTGTGTATGAATGGCGGAGACGCGGTTTTGTTAACTACACAAATACTGAAGCACACGTGAACTCGCGCTGATTTTCAGCCTCTGCATCTCACTACATGACAAAATAAACATGAACTTACAGGCTGTGAGAGTCACTTCATGAGAATTTTACCGTTTCATTTGAGAAAACCAGCATCAAATCATACTGTATACACAGAAACTTCACAGCAACCTGTCAAAATAAAAGTGTGGTTTAACATGTAAGAGAAATATATTACTCTTGTATTACTTTTGTACAGTATAATGTACGCCTTTATATATTTCATTTACTGTCAAATTTAAATAAAACAATTAAATGATAAAAATAATTATTACAACTACATTAACCACATAAATGTAGAAAAATTATTAAAACTTTTTTAAAGGAATATTCACACAATTTTTCTACCATGTATTAATTTTAACAGTAAACCTCTGTTTGTTTGCCAAAAAAATAAAAGGGTTTCATTTTCATTTGATTAAAAATAAATAAATGTTTCATGCCTTCATTTGATTATCAGAAAAAAAATAAAACAAGAATTTCTGGAAGAAAAAAAAAAAAGAAGAAAATTGTAGGGCCCTATTGTTCAAAATGTTGAAATTGAGAGTTTTGGACTTTTTTCACTGAAGTAAATGTTTTTGTTATTACACAGAGTAAAGTACCGAAAAAAAGGTACCGTTGGGTACCGGTACCGAATTTCAGGTACCGATACCGGTACAAATGTGAACGGTACACAACCCTATTCTTTGATATAAATATCAAAGAAATAATACAGTTAAATAGGAAAGTAGCCTTAAATAAGAAAGTTAAATACACCTCACGCGAGCGGCGCGGCGAGAACCCATTATAATCAGTGATGCTGTCTACACTAGATACGGTGTGATACGACACGACAAATCCCTCACAGTAAACTGCCTCGTCCTATTTATGACGTACTGAGACAAAGTTCAAATGTCCTGTAGACAGACTCGACCCTGTTGTGTTGCGACGTGGCGTCCGGTTTAGACACGGTTCACTGTTCCGCCACCAAGCAACTCCTCGTCTGCACGCGCTCTCTGTGGAATAGGAATCGCGGCGTATGTTGCCACATTTCTTGTTGGCATCTTCCATTTACCGCTGTCTCGTTTGTATTTGGCCAGTTTGGAGAAAGCCTCACCAACACAAACCTGACCAGCCGGGCGTTTGCGATCACGTGAACTTGAAGACACTTGTACAAACGCAAATGGGTGACATGAATGGAAATGATTCCAGATCTGCGATGTAGTATTTGGTTTCCCAACAAGGTCCATCTCTCATAAACTCGAATAAACTGTATTTTCCTGCACTCAAACCTGCCAATCTAAAGGAAACGCCGTGTATGGCGTTTGAGGTAATTTGTGAATTAGCATAGATATCTAGTCTAAATAAAACAATTTGCAACTGTTACTATATTACACTTGTATACAAAACGTATTATGCTTGTTATAAAGTGTGTGACGTCACGTGCACTACCGCCGGTGGCAATAGACAACCGCGGTGACAACCGACCACCGCCGGTGACGCGGTTGTCACGGAGACCTTCACAGCCCTAGTTATGAGAGAGTTTAAAAAAGTACAAATATATTTTTATCGGTCATAACTTCTGGAGAAATACAGAGCAGACACTGGACAAAGAAGAGCGCATGTGTAAACCACGTGCATTCACACACACCTCATATGGACTATATGCCGGCGTACGAATAAAAAGATTCATATACTTAGGCCTTTAGGTGGATCTCTAGAAACTTCCAGGCAGGTGTGTTTGAGCAGGACAGAGCTAAACTCTGTAGAGAAATAGCCCTCCAGGACAGCCCTGATTTAGCATTTTGCCTGTTCGTTTACACGACAACGGCGTTTTGGGGACTGAAAACGCATTATTTTGAAAACGGGTTTCAAAGTGCAAGTTTTTTTAAACGCCACTGTTATCATTTCCATGTAAACACCCAATACGGGAATCTTTGAAAACGGTGACATCATGCACGTGCGTAGTACGTGTTAGGTATGTAGACATGCGCAGTACGTGTCGATTTTAAATGCTTTTTAAAGACTTTTTAAAAACTCAAGGGAAAAACTTTTCCGTTTTTGACTACATTGTTGTCATGTAAGTGTAGCCTTAGATGTAGCGCTTGAAAACCAATGAGAAATGCAGACACAGTTTTCCAAACTACATGGAATACAAAAAGTAAATGTGTGATGCAGCTGGCTGGTTAAAAGGATGCTTCAGTGGATAGAGCTGGTGAAGAGGGATATCACTGCACCATATGCTGGACGTGTTGGTCCATATAATGTACTCCTAGCTGCTTATGATCTCTTAAAACCCTGAATGCAAATCAGAACCAAGCGCTGGATGGCAGAGCTTTAAATTATTGACACTGCTCTTGCTGACAGTGTCCAGAAGCTCTGCATGTACAATCTCTGAAGGCCAGAGCAAAGCTGTTACAATGAAATTGGGCCATATGGAAAGATGAAATGGAGGGAGGTAGAAATATATCAAAATGCAGTGTTAACTAGGCCTATTAGTTATCCACCTGCAGTACGAATTCTTCATAAAAATTGATTTTCCTGAGTTCATCTTCGACGTAAATATCAGTACATTGTGAAGCATGATGCAAGCACATTCTGAAGCTCACACAAGAAGTGACGTGGAAACACAGAGGACCATCACTTCACAATGTGCTGATGTTTACGTCAAACGTGAACTCATGAACCTGCATTAAACAGTTGGCCAGAAATGGTTTATAATCCAAATTTTAATACAAACATTTTTTGTTATAAAAACCTATCGTTTAGCTTCAGAAGACATTGATTCTGATTAGAATTCATTCTTGATGCCTGTATAACTTGTTCACTGTTTATTGCTCTGGCAACATTGTGCTATTCCACAGTCATGCCAATAAAGCTTAATTGAATCATCAACTGGGATCATATGGATTACCATAATTTTTTTAATGTGTGATTTTTGAGGCACATCTGAAGAACAGTGTATATCTGAGGAAAGTCAGTGCGTAGCCTAGAGAGAGAGAGAGAGAGAGAGAGAGAGAGAGAGAGAGAGAGAGAGAGAGAGAGAGAGAGAGAGAGAGAGAGAGAGAGAGAGAGAGAGAGAGAGAGAGAGAGGCCACTGACCCAATTCTATTTGAAACTACACATTTCAGCTTTAAATGTCGGGTGAAATAAGAGCAGGTGTGAAAATACATCTATATTGATAGATTATCTAAGGCAAGTCTTTCCAGGATGAAATTTTCAGCCATCGACTATTAGATGCTTTGTAAGGCTAGACTAGCACTAGTCACTAAACAGCACTAGTCATCTTTGGCATTTGAATGGAGGATGAAATTAGTCAAGTGACTAGTCACATGACTGGCCTGTGACACACCTGCACATACAGGAAAGAGAAATGAAGAACTAAATACAGTGAAAATGAAAAATAAAACCCTCCATGTGACAGTGTCAATGCTAAAGAGGCTTATGGCACAGCAACAGGTGGAATGAAACAGAATGCATATACCATCATTATGAGAAATTTACATTCCCAATAGCAGGCAATGAGCACATGTTTTGTTTCCTCAACAAATGAAGCCTAATTATCTTGAAGAGATAGACTGCAGCAACTTTAGAGAAATGCAAAACCTGAAAATCACTAAGGTGGCATAAAATTCTCTGTCTCCATAGGCCTGATAGAAACACTGAACAACAAAAATGAGAAAGTAAAGACAGCTCATTACAGCAAAGCAAATAAACAGCATAATTCATCAAAAGAGGGACACAGAGGCTGTTTGTTCACAAGTGTGATTCACAGAACAACACAGGAATTCACCACCCATACAGCAGGGGCATACTCCCAAGACATGAAAAAATAAATAAATAAAGGGATAGACAGAAAAAAAAAAAAAAAAATCTCTCTTCAAATGTCACAGGAGGGTTTGATAAGACATCTGTGGAGAAATTAAGCCTTTCGGTGTTTTGTTTTTCTACCAAGCTTTGTTTTGGCTACAGCTGCGGGAACGAAGAAAAATGATCAGTCAAACTCTGTTATATTATACTAACACCAATATATCACTCTGTGAATTTTACAATGCTTTAGACAAAACAAAAAATATCAGTGTCTGACAGAACAAGTGTTTGTGTGCAGAGCTCTCAAATTTGCTATACTATTAATTTAAACTAGGTATGGGCCAGGGTGGTCGACAAGTAATCCAACAACCAGTCAATCAGTGAGGTGAACTAGAACATAAGTAAAAAGGGTAACCAAGTCAAAGTATTCATAAGTATGATCCTCCAGCTGTGGGTGTGCTAATAGTGCCTAAACTAAGCATTCACTTGCTAGCCAGCAAAAAAACAAGAAAAATACCAAATATAGTCTCTTTGAAACAATCACACATAGGCTTTATTGACCACAAAGCAATGAATTTGGCTTCTAAAGAAAGTGTTTTAATGTGTTAGCAGCAGTAATTTCAGCACCTGAAAATAACATTTTCAGTTTCAGCAGTAATAGTTCTGGAATACTGATGTCACGGTGCGGTTTAATTAGTTTGTTTGTGTTTAACGCCATTCCAGCTTCTGTGGCTATTTTCATGGCGAGAAATATGGCTGAAATATATCATGTTTTTATCATTTATTTTTGCTAAAAAACTCCAAAACTGTATTTGGCTTAACTCTGTTAAAAATCTCTTCAAAAGAGTTAACTAAATAAAAAAAATTATCGATGAGTTAAAACCAGTTAGCACATCTCCATTGACGCATTTTGAATGTTTTAGCATCCATTTAGTGCACAAAACATGGAAAGCTAACAGGTAACCACTTCAACTGTGGACACACTTCACCTTGGCCAAAAATTATGCTAGCATAGCAATATGTAAAATTTGTTAGGCTTTACTATAACTGGTTTAATTTATAACCTGAGAACACGACCTAAACAGAACACAGATTTTTCGGTTTTCAGCTAAATTAAAACTTTCATTTGAAAACTAAATGAAAACTGATTTGTTTTTCCATGCAGGTTATGGATATTTATCCCAATTATCTGATGACTGTCTGTTAGTTAACCTACTAAAATTGTTTTTTAGAGACACATGGGCACCAAGCACATTACATTTACATGGACATAACACTGCATAATCAAACATGTCCTCCTTGAAAAGTTGTTCAGACAACCTACCAACTAAAATATGGTTTTGCACTTCGCAACCCAAAACATTACTACACGGATGTATTTCAGCACTATTGAACTCATTTAATGGTTGTATGAGAAGGATGTCATGGAGTACAAGATTTTAATTTAGACATGGGTATTTGAGAATTGATTCCACCAAACTCAGTACAAAATTTGACTATGAGAGCCATCCAACACATACATCCCTGTAATATTTACTCCTGAAAGAATCACCATCCTCTCTGCTTGTGTCTGATGGCTGTGAGAGCACATGAAAAGGCAGCAGCACTCCATGGCAACTCACACCTCCGTTACAGCAGAAGAGATGACAGTCATGTGACCACAGCCTTTTCTTTTCCCTCAGCACACGAGCTGAAGAGACATAACCATATCAAGAATTCATTAAGGTATAGAGTGCACAAGGATAGTTTACCTAAAAACGAACAAACAATAAACTGAGAAATATCTTAGTTTTTTGCCCAAACAATGAAAGTCAATGGTCATAAAAAAATTATTTTATCTTAATTTTTATATCATATATCAAACATCATTAAAAAAAATCTGAGGTTTGAAATGACTTAAGGGATGAACTATGAGAAATTTGTTAACTACATTAGTTAACATGAACTAACAACGAACAATACATCTACAGCACTTAATTTTGCTTAAATATCTACTAAAACGTGAATAAAATTATAAGAATAAATACTGTAATTTATTGCTCATTGTTAATTAATTATTACTCTCATAATTGAGACCTTACTGTGTTACCCTGTTTGTGAAAATCCACAGAATTCTGCATAATAGACTTACACATGCTAAAATGTGTTAAATAACATATAAAGGCCAGTTCACACCAAAAACAATAACTAACATTATCGTCCATTTGTGTTGATGCTAGTTTAGTTATAGTTAACATTCTTAGTGTGAATGGGCCTCAAAACTGCACCGTCAGTGGTGCACTTTTATTTGTAGCTAAAACATAACCAGCTAAAATCTAGATATATGTAATAAACAAATGAAGAATGTGTTCCAATTAAGCAGAAATAAAGAAAGCTATCTAAAGAGTTCTATGCATGCCATTTGTGACCTAACAGCATCAGTAAAGCTTCAGTATGTGTTATATGCACTTGCCTTTAGCTGAAATCCATGAAATAAAAGAGCTGATTTTCAGCAGAAGACTTCACTGGAAGACTTGGGTAAGCCCTTTACATAGTTTACTCGATGTCAAATTCAAGTAGCTCTCCTAAGTAAAGCTTTTAATTGAGCAACAAAATCCATCATATTCCATCATAGGGGAAACAGAACACGAGTGAAATTCTAGAAAACTTGCCTTTAGTGAGGAGCCCAGAGAACACAAAGGGAGTTTGCAGTGAAAGGCTGCCAATCACTGCAACTCTTTTAACCACGACTATCTTTAATCAAAGCCACACAGCAGACCTGCTCTTATTATAGCTGAGTGCCATTAAGAAGTGGCTGGCCTGAAAAATATTCTGTTCAAAGAGCCACTCATCAGATGACCCGGTTCCTTTCTCTCATCTCCCAGTCCGGTCATGCCGTCTGTATGCTCTCTTTGTGTCTTATCAAAACATTAAGGCCATTCAGCAAGTCTCAAAGATCCATACAGCAGACTAAACCTTGAAAGCGTTCATAGTGTAAAGGCCACAGCGTAAAAGAGCTCAAAACATCAGCTGAGACAGAGCACCCCACACCCTTCTGAGAGGGATGCCGATTCCCTGCAGGAGGGTGACTCTGGGCTCTCAGAGGTGGAAATGGATGTTGTGGAAAGGGTGTGAGAGGATGAAAGATCTAACACACTATCCTCTGTATTTCCTGCTCTTTTTCCTCTCCCTCCCCTCCAATTTTATCAAACCCTTTCCACTCTTTCCCAGAGTGACCCACAAAATTCAGAACGCCATCAAAAACCAAATCAAGCAACCCCAGAGGGGTCTGTGCACCTCTGTCCTGACAAAACTATTAAAACTAGAAGTGCAGTGCTTGGAGAAATGTTTTTAAACTTGCAAACTGACCTCCGTCTGTTCTCTAGAGAAACCTCCTTCCATTTCCAAGTAAAGCTATTATTTGACAACAGATATTACATAAACACATGGAGCAATAGATGGCATTACAAACCCTGTAAAACAAGTTACATAATATTACAGATGATGCTGAAACTTTCAAAGGCTCACTGTGTGCAAGTCCCTAAACTTCAGTAGAAGCCCCAGTCTCGTATATTTACAAATTAAATCAATATAAAATTGCTGTGTGATTATGAAAATAGAGAAAAGTCTCTGCCTTTCAGAGCTAAAGAAGTTTTGTTTAGCCATGTGTTCATATATTGTAGTGCAGCCTCCATTTGTTCAGTTCCCTGGTGTGGAGAGATGGATAAAAAGTGCTGTTATTATCATTACGTGGATGTTGGGGTTGAAAAAAAAGAGAAAGTGGTTTCATTAAGAGTTTGAGAAAAGAAAGCATGCTTTGACAAACTTGCATCGGCTGTAGTCGGTGCTAACATGTGCTTGTCTCGCGCCGTGCACGCGCTGCACATAAATCTTTACAAATGAATCATTTCTCACTCACAACGTGCCAGCCCGGCTAATATTTACAGAAAAGTCCTATTAAAGAGCGAAAAGTCTGTGCAGATATTGGCGGGCGCTTCACGTGGATTTAAAGCCCTTACAGGACGCGGCGGTGGTGGCTCAAGCCTGAACGTCGATTGTTAGCGAGCTAAGCTAACGTGCTAGGCTAAGCGCTATCAGATGTTATCCTGCTGCCCTTGATGACACGGGCACTCAACAGAGCACTTTATAAAATAAACGACAGTATAGTGGACAATCGGATAAACATATTCATAAACGAGTACGCCTTTCGATTGTCCAGTTCTGGGTGTGCTAATAGTGTTAGCCTAAGCTAATTCTCCTGCCGCTAACCGGCTAAACAACACGAAAACACAAGGAATACTCATAATAATGATGGCACAAGGGTTTAGTAATCGTTATTAATCTAAAACGCCAAACAATCGCGAATATATGTAAACACACCAGTGTAGTAAAACATCCAGTGTATTTAGAGGGCAACGACAGCGTTATCATCTACTGTAAACTTACATTTTCAAACAAGAGAAATTGGTTTTGTTTACAAGATCTGAAGTTTAAGTCAAATCAGTATAAGCAAAATATCAATACAGCGAAAGTGAAAACAAAAAATGACGATCAAGCTTTTTGTATTAGATTTGTTTTATGCAGCTACTAAACTCTACCAAACACTGCGTATTTGTTGTGTCCTATATCTTGGAATTGGGTAAATGTAGTTTAACTACAACAACAACAGTTTCAGAATAGTGCATGCGAGTGATTTCTCTTATCAAAGAAACACTGCAGTTTTAAATGACATGCAACCTACACACCAGACTGTCACATTAAATATAAGCGTATCATAAGCAGCTGTACATATATTGAATATTATACACACGAGAGAGGCCATGCAATCAGCTTCATATGTCCATTACCTGCATGAGGTTGTGTGGTGAAGCTGATCACATGGCCCGTTACTCCTGCAAAATCACCCTAGCATGGTCAAGTTTACATTTGCAAGACGTTTTATTAGACAAATGCATGTATTTACCCTGGAAACTGACGGAAAGGCGAAGGAAAATTAGGCTCCTGTGTGCGCAGGGACAGTTCGTTCCCCCAGGTATCCAGAGTCCAATTACGGTCACCGGTCTCTCCTCCTCTCCTCTCCGGTTTGCCGAAAGAAAGATGAAACGATCCTTTGAAAACGAGTTGAAGTTTTACAAGCACAAACCAAACATTTTCATCCGCTGAAATAAAGTAGGAGCGTTACGCCAACCCTTCCAACCTACGCACCAGGGAGAGCTTTATTATTTATTTATCTTCTGCAAAAACTAAAATCTCCCTGAAATAATATGTGACCGATTTGAAGAACGCCAGTAATACAGCGCACGACTCCGATGCTTCTCCGTTAAAGCTCGATCGCCTTTATCCCACCGATTCCTGTACGACTCCCTGTCCACGGATGATGCCGTCACTGTGTCGTCCAGGAACGTCACCATCGCTCGCGTTCCGTGTCGCGTAAATACGACGTAATTACGTTGCTGTCTCTGGACTTGTTCAGGGCCAAAAAGTATCATTTGAGATTCCCCGTGTAATTGCCCCGTTTTAGGTTTTATTATTTCAGATGTTTTATTTAATTAAACAATATGTTTCTTCATTTTTAATTGAGTTTGGTGTGTTCAACCAAGGTTGCTGTCATCATGATAAAACTTAACATGGGAGTCTAGATTTAATATTTCTCTTCTTTTTACTTTGTTGCTTCAATGCTTCACTGTTAATCTATCAGAAACTGACTGTGCCAAAGTGCCAAACAATGTGATTCTGAGAAGCATGGAACCTATAACACTTCATTTTACTTTACTGTAGGCTACTTATTTTACTTCACTTAATTTAATTTATTGTATTCTATTGCATTGTATTGTAATTTTTACCCTTTACTTGTAACTTTATTTATTTAGTTCTTTTATATTTTAACATCATTCTTTTCGTGAGAAACACATTTACTATTATTACAATTATTATTAATTTATGTTGTTTTTATGTAGCCTAATAAGTTATTTATGTAGTAGTACTATAGCTATAGTAAACAAACTGGTATTGTACTAAACAGAATGCACAGATAAGCTCACAAAAGCCCTACAATCTGAAAGCAAGCTAAATATAAGTTAAACTGTTCTAGACAGATAATAAAGCAATACATAATATGAAATCATTAATGCGTGAGTACTAACAACTCATTCAAAACCCAAATGTATCTGCACATATTATCCTGATCAACAGGGTTTTAAAACCAAACAGACCAGACAAGACTTGGAGAAGAAAAAATCTAATGAGTTCCATCTGGCGTTGTTTTCCACCACTGTTATACTGAACTGCAACGGTTCTGCTACGCCACATGACAGCGGCTGCTCTTGCCTAAAGCTGTGTTTTGTTCCAAGCCCCACTCAAAGGTAAACAATGTTCTTTCACATTCCCATCGTATTCCAGACCTTTGGCATTAGAAAATGCAATTAGTAGAAACTTTAACTCAGGTGGAAGCCAAAATAATGCTCATGAATTACACAGTCATGGGTGCAACATGAAATATATACTGTAGGTCTTTCCACAGGAAGTTCATAGCCCATCGCTTTCTATAAATAGTCCTATCTAGCGTGGTCATGTCATGTTTGGTAATTAGGTAAGATTATAGAGTTGTTAAGTGTAGCTAATGTAGTCAAATGATCAATCTATTTATTCTTATTTAGATGAAGTATTATGGGTAAGTTGGCACAGTGCAAGGTATAACACATACTACCTTGCATGTACACTACTTATTATTTATTTTATTTTATGTTTTTATTTTTTATTTTTTTTTTGGGGGGGGGGGTACTTTTATCATTAAATTGATCAAAAGTGACAGTCAATATTTTTACATAATTACAAAAAACATATATATTTCAAATAAATGCTGTTCTTTCTATCCATCAAAGAATCCTGAAAAATGTATCACAGTTTGCACAAAAATATTAAGCACCACAGCTGTTTTCAAAAAATGTTACTTGATCAACAAATCAGCATATTGCAAATCACCAAATCAGAATGATTTCTGAAGGCTCACATGACACAGTAATGGCTTCTGAAATTTCAGCTAGACCATCAAGGGAGTAAATTGCATTTTAAAATAGAAAACAGTTATTTTAAACTGTAATAATATTTCACTATATTACTGTTTACTGTATTTTTGACCAAATAAATGCAGTTTTGATGAGCATAAGATACATCTTTCAAAAACATTAAAAAATCTTTCCTTTGATAGTGTATATGTAAAGAAAACAACAAACATGCACTCACACAAGAGCAATGATAACAATAGTTCCTCTTTTAATATAAAAAAACAGTACATAGCAGGAAATGTGTTGGTGTTTTCTTAAGAATTATTAAGTTTCATTATAAATTGTAAACACAAACTTGCAATGTTGTATAAAAAATAAGAAAATACAACTTATGCAATAATATTTACATAGGTTAAAATGTTCATGTTTTTATCATTTAAATGGAATGATGAAATGCTTCTTATTTTTGAAGTTCTGCGGCAGTCATTGCATTTAGATAAAGACAAGAATGATTATTACATTATAAAGAAACAACATTGTTTATTATTTTGTTGTACTCAATAAGTGGTGAAAATATCAATATCAAGAGTACACAGAAGACCACATTGGCTTCCAGTAGAGCTGTTGTATCCTGTTCAGTGCATCAGACAGAAAAATTTGTATTTATGTATTTTTAACAAACAAATTTTTGTTTGTTCTTTTTCATCCAAACAGCAATGGTCTTTACACAGCAGTGTTTTTATTATTTTACAAATATGTTTTTATATAAAGTTATATCATTATGAAACATAATCTAAAAGCATTAGCAAATGTCTTCTTATAAGTATCTGAATTACATGTACCTAAGTATACCACAACATACACTGTGCAAAAATATGAGGACACATGAAAAAGCATCAGGTCCACAGCCGGAGCCTGTAAAACAAATGAGAGAAAAAAATGGATTCATTCAAATATGTGCCAAACTGCGCTCTAAAAAGTATGATGTACTCATGTACTCTTTCTTTCTTAGTATCCTTTCTGAGTACAATTTAAAGCAGTGAAGTCAATGAAATATCCTTATGAACTTATTAAATGTAAGCAAACATAGTCCTAACTAGCGTGGTCATGTCATGTTAGATAATTAGGTAAGATTATAGTGTGGTTGTGTGTATAAGTTGTTATATATATATATAGACCCCTAT
The DNA here is from genome assembly GCA_027422415.1 of Schizothorax lantsangensis. Lineage (NCBI taxonomy): Eukaryota > Metazoa > Chordata > Actinopteri > Cypriniformes > Cyprinidae > Schizothorax > Schizothorax lantsangensis. The sequence goes on from CM049841.1 coordinate 18,256,000, forward strand.
AAATAAAGGCCTATAAATATATAGACCCCTATAAATTCCAAATAACTGAACATTAAACGCTAGTGGATCTCCTTCTATATTAATTGTATGCAAAAACACACAAAATAACACTTCATTTCAACATTTTACAACATTTGCTTGTCTGTATCAAAGCGTGTTTGGAAAATATTTGCAAGATTTTCCCGTTTTTAATTGTGTCCAATTTACAAAATTTCTTAAAGATGAACAATATTGATATGACATTAATTATTATAGTTCTTGAAACTGTTCAGTATAATTTCTCCATTATAAAATATTTGTTATTGAAATGTAGCAAAAAAAATATATATTTTATATATACTTAAATATACTTTATATATTTAAACTATAATTTGTTAGTCAAATATCAGTGTCTCTTAGTGAATAACAGATGTGAATTTTTTTGATAAAATTAACTTGTATTTTTAGGCATTTATTTTTGTATGTCTACCTCAAACAATCACAAAATGATATTCATATTCAGATTCAGATTTTATAAAGGTGGTTATTTATTGTTATGATATTATAGAGTGTACACTAAGAAGTTGCTGTGGACATTTGTGAACTAATCTATAATTGACCTTTGTGCATTTGTATATAGTCTTCAACAAGCTGTTATATTCCAATAATTGCTGCAAAGAATGTTTGCTTCCAGATCAGATTAGTTTCAATTCAGCATAAAAAGAGCCGTGCCCTTACTCCTGTGCTGATGTGGCCTCAGATATTCTCCATTTATGTTTATATAAACATTAATTTGTCATCCTTGACATCACCTAGCCATTGTGAAGCCTGCTCCCCATAGCGCCTGATACCAATCCGTTCCTGGGAAAAACACAGTCTGCATGACGTAAGCTTACATTCCTGGCTTGTGGACTCTGACCCTCTGGTGTTCCCAGGGAGAGTGAGACAGAGAGCACGCAAGAGGGGAAAAAAGAGGCCCTCCTCATCTCTGGCCTGGTCTGAGCCGCGCTTCCATGCATGCCTGCTGTAATGACTACCAGATGTCACTGCTGGCAGCACGGACCGGGGGGTCAGAAGTCAGCAGTCACAGCTATTCTGTTCCTCGTACGCAGCCTCATCAAAACAAACTTGACAGAATGACATAGTATGTGTTTGTATCTGCATTAGTAAGCAAGTGGATGTCATTGGGTGTTTGTGTAAGAGCTCTGTGCTGATTATGTGGAGGTCAACAGACAATGCTGCAGTTTATTATTCTATTAGACTGCCACTTCAAAACTATTTGACAATCTAGTCACTTGACAAGGGTCGGTGCATTACAAAAAGTGTATTCACGTCTTGACTCATAGTGGTTTAAGTATCCAAAAAACAAAGAGTGTGATTTTTCTTCAAAATGTAGTAGGGATCGTTTGTGCCAATATCCTTGTGGGCAGCGTGCTGACATATAGCTACGTTGTGCTTTGGGCGTCTCGAGTTCAAGTCCCGGCTCGCGGACCTTTCCTGATCCCGTCCCTCTCTCTCTCTCTCTCCTACTTTGCTTCCTGTCTAAATACTGTCCTGTCACAATAAAGGCAAAAATGCCAAAAAACAAATCTTAACAAAAAAGTAGTAGGGATGAACGTGAAATTGCTCAGTAGGATTAATTATATTAAATATTCATTATCAATTTCTAGATAATTCTATTATACATAATACAATGTATTTACATCATATATATATATATATATAATATATACACACACACACAAACAAACACTACTATTCAAAAGTTTTGGATCAGTGAGATGTTTTTTTTTATTTTTTAGAATGAACGCATTTGAACTTTCTATCTTTCTATTCATCAAAGAATCCTGAAAAGACGTTATTATGGTTTCCAAAGAAATATTAAGCAGCTTTTTTATTATTTTTACATCGATAATAGTAAGATGTGTTTATTGAGTGCCAAATCAGTTTATTACAATGATTTTATGATCAAGTGACATTGAAGAATCGGCTTTGCCATCACAGGAATAAATTACATTTTAAAATATATTAAAATATTTAAAATAGAAAGCAGTTATTTTAAATTGTAATATTTAACAATATTACTGTTTTTACTGTAGTTTGATTAAATAAATGCAGCCTTTGTGAGCATAAGAGACTTCTTCAAAAAATATATTTAAAAAATCTTATCAACCTCAAACCTTTGAATGCTACTTTGAATTTTCTTTACTATGGCTTTTTTTTATGCAAACAGACATACTATTTACAGGTGACAAATCAAATACAAAATAACCAAGGTCAACAAAACATACATGACAGCCAACATGATTGTGAGTGAGTGAGTGAGTGTGTGTGTGTGTGTGTGTGTGTGTGTGTGTGTGTGTGTGTGTGTGTGTGTGTGTGTGTGTGTGTGTGTGTAAATCAATAGTAGAAAACCATAATAGTAATAGTAATGATGACAGTATTGAATGCTATTATTATTATTTTCACACTGATTGAGTTCCAAAAACAGTGTCAATATGGACTGAGACCCTATCACAACTTAAGTGGAATAGAAAGAGTTCTTTGAGTTCACTTTAATGTCCTGGCACATTTTCTTTTAAACTCTGTTCACTTTTTGAAATGTAAAAAAATAATAACTATTTCTACTGGCAGCATAGTGGCATTTGCGTTTGTAGTTTTTGCACATCCGGTTTCAATATGATTGCATGTCTTTTTGTTCTTTTTTTACTGGATAACTTAGAAGCAGCAATATGAAATATTAAATGTTTATCATATCATCATTCAAAATGCTCGACAATAAAAAAAATAATTCTGCATGACAAAATGAACAAATGGCATTTTGACCAAACTGTGCAGCCATTATAAGCAGGAAAAGTATGCACAGGGAACGCTGATGTGTACAGTAGCTGTTGACTAGACTCTGAGGGGCATTCCACTGGAAAGTAAAGTAAGAGGTAACCTTATGTCATTTCACTGTTCCAGGAAATGATACCTTACACATTACATTACAGGGTGTGACACATACGAACACATATCATCGTGCCTTGTCTTGCTGCTCAGTGAGTCATATGTGTGTGTTCCCCGTACAAATCGGCACAGTGTTACCATGTCCAGTGCTGCAGACCCCTTTATTTTCCAAACGTCTAACCCTCCACAAACCCCAAGAGGAACAGCAAAGTTTCATGTTACTGATGGGAACCCAACGGTTGCTCTGTGTATTTACTGTACACTTTTGAAATGTTAGTACAACTATTTATGTGTACGACTCTTTTCCATTACTTGGAAGCAATCTGAAATGATCTGAATTCAGCCTGAAGTGCAGTGAAATATGATGTGTGAATGTAAATAATCAAGAAATGCACAACATCTGTTACAGATCTGTCCTGAAAATTAAATATTTGCAAGCTAGTACAATGACTTTCCTGTTACTAACCGCTAGACAGCTGTCCAAGCCAATACTGTACTGTGAATACGCTCCGACTTTGTTCTAGAAATTGTGTAGCCTTCCCAGGTTTGGACTACATCTTGCATAAAAGGAGAGAATAATAAGTCTAGTGTACTCACTGAAAAGCTATTCATTATATTTGGCCAGTGTCCACTTTCTTGCCTCCATCTGCAAGCAAACGATGAAAAGACACAGATTCTTTATGTTAAAAGCATTCAAGAAAATATGTTCCACATCTTTTTATCTTATCTAATAGAATAGATTATACATTTACACAGCGCTTTACACTCTTTCACAGCAATGCTCACAGTGCAGATAACTTCAAACCTACAAACACAGAATACAAATATAGTTTGTATGAAGGATGTTTTGAAACCTTAAGGTTGAAGTTCTGGTGAAAAAAGGTGGTTTAAGTGTGAATAAGTAAAAAAAAAAAAAAAAGCAGCCTAATGAGAAATTTTCATAAAGCTGAGGAAGTTTCTTTGAGCATTTGAATGTTTTTAGTACAATGGCTCTCCCTGCTGGTCAAAGCACAAACTTTACTGAATGAACTTAAACTGAAGTACGTAAATGTAATAGCCTAATGTTGCTTTCTGAGCAAAATATTATGAGAGCAAATATATGTAATTTTTTTTGGTCTAAATTAAAGATTTATGTATTTGATTTGCATATAAAATGTTTATCCATTTGGATTACACAGTTTTAACATAAACTAATTTTAACTTCATATGATGCATATTTGTCAGTCATACTGAGACAGGTACAATTCTGTAATAGTACATCAATAAATGTTTGTTCCACCGCTAGCCATTTTTGCAAACTTCATTACCAGAAAAAAAAGTTTTCACAATGAACAGATTTATGCTGTTTCTAAGCAATTTGAATACATTTTGAGTACAGAAGTTTATTAGTTTGTTTACATTTAACACTATGTAATCCAAATGGATGGATACGCAATTTAAGTATCTAAATCTTAAATTTAGGCCTAAATATTTTTTGAGCTCAGCATGTACATTGTCATTCTTTCCAGCACCTGTGGTTTGGATTAATCACTATAAATATGCAATATCTGAGACACACCAAGGCCCAGATATGAACCGTGACTCAGAGTCAGAAGATTACTAATAAACGTTTTAGTGGTTACCTTTTGTCATCCAATTTTCTAGATCTTCCATTTCCAGCTCCATCACTGATGGGATATCATCCTCAAACATGGGCCTGGGAACATAAAAGGACCAACATATGCATTTCAGTTCATGTTTATTATCACATTATTCATTCATAAAAAGCACGTTTTGAACAGATGCATTAAAAAAGAAAAAGTAAATAAGACATGCAGTTATATTAAACTGGATGCTAAGAAAATAAAGAACTAAGTGCAATAATTACTGATTATGCTGTGAGTAATTATTCAAAGCACAACTGTAAGAACTGTGTTTATGTGGGCAGTTTATTACGAGGTGGAAGTTATTTTTGTCTACTGTGGCAGACGTTCCTGTTTAACCCCTTAACTGCCCCCCCCCCCCCATTTTTTAACATAAACGTGAAAGTGCACTATCCACACTTAAACTCTTATAATTCATGAATGCTTTGGAATACAGACATAAGGTTGGACTCTTTTTAAAGAAGACAATCAGCAGATTACTGCAGTGGAATTATTTTAAAATATGAAAGTAACAAAAAGTTATAGAAGTTTAAATTTACTGTAAAGAAAATACACAGTATTACATTTTTTATATTTTATATAAAATAAATATTTTACATAACAGGTTTTACTCTGAAATTGATATAAAATTAAAGCCTTATGTCTAAATAAGTTATGTTCCAAATTTGAAGTTGATATGAAAAAATTGAGGTTCCTGTGAGATTTTATTTAGGGCGTATACCACAAACAGCCACCGGGTGCCATCCAAACTCCATTGAATTTTTTTATGCACTTTTCTGTCACAAATGTCTACATTTCTCTGTCAATATTACTCCGATCACATAAAGACCACCAAATATGGAATCCTGAGAGGCAGACCTTTTCGACGATATGTATTTTGTCAAGATTATAAAAAGTTTTGATTCTAAAAGACCGTAATGCATTGTGTAATATGACACTTGACACCGCCCACTAAGGGGGAGGAGAATGCCAAAAGATTTTAAAGTACCATTTCCATGGTAACGCAATGTCCGATTTCAAAATGGTTTTCTTAGGATGAATTTTGAGGTTTTAAGCTTTCAAATGATATATAATTTATGATGATTTCTAAAATATTTGATAGGGAAACAAGACAACGAAAAAAAGTGCGCCAAGCGTCCGGGACGGTGACTTAAAGAGGAACCAACTAACAATGAGCAGCTTTTTGTGGAACATCATTTATTGCATTACCAATATATGTGAACAGTCTGAACTGCCAAAGCATAACAGCCATTAAAAAGATGTATTATTGCAAATATTGTGTGTTATCTTAAATAAATAGTTCTTAAATAAATAGAAATGAAAATTTACTCATTCTCAGGCCATTAAAAAAGCAGAAGGGTTTGTTTATTCATCAGAATTGGAGAGATTTAACATTACATCACTTTCTCACAAATGGATCCTCTGCAGTGAATGGGTGCCGTCAGAATGAGTTCAAACAGCTAAACATTACAATAATACACAGGTAATCTACACAACTCATCATCATTAAGATGTGTTTAACATCTGGCTAAAATACAAGTCCTCTCTATTCATGATATTGATTTCCCCTGCAGTGAAAAAGTCGTCTTGTCTGAATCAAGAGAAAAATCTGCACTGATCACCACAAACACCATTTACAAGGCAAAACAGTCCAAACCAGTTCTAAACAAATATGTATATGTAACAAATATTTTCATTGGAGTAAGTGTTATAACGGATTATGGACTGGTATGCCTTAATGATGGATTTGTTTCTTACAAACAAGCAGGTTTTTACTTCACAAGATGTTAATTGACTAGAGTTATGAGGATTACTTAAGAGTTGTGGATTATTGTGATGTTTTATATTAGCTGTTTTGGACTCTCTTTCTGACGGCACCCATTCACTGCAGAGGATCCATTGGTGAGCAAATGATGTATTGCAACATTTTCTCTAATTATTTTTGATGAAGAAACAAACTCATACATCTTGGCCTGAGTAAAAGGATGTGGTGAGTAAATTTCCAGCAAGTTTTGTTTTCGGTGAACTATTCGGTACAAGGCTTGTGGATGTTGAAACATGACGTTTTCACTGCATTATTTTAATTTAAATAAATTAAAAAGCAACTAAATTATTATTGGAATTTATAAAAATTGAATTGCTAAATAAAAAAAATAAAAAAAGAGGATATGGTCTTAAATTAATTAACATCCAAAGACTAATATTTCAATCATAATGCTTAAACGTATTTAGCCAATACATATATTTTTTTACAATACTTTTTTTCTGGTTGCATGTTGCAAGGTCTGAAAACATCCATTGCGGGTTGAATGTGTCTTCCACATGTGATACACACACAAGCATTTTGCACATCCGGGTTAGCCACATAATCGCTAAAAGGAACTAAGCAACATCTTAACTAAACTATTAAAATGCAGCCAGCACATGTCACTCATTAAACATAATAATAGTAACACAACATGCTTTTAAAAACTTGTACCTACATTGGCACCTTTTCATGGTCTTCATGATCCAGATAAGGATCTTCTTTTGTGTCTTTTGAAAAAAAAAAGGTGAGAAAACATGATAAACTTTTCTCATTACACAGTGTTTTCCTTCATTTATAAGTTTTCAGTTTGAGTTGCCTTCTAAGGAACTAACTGTAAACTATAAACAATGTAAGGAGAAAGGGAAGAAACACTTTTTTAGTCTCAGAGTGATGGATGACAAAAACTAAAATGGTTATTTCTAAGTGTTCGCCTTTTTATTTGTGATTTACAAATGCTGCCCAGGTTTAAACAGAGTTTCTACTTTGCATCTACTCTGATTTTTTTTCTAACATACCATTATCACATCCACCTTCAGGATTTATTTATGTCTGGATAGTTTCCAGGAAGTGTAAATATTTGTGTCTTTAGATAAATGTGTAAACTGATGTATTGGCTGGTTATTTTGAGTCTGTAAAGTCTATTAGTTTGAATGCAACATACCAACGTTTCTGCTCCACCTGCGATAGATCATGACTACACACACGATCACAGCGATCATGACCAGTGTGAGAACTAGAGGTATGATGATCATGACTGGGTTGAGATCTTCTGTGTCTGCGTCTGCGTCTGTGTCTGTGTCTGTGTCTGCGTCTGCGTCTGTATTTGCTTCAGTAGTCGGCTTTGTTTCCTCAACTGTTTGTTCAGTGTTTGAGTCAGTGATTGGTGGGGAGTCTAAATCTGCAATTACACAAGATTTAAGTAAACAATACATTTCCTGAACTAGAAATCACAGTAAAAGTTGATCAGATAAAGTTTAAAATGCATATTTCAGATTGATGTCAAACATCTGAAAAGGGCACACACATACCCTGGATCCTCCCATCTCCAGAGCCGGCACCATCCCCCTGATTCTCTTTAAAGCAATAAATAAAAAAACAAGTCAATAAGCATTCATAATGAAAACATTTGATACATTTTTATCTCTGTAAATTAGTTTTTTAATGTTCTTTTTTTGTTTTTGTTTTCTTTTCTTTTTTATATGGTTAATAAAGTTAAAGTTTTTAACCTAACTTAAAATTTAATACATAGAACAATATGTGAAAAGATCATTACAAATAAATGTTAAATCTTTTATATTTAACAGTACTTTAATAGGGGGTAGAAAAAAAAGTAGATATTTTAATAATTGGTTTAGTAGGGTAGTAGTAGAGAATAAAAAGTTTAGTAGAGAATAGAAAGACTAATATAATATTTAATATTACTGTCACGGTTATATTAACCACTCGCGATCCAGAAAAAGCATTAGAAAACTTTACTTTCATAATCCAGGAGAATATAACAGAAGTCAATACACATAAAGTGTTATTAAAGGAACGCTCTTATGCTCAGCAAGGATGAATTTATTTGATCAGTAAAAGCAGTAATATTGTTAAGTATTATTACAATAATATAACTTTTTTTCTACTTTAATACGTTTAAAATTAAATTTATCACTGTGATGGCAAAGCTGAATTACTCCAGTCTTCAGTGTCGCATGATCTTTCAGAAATCATTCTGAAATGTTGATTTGATGCTCAAGAAATGTTTCTTATTATTATCAGTGTTGGGCTGCTGATACATTTATTTCAGTTTTTTTTTTATTATTCTTTGATTACCTTTCAAAAGGACAGCATTTATGTTAAATAAATAATAATAAAAAAATTTTGTAACATTATAAATGTCTTTACTGTCACTTTTGATCAATTTAATGCATTCTTGATGAATAAAATGATTAATTTCTTTAAAAATAAAAATAAAAATTGAATAGTGTACACATTAAAAATCCATTTTAGTACAAGAAAATTACAATATATCTAGGGCTAGGCGATATACCTAAAATTACATCTCTCAATATAATTGTGATGATAGTTGAGATATATGTGGCCATATTTGCATTTGCTTTAGAATAATTTAAACAGGTGGTTATCTTTTGCCACAATTAAAAAATAAATAAAAAAATAATAGAAATTTTAATTCTAAGCACATTCATAATGTTTTGTGCAAAAACACATAAAAATGTAGACCGAGTGACCATTTACTTCTTTTTATTAAATTAACATTAATGTAAATGAAAAAAGAGTGCAAAATGGGTATAAAAAGTACATTCTGACAACTTCTTTAGAGCAATGTAATTCACACACTATGTTTTACACTGTTTGGTTTTTAGCTAAAAAGTCTAACAAGTTTCTGGTTTAGGAGATGCTCTGTGGCATGACACTATGCTTCTACTCGCACTAAAAACTCTTTCAGAGGGGAACTAGTTGCTTGAACACATAAGCACTTCTTGGCTAGTTTTGCAGTGAAATTGCGTATATATATTAAACTTAATTTTCAACAATATTTTGTATTTTATATCAATTATTCTGTTATCATGATAATATCACTAATATTCGATATACTGCCCAGCATCTACTAATTTCTAACCACCAATTCTTACCTGAGTTTTCTTCTTCACCCTCTGCTTTGGAAGGTACTGTTAAATGTATAAACAGATCAGATTTATGAGTGGAAGTGAGTGCACATATGCTGTTTCTTTAAATCAACAAAAACTGTGACAGACATAATGTACAAAATGCTTCAAACTTAAATTATGTTTTAGTTCCATGGCAGAGACCACAAGAAAGTCAGTTACAGAAGTCAGTGTTTGGAACAGGAGTCATTCAGGACTAAAGCCACTGTCTGACGTCTACATCACATCAAATAAAAGTTAGGTGTGCTAAAGCAGATACTCACGTGAGTCTTCAAGGACAATCTCCTCTGTTTCTTCATTGTCTTCACATTGAACTGTAATGACATGCAACTAAATTACTTTACACATTTAAGAACTGACTTTAAAAAAGAACTTTCATCTAGATTTTTATACTGAGGTTTAGTTGAGGCCTGTTTCAGTTCAGAAGAAAGATGTTATCTGAGAATCATCCTCCAAATGTACCAAAGAGAGATAAGAAACATTCCCTGTCCTCTTTTCACAATAGTACTTTCACATGGTTTATTAATATAGGTTACTTTAATGTTTAATTAATGCTTATTGAACAGTTTAACTCAATGATTCATGTAATATTTTACTGTTTAATATATATATATATATATATATATATGTGTGTGTGTGTGTGTGTGTGTGTGTGTGTGTAGAATTAATATACATTGTTAATTCATGTTTGTTAAAAATATGTTGGAGTAGCTTAACATTAAACAAGATTAATAAATGCTGTAAAAGTGTTATTTCATGTTAGCTATTGAATTAATTAATGTTAACACAAATGACCTCACTGTGAAATGTTACCAAAATCATCTTACTTTCATTTATTAATTCAACATATTTAAATTGACTGTAAGTCTCTGTAAAGTGTTACTCAACATCTTATCTAAAACATAATTTTCATAACATAATAATGAATATCAAAATTCATATTCAGCTGTAAGAGAAGTATAAGGTAAAAAGGAGGAAACTAATAATCACTTAAGAGGAAATTATTGGCGTAAACCAAGAGAAAGAAACATTCGTCCTGAGTCAACATTATCTTTGTTCGTCAACAAAGACGAGCTGTTTTGCGTTTTGCATGAAACCAAAAGCAACAAAATGAGTCAAAGAACTAGTTATAATGTAATATGACCATCCTGTCTTCAGCTTTATCATTGTCCATTGTGGTCAAAAGATATGACAGGTCATTTGAATGTGCTCTAAAAGCACACATCAATTCCACACGACTCCGCAACTGTTGTGTTGCCTAGGGGCCAATTACAGTGTACAATGATTTCTAAGGACCATGACGAAGAGAACAGACAGGACAGAGGAGAGTTTCTTTAGATGAATGGGGGAAACGGGAAAGAGAGAGATAGGATTCTACATAAAGGGAAAAAAAAGATCTACTACCGTGAGCACCTACCAAGTCCAGTCCAGCTAGCTGTCAATGCCAAAAGCAGGAATAGTATACGATTCATTTCCCAGAGTCCTCGGTGGAAGCGATGGCCCACTCTATGGCTAGACAGAGACACAGACTCATTGCATAATGACTGGTGGCTAACACGCCTTCATGACATCCTGCTTCCTCTTTCAGACCTGATTCACCTACCTACGAAAAAAAACACCACCCTCTCGTTCTCTCCCTCGGATGTGATGCAATCAAGCAGTGAGCTTGTTACTACAAGCCAAGCTGTTCCTCAGTTAGCTGTGAAAACACATTCCTGCATATATGGTATGTGACCTAACCAAAAACCAGAGGAAAAAAAGAGAAGTGCAAAAAGAGCTGAGTAAACAGAGGCAGCTTTAAACTCAAAGACTTTAAACAGGCTGAAGTAGGAAGAGAATGTACAGTGTTTGAGTGTGTACACTGCTACAGCTGTCACTGTCAAAACAGTTATGAACCTTCACAGCTCTTAAAAATGTTAATACAAAAATAACTTTGTCACTATATGTTGTGGAGTATGAATATAGATTTTTGCATTAAGAAGTTGATGCTGTCAGGCCCATGATGGCACAAATATCTGATCATTATAATTACACAAAATGTACCTATCTAAATAAGATTAAATATAGGCCTACCTTTCACAAGGGGAGTATAAATACATAGAAGAGAAATATTAGAAATGTTGGATGAACTATAATCTAACGTAAAATTTTTGTCTATGTGTCTAAAATATTTATTTAAAGTTTACTGCCAGAAAATAACAAAATCACAGCATTAAATTATATTTATATTTAAAAATTAAATTTATATTTATTTTATATTGTCCCAGGTTTTGGTAACAGTACTGAAAATATAGCAAAAATTAATTAAATAACCCCATATGCAAATGTAATGTCTGTAGGCCTATATTAAATTTCCATATATGAAATGAAATATGAAATATTTTGTCAAATGAGGTAAAAAAAAGAGAAACCTATTGGAACAAAATACGTATGTTTATGTAATACATTTTTGGTTATATACAGTATTTCATGAATATCCATCCTAAAACCTGACATGATGATATATTTAGCAGACGCTTTTATCCAAAGTGACTTACAGTGCATTCAGGCTATACATTTTTTATCAGTATGTGTGTTCCCTGGGAATTGAACCCACAACCTTTTGTGCTGCTAACGCAATGCTCTACCACTGAGCCACAGGAACACCAAAATGATATTACCAAAGTACATTTAAGACAGACATGTATCTAATAAAAAATGTAAAGAGCATATATAAAAATACATATTTTTTTGTGTATATGTTGTTTTTGTTTCTATAAATAAAATGTATATTCCGTACTTGTGTACAAATTTTACTATGGGGATTCTATATCTTCTATATATGTTATGCCTTCTTCAACTCAGAGAATGTAGCCTATATGTAAAAATTAGGCTATATATCGCCTTACAAGTAACATGTGGCAAAGGATTGACACATATAGCAAAGCATTGAGTCATGAATATTCAGAAGTTCTTACCATCATGGGATTTTTATATATACACACATTCTGTGAAAATAACTTGTGCTAACCTATATCAGAGGGGGCGGCATAACATCAGCATAGGTCTCTACATCCTCCTCTAAAACTGTGCAAAGGTAGAGGAGCTAATTCTTTAAATACTTTGGGGGAATTTCTATTTGTTCCACTTTTACTACGTTACTCTTACTGGTAGATGGCAACGCAGTCATAAAATGAAGACGACAGAATGTAGATACACTAAATGCTAATATATTAAAATAACTAAATAATTAATGTTTTCAGTACTACGCCAAACTAAAGTATAATTTTTGCGAATCTACCACGTCCTAAGATCAGAGAAGAAATAAAGTGCCGCGCATGCGCTCTAGCGCCACGCATGCGCAGTGAGATTTCCTCCATCTCGCGCCAAACTCAAGCTCGACTAGAAGTGTCAAACATGGTGAGAACATGATTTCTGTATTTAATCATTCTATTACTGTTTTTAGAGAATGTCGCTTGTATAAAATAACCACACTAAGGTTTGCAGAAATGTTTTAAACAGGTTTAATAATTCTAGATTGTGCTGAGATCTATAACACCCTGCTCTAAACAAATTTGTCAAATATATTTTTATTAACTTACAGTTAACGTACGTAACGACGAATGTTAACGGGGCTGTGGACAAACGTTTACAACATTATTAAATCAAAAGAATCAATTAGTTCAAAAGACACTAAAGTTAACGTTACTGCAAATGAGATGATGACTGAGCATTCAGATCACTAGAATGTTCTTAACACAAACAATTTAATTTTAAATTAATTTATCAACATGATCATGTCACTCATTACAAATATAAACCCCTGTCCTCAGACCATAATTCAATACTTCATATAGAATAAATATATAATCAACTTTCAATGCGTTTAAAAAAAAAACATTACTTCTGTGTTCTGACAACAGCATGAGGTAAATAAAATAAAAAAAGTTTTTGCAACCTTTTATTAACACACTCATGTTTATGACAGGCAATAAAATCAGATAATATTTAAGTCAGTCACCCTGAAAGTCTTCTTAAAATATTAGAATTTTGGTATGAAGCAGTCTAATTATCATACAAGAGACAGAAATGTAAAAATAAATAATATAATAAACAAAAGTTGAAATAAATAAGTGTGGCAATGTTTAAATCAAATGTGAGAATAAATACGTGGAAATAAAAATAAACAAATGTCTAAATAAGTAAATATAATTAAAAAAAGAAAATGAAAGAATAAACATAAAGAAAATAATAAAGGGTGAAAAAGTAATACAAAAATAAATTCAGGACTAAATTTGATTAAAAATTAATTGCATTTGTTTTACCAAATCATTTATTTATTTTCTATTTATTTATTTTCCTATTACATTAATTAATTAATTACATTTTTGAGGTTCAGTCCTCCATAGATTTGAGCTAAATAATTTTTTTGAACTAGTCCATTGAAATAAACAGTCTGAAAGAATATAACCGAGAATTTTTTACCACTAATTCCACTTAATAAAATATAAAAACACCACGACTATTTAATAATGACAGCTGAATTAGTTTTATGTTATTTATTTAATACAGAAAAATGCAGAACTGTATTCATCTTATTAAAACAAAGGGTTTATCTTTTACACCCCACAGTCTAAAAAGAAAGGACTTAGCTTGGAAGAGAAAAGAAGTCGTATGATGGAAATATTTTTTGAAACTGTAAGTATGCGTGTTTTCAGATTCTTATTCTTATCCATTAAGCTTATGTGTGATTGTGTCCATGTCTGACACAGTTCTCTAGTAGTTTGATATTATCTCAAACTTTGGGACATAAGATTAATTAATATTATTTTTCCCCTTCCAGAAAGATGTGTTTCAGCTGAAAGACATAGAAAAAATTGCCCCCAAATCCAAAGGAATCAGTAAGTTTTATCAACTTGTAGTGACTTTTAGTTTATGCTCTTGACACTGATAAGTCCACGTCACAGATAGAGGGAGCTCTAAGTGACCCTGCACATTTTTTGTAGAACGTATGTAATGGTAATCATCAGAAAACCGATCCTTGCCTGTTTGATTTGGATTGAAAGTAGAGGATTTCCAGACGAGGTGCCAATATGACTAACCTAGTTGTATAAATAGTCAGGAAAGCAGGCCTGTTGACCTGAAATTCAGAAAAGTTCTGCCCTAGAGCTTTATAAGTATCTAATAATGATGCTGAAAAGTTTGTCTTGTTGGATGAAATAATAATAACAGAGCCCTTTTAAGACGAGCATCCAGGGTTAAAAAAAGCATACAAACAGTAGGGCATTGGCAAGGAGACGAGAAACAGTTTTTAAATGGATGTCAATGGAGTAGAGGCTTCTGTGTGCTGCATAAGCTACATATTTGTGACAACCTGTCGACTAATCTTAATTGTATTTGCCATTTAATAGCTATTTAGGAGGGTAAGCTATGTTTGGTGTTCACAAATTTTTTTTTGCGATGGATAGTATTCCATTTATGACTTATTCATTTCTATGGTATCCGCAAACAGCAGTTGTCAGTCTTAAAACCTCTTTTTTCCATAACAATAAAGAACAGCGAGAAGTGAGAAATCATCCAGCCATATTTTATTTTTGTACAGTCATATGATGCAAAACAGATTTTGACAAAGCATCATTTATTTTATCCATTTTGTCTTGTGACAATATTTTGCAATATCTAAACACCACAAACAACCACATGCTTATTTTTGCAAGGTGTAAAAATGCACATACAAGATCAGTGAATCTCAATTTTTAAGTTACACTGCAACACTGGCCTGAAAGTGCATGTGACACTTTTCTCGCACATTGAGTTTTGAAGATATGTTCACTGACATAATGCTTACTGGAGAATTTGTTAATTCTTTTTTTCAGCTCCCATGTCAGTGAAAGAGGTGTTGCAGAGTCTGGTGGATGATAACATGGTGGACACTGAGAGGGTGGGCACCTCCAACTATTACTGGGCGTTTCCCAGTAAAGCCCTGCACGCCCGTAAACGCAGATTAGAGGAACTGGAGAGACAAGTGAGGCCATCTCTTTTTGGTATCTGACACTGCATTTCTGATTGTTGACTTGTAAAATAAAACTGTTAGATTTATCATCAAAAAAGGCAGCTTTGGTTGCCAGAGATTAACCTTAAAAAATACAGTGACAGTGTTTCAGGTTTTATGGGATGGCATATTGATGTCTACATATGCTACAATGTATTTAACAGTATTTATTTTAAAGGGGACCTACTATGCCCCTTTTTACAAGATGTAAAATAAGTATCTGATGTCCCCAGAGCATATATGTGAAGTTTTAGCTCAATATACCCCACAGCTAAATTTTTATAGCTTGTTAAAATTGCCACTTTTAGGGTATGAGCCAAAACGTGCTGTTTTGAGTATGTTGCTTTAAATGCGAGAGAGCTGTTGCTCCCGGAGAAGAGGGCAGAGCTTCAAGAGCACAAGCTCTGCATTAGCAGTGCTAGCCTTTGCAAATAAACATTACACTATTAGTTCAAGCCTGTTATCTTTACAGAAAACTAATCGGTTTCAAAGTCAGTCATCTGATTATGGAGACTCATGTTCATTAGTGCATCCCAAAACACAACACTTGTAAAGCCTCTTTGGTGCTGACATTGTATATAACTCCAGTAATGGCGGACCGCATCTACTCACTCAGGGCTGTGTTTATGCTAATAGGGCAGAGAGCGTCACAAATGGGCAGGACTTTTTCCCCTCAGTGACGTGCACAGAGGGAGAATCTAAAACAGCTCGTTTGGAGAGACGGTTTATGATTTATTGGTTTTATAAAAAAATTAGTTGGTGGATTTTTAACATTATAGGCTGGTTGTTTTCACACACTGCGGCCACACATAAAAGTGATTTTTGCATAATAGGTCCCCTTTAAAGGAATAGTTCATTCAAAAATGAAAATTTTCTGAAAATGTACTCCCCCTCAGGCCATCCAACATGTAGATATGTTTGTTTTTCATCAGAACAGATTTAGAAAAAAATTAGCCTTACATCACTTTCTTACCAATGGATCCTCTGCAGTGAATGGGTACCGTCAGAATGAGAGACCAAACAGCTGATAAAAACATCACAATAATCCACAAGTAATTGGCATGACTCCAGTGCAAAAAGTGATGTCTTGTGAAGTAAAAAGATGCATGTTTGTATTAAACATGCATCATTAAGATGTTTCTTTTTTTTACTTCAATCCGTTGCTTCCGGCTGAATTACAAGTCCTCTTTCCATAATGTTGCTTTTTCCTTTGGCACCCATGATAAACAAATTCATCTACATCTTCTTTGGCCTGAGGGTGAGTAAATTTTCATCAAAAATGTATTTTTAGGTGAAGTATGCTTTTTGAGATATATAATGTTAATATATCAATTTACTTGAACTAGGGATGTTCATTTTGGTTATTTTTCCTAACCGATAACCGACGCTCGTTAACCGATTATTAACCGTTAACCGACAAGATTATTTTAAATTAGAAAGAATAAGTGTCTGTGACCCGTTAAAAATACTAACATTTGTTTTCCGGGGATTCATTTTACACGCGCAAAAAGCAGCAAACAACAGAACATGAGGATTCACATGATCATATCACATCACATCATGCACCTGCAGCGCTTCTGCTAGCGGAGAAAAACATAATAAAGCTAGGCGATAGATATATATTATAACAAATAAATGGGCCTATACAATAAATATATTTTCACTTAAAGGTGCACTGTGTAATATTTAGGATGATCTATAGACAGAAATGCAATATAATATACATAACTACGTTTTCAGAGGAGTATAAAGACCTTACTTAATGAACTGTTATGTTTTTATTACCTTAGAATGAGCGATTTATAACTACATATACCGTGGGTCCCCTCACATGGAAGTCGCCATCATGTTTCTACAGTAGCCCTTAACGGACAAACTGCTCTACAGAGCGCGTATCGTCACTATGTTGTTCTCGCGAAAAAACACTGACACAATGATGAACAAGTAACAGTAATATTCGCAATGACATCGTTTATTGAATAATTAAGTATAATTCCTTAATTTACCTTTGTAAAGAAACCTCATTGCTCTCTGCGGTCTCAGACGATGGCATCTTAGCCCTGTATCGGCCACCGTAGCTTCTCTAAAGGGAGGGGTGAGCGGGGGACTGAGCCGTTGGTTGCAATTCGCAAACTCAACCGCTAGACGCCGCTAAAAACTACACACTGCACCTTTAAATAATAATTTAAGAAAACGAAAGAAAAACTGTGTAAGTAGCCTATGCAGAGTTTCGGTTCATTTTTGTGCTGCGCGAAAGAAAACCAGAAGGCAGAAAGCGGAATCCTATTTTTTTAGGCTTATTTTACAAAAGCGCAAATATTTGTTTTTATTGTGAATGTACACAAATAAAAGCAAACCTTTTACAATTCCGGTTATCTTTGACTAAAAGGAGTATTTGCTTCCACTGTTAGAAGGAAAAAAAAGTCAAGTGATTGCTCCAGCGCCGCATGCGCACACAGTTAATCATTCTACCTTGACAATGCAGCCTGTTCATTATCATTATAAAAAAAACAATCAGTCAAACATATGGAAAAAAAACACACTGCTCAGTTTAAATATGTAGTAAAATCTGTGCCGTTAAGCGTTATCACCTTACTGCTGTGAAGTTATGCAAAACATGTTGTTTTACGTGGATATTGGAAAGCAGTGAAGCAGGCCTGCATAAAAGGTAATTAATATTTTGGCATTCAAATACATCGCGAATATGGAGACATTTGATTTTGTGTCGAACGAGAGACCCAACATTGGTTTTAGTTTCGTTTTAACCTAAATTAATTAGTTTTGGTTTGTCGTTTATATAGCTATAGCTTCTTACATTTTTAATTCTTGTTCTTTTCTAAATAGCCTACTGTTAATTGAAAGGATTTGTTGTGGAGTGAGGGGAACTGAAATAGCCTAGCTATGTTTACAGTGTTTATTATAATGTTTGTAATTCGCGTCGGCCTATTTCTGAATGAAATAATAAAATGCGACATGTTTTTTTTTCTCTCTCTCTAAAAAACGTATTTTTTTATACGCGTAGCTTATTTTAACCATGCAGCAAACCTTTTAAAATATTTTGATAAATTACTGAAAAAAATAAAAAATAAGTGACTTTAAACCGTTTAACTGTTTGTATTGATCGGTCAAACTTCTAATCGGTCGGTTAACGGTTAAACGGTTAAAATGAACATCCCTAACTTGAACTAACAAATTCTGCTTACCTTAAAATATATTGATATAATAATATATTAACTATAATAATACAAGAGTTATAATAATACAGGAGTTGAACAGAACAGATATGCAACACATAACACCATAATGTGCATTACTGATAACGAAATCAAGAAGATAAAAAATAAAAAATATAATCGTATGTAATGTCAAGCAGGGAAATCTGGGAATGTCTTATTGCTTTTAACCATAAATTATATTGAAATTCTATTGAATAATGAAAATAATTCTATATAATGCCATAAGTATTTTATGATAAATTACATATAATGTGATGTTGAACCATTTACAGTTTTTTGCCATATGCACGTAACCTAGTTAACCAACGAACGGGTTTTTACAAAAAATTTTTATAGTGAATGCTTTAATATCATTCCATTGATGGTTGAATCTTTCTGTTCTGAGGAAGAGACTTTGGATAAATGTATTGATTTCTTTTTTTTTTATGTGTAGCATGAGGATGGGAATCAACGCAAAAAAGCCCTTCAACAAGCAGTTGACAAAGCCAAAGTGGGACGTGAAGTTAATGTGTGTGTTCACATTACTGAACTACATTACTGTACAGCTCTAATGTCTGTGGGCTTTGTCTGACCAGTGCTTTCGTGTGTATTTAGGAGGAGAGAGAGAATCTCCTGAAGGAGCTCACAGCATCGAAACATCAGAGAGATCAGCTAAAGGCCGAACTGGAGAAGTACAAAGAATGTGATCCAGAGGTGGTGGAAGAGATACGTGAGTAAACCACACAGATTTGTGTGCATAAATCTACTAACTGAAATTAAACTAAAATAAAAATAAATACAATTAATAAAATAAAAAAGTTAATAAAAAGCACAACAAAATTACTAAAAATTTAACTGAAATTAAAATGAAAACTGAAAATATAAAAATATGAGCAAAACTATAATTGCATCTAAATAATGCTAACATAACACTGAAAATCAGCATAGAGGAACTAAGTAGTTCACATTTTACCCTCCAGATGGAGTTTGCACACAAATATTGATTCTCTACTGCGTGCTTACATGCAGTTTAACATAGCTGGTTTGTTTCAGAGTGGTTTGCTTTAAGCTATATGCTGACCCCAGAGATGCTAAAACCAACATCATAGTTTTTTTTTTTTTTCAATTAACAGTTCTGTCTAATAAATTATCAGAAACAGCAGTGACACACAGTAAGTAGACAGTAAATTAAAAAGTATAGCATTTCCCTTTCTGTTATTAGTATTTTTCATATACCACTGGCGTTCAGTATATACACTTTTATATAATTTCAAAAAATCTTTGAATATTTAATATATATTTAATTCCATGAACTTTGCAAAACATTAGTGAATTAAGCGGTTAGATCATCTGAAGCGTGTACTGTATGTAAAATTAGTTTCAGCTGGTCAAAAGGGCTTGATTTTGATGATTACCAAGTACATTGTTGGTTACTGTGTACTTCCTTTTTATTCATGTTTTTATCAGTTTCTTCGTGCTCACTCTGCCTTGTCTTAAAAGAGGAAATTCTGATGTTTCTTAATGTTATCAATCTTAAATTGATTTCACAATTACATCCCTGTGACACTCATAATGTCTAAAAAACATCAGCACGGGTCTGGTTAGTTCTCCTAAAAGCATGACGGAGTTGTCTATACTGCACAAATTAATAATAAAGAACCCGGTAGGATGTCATTGCTGCATTTAGTTTGTTTTCCATTGCAAAGATCCTCTGTTTGCATTTTTTCTGCTGTGAATTTTTGTAAAGCAATCATCTGCATTATTCTGACAAGACACCTGGGAGCAAGTAGCACACAAAGAATCAGCAACTCTGTTCACATAATTCTGCATAATAAGGGAAACATTGCTCACAGCAAGTCTGAAGCCTTACAGTGATTGTTTTGAAAGTCACTGTTGAAGGTGGTAAATTTGTACAGAAGTGGTGTTTTGATGACTGTAGTGACAGTGCTTTAGTGTATCAAAAAAATCTTCTGTAAGTCAACGACTAATTTGTATGCATTTATGTATTAGAACATAAACCATTTTCAGTACACGGGTACATACTGTAGTATGTGTCGAGTATTTTAAACTCCTTTTGCTGAAAAGTATTAAGTCCTTGATTAAACAGGCTTTGGCACGGATTCATCAAGTCAAAGAGTCTGAGATACGTGACTTGTTTTGACATTGTATGAGTTTGTTCTGTATGGACATATGGTTTTAATTGTGGTATTAAATTTCAGGTCTTAAAACGTCTATACATTTGATTTGGAAAAAAACTGTAGGTTCCCTGTAACATACAGCTAAAGTTCTGCACAAACTTTCAATGCCTTGTTATAATATTCCTGACCTATCGCACATTTCCAGCCAAGTTCAGCTCTGAATGTTCTGTGATCCTCTCCAGACAGTTCTGCGATCAGCCGTGAATAATCATCTCTCTCAGGCGCTGGTGGAGATAATGACTCCCGTCTCTTGAGAGAAAATAACATTTGTAACCTCTCTTTACATCATCCACCTCGTTCATCACCCCATCCCTGCAGCTCCGTCTCTCTAACAACCCCTCCAGTTTAAATGTCAGTAGTCTCTGCTGAAATACTTGATGCTTTTTCTGCCTCTCGGGATATGTTATGTCTATATTTTAATCACTTTTAGAATTGGCTTACAGACGGTCTGAACTATTGCGTCTCCCTGCGGTACTATGTTCTGAAATATGTTTAACAGAAAAGCACAGAGCACCATTCTCACACAATTCTGAGTCAACAGACAAAACATTTGTAAATATATTCGGCGCGGGGATTGTGATCCCCATTTAGAATTTGGGCACTGGTGTTAGTAACATTGAAAGGAGATTTCTCTTGTGTCTTGGTGTGTTAGTAATGGCTAAGGAAGCTGTACACTTTATTAATTTAGTCATAGCTTGCTTTTTGTTGTGTTGCTATAAAGGATGTTCAAGAACTGCACACATGACAAATAAATAAATTAGGGAGTGTTTTATAACACCTTGGGCGTTATCTTCCAGTAAATTACACTTACCTTATTTGACAGTTCGGTGGAATGCTTGATTCTGATTGGTTATTTGCAGCATTTAGGGGTCAAATTTGAATGAATAATTATTGCAGTCAAGGACAGCACTGTATAACTGCAGGAAACGGATCCTATATTGCTATATACACTACTATCAAAAAGGCTGGGGTCAGTAAGATTTTTTAAATGTTTTTGAAAAAAGTATTTTAAACTCATACCGAGTCTAAAAATACAGAGCAGTATTGTGAAATATTACCATTTAAAATTGCTGTCTTCTACTGGATATTTTTTTTAAATGTGATTTATTCCTGTGATGGATAGCAAGGCTGAATTTTTAGCATCATTACTCCAATCTTCATTGTCACATGATCTTTTTGAAAGCATTCAAATATGCTGATTTGGTGCTGAATAAATATTTCTTATTATCAATGTTTAAAATAATGTTTATTTTTTTATTTTTTTAGGATTCTTCAATCCACTTTAATGTCATATCAATTTAGTGCATTCTTACTGAATAAAAGTATTAATTAAAAAAAAAACTGACTGCAAACTTTTTAGCAATAGTGTAGCTATGCTCATGTTCTGTCTCTCCACAGTCTTTATAATTATGCTAATAATTCTAATATACTTCATTATTATGTCAGTTAATTTAAATAGTTTTATAATTCAAAATAAGTTTCATAATAAATAGTCATTATCACAAAATAAGCACCACTCAGGCTGATTGTTATTCAAGGCTGAGATTTTGTTCACTGTCTCTAGAGATTCAACTTTTTTTTTTTTTTTTCACAAATGTTCAGTAACTCAAAACTCATCAATATTTCATGTCCATGTATTTATTTATTTGCTAAGTATCCATATATTAAGCTGAGAGTGTTCAGTCAGACATTATCGCAAAATAAACTCCTTCAGGGTGTTGATCACCCTGTCAAGGTTTAAATTAGTCCTTACTTATTTATTAATAATAACTGCATTGGAAAAGAGACTTCACAGTCCTGTGTATTTAAGAGAAACCCAATTTATCTTGAAGATTTTATTTTTTTCTGCTTTAGTGACTGAGGGCTCAGTGCCAGTTATTGCAGGGTTGCTGGTATGAGTCCCAGTTGGGACACCCATGGGAAGTTGAGTCAGTACCAGAGGGCTGCTGATATCGTGCCTTGAGCGGTACACTTAACCCTGATTACCTCTGGGGTCTTGAACATGTCATCACACTTTGTGGATGTGCTAATAAAAGCTAATTTATCAGTGCGTTCACTGAATAAGAAGCATTATATTCAGATTACAAATCCTAAACAACATTTACCCCCGGTTTCACAGACAAGGCTTAAGCCTAATCCTAGACTAAAATGTAAGTCTGAGCTGTTTCAACTGAAAGAAACTTGCATTGACTGATCTTAAAATATATCAGTGCCTTTGTTTTGTCTCAAGATGCACAGCAGTAATGTTTTTTTCTAAGTACGTTTATAAAAGTTACTTAAATGTTCTAATTGAACTATGGCCTAATCCTGTCTTAGTCTAAACCCTGTCTGTGAAACCGGGCCATAGTACTTTAAAAAAAGAAAATGCATGAGGTCACTTCGATGATAAATCAATCAATCAAATAGACTTGGTGCACTGTATGATTTTCATTAATTAAAACAACTTTTAGGAGATATTAAGTTGAAAAACCGACTATGCTTAGTATGTTTTTGATTCACTAAAATGAACTAGCTCATAAGAGTCATTAGTTTGATAATTTGACCGAACTGGTTGTGCTGTATGGTTTTGATTTACTAAAATAACCCGGCTCATAAGATTTATTAGTTTGGGAATAGGTCTGGACTGGTTGCACTCTGTTTTGGATTCACTACGATAAACTGGCTCTGAAGAGTCAACACTGGTTGCTGTTTTTTTTTTCTGATAATATTCAATAGCAGTGATGCAGTTCAGCTGAATAATAGTGCAGGAAACACTGTCAGAGGCTTTTCACACTGTGCTTAACTCCGGGTTATCGTCATACTTAACCCTGTTTTTAACCCCGGTAGAGGAACGCTTCACACTTGTTTAGAAGCTGGATTAGCACTGCTTTTTAACTGGGGTTCTGAAACGCTGCGGTGTTAACCCTGCATTATGGTGCCAAACTTATGCGGTGGGAAATGATGCAGTGTTAGAATGTTACGGCTAGATGCCTAGCAACAAACTGTCGTGTGCCTCATATTCACATGCTTTGGACAGTAACGGAAACACTGTGTGTTGCATAAACAGTCAACAGTTTCAGCGTTTGAGGGGAAAATTGGAATATGGTACCAAAGATTCTGTTTACCCAAGGTTTCAAGTGTGAAAAGCCATTCAGAGTATTATATTCTGCCCACATTGCAGAAGTATGTACTTTTTTTAGAATTTTAAATGGATGGGTTGATTATGGTATTTTTTTTTTCAAGAATGGAACTGGTTCTTATTGTTGGTCCCCTACCAAGTGTTTTTGTCTATGGAAAGGTTCATTCTTTCCCCAGATTTGTGTCTTTGGAGAGCCCTTTATTTAAGCACTGCCCAAAATGATTTCCATTCACCACCTGACCTGTTCTATTGCCCTGGAGCTCTGCAGTGTCATGCATCTGCTCCTGTCAGTATGCACTGAGAGAACACAAGTCATTAAGATTACAGATTGATCTGCCTTTTCCCAGATTGGATTTGATCCAAAGCCTTGGAATGACTTTTGAGCATTTGTTAATCTAGCTCTGAAATTGAAGTGGTTTGGGCAGCACGATTCAGTATGATGGATTATATATCAGAGTGGGTCTGCTAACTGTCTTAGAAGAAAATCTGTGGACTTTATGGAAGAGAGATTAGCTAGCGTGACGTACAACCGTCTGTGGGGCTTTGAGTGGTTCGGTTTTACAAATACATAGGATCTGCAAAGTTGAGTCCAAGTCAAGGTGTTGTCAGTGTGCCAGTCTTGACAACAACATTTCTTTTTCTTTTGATTATGATCATTATGATGAGACAAAAAAGCATGTTGAGTTTTTAAATTAAAATGAATGAGATTATTCAGGCAAATACAAAAGCTAAGTGTAATATTACAACTTCTGCACAAAATGATGCAAATGCACAGATGAACTTGAACTTACACACTTGTCAGAATGTTCAAGTCATATTGTGAATAAACTGTTTCTGGAACGACACACTACAAAACAGACAATAGACCCTTTTCACAGACTGTGATTTCCACGTTTCCATGGTTATTAAATAACATCGTAAATCTATTTATTTATTTTTTTAATTTACAAATCTATTTTCATCAACTAAAATTAGATGAAGTTTATAAAGTAATTTTTTTTTTATTAATGTACAGTGCGGTTCAAAAGTTTGAAATCAGTAACATTTTTAATGTTTTTTTTTAATGAAGTTTCTTATGCTCATCAAGGCTGCATTTATTTGATCAAAAATACAGAAAGAAAACTGTAATTTTGTTAAATATTATTGCAATTTAAAATAAAAGTTTCCTATTTGAATATGTTTTAAAATGTAATTTATTCCTGTGATGCAAAGCTGAATTTCCAGCATCATTACTCCAATCTTCAGTGTCACATGATCCTTCAGAAATCATTCTAATATGCTGATTTTTGATCAATGTTGGAAACAGTGTGCTACTTAATATTCTTTGGGACCTGTGATACTTTTTCAGGATTTTTTTATTAAAAAGTTAAAAAGTACAGTGTTCTTTTAAAAAAAGTGTTTCCTTTAGAAATGCTGTGTTACAATATACACTACTATTCAAAAGTTTGGGGTCAGTAAATGTTTTCTTTCTTTCTTTTTTTCTTTTTCTTTTATTCAGCAAGGATGTGGTAAATAGATAAAAAGTGTCACAGGTTCCAAAAAAATATTAAGCAGCACAACAGTTTCAACACTGATAATAAATCAGCATGTTAGAATGATTTCTGAAGGATCATATGACACTGAAGAATGGAGTAATGGCTGATGAAAATTCAGCACTGTGTCACAGAAATAAATTATTTTTTAAAGTATATTAAAATAAGAAACCAATATTGGAAATTGTGATTAATATTTCACAATATTACTTTTTTTCTGTATTTTTGATTAAAAAAAAATAAGAGTCATTATAAGCATAAGAGACTCCATTAAAAATATCATTGATCCCAAACTTCTGAACAGCAGTATATGAAATATTTGAATATTTGGTTGAATGTTCACTAAACTAATGTTATTTTCATCAATTAAAATTAGATGACGTTTAATAAAATTTTAAATAAAACGGACTGAAATGAATTATGACATGATTAAATATTAACTAAATTTAAAGGATATTTTCATCAAAAGATAAACTAATTAAAACAAAAAACTGCACAAATTAACACTGGACTTCACAATGTTAACCTGACATGAATGGCCTTGCTAAAATATTCATCCTTTTTCTAGGTAAGGCCAACATTACAGCAAAAGAGGCCGTGTCGAGGTGGACGGGTAAGTCTTTTGCATGCCTCACACCTAAACAAATTCCAAACCAATTATTTGCTTTGATCGTGTCATGTGATGCATCCACAATAGATTCTGAAATATAGGCCACAGACAATCCTGACAATCCAGTTTTGTCAGATCAGGCTAATATCAGTCCAGGCTGATCTTAGATCTGCACTGTACATTATTTCATATTCTAGGCTTACATTTGTCCAATCAAATAATATATTCTGTGCAGTGTTGAGAAAGACAAATATCTTGTCACTCTGTAAATAAAATGCTTGCTGTTCACAAATGTTGGTGTGATGCAGCTGTTTCGTTGACTTTGATACCATGGCCCAGTCTTGTTTGTGGCTGAGTAAAATTAACTTGCATGTTTTTATAACTCTTGACTCAGGCAGTGCAGTGCAAGCCCTTGGTTATTCCCAGGCATGATTTTTTTTTGGAATGCAGCAGACACAAACATGCACACCACTTAACTTCTGGAAGAAATTCCTTTATGCGCTCTGCAGACGTAACTACAAAAGTGGTCTCAGATGAGCAGTGTATGAAAACTTTTGGTGCAGGCATGTTTGGGAACACAGCAGACATGCTAAAAGGCAAGGTTTTAATGGTCGGTTTACATTTAACAGATCAGATTTCAGCCAAGAGTCAAACACAACGTACACTCTAGACTAGGCAAGCGCAAACACATGTAGGTTTCACTATATTACTGAGTGATCTCATAGATGGAGTGGTTTGGATAAGGGGATGATGATTTACTGTACCTTTCCCGTAAACCAAACCCTCACACAAACCAGATAATATCAGTAGATTTAATGTAATATATTATTTAGCAAATTTATGAGCCTTTTGAATTGTGAGAGCAATTTCAAATGCCTTCAAGACACTTTTCAACAAGTTAACCTATTAGTTTATATAATTTTTAAAAAAGTTTTCAAAATATTGAGCCAAATCTGTGCACATACCATGGTGTCATGCCATGCCATAGTAAGCTATCAGCTGTGACCCATAGAAATAAAGTAGAAAAAAATATATATGAATCTTTAAATTCAACACATTTTCATTTCTGTAAAAATTAATATCTTATTGAAAGAGATGCAAAATCTGTGTAGTGAAAGCAAAAGCAATGCCTCTTCTATTTATATTTATACTTAACTCTTTCTGTCTGCACAATTATAAATGGCATTTCTGAGTTGAGTAGTTTTCATAATTCATCTGAATTAATATTTGCATCATGTGTGGGTCATGTTTCGCATTCATTCTTTTCCAGATAATGTTTTTGCAATCAAATCCTGGGCAAAGAAGAAGTTCGGCTTCGAGAACAGCAGTTTGGACAAAGCTTTCGAAATACCAGAGGACTTTGACTATATTAACTGACCAAAAATTCACAGCCTCTTGGATCTTATGATCGTTTGATCTGTTCAACTCTGCACAATCAATAAGCTTTATTGTCTTTCATCAGTTGGATTTCTGTTTTGTTATCAGTTCTGCTTGTTTGAGACACAGCTGTGACTGACTTTTGAAGAGTGTGGTGTACATTGTCAGCAGTGCCCCACCCTTGAAATTTTAACCTTGTCTAGTCCAAGGAAAACTTTAAGATTGATTTGTCCGGGTAAAAAGGGTAAAAACGCTCCCGGTGTGTAAGTGGAGAAGGTGTTGTGTTAACCCTTGGCTGCTCAGAGATGCACCCTTTAACCAAACTGACTGTTTGGACACCTGTTGATAGAGAAACTAAGCCTCGCAGATACTGCTGGGATGATAAATTGAGGTGCACATCAAAGGTCAATTCAAGGAAATTAATCACAGGTTAGAGTTTGTTTAAAGAAGGTAAAATTGTTTGTGTAAAAAAAATCTGTGTCAAGGACACATATGTTTCTGTATGTAGTAATGTGTTATGAAGATGAAGTCATTTCAGATGTTCAGGTCACTTCAGATGCGTAGTTTTTTTGTTTAGTTTGCTTTTTTATTTTCCATTAGCACCCATTTTTCACAGTGCACATGTTGTGTATCTTGTAAATATGAAAATGGTCAGTTGCTTTGTGTAATATGATTTAATAAATGTACAGTTATCAAGCACATTGTTTGTAATTAAGCATTTTGTCCTGCAAAATAATACTTATTTAACTGTAATGTCCTATTGTTTTGCAGCATAATTAACTGCCCTTAAACATGAAAAAAATATTTTTTTTAGATAGCTTTAGTTTCTAAGTTTGTTGAAAAAATGCTTTTGTCTGTTGCAACACAGTGATGTTGATGCAGTATTAATATATAAGTAGGTCCTGAATAAGTTTAATTATTTAAAATAAGTTTTATTAATGAGCACATTTGAAGTGAATAATATTTACAAGGTGCATAATGTGCCTTTCGTGTTTAGGTGTTAGTGGAATGGGTGTTTAAAAAAAAGCATCACTGTTTCTGTGCATTTCATGAGTAATGCCTAAAAAATACATGTACATGTGAGTTTAAGTGGAAAAAAAAGTTTTTGATATTGTTTTGTTCATTCTTTCCCAAATATAATTATATATTTTGAAGGTTCATTTAAAACAAGTTATATTAATCAATAATAGAGTATATTTAAATATAGCTCAAAATCAAGGCCCTTAAAGATAGTCTTGAGTATTTTAATAAAATATTTTGTTCATAGACTTTTCCATTGAGAAAAAATATAGGGTATTTTAGAGGTTCCATTTATTTGTGTTATAGCCTATTACAGAAATATGCCAGTGTTGTGAGTGTTAAAAGTATGAGTGGATTATCTCTCCCCATCTACAACACCGCCATCGACGCGACAAAACACAACGCTGTCAGTACAGTTGCAGATTGTTGCGTCTGGCTCTAGTGGGCGCACATAGGTACTGCTGCGAGCGAGAGAGAGAGAGAGAGAGAGAGGAGGGAGGGTGTGAGAGAGAAAGAGAAAGAAGTGAAGCCAGAGAGCTCAGCACAGCCAGCATGGCGAGCCAAAGGGACTTCACACACAGAAAAACATGGATTAATGTCCTTCTGCGACTCCTACAGCTGCTATTGCCGTATATTCAACACGGAGGAGCTCAGTTTCAAGGTGCGGGGGACAGATTCGTCTTATTTATGTAACGTTAGTCCACGAATGCAACGCGAGTGCGAAAATGTCGGAGGAACTGCCGAGGGCTGATTTGACAAGTATTCAAGTGCACTCGTGCTAAAAGGGCACAATAATCATTGAATTTACCCGAAATCTGACCTATTTCTCGCGGGTTTTCACCCGTCTGTCTATCTGCATAAGGATTTACGTTTTGATTCAAATTGGAAGAAAGACGGCTTACGCTTTTTTGGCCAAGTTATTGGTTTTGTTCGATTTCCTGTGTCAATGCAATATGCTACAAAGCTCATATAGCTTCATACAGCTGTTGTATTCAGTGCAGTCTTTGGGAACTAAGCGTCTGTCCGATGTCCAGCGGAAAACACGAGTTTAGAACAGCATTAATGCACATTTAAATGCGTTTCCATCTGCGTGTGTTTGGATTGTTGACATGGTGTGAGCTCTGGACTAAAATAGCTTGTCCGTTCAATTTCACGCCTTTGTCATCCACACCAGCTCATCTGCTGCTTGCTGTTCAACTACTGCAAATATATTAGTTAACGCATTCAAGATAAGCCGAGCACTATAGGGTCATTTTCGGATTTCCTGTATTTTTGTTTAGAGACAGGGATTGGTCTGTTATTTGTTGTTGATCTGCCCGCATGATTTTCTATATGTTTATGTCATTCTTTCCTCTTGAAGCTCTGACTCAGATGTCCAGCGTGGTTGAAGTTTGGCAGGCTGAGGACGCAGACTTCTTCATGCCATCGCAGGTATGTGAGCTAATAAAAACATCACGTCACGAGCAGGACGCTTTTATTACCGTTCAGCTTCACTTCATTGTGAGCCGAGAGCACGTGCGAGACGTGCTGCAGTGCTAGAGTTACGTCTGCAAAGGTGGCAAAAATCAAAATAAGGTCTTTCTTTCATTTGGATATTTAGGTATAATTTAAAATGTGTTGGTTTATGCGGTTCTTATATGGCCAGGGCGAGTGTTTATTTAGCTTGGTGAAATGTTTCCATGTGGAGGCGGGAACAGGACGCATCTTTCTGTAGGACTCTGGGATCCAGAATGGACCTATAGAATAATTTCATTTGTATATGGTCTCAGCACACCTTTTAGACGATTACCTAATTGCATGTTTTGAAGTTTGTATAATTGCTTACAATTAAGTAAGTAACCAAAAAGTGGGTTAATCAATATATTATATTCCAAGGCATTCTTTTTAACATTTGTTTTTTAAGGATTGAAATACAATTTTCAAA
The DNA here is from genome assembly GCA_027422415.1 of Schizothorax lantsangensis. Classification (NCBI taxonomy): domain Eukaryota; kingdom Metazoa; phylum Chordata; class Actinopteri; order Cypriniformes; family Cyprinidae; genus Schizothorax; species Schizothorax lantsangensis. The sequence continues at coordinate 18,286,573 of CM049841.1, forward strand.
TCTCTCGAAGCATTTTTAAGAAATCTATTTTGTGATTGTTAGGTATTCTCATTTTGGTAATGGTAAAATAGGAATTCGTATTAGTACAGTTCTCTCAATAATTAAATGGTCATATTTGACTTCCTTTCTGCTGCAACACAAAATATATTTTGAAGATTGCTTGTAACCAGAGTGTTTTGGTGACCATTGACTTCCCTTGTAATTACAACCAATAATGAAAATCGTTATATGCCAAACCAGTCATCTTTTGAATATAATTAGAGATGTTAGGCAGAAAGAAATCCTGTTACCATTCACTTGCATGGTATGTTAAAAAGATGAATGAATGGTGGCTTGAGAGACCCAGTCCTTAACATTCTGCTTAACTTAGTCTTTTCATTTTTTGGTGAACTATCCCTTTAAGTCTTTGCTGCTTTTCTGTTGCATTGTCGTGACCTTTGTTTGACCTCATGGAATGTTATATTTAATGTTTTGTCTGTGAATGAGTCTAATTGCAAGCCATATGTGGGCTTGAGACCGATTTGTTATAGTTAACGAAAACCAAAATCATAATATATACCATATTATATTATTATATAATTACATTATATTAAATAAAATAAGTTAATTGGGAGAAAAATACATAAATAAAAATTAAATAAATGAATCTAAAGTCTTTTTTGAAGAAAAATAACTAATTTTATGCTTATTTCAACTTATTTTATTTTACATTTCTCATTTTCATTTAAAACTTGATGTGTTAAAAATACATCAAACTAAAACTGAAGTAACCTTAAACTAAAACTGAAAAAACTCTAAAAGCTATATAGACACATAAAAAAAAAAAAACTATTTCAAATATTAATAAAAGCTGTAACAGTATATGGTACTAAAATAACACTAGTTTGTGGTCCACAGAAAGTTATTAGTAAGTAAGAGCTTTATTGCCAAGTATGATCTCTCACACAAGGAAACTATCTTTACTATGCTTCCAGTTCTCAAGAGATATAGTAATATAATAGTGTGACACAATAATAAAATAAATACATAATAACATTTACAGAAGGGTTGCTATGCAGAGACGGTAGTGTGTATATTATATGATTAAATATTAATTGAATGAACAAAACATGATGCCATTTAAAACCAACACCTGGGACAGTTACAAAGGAGTGATTTTTTGTGGTAGTGGATATTTTTGTTGATTATGATCAGGCACACGAGACTGATTGAAGTTTGATGATAATTTTTTTCGTGTTTCCTTTGGGGCAGGAAGCTAATGCCGCACAAACATGCACAGAAACTGTTGCTGCTTCAGAGGTTGACAGACAATTTGCCACTTTTGTGGTTAACAGTTACGCAAGAGACCTGTCTTATGGCTTGAGAATGGCCACAATCAAAGGGATGGAAAATTCCATTTACAGTTCTCCATTTGTTTAAAGGGGCTTTGTTTGTTGGATTGACAGTAATGGAGGTGGTAAAATATTATTGCATCAACCTGTACTTGTATTTATATGTAGTAACTTAAGCATGTTTTATTCCAGATGGAAATGTCATACTGAAACTGAACCATTTAAAAAAAAGAAGAAATGTAGCATGGGAATTGACTATCACTCCTTTTTTTTAACCAGTTTCCAAGGCAACATCTCTCATTTTCATTTAGTTTAACTTGATGTACTAAAATAACTAATAAATAAAAAATAATAATGAATTAAAAAAATCTATAAAAAACAACAACAAAATGACTAAAACTTTCAAGCAATGTGAAACAAATCTAAATATTAATAAAAGCTATGATAGTACCTCAATGATGCTAAAATATCACTTTACAAATCGTGGTTATATGTGTGCTGTGGTGGTGATAGAATAGTCAGGCCAGTTGTATGTGAAATGCAGCATGGGAATTGAGTAAAATAAAAAAATACACCATCAGGTTTGAGTTTTTTGAATGCTATTGCATGTGTTGCTGTGGATCATTACATAAGTGCAAAGCTATGGTACAGGGAAGTCATAAGAAAGTGGGTAACACTACTTTACAATATAATTGAATCATTCTAAAGTTCAATTATAGGGCGACTTTATATCCCCTATGCTCTGTATCAGCTGACGATTAATAGCATATAAAATAATATTCTTTTTCTAAAATATTGTTGGGCTGATTATGTGCTTTATTTTAGTTTTAAAATAAGTTGTATTTAGATTTAATAAAGCCTTGGCGTCCCCCCCCCCCAAGCATGACCTTTTAATACTGATGTGTTAAATGAGATGGATATGGCTTGCTCATTCACGAATAATCTGGACTTATAAATTTTGAGGTCAAACGCACAAACCACTTTCAAGTAAAAAAAAAAACATCAGTTGGACAACCGACTAAAAGCAGACCCATAAATAGACTTTGATTCATTTGTAGTCAATATAGATGTCAGGAGTGATTGAGTAGACCTGCAGCATTCCAAAGAGAACCTCCCTCACCCGATGATGGATGGGTGCCGCATTTACTCAATGAATTATAATAGTGCTTGTAAGTACTACACTGAAAATCTGCAGATTCACAGCATGCTTTCTAGTTTGAGGAAGACTCTAATTGAAACCCCTTGTCAGTAGGTCTGCATATTCATCCAATCATTGTAAAATGTGTACTTAACAGTCATCTGACACCAGGCAGCCAAGTGGCCTCCATATACATCCATTGTGTGCCTGGAGGGCTATAGTTCCTATGGAAACGCTGTTTTTAACAGAGCGCATAGACACTCATCAGGTAATCGTGGTTTTCAAGGCTCTCAGTAAGATGGCTATTTCAGTAAATTGCCTATAATGTGCTACAGGCAGCTTATGGAATAGCATGGTTATGTGTCGAAACGGCACAGTGTCCCCTTTCACTACTGTTGCATTAAACTCAAGGTCAGGTCAACTACTTGAACTCTGAATTTACAGGTTTCTGTATCGAGGTTTTTTTTTATATATATATTTTTTTAGATAACACTTTAAAGTGCAGTGCTACTGAAGGAATTTAATGCATACATTTCTTACGTATTACTTACATTTATTTTACTCATGTTTATATAAAGTTTGAGGTCAGAACAATTTCTTTTTAATGCTCCTGAAAAGTCTGTAATTTGTTGTAATATTTCAATTTAAAATATTTGTTTCTTTTTAATATACTTTAAAATGTAATCAGTTTTCAGCAGCCATTACTCCAGTCAACAGTGGCATTTGATTTTTCAGAAATCATTCTAATATGCTGATTTGCTAAAGACACTATGTACAGTCGTGGTCAGAATTATTGGCACCCTTGGTAAATATGATCAAAGAAGGCTGTGAAAATTAATCTGAATTGTTAATCCTTTTGATCTTTTATTTTTAAAAAAATCACAAAAATCTAACCTTTCATTGAATAATAAGAATTTAAAATGGGGGGAAATATCATTATGAAATAAATATTTTTCTCTAATACACGTTGGCCACAATTAACGGCACCCTTTTATTCAATACTTTTTGAAACCTCCATTTGCCAGTTTAACAGCTATAAATTTTCTCCTATAATGCCTGATGAGGTTAGAGAACACCTGACAAGAGATCAGAGACCATTCCTTCATCCAGAATCTCTCCAGATCCTTCAGATTCACAGCTCCATGTTGGTGCTTCTCCTCTTCAGTTCACCAGGTCAGACGACTGGAATGGCCAAAGCAGAAGCTTGGTTTTGTGCTCAGTGACCCATTTTTGTGTTGTTTTTGAGGTTTGTGTTTGGATAATTGTACGGTTGGAAGATCCAAACATGGCCCATTATAAGATATCTAACAGAGTCAGTCACTTATTGATTTTTTTATCTGTTGGTATTTGATAGAATCCAACAAGTTGTCCAGGACCTCCAGCAGTAATTTAGGCCCACAACATCAAAAAATACAGCAGTATATTTCATTGTACACATGGGGAACATTTTATCCCTGTGTTCACCAAACCCATCTCGAGTGTTTGCTGCTAAAAAGCTCATTTTTTTTAGTTTCATCTGACCATAGAAGCCAGTCCCGTTTGAAGTTCCAGTCGTGTCTGATAACTGAATATGCTGGAGTTTGTTTTTGGATGAGCTAGGAGAATTTTTCTTGAAACCCTCCCAAACAACATGTGGTGATGTAGGTGCTGTTTGACAATTTTTTTTAAAGGTTTTCTGACCCCGAGACTCAACTATTTTCTGCAATTCTCCAGCTGTGGTCCTTGGAGAGTCTTTAGCCACTCAAACTCTCCTCCTCACCGTGCATTAGGACGATATAGACACATGTCCTCTTCCAGGCAGATTCGTAACATTTTCTGTTGATTGGAAATTCTTAATTATTGCCCTGATGGTGGAAATGGGAATTTTCACTGCTCTAGCTCTTTTCTTAAAGCCACTTCACTAATTTGTGAAGCTCAGTTATCTTTTGCTGCACATCAGAAATATATTCTTTGTTTTTTTCTCGTTGTGATGGATGATTAAGGGAATTTGGGCTTTGTTTTCCCTCCTATTTATATTTCTGTGAAACAGGAAGCCATGGCTGGATAATTTCCTGTTCATAATCACAATGCTCAAAATTGATATTTTGCAAAATTGCAGAGATATTTTACTCATAAGAATTTCTAGGGGTAATAATTGTCCGTGTATTTGAGAAAAACATTTATTTCATAATGATATTTCCTCCCATTTTAAATTCTTATTATCCAATGAAAGGTTAGATTTTTTTTTTTTTTTTTTTTTTTTTAAATAAGAGATCAAAAGGATTAACAATGCAGATTAATTTTCACAGCCTTCTTTGTTCATATTTACCAAGGGTGCCGATATTTTTGGCCATGACTGTATATATATTAGTGCTGTCAAAATTAGCGCGTTAACGCAAGCGATTAATTTTTTCAGTTTAATGCGTTAAAATTATTTAACGCCGTTAACGCAGGGGTGGGGCTAGGGTTGGCCACCCCACTCACAGCTGCTACATCCGTCTCTTTTTTTTTTCTTGACAAGGAGTGCATTTATTCAGTCACAGAATGTCTTTACGAGCACATCAAACTGGAGACGTTTCAGATGCGCATCACGCGTTGAATGCAGTTGACCAGTTGAATGGCTATAGTCAATGGTTAAATATTAGGGGGAATTAATTGATATCAGTGATACTGGCCTTCAGTCATAGAAAAAGATGACATTAAACAAATATTAAAAATATACTGTCTTTATGTTGTTTGTACATTAATTTGAAGATTGAATGTGAAATTATTGCAATATAAAAGTATATTTAAAAACTTTAATGTTAGGTGGGATTAATCGCGATTAATTTCATAATATATATATATATATATATATATATATACTGTACTTATGTAATATGCTGTTACCAACTGAATCTTTTTTTTTTCTCTCAGGCAGAGGAGCAGCACAGTGAGAATGTTCCTCGAGACGAGAGGTGAGAGTTTCTCTTAAAACCACAATCCCTTTGAGACTTTCCTGGAATGTTTGCAGTTTTATTTAGTAACATTTATTCAGGTGTGGTTAGCCAAAATGTTTTTGTAAATCCACAATCTGTTGTATATAACATAGTTTACTAAATTATCAAACGTAAAAGTTTTACCTCTTTATTATCTCGTATAATTTTCGGTGGTCTATTGTGTACATCTTCTAAACATTTATCTGAAGGCAGGGCTGGTTTGTTTCAACAGTGCATGGAAAACTAAGCCTCCTGAGGACACCAGCTTTCTGTTTACACTACATTTGCATTCATGTGACTGGCATGACCTAAGATCAACATACATTGTTTTATTAACTACATTTCAATAGCAAGATATGAATAAGAGCGTAGCTTAGAACTCATTGGCATTTTGTTTATATGGAAAAATACCAAATTTAGCACAAGCCTGCAAGGCGGCACATGGTTTACAGGTGTGTTTCTGAAGAAAAAGAGCAGCATGCAACAAAAGATATGAGATAGAGTAGGTGCAGATGCAGAAAACAAATTGCCAAACATTACCGAAGCTCAAGGGATTTCAATTGCAAGTTTTATGAGTGTTTTGTCTATTATTGCTGTGATTTGCCTTATACACAAAGGTAACGGTTTTTATGCAAGTGTGCAAGTTGACTTTTTGGTAACACTTTATTTCGATAGTCCACTTTAGACATTCTACTAACAGTAAGTTACTTTGCAACAACATGTCAACTAGCAGTCATTAGAGTATTAGTAGACTGTCTGCTTAATATCTTCTAACACTTTATTTTGATTGGTCCACAACATACTGACTATGAGAAACTTTGCAAGTATATGTCAACTTATTCTACTAACCCTAAACCTACCCTACTGAGAGTTAGTAGACACGTAGTTACAAAGTTACTTATAGTTAGTAGAATGTCTAAAGTGGACTATCGAAATAAAGTGTAACCGACTTTTTTTTCCCCAACAATTTGCAAATGTAGTCTCATGTGTCTATTACTTTGTCACTTTTGCAGAAATTGACAAAATAGAAAAGTTGTGGAAACTGGGGAAAGTTCAAAGATCAATCTGTGTTAGATATATTGTTTGGTCTCTAAAGACCTGAATATACTGTATAATAGTGATTGGCAAAACATATGCCAAAAATATAAGATATTGTCTTACTGCCACCACTCTTAAAAATACTTAATATTAAGTTCAATACTTCATACTAAGCAATAGCATATCGGATAATTTTGGGAGGTAATAGTAGCAAATTATTCGGTCATGCGACAAGGCTTTTTTTGATGCAAATCTAGGAATTTATTATTTGGTAAATGTTTGCATTGTAGTTCATGTTTCTATTTAACATTTTTTAATGCAGTATTTCATTTGCATAAAAAAAATGGCCGGAAATGTGGCTAGTGTTGAAGATTAGTGTTACATTCACTTACTGACAATTGACTGTGTCACTAAAAGCAATTAGAGCAGATGAATGATTCATATATTGGTTGTTTGAATTCTGCAGGAGAAGAATGTTGACTTTGTTAATTGGTAAATGCATGAGAAAAAATTATTGTGGACTCTTGAGCAAAGTCAGTTGAGAGAGTTATTGTCACCATAAACTGTGAAATATTTGTTTTATCATATTCAAAAAAAGCATCTGTGGCTTTGCATGCAAATTTCGTTCACACTCTCTTAGTAACTGGAACTTTCTTAATTTCTCTTCATTTTCCCCTCTTCATTGTCTCTCTGCCACATCCTCTCAGGCGACCCATCACTAACTCTCTAGATCTCATTCTGCTATCTGCACGTAGCAGATGTTTCATAGTTCACATTATCTTTTCATTGTTTTGACGTGACTCAGGGTAGCAGCATGCTCTGTGGTTAAGTCTTAATCAGAGACTTTCACCAAGCACAATGACTGCTTTTAACGCAGCAGCAGCATCAACAAGACCCACTTCCTGTATAAACACAAAGAGTAGTTACATGCATGTTGAGTTAATATAAAAACATTCAATGCAGAAAATAATGCCATCTTAAAAAAATAATGTTTTGTGTCAGACTCAATTATGCATTATTTTTAAATAATTTTTTGCTCCATTTTATATGGAAACATTGCACCTTTAAATGAAGCTGAGGGTGACTGTAGGCTTTAAAACAAGGAAGTAGAGATGACACCTTCACTCTGATTGGTCCAAAGTGAGTTTTTGAATGAGCAGAAATGACCAAATTTGGGTAAAATCTGTCAAGCAACCTGTCATACAATAGACATAGTCATACTACTCATGTAGTTACAGTTGAGGTCAAAAGTTGACATCCCCCTTTCAGAATCTGCAAAATGTTATTTATTTTACCAGAATAAGAGGGATCATACAAAATGCATGTTATTGTTTATTTAGTACTGACCTGAATAAGATATTTCACATAAAGGATGTTTCCATATAGCCACAAGAGAAAAGACGGAAAAAAACATGCATTAAGAGCCAGGGGATGAAAACTTTTGAACAGAATAGAGATGTGTACATTTTTCATATTTTGCCTAAATATCATATTTTTTTCATTTACTGCCCTTCAGAGGCTACAGAGGATAGTTTTTTCCCAGAAGACAAAATAAGTTCAATTTACCCTGATCTTTCACCCCCGGCTCTTAATGCATGGTTTTTCCCTCTGGAGCATCAGTGAGGGTTTGAACCTTCTGTAATGGTTGCATATGAGTCCCTCAGTTGTCCTCAGTATGAAAAGATGGATCTCAAAATCATGAATTCTTTGAAGTCTTTGTTGGAAAGGGTTCAAATACACAAAAATGCTGGAAAACTGAAGAATTTGTGGGACCTGAAGGATTTTTCTGAAGAACAGCAGGCAGTTTAACTGTTCAGGACAAACAAGGGACTCATGAACAACTATCACTAAACAAAAAAAACAAACAAACAAAAAGTAAGAACACAGTATCAAGAATCAAGGGGATGTAAACTTTTGAACGGGGTCATTTTTATAAATTCAACTCTTATTTTCTATTGTGGACTATATGTAAACATCTTTTATGTGAAATATCTTATTCAGGTCAGTACTAAATAAACAATAAAATGCATTTCGTTTGATCCATCTTATTTTGGTAAAATAATTAACATTTTGCAGATTCTGAAAGGGGGATGTCAACTTTTGACCTCAACTGTATATAATAAAATTTTGTTATGGCTAAGAATTAATATAAAATAATACAATCTAAAAAATATATATTTATTATATATTTGTTTATACAATATATTTAATATGTATTATTTATTTAGGTTTGGATCACATTTTCAGCTGTCTTTGCAGGTATAAGGAAATTGTATGGAATTATGAGTATTTAAACATAGTTTTTCATTTGTTCAACAGACTCACACTTATTGGAAACTTTAACGGCATTATCAGGTTAGCCAAAATATTTAATAAACGCAGTGGATTGGGGATGTCAATCTTAATAAATAATATTTTAATTCTGCAGGCTGTTTTCTGTTGTGTACAGTTCCTGGAGAGCAACAAAATGCTCATGCTATACATGTAGCACGCTTTTGGTGAATTCATGGAAGCACTGTATAGCTGTCTTTTGCAGGAGAGCAGAACAGCACCAGTGTGGGTTGTCTTGGGCTCCCGAATAGAGAAATGAAAGCCAGAATCATTTGACCACACTGCTTGTGGATTAGAAAAACAATTGCTGGAAACTTCAATTCTGTTTCTAAATCATTTACATTGATCTGTCCAAAACCAAAAAAAATGTACACCCTAAACACAGAGGTCATGTGGAGGTTATCTTGTAATGTATAACTCTCCGGAAATTGGCTTATGGGGTTTTAACGTCAGCAGGCATTGAGCTTGTCAGGGCTTTGGACTTATGATAGCAGTAATGCAGTGTTTAGCAACAGAATGTGCATAGATTGGACAGAGAACTATGGTGCATCCAGGATACAAGGGCATGAGAAATTATTGCATTATTATTATTTTTGCTTGCTTGCAAGTAAAAATTCTAAATGCATGTGTTTGTGGTCCACTGTTGGAAGAGTGTGTAATGCTATTACTAATACTGCTGGTGTTCAGAGTTTGCTCTTTGAACTTTGGCCTTGTGTCTGAGCGTCTATTGGCAGGGTGGCTGTGATGGCATCTGTCGTGTATTGGAGATTATTGACTGTCTTACAGCATGCAGAGTAAAGAGAATGTGTTATGCAGTTGTCTGAGGTCTATAGAGGACACATAGATTTGAGTAGCTATAGATTTTGTAAATTATTTATGGATGGTTCTCCTTATAAAATACATTATTTCATATTATGAAGTCATTGTGGGGGGAAATAATAATTCATACCAAGCCCTTGACTACGTGGTTATAAAGCATAGGATTTGCTACATATTTTCTTGTGTCATTCTTTTGCTAGAGCTGTGTACAAGTTTTTTTTTTTTTTTCAACAGAACACTTAAATCTGTTGTCATTATCAAAATAAAGAGAAGGAAATAATAGAAACTTTGCTAGATTCAATAAAAACGGCTTTGTAAGATTTATATAGGATTTGAGTTTTTTATTTTTGTCAATGTCCTAACACAATCCTAAATGTTTGGATTACATAAATCTGTATTAAAACATTTAGTATTTCATGTTTCAGATATACCTGATTACTCCTAAAATAGAGAAGAATATAAATAATGTATCAATTTAATATTTCATTATTTTAAATTATTTTAAAATACATTGTTATTTTAATTTTGCAATTTATATTCCCAGAACCTGTCAGTTGTAAATTTCTTTTGAGTCTGTTCTTTATCATCTGATAAATGATCCATTTAGTATGTGTAAAATGTATTTTGTAGAAAGGCTGTTTCTGTACAAAAAATAGTCCAGGAAATAATGTTTCAAACAATTTGTGAGATGCGGAAATCTCACACTACCAGTAATGTCCATTTACAGATTAATACAAAAATGTAGGCAGTTTTGTCAGAGAATTTCAGGAAGCAATGTTTTGCACGTCATCTAAACATTAAATCAGGGTTTTTGGATTCAAGTGAAAAGATCAACATCCTGATTTGTAGTATTCTTAAGTATACGTTCACACTGAAATAGAGATGTTAGATGTTATGTTGTTTTCATATTTAGTGTAATATAACTGAAAGATATACTCTTGCCTAATTGTAGATCTTTCTCAATTGCGTTTACACTGTCTGTCCAGTATTTCAAATCTTAGAACATTTTAGCACTTCTTGCAGTGCAGTGCTTTCAGGATGTTTCACCATGTTTATCACACAAGAAAAGGCCAGCTCGTGTGAGAACATTTGTTCTTTATTGCATAAAACTTTCATGGTTGGGGGAAGTGATTGTGACTGCACTTCATGGCCTGTATTGTTAATTTTTTTAATGTAGTGAAAGGGTTTTATGAGAACTCTCAGCCAATTAATCTAAAGAAAGAAAAAAAAGTCATAAAATGAGTGATATGCATTAAAAAAAAATGGGGAAGAAAAAAAAAATAAGATAATCATAAGATTGCCGTATTTGTGCCCAAGCTCAGTCGGTTACTCATGCACATCCTGAGTTGTAGGAGCCTGATGGGGAACTTAGAAGAACTTGATTTGAAATATGTCCAGGAATATTTTTATAGTGGTGGTGTTGTATCATGCCTACCTACAGTAGCTCCTCCCTAAACCCTCGGAACAACAAACATGGCTGCAACAACAAACACCTACAAGATGAATATGCAACAGAAGAACTAATGTTAGTAAAAATTTCTAAGCTTTACGTTTCTGCATTTAAAGTTGGCATGAAATAAAAAGTCTTATTGTGATTTATTGTGACCTAACATTTAATCTGTAAATACATTTCTTTCTTTTTTTTTTTCTTGACTTTGTGATGGTTAATCAAAATGTCATAAAATGACAGATTCTGGGCTCCATTTTTGGGTCCATATCACAAAATCCAACAAACAACTGCCGTGTGGAACCAAGTCCCTGTACTATGTTTTATTTTGAATTTTGAATTTTTATTTTATTCTACACTTGGATGTACGTCACAATATGGAGGAAAAGATCTGTCACAACTTGAAACCCTCCAAAATCTGACCCCATTTGCTTGCATTGTAAGTTCCTTAATGTACTGGGGACAGAGTTCGTCAGTTCAGGCTTTTTTTTACTTCCAAATTGTACACTTAATTCAGTGTTACTTGCCATATTTTGAATTTATTAGTGAAATTTAATAGCAGTTTGAGTGAAAATTGTTTCCAAGAATATCCTACACCAATTATTATTATTATTATTATTTTTGCCACATCTTGCAACAAAGGCTGTCAAGTGTCTCACTGACACTGAGTGGACTCTCATCTCTGAATGTGGCATAATAGCTTCCTGAAGTGGCAATTTAAAGATAGCCGTACTGTGTAGTATGTTCTGCAGTTCTCTCTCTCTCTCTGGTCGCTAGTGCTAATTTTCACACCTCCTGCTGTGCTACGCCCTCTCATCTCTTCCCCTGCCCTCTGCCAACACCACAAATAGCTTCAGCTCTGGCATCAACGACATTCCATTAAGCCCAAAACATTCCACAATGTTTCTTCTAGATCTTGCACACTAATATTTAGGGCAGTGTACTTGTGTTATTGTGGATTAGTATTTCACTGGAAAAAGAACAACAAAAAATGTCCAAACAAATTTGCTATTCTTCACCATGTGCTTATTGTGCTTTTCTTTTTTTCTTAGTTGAATTGTAGAAGGATGATTGTGTTTCTGTGTTTGTTTTGGCAACCACGATTTGTCATGTTGACGCCAATTAATGGCAACACATTTATTGTTTGTGTGTTTATTGCTCCTGTCATGTGACCGACTGTTGTGTAGTAACCAGTAACCGTGGTCACCTGTCACAAAGCCGTGCTAAATCTAAATTAGATCTATTGAAAACAGAGCTGATCATTTTCATTTTGTTCATATAATCGTCTTTGGATTTTGCCATCTGTTATTTGATTGGTGGAATGCGGTCTTATATTTGCTGAATTTTGGTTAAAATGTATTGCTTCCCTTGAAATTGTTGACTCTGACAAACCACCAAGGTCAGAGTACATCAAAAATGGTGACAAAATGTCAATAAATGTATTGATGGATATAGTATAAATTTAATGATGAATGGTTTTGCTTACATCTTAAAAAAGCAAAAAAGCCAAGATTTATTTTTAAGATATTTTTATGGCGAGATGGGACAAAGATTAACCTCTATACAAATATAATGTAAACAAATATAGTTTACAACACTTATTTGATTATTGTTGTATAAAATAATTACAAATAATGTAATGTGTATATAATGCATAGGAATCTAAACTAAATAATATATAAATAAATGTAGATTGTATAACATATATTTCTACATTGGATCTTAAATAGGACATAACTTTTGGATGATTTTTTTTAATTACAATAACAGTATTATATTATAATATAACTGTACAAGTCTGTAATGCATAGTAATATTGGTAACACTTTATTTTAGGGTCTCTTAACTAGTTGCTTATTAGTATGCATATTACTATAATATTATAATATTTATTAGTTGTAATTAAGCACATATTAATGCCTTATTCTACATGACCTTATTCTACATCCCTAATCCTACCCAATACTTAAACTTAACAACTACCTTACTAACTATTAATAAGCAGCAAATTAGGAATTTATTGAGGGAAAAGTCGTAGTTAATAGTGAATAAGTGTTCCCTATTCTAAAGTGTTACCATAATATTTTTCCTTCTGTATTGTGCAATGCAGGATAGAAGTGTTAACTTCTCAGGTTGTACCACATTTTTATTCTTAAAACCTCAGTGATTGACACAAAAGTGAGGTATTGTTTTCACAAACTGCTGAAATAGTTTTCTGGAGTAATCACACGCTGTCAGTAGAGCTTAAGTTGCTTCTACCCCAGAATATTCCTTGAAGACATTCACAGTTGCACCTCGAACAACAGCGTATATAAAAATACCAGCAGGCACTCATGTCTGCTCTTCACGGGACAATGAATAACCAAAAACACACTGCTGAAGCATCAAGAGAAAAGTTAAGAATCCACTTGAACAGACATTTTACTTGCAAAGCATCCAAAACAAGAAGGATGTTCAGAATACAGTGTTGATTGAACAGTGTTTTTCTTTCTGCTTAAAGGGATAGTTAATTTTCAAAAATGAAAATTGTTATCATTTAGTCACTCTCAAGTTGTTCCAAACCTGTATAATGTTTTTTTCTGCTGAACAACTGTTTGATTACCCATGTTCTTCAAAATATCCTCTTTGTGTTTCGCAAATGAAAGAAATTCATACAGGTTTGGGTGAATAATGAACTGGGTAACATTGACATTGATTTCTGAGTATTTGAATATCCTACTTCATGTTTTTTTTTTTGCATAATCTTTGAATGTGGTGAGGCTGTTGGCTCCTCCCTCTGCTCATCATCAGACTCCACAAGCAGACCATAATATACACACTGGTGTACAGTACAAATGGCTTAAACATTGAAACACAAAGCTGAACTCAGATCAGCTACTAAGTGTCATTTCTACACTCCTAACCCCTGCATTATTCAAATTACCTACAACTTCCTGTTTCAGTACACACAGGAAATGAACACTACACCCTATTTCAAACAGCAGTATTTTTTTCTTCTGTGATGGGAAGTGATGCTACTGCCAGCAAAGTGATGCGTAGTGAGAAATGTCAATGGTTGGCTTTAAAGAAAGGTTGTAAACCTGATTTTTTTTTACACTGTAAATTAATAAGTACTAAAGTGTGGTAACATTTCATATGTTTTAACTGTAGTGAATGTCAGAAAAAATATATATAAGTACAGTTTACATAAAAATATTACACAGCACAACTGTTTTTTTTTAAACATTGATAATAATAAATGTTTCTTGCTCACCACGTCCAAAAAATTAGAATGATTTCTATAGAATTAAGTGACACCGAAGAATGGAGTAATGGCTAGCTTTGAATAAATTACATTTCTAATTAATTAGAAAACAGGGTTTTTAAATTTTAATAATTTTTTACTGTACTGTTTTTACTGTATTTTTGACTAAATAAATGCAGCCTTAAAAGAGACTTATTTTAAAACATATTACACAAACTTTTGAATGATAGAGTTTTTGTATCTTAACTACATGTTTTCATATAAACAGCCAGTCAGTAACCAGCTAATGCAAGCAAGAACTAACAAGCAAGAACAGTTAATGCGTTATTTGGAACTATTATAATAACCGGTTCTCAGTTCCCAAACTTCCCACCCATAACAGAGTGGCGTGACCAATAACGAAGTGCATTTAATTTACACAGAACTAAAAAAATAAGCTCACCTGAAACTCTTACTCTGTAGTTTCTGTTTCACCATAGACGGGATGTATACCCAAAGGTGCCTTGATTTTTAACTTGATAGTTGATAATCTGATGTTCATGCAGTCCAGTGATTCAGCGTTCTCCAAACATTGCTCCCACTCACACCAATACAGGTGAAAGACAGCCGCCATGCTATTCCCTGATTCTTTACTAACTCTTGGAGCCAGTACACAGGTTTTGTTTTACCTTTAGGCATACTATACGTTAAGGGTATAATTGAGCTTTTGTTATCATTTTTTGACAGAATCATTGGATGTTCTGGAACTTCTATAGCTGTGCTCACCACCCACCGGCAGCCATTTGATAACATAGCCGGCTGTTGAACTTTTGGACCCGGTATCAAATCTACCCCATGTCTTTTTATAAACTCGCTCAGTGATAGCTGACCGAGGGACTTGAATTCTGTGTAGTCCAGAATTTAGATTGGGGTGACTGCCATGAAGTTTAACAACATGAATAACTTGTTTTACTTGTGTGATAATGGCCAGACAGAAACCTGTAACCACTTTATTGCTTATGAAGTCAGTCCATATTTGATACTCTTCCAGCTTCTCTATGTTCAATCTACTTTGTTCATTTCCCTTTTATGGAGAAATTTAAAAGCTGTTCAAAACTATAAACATGTTCTCTGAGGCTTAGAAGTATTCATGGAAGTATTGTTGGTTTGTTTCATATGTTCTTTCCTGGAACTGTTACAGAAGTGATTCATACCTCGAGCTCTCCTCTTTCTGTTGGTAATCAGTTATGAAGGCCACTGATATGTGTCTTCATGTCAGAGGTCCTAGCTGTTGAAAGCCTGGACAAGCCACTGACAGTGTTTAGAGAGGAAAGATTCCCCCACGACTCAACTGATGGTCTCTTCTACTCGCTGGGACCCCCTAGAGCTTTGGTTTTTAACCATTAATGGCATATTCAGTAAAAAATTACATTAATTTGCATTTCGTCCAAGATTCGAACATGTCTTTCTTTCTTAGTTAAAAGTTAAAAGATACACACAAAAGTACAAGCAGTAAAAAACTAACCAAACAATACAAAGCCAATATAATAAAAGAAAGTAATCACACAAGTCACATAAAAGCTACCCTAAAAAATAAAATTTTAAGGGACGATTTAAAAACACTAAGGGATTCTACATTCCTAATCTCAGAGGGCAGGGAATTCCACAATTTAGGAGCCAATGAAGAGAAAGCCCGATCACCCATAGTTTTTAGTCGAGTTGTTTGAACAGTTAAAAGACCAGAAAAAGCTCAGAATCGATTCCGGAGAGAATCGCGATGCATTCGGAGAAACGCAGAATCCATTTATCATCACACCCCTAGTCAATAAGCTCTTTGCTGATTGCAACAAGCGACTGTTGCAAATCATTTGAACTTTGTCTCAGTATGTCATAAATAGGAGGTATCGGTTTGCTGATGTGATGTGTCGTCGTGTCACACTGTGCAGCATCCAGTATAAACAACATCATTGATTATAATGGGTTCTATAGTATTTTTGTCATGTCGCACCATGCCGTTCGCATCCGGTGTAGACACGTTGCGAGACTTATTTGTATTATGAGTTTGAGACTTGTTTATTCCAAGTATGAGATATGTGTCAGTAATGTCCTGTTTTCAACCCTGCATATGCACACACATTGAGCATTTAACTGCAATGCCAATTCTTTTTTATTTTAATTGGTTTTGATTAGATTTTGATGAATTTGGGTAATTCGTCTTTTTGAAGGATTCATTAAAAGAACCAACTCAGAAGTCATTCAGTTCAGGAATTGGACTACACCGCCTTGCGTATGTGTTTTTGATTCATTCAAAAGAATCAGATCATTCGAGTCATACACAGTGTTTGTGAATCACAAGGAAACACAGGGAAAATATATATTTCAATACTTTCTCGCACAGTTATATCGTTGGGTAATTATTAGGGCTGGACCAGAATATTCGATTATTCGAATATTAGTTCGGTGGGTTGGCATTCGATTTTCAATTTTGAGATTCGAATATCTTTTTTTTTTTTTTTAACACCTGGCATCCCCCGCGAAACGGTTCTCAACT
Source organism: Schizothorax lantsangensis (assembly GCA_027422415.1). Taxonomy (NCBI): domain Eukaryota; kingdom Metazoa; phylum Chordata; class Actinopteri; order Cypriniformes; family Cyprinidae; genus Schizothorax; species Schizothorax lantsangensis. The sequence goes on from CM049841.1 coordinate 18,303,408, forward strand.
TGTCTGCCTGGCTGAACATCTGCAACAGACCGTTTGCCAATGAAAGACGTTCGTGCTGACCTATAGCATGCATATATTTCATGAAAAATATTCTATTATGAGCGCGCTTGCCGCACATCTACATTTGAAATAATGAACTTAAGCGCGCAAAAGACGTGACATGTGATCACAAAACCGAATGCGATGCATGCGTTTTCTTTCTGTCAACTGTCCCGAGATGCGAGTGAAAGTCTTGGATCAGCGTGCAGTAGCTCTTGTAGTGCAGACGAGATGCGCTGATGTGAAGCTGCTTTGAGAGAGTGAAAGAGAGAAGATGCGGCCCAGCTGAATCGCTCACGCTGTTTTCAAATGACTGATTTAATCTGCTAGTTTGTGTGGATTTATTTACTCCTCTAACCTACATGCTATTTTCAATAAATGTCTGCAGGAATTTCCCTCATTATAAACTCGAAAGCTGCGGGAATGAGTAAAACTATGCGATATACACATACATTCAGGACCTGATTAAATATAACTCTATTATACAGAAATTTGTGAAATAAAATTTCATGACTTTAACAAAACTTTTCCAGGCCTGGAAATTGCTGTTTTAAAATTTCATAGCTTTTCCAGGTTTTTCATGACCATACGAACCCTGTTAAAAGCAACTGATGCACGCTTTCAATCACTAAAGATTAGTCCTCTCCCTCCTCTAATCACAGGTGATCCGTTACTCCGCTTTATTCTGGGACCTCTCAATTTACAAATTAAGCACTGGGCTACTTTATTAAAAGTATTGCTCTTTACAGACCTGTGTTTTGTATCACTAGTGCAGTGTCTGTTCTCGGAGCATATAAGCCCTGTCCGCGTGAAGCGCGCCGCTTCCAGCTCGCGCTGTTCTGTTGTTTATTAAAAGTTTATTAATTCTGAACGTGTCTCGTGTCCATATTGCACCAAAATGCGACACTGCACTCCCTTGGGTCCACAGCAACACACCCGCCACGCGTGAAGTCGATTGGATGAACGGTTCTCGACATAATAAAAATGCAAGCAGACAGACAGACAGACACACAGAGATTCCTGCCTTTATTAGAGAGAAAAATATGTTCAGGCCCCTCCCTCCGAAGCTTCGAATATTCGATGTTGATTTATACTGAAGCTTCGAAGCTCAAAAAATGGTATTCGGACCAGCCCTAGTAATTATACTGTATATAAAATGCGGGCATCAGGGAGCCGCTATTAATATGCTGGGCATTGAAACTGCTTTCAAATGCATGATCGTGTTTTACTTTCACTTTCGAGATTCGCGATCGCACAAACTCTGTTTATACTATGGAGGGCAGTACTTACCACACATTTTACACGATCAGATGCTTGTCAGTGGTGCTCAGGATCTGTAAATCATTCGCCATCATCCTCAGTCATCTCTCCTTGCTCTGTTTATGTAGTAAGTGAAATCTTATGTACTGTGACAGGCTACAGCTAGCAAGGAGCTAACCATGTCCCTTTAGTGGCTCGCGTTATTTTATTAGAACAGGTTATTTGCTTTCCGTGCCTTTCTGAATACAGTCACCAACCCATCCCTGCACTTCACATCCCCTGCACAACCTGGGACATAACATTTATTTCCATTATCTGCCATTTTCGCTGTTGTCCTCGCTTGTTTCTTCTCAATACCTGCAGAACTTCTGATGATGCGGCTGGCCTAGAACATGGGCGGTATATGAATTTGTTGGGGGCGTAACTATTAGTGATCCCGACTGTTTCGTCACAGTCGGTGTTATGTTCTGATTTGCCTATTTTTCAGTGGTCTTTTTTATTCACAAGATTTACATAAGGAGGAAACAATGGTGTTTGAGGCTCATGGTATGTCATTTCCATGTACAGAACTCTTATTATTCAACTATGCCAAGGTAAAGACAGTTTTCCATTCTATGGTACCTTTAATAAAGCAACTTAATAAAAATGTTTCTTGATATCTGGAAAAACCTCTATTTTTGTACTATTTCTGAAACTTCTATATTTGAAAGCATGACGCAGTGACGTGATGCAATATTTTCAAATACATTTTCACACAGCCCCTGAAATTAAGCACAGAGTAGAAGATCAGTGTTGGGATTTTAAGAATGTACATCACAAATAATTGGAAAATGCTTTTCATTTCACTGAACACAAGGTCAAGTTTATCATCTCACAGTACCAAAACCCATTTAGCTCATTTAGCTCAAAATTGAACAAGAAAACTTCTTAGAACAAGTTAATAGACCCTTTTTTTGCACCGTTTCCCTTCTTCAGTTGGTGTTTTCAGAGAAACAAGCAGTTTATTAAGCATTAGGAGAGTATAAAATGAGGTGTTCATGATTTGGTCTGCTTTGCCCTGCTGCCCACTTTAACTTCCGGTTTTAGTTTCTTGTTTCCATTTTGCACACTTGTTATGTTTGGCTGTGTTTGTTTCATGGTTTCGGTGTCTGAATTTTGCAGCCTTACTTATAGCTTAGTTTGGTGTTTTTGTTGAGTTCACTTCATAACAGATGGAAGTTAATTTAGCTTTTCTCAGTCTGTTTCTAATGTTCATATAAAATCAGATGATATTCTCATGTATCTTAAGTGTATTATGCAGACTTGTCTCTCAAGAACAATGAAGTCATTCCCTAAAGACTGCCAACAAACTTGCTCTGTTTGTTGTTTATTAACATTCATGCATGTGAAAAGATGACATTGTGTGATAGTCAGTTCCCTATTGCCTTTTCAAACCAGTGAAATGTCATCTCAGGGCAAAGTCCAGGCACAGAACAACACAATTAGTTTTTAATGCAGATTTAAATCAGGATTTTACATCCTGAGATCTTCAGTTTACTCAAATGGAGTTTAAAGTGCTTCGTTGCATAATACTACACAGTAGTCATATGTTTTGATTTATTCGTGTGTATACACTATCCAGTACATCATACAAAGTTTCCCTTCTTCCCCAGAGAGGAGCAAAACCTCTCTGGTGGTTTTGATTCTCTTGCTCAGTATTTTTAAAGCACTTTTTCTTGTAAAAAGCGTCAATCTGCCTGACGTTCACATGTATTTCTCTCTTTTCTCCTCAGCTCCTCGTTTTATGTGCAGGAGAGTGGGAGACAGCTCCTGTTTCAGCCGCCCACACTGGATTTCGGACCACAGTAAGTGTTTTATTTTATACATTACCCTCAATATCAGCAAATATATGTGTATATATGATCTCCATAATGGGCTTATAAAACTGTCATTTCTTTTCAAACCATACTAATATATTTAAAAGAAGTCACATGATATAAACAATGACATGTAAGTGTTCATGTTCAAATGTGGATGGATTTTTTGTGTGTTGTTTATTTATTTATTTATTAGTACTTACTCACCAAATTTTCATTTTGACCAAAAGCATTTGTAAGTGCATTTTTTTTTGTGTACGTGTGCAGCAGCATTGCTGCAAATTGCCTTTTTTGCACATGTGAATATTCATTTATATTCATCCAGGCCTGAATTTTAGTTAAAGGCATCTTTTGAGTTTGAACAGATTTATACAATACAAAGATTTACAAAGAATTTTAAGCTGTTATGTTAAGCTATTATGATGTTTAGAAATATTGTCTATAACTGAAAATAATTTTAGAAAAGTTAATACTTTCAAAACTAAACATCGTTTGACGGTCATGTAGTTTAAAGCACTTGGCTAGGCATCCATTGTAAGTGCATTGCTATAAACATGTATATTTTTTATATTTATAAATTGAAGGTTAGTCAGTTGTTGCCACAAATGTTGTTCATGAAACCTAAATGGTTTTTTAAGGTCTGTTCAGTTTTAAAAGTTTAGTTGGCTTCTTCTGCAGACAGGATGACCAAATATGGCTGAGTTTGTTCTGTTCTTCTGATGGAAGAAAGAACAGTGGCAGAGTGTGGAGTGGCCTGCACTGCTTTCAGTTTGACCTTAAGAAATAACGAGTTGGAAAGTTGTGATGTCTGTTCCAATGCTGATAGTCCCAGCTGGAGGGAGCATTACTGGTGGTTGTGACCTTTTATTTGGACACTGAGCCAAATGGTTTCTTGGTGTGATTTAGAGCTGCAACAACTAATAGATAAAATTGATAATAATTATTAATGAAAATAGTGATTTATTTAAAAACTGTCTTTGTTAGTGAAGTCACTTCACAGGAATGAAAATGTTATTTCTATGTAAAAAAAAAAACAGATTCTAAAGCTTCAAAGAAGGTCACGGGCATGTCATTTCATGCAGTCATTGCTGCATCGAGTGCTTTGGCAGAGTGCTGGTGCTGTTCAGTGCTCTTGAAAGGTATTTCATCAGGGCATAAATGGAGTAAAAGTAAACACACACCTTAAATAAGAAAGTGCAGGTCACGGCACAAATGTAAAGCAGCAGCGCTTGCATTTTCAAATGCAAAGAGTTTAAATTGCCAGCAATTGACCTTTGTCAAGCTATCACTTTTCGCCAGGACGTAATTTACATTTTACAGTTTTATTTTTATTATCCGAACATTTCAGTTTTGCAGAAGGCTCGTCCTAACATGAAGTGTGTTAAATGTTCGTGTTGTTGTTAAACTTGAAATACTTAGAGCGTGTGCATACATGTCAATCATAAGTAGTGAAACAGAGAAGGTGTGTTCAGTCATTATAATATGAGATGCCAAATTTAGGGTTATTATTTGAACTCCTATGTGTAGCACAAGTAATTATTTATTATATAACCAGTAGCTTAAACAGTTCCATATATTTGTGAAATGGAAAGTTTATTAGATATTCAAAGCTTTGTTTAAATAATGTAATTCATGTTTGCTGAATATTATTGGTAGTATATAAGCTATAATAATTTTGTATACGTTTATTGTTAGAGCTGTTAAACAGAGACAGTAATCTAATGAAGACAGAGAATGGGAGCTCTGTGTGCTCAGGCGCTGTCAAGATAAAAGTCCCACTTCTAACAGAAAAACTTCATCGTCTGATGATGATAATTAAAAAATCCCAAATATCCGATATATATGAAGTATTTATGAAAAAGCTTTGAAAACATGACAGCTTTATATGTTTAATAGGGCTGTAAATCTTTGCTGACAGGATCCATTTGATTCATGATTCTTTGGTTTTCAAGTACAATAAAAACATTGTAAATGTGAGTGACTAGAGATGGAAGCTCTATCTTTAAAAAAAGTTTACTTCAATATTTAATCAGTAAAACAATCCAGACATTACAGCATGAGAGTAGTTACCTCAGGAATACCTCAAGGCTACATATGCAAATAAAGAAAAAAGCAATATTGGCTAAATTGCTTTAATGTGTTCTGAAAGCCATAAAAGGGTTATAAATGTTGCTGTTTTATCTTTTACACGTTATAATATAATATGCATATTATATTTTTATAATATCTTATTCCCCCACATAAATATTGAATATGATCTGATAAACCATTTCCTCATAAATAAAGCCTAAAGATCAGCCATTGTTACTAAACCAAATAACTGCTATATATATTTTTTTATTTTTAATAGTTTCTTTTTAATATTTTTATAAACAAATATTTTGAAACAAGCTGCTCTAGATACACAGTGTGTATTGCATAATGTTTGACATGTATGCACAGGTAGGTAATAGTCTACACCTTGTTTTTCCTGGTACATGTTCCTGCAGTGATGCAACACACTAGTGCTTAACCTTTCTGCAGGAGCGAGAAAGAAACAGGCGTCTGGCAGCTAATTTCATCAGCGCTGCTGCACCACCATCCACATGTTATTATCTGTCTTAAACACTCACACAAACACCCCTCGTTCTCCCATCACTGCTTCCACTGGGGCACACATAGAGAGACAACAGCTTAGACCTGGAATGACATTGCTTGGGCAGTGTTGCATAATTTTATTTTACTTCTACTTTCAAATTTGGAACCCTTTTGCAAACGAGATTGCCCAGTTCTGTCTTTTTATGACTAATAACCAATAGTCATATATTTTTTTTAAGAGTTTCAGTTCTTAAGTTCTTCTTTTTGATTCAATAAACTAAATGATCATAACAAAAAAATAATAATCTTAATCATCATTTTTATTTATTTGTATTTGTTTCAGTATGTTTATTTTCATTAATATTATATCCTACAATATTAATAATGATAGTAATTATTGTTGTTGCTGTTGTTATTTTTATTATTATTATTATTTATGCCATAATATTTCTAAGTAATGCCATTGTTAAATTTTAAATTGAACTGAAATTATTTTTTTCTGTGATGCACCAAAATAATTTTTTTACAGAAATGCCAAAAACAAAATTCTACTTTTCTTTTCGCAAAAATCTACAATAATGTAGCATAATTTTAGCTTAATGTTTATCGTTGTATGCATTAAATAGACTAAATAGATTAAATAGAGTTTTGATTTGCCAAAAGTTCAGTGCATCGATATTTTAAGTTAAGTTGTATTTTTTCTTCTTTTTTTTATTTTTTTTTATGTAATTGTTACATGTCATCTTGGAATTATGGTAAAAAACAACACATGACATTCTACTCAGAATGACTCAAGAGTTATGCATTTCTATGGTAACACTATCAACGTATTCACATGCTCTCAGAACATAATTACTTGTAAACTGGGAATGTTCTGAGTGCTACAACTTGGACAATGTGACTGCTGCCAGATTCATGTAGGCGCTGCTTAGGTGCTACCTCTGAGTCCGAGGACGTGGACAGCTCTGAGTAGAACGTCACGTGTTGTCATCTCAGAATTACGGTAATTACGACATTGGCGTGAATTCAGCTAGTGTTTTAAAAGTTGAGTAATTGTCCATACAGCTGTTGGAGCGCTATTCTTTAGAAAATTGCCAAATTCAAGTGCAATTTATCAAGAGACCAGATAATAAAGAACTGATGACTGAAGTTGACAAGTTAATAAACTTAGTCTGTCCATTACCAGTGTTAAGTTTTAGTAACTGAAGATTTAGTAACTAGTCGGTCACATATGAACACTTGAGATTCAGTATTGGTTTAAATAGTGCAAAGTATCTGCAGTCGTTTTTATTGGCTGCCGTGTTTTACATGCTGATATTCACGCACCTCTTTCAAAGCTGACTTTTGACCACAGGAACATCATAACATAAAGATCTGAGCTGCTAAGCTTTCTGTGGTTAGAATCAGCTTTGAAAGGCCAACTCAATCTTTTAATAGACGTATATGGCTTTGAGTGACATTTACTTTCATCTTTGCTCAAGTGTTGTAACACTGTGATCCGCTCTTACTGTGATGCTTTGGGGAAGTGTGCACTTTGAAAGTCTGCATTTTTAGTCAGGAGACTGAAATAAATGATCTCCATTTGAGTATGGTTATGTTTCAAGGCAACGAATGTTCATAAAACCATAACATTCCCTGACATATCAGTCATTTAGATCAGTTTTTCCGTTTCACAGTGGTTGCATTCACAGTGACATGCTTTAACAAAAACATTCTGATGAAAATGATTTTGGAGTCTGCAATGCTGTATTTCTCTCTGTCATTCTGCAGGCCAGTGGGGCTGCCAAGAGCTGAAACCGTATATATCCACAACCCCAGCCCAGAGCTCCCAGTCTCTCTGCTCTCCGTGTTTACATCCAGCAGACATTTTCACATGCCTTCCTTCCACAGTAGGGTAAGTATGCACCTCGCTTCCCATTTGGGCTGCTTTCTCTGTTCCTCTACATCAGTTTAATCACTCTCATTGTCCCATATTAATGTAATCCAGCGTTCTGTGTCGTTCAGTTTCTTGCATAGTGTTTTTTTTTTTGTTTTACAGGTGATTCCACCCAGAGGGAGAACATCTTTTAAAATCATTTTCCTCCCCACAGTGGAGGGCAATGAAGAAATCTCTTTATTTATTAACACATCAACCCATGGGGTGATATCATACCAGGCAAGTTTTATAGAATTATACTATTACACAGCCATTCTTTCACTTAAGAGGTTTCATAGAGACATATTTTTACTCAGGGGCATACTAAGGGGACATGTGGGAGAGATTCATATTTAAAAGTGGTTTATTTAGCTTGGCAGCAGTACAAAAGCAATTGTAGCCGGTTGCATAAAATGACAGTGGTAAATGGTATTCCCACGGTTAGCAATCATTTAAGATTTTTTTTTTTTTCCTCAACCAAAATACATATTACAAGACAAATTTAATATTCATGACCAGACCTCTGCCTGGCAAAATTTGTGTGTTTTTTGCCTGCCTTGTTCATAACAACGCTCTTTCAGTTGTTTGTTAACTGTTGTTAACTGAATCAAGGTCACACTGTGTTTTTCTGGAAATGTAGGGCAGTTATGTATATTACAGTACATAGTGATGAGTAACAAGCTTAAATAGTACAGAACATTTTGCAATAGTCAGAATAGTGTGATACTGTATGACTGTCATCAAACAAATTCACTTTAATCATCAAAGCAATCTACGTTGGCATATATATTAGTATTCAGGTCATGTAAAGTATGTTATCTTCTGTTGTCATGTTTTCATTGTGAGTAAATCTCTGGTGATCTGATAAAAGCTGTAACACCACTGTATCAAACTACTTCATGTATGAGGAAACAAAGTCTTTAAGTCTACACTACCAGTCCAAAGTTTAGAAACGCCTACTAATTTTTTTTTTATCTCATTACCTTTCAAAAGTTGTTTTAGTTCGGTATGAAAGCTGCATTCACTTGATCAAAAATACAGTAAAAATAGTAATAGTGTACAATTTTAAATAAATGTTTTCTTTTTTCTATATATTATTTACTATATATTTTAAAATGTGATGTATTTCTGTGATTACAAAGCTCAATTTTCAGCAGTCATTACTCCAGTCTTCAGTGTCACATGATCCTTCAGAAATCATTCTAATATTCTGATTTATTGCTCAAGTAAGATTTATTATTATCAATGTTGAAAACAGTCTTTGAAATGTGTTTTGTCTCTCTCTCTCTCTCTGCCAGGTTTTTGGGGTTGGTGTCCAGGGGGGATCGGTCAAGGACGTCCATAGAAAAGATAGCGATCTGATATTTCCCCACATACAGAGCATTAATCTAACACAAACTCAGGTATGTGTATTGCATGTGGATATGCTCTTATGTGCTCTATGTGCTTAAACATGCAGATGTTCTTTTTTGTTTACTATTCTTTGTGCTGGTTGACACATGAGGTCCAGCAACAGCTGAGTGCTTCTGTCTCCTATTACTGTCGTAGCCATTGGCACACACACACACACAGGACATCATACATTAGAGTCTGTGTAAAGCAATATTAAATGTGTGTTCCAAGTTTGTAACACCACAGAAAAATGTGTTATTAACCACCCAGCCAAATTTGAATTATTAAAAAAACACCAAGTAAATAAAACGTTATTAAAATCTTGAAAAAAGAATCAGTATTCTCTGCTCTCAAACGCTGGTGGCGTGTCCGTTGTTGGCGCTGTTGGCACTGAAACCACACCCACTCGTGGGAAAGCTGCTGCCTCCCTCAACTGTCAAATACAAATAAATTTATATAAGGAGACCGAGCTTTTTTGTAAATTATCACAACCAGGTAATATGCATTTACGTGACGAAGGTACAGGTGCATCTCAAAAAATTAGAATATTGTGAAAAAGTTTCATATATTCTAGATTCATTACATGTAAAGTAAAATTTTTAACTTTTTTTTAATTTTGATGATTAGAGCTTACAGCTAATGAAAGTCAAAAATCCAGTATCTCAAAATATTACAATATTTCCTAAGATCAATCAAAAAAAGGATTTGCCAAACAGAAAAGTTCAAGTTCTTTAAAGTATGTTAATTTATGCACTCAATACTTGGTCGGGGCTCCTTTAGCACAAACTCCAGCATCAGTGAGGTGTGGCATGGAAACGATCAATGCTGAGGCACTATTGAGTCTTCAGCTCGTCTGTATTGTTGGATCGACTGTTTCTCATCTTTCTCTTGAAAATATCCCATAAATTCCATATGGGGTTCAGGTCAGGCATGTTGGCTGGCCATATCATGGTCAGCAAACCACTTGGAAGTGGTTTTGGCACTGTGAGCAGGCGCTAAAGTCCTACTGAAAAAGTAAATCAGCATCTCCATAAAGCTTGTCAGCAGATGGAAGCATAAAGTGCTCCAAAATCTCCTGGTAGACGGCTGCATTGACTTTGGACTTGATAAAACACAATGGACCAACACCAGCAGATGTCACGGCACCCCAAATCATCACTGACTTCAGAAACTTAACACTGGACATCAAGCAGCTTGGATTCTGTTCCTCTCCAGTCTTCCTCCAGACCTTGATTTCCAAACGAAATGGAAAATTGACTTTTATCTGAAAAGAGGACTTTGGACCACTGAGCAACAGTCCAGTTCTTTTTCTCCACAGCCCAGGTAAGATGCTTCTGACGTTGTTTCTGTTTCAGAAGTGGCTTGGTAGCTCTTTTCCTGAAGACGTCTGAGCGTGGTGACTCTTGATGCACTGACTCCAGCTTCAGTCCACTCATTGTGTAGCTTTCCCAAGTGTCTGAATCGGCTTTGCGTGACAGTATTCTCAAGCTTGCGGTCATCCCTGTTGCTTGTGCACTTTTTCCTACCCAATTTCTTCCTTCTAGTCAACTTTGCATTTAATATGCTTTGATACAGAACTCTGTGAACAGCCACACCTTTCAGTAATGACCTTCTGTGACTTACCCTCTTTGTGGAGGGTGTCAATGATTGCCTTCTGGACCATTGCCAAGTCAGCAGTCTTCCCCATTATTGTGGTTTCAAAGAAAAAGAGATACCCCAAATTTATACTGTAGGGATGGTCATTTAATGAAGCTCAAATGTAAATATCCTAATATTTTGAGATACTGGATTTTTGACTTTCATGAGCTGTAAGCTCTAATCATCAAAATTAAAACAAAAAAACTTTTGAAATTTTTTACTTTACATGTAATGAATCTTAAAATATATGAAAGTTTCACTTTTTGAAATAAGTTACAATAAAAAAATTAACACTTTCACTATATTCTAATTTTTTGACCTGATGCTAACCAGGTGCATGAGCAGCTACGCTAACGGTAATGCTCAGTGGCTCCAGTAAATCGCTATCAGCCAAAAATGTCACTCGCAGGAGCGTTTCCACTGAACGTCCCCACTGACGCTACTTGTTATCTCTTGCGCGTTGATCTCAACCTTATGGTGTTATAGATCTGTTAGGGGAGGCTGGCGATCGTGCTCAGTGGCTCCAGTGCATGACCATTTACCGCTGTTTTCCACTGGACAGGCAGTGGTGCCAGAGCAATATTAGAAACCGACTTAAATATTGTATATACAACCCCAAATCAGAAAAAGTTGGGACAGTAGAAAACCAAAAATGTGACATTTCATTCGTTCAGGACCATTTGGCATTCGCTGCAACACATTTTCAAAAGCACTGGCAGGGAGCAGAACCCTTTCAAAGATACGTTTCAATGTTCCCAATGTTCCTCATGTGACATAACATAATTAAAAGATTAAAGGAATCTGGAGGAATTTCAGTGCGTAAAGGACAAGGGTGCAAGCCTAAGCTTGATCTCCGATCCCTCAGGCGGCACTGCATCAAGAATCGACATTCATCTATAAGCGATATCACCACATGGGCTCAGGACTACTTTGGCAAACCTTTGTCAAGTACCACAATACGTAGTTACATCCACAAATGCCAGTTAAAACTGTACTGTGCCAAAAGGAAGCCCTATGTTAACAGTGTCCAGAAGCGCTGTCGACTTCTCTGGGCTCGGAGGCATCTGGTACCCCTTTTCCACCAAGGCAGTTCCAGTGCTGGTTCAGAGCCAGAGCCTAGTTTCAAACCAGTTCTTTGTCTTTCGACACCCAAAGCACCAGCTCCGAACCAGCAAAAGCGGTTCGTAAGTAGCACCAAAACATTGTTGGGCTAGAAGGAAGAACCGCTTGCGTCAGGGGCTGGGGGCGGGGTTACCGTGAACAACAAGACGAACAGAAACTTTGGACCGCCATATTTGAAATAGCAGCTAAACACGGACACGTTGGATTCGCCGTGTTTGGATGCCGTTGTAGATTCGCAAAGCCATGAACGTCAATAACAACACAACGTCCGCCATTGTTGATAGTTTGTTTAGGCTTGTTCGGGATGGATCGGCGCTATGCGGACCGTTCGGTGCGAGGCATCGGGGTGCTGCGGGAGCGACTGGAAAGCTGACGGCTCTTTATGCTTTTGGATCGCTCTCGCGGTGCTTTAGTGTGTTGTGTGCCGATCGATCTGCGTGGCGCGATGCACCTCGATCAAGTCTTTTGTGTTTGGCGCAGCCGCGCTAGTGAAACGAAACATGAAACGTATTCAGTGACGCAAGTCCTGGCTCTGTATTGGCTCTCTAGCCAGTGGAAAAGCAACCGGTTCTTAAAGGGCTCGCCAGTCGAACCAACTAAGAACTGGCAGTAGCACTGGCTCTGAACTAGCACCTGGTTCCTGCTGGTGGAAAGGGGGTATGGGATGGACCATCACACAGTGGAAACGTGTACTGTGGTCAGATGAATCAGTATTTCAGGTATTTTTTGGGAGGAATGGACGCCGTGTGCTCCGGACCAAAGAAGAAAAGGATCATCCAAACTGTTACCAGCAACAAGTCCAAAAGCCAGGGTCTGTCATGGTATGGGGTTGTGTCAGTGCCCTTGGCAAATGTAACTTGCACTTCTGTGATGGCACCATTAATGCTGAAAAGTACATAGAGATTTTGGAGCACAATATGCTGCCTTCAAGAAGACATCTTTTCCAGGGACGTCCATGCATATTTCAACAAGACAATGCAAAACCACATTCTGCACACATTACAAAGTCCTGGCTGCGGAGGAAGAAGGTACGGGTACTTGACTGGCCTGCCTGCAGTCCCGACCTGTCTCCGATAGAGAATGTGTGGCGCATTTTGAAGCGCAAAATGTGACAACGAAGACCCCGTACTGTCGCCCACCTTAAGACTTGTTTGCAGGAAGAATGGGACAAAATTACACCTGAAACACTTCATCACTTGGTGTCTTCAGTCCCTAAACGTCTTTTAAGTGTTGTGAAAAGGAATGGCAACATTACAAAGTGGTAAATGCTTTATTGTCCCAACTTTTTTTGGAATGTGTTGCAGGTCTGAATGACAGGAAAGGATGTATATTTACAAATGACATGAAGTTGACCAGACAAAACATGAAATATTTTGTTCATATTGTCTGCAATGAAATACAAGTCAAAGTAAATTTAGAAATCACTACTTTCTTTTTTTTATTTGCGTTTTCCATACTGTCCCAACTTTTTCTGATTTGGGGTTGTATAAAATGTTTCAAAATAAATATGTAAAAATACAGATACAAAAAAGAAAGTAGTGAATTCTAAATTTACTTTGACTTGTATTTCATTGCAGCAATATGAACAACATCTCACTGAAATATAGACCTTCGTTTATGTTTTGTCTGATCACCTTACATGTCATTTGTAAATATACATCCTTTCCTGTAACATTCAGACCTGCAACACATTCCAAAAAAAGTTGGGACAGGAGCAATTTAGGGCTAGTTTTATGAGGAGATATTGCTGTTAGCATAATGATGTGTTTTGAAACAGTTGATGTCAAGCAGGTGATTGTACTTATGATATGGTACAAAAGCAGCATCAAGAAATCGTCTAGTCCTTTAGGAGCAAAGATGGGCACGAGGATCGCCAGTTTGCCAACAAATACGTGAGAAAATTATTGAAATGTTAATAAAAACAATGTTCCTTCATAGAAAGATAGGAAGAGATTTGGATATTTCACCTTCAACAGTGCATAACATAATTAAAAGATAAAGCTTCGGATCTTCCAATCTGGAGGAATTTCAGTGACGTAAAGGACAAGGGTGCAAGCCTAAAGCTTGATCTCCGATCCCTCAGGCGGCACTGCATCAAGACTGCTATTGACATTCATCTATAAGCGATATCACCACATGGGCTCAGGACTACTTTGGCAAACCTTTAGGTCAAAGTACCACAATACGTGAGTTACATGATTTCAGCCCAAATGCCATCCTGTACTGTGCCAAAATGGGAAGCCCTATGTTAACAGTTCCAGAAGCGCTGTCTAACTTCCACAATTCAGTACTACATAGTTTAGGTCATCTGGTACCCCTTTTCTACCAGGCAGTTCCATGTGCTGGTTCAGAGCCAGAGCCTAGTTTCAAACCAGTTCTTTGTCTTTCGACACCCAAAGCACCAGCTCCGAACCAGCAAAAGCGGTTCGTAAGTAGCACCAAAACATTGTTGGGCTAGAAGGAAGAACCGCTTGCGTCAGGGGCTGGGGGCGGGGTTACCGTGAACAACAAGACGAACAGAAACTTTGGACCGCCATATTTGAAATAGCAGCTAAACACGGACACGTTGGATTCGCCGTGTTTGGATGCCGTTGTAGATTCGCAAAGCCATGAACGTCAATAACAACACAACGTCCGCCATTGTTGATAGTTTGTTTAGGCTTGTTCGGGATGGATCGGCGCTATGCGGACCGTAACGGTGCGAGGCATCGGGGTGCTGCGGGAGCGACTGGAAAGCTGACGGCTCTTTATGCTTTTGGATCGCTCTCGCGGTGCTTTAGTTGTTGTTGCCGATCGATCTGCGTGGCGCGATGCACCTCGATCAAGTCTTTTGTGTTTCTCTGTAAGTTCTTAAAGGGCTCGCCAACTAAGAACTGGCAGCTAGCACCTGGTTCCTGCTGGCAGTGGAAACGTGTACTGTGGTCATGAAAGCAGCCAAATTACAGCCACTTCTGTGATGGCACCATTAATGCTAGGAGCACAATATGCTGCCTTCAAGAAGACATCTTTTCCAGGGACGCTGCAAAACCACATTCTGCACACATTTGCGGAGGAAGAAGGTACGGGTACTTGACTGGCCTGCCTGCAGTCCCGACCTGTCTCCGATAGAGAATGTGTGGCGCATTTTGAAGCGCAAAATGTGACAACGAAGACCCCGTACTGTCGCCCACCTTAAGACAGGAAGAATGGGACAAAATTACACCTGAAACACTTCATCACTTGGTGTCAGTCCCTAAACGTCTTTTAAGTGTTGTGAAAAGGAATGGCAACATTACAAAGTGGTAAATGCTTTATTGTCCCAACTGTCTGCTGAAGGATGTATATTTACAAATGACATGAAGTTGACCAGACAAAACATGAAATATTTTGTTCATATTGTCTGCAATGAAATACAAGTCAAAGTAAATTTAGAAATCACTACTTTCTTTTTTTTATTTGCGTTTTCCATACTGTCCCAACTTTTTCTGATTTGGGGTTGTATAAAATGTTTCAAAATAAATATGTAAAAATACAGATCACAATGCAAACAGGAGAAGTCTCGTGTTTCGGTCGTTACGATCGCAATGACAACATCTCACTGAAATGTAGACCTTCGTTTATGTGTTTTTGACCTACACTGTACATGATGTGAGAACAGTTAACATTAGCTATTTAGGTTTGTACGTTAGGATTGATTAGTTTTAGCCAGAGATACCTTGCTGAAGCACAAGATGACATTAAAGTTCTGCTTGAGCAGATGAAAATTGTAACTTAATGAGAGTATGACAATCAGAAAATGATCGTTTTCGTCTTCATTGGGATTGGGGTTGAATGCTTAGGCACATTTTTGCTCAGTTTTGTTTGGGCTTAGGAAATGTAATAAAATAAATTCTATTGCCTATCCGCTTGGGATACCTGAAATCAGTGTTTCAAGTACCCCAGGCACATCGGTTTGCCATTTTTGTAGCATAAACACCATCAAACCGATGAAAGCTTCGGATCTTCCAATGTTTCTCTATGACGCTGAAACCTAAAGAAGTACTAACTGTATAACTCAACGGGATAGTTGGAGCCATTTTGGTTTTGCTTTAACCTATTAAACAAACAAACAGAAATATAAAAACTTCATTAACATCAGAGCTGTTAATAAATAAAACAATGAATATAAAATTATTGATTTTGCAGTTAATACATCACATTTAAGTTTAGTTCCAAGACAATATGCCAGATATTGGCAGTTATTTTATAAACATATTACTATAAGCATTGCTGTTTACCTGTCTTATAATCTTCACAATAGAAATCTGCATCACAAGACTGCTGTATATTTCTTCTCAGTGTTGATGGTTTGACAGAGGTAGACGATGGTCTGTTTTATCTCATATAGGAGTTCTGCAGGGTCTCGGGTCTCATAAACAAGTTTAAATATAGATGCGCTTCTGTTGTAGCGGCCACATTCAAAGTAAGCTCTGTGTTTGGATGAAGCCACTGCAATTTCACTGGCTCTTGTGCTGAATGATAACTGAATATAAATGGCTATTCCTCTAAGATCCAACAGATCCCATGGCTAAGATCCAACAGACTGGTCTGCTGGCACAAGATGACCCCTGTCCTTACTTTGATAATCTGACAATAGAGGAGAATGCGTGAATGTATTCAAACCTGTACCTTCACACTGACTAATTTGAGATAAATTTAAGGTGGTTATATGTGGCGTGACGCTGTGTTGGTTCTACCTTATTAGCTAAAAGTGAGCATGACCAGATAATTACCACATACATTTTTGAGGAGAGATGACTTAACCCTGGTATTCACTTATAATTTGGCTAAGTGCAGTACAGCTGACTTGTAAAGATACTGTATTGTTGATGTTACAGACTTGATAACAGTAAGGGATGTTTCACCTATCGACAACTTCTGAAATCTTGCCACTCTTGGAAGAAGGGTGCTCAATTAAATGGGTTCTTCTGACATTTCACACCGATTCGCTGTCATATTGCAGTGCCTCATTTTTCACCACGGACAATCAGTGTCTTGCTGTTGTTTTTAAGGGGATAAGCCACCTAAGGCTATTAAGTGTTAAAATTTTGTTTGTTCTGTCATAATTTATTTGCAAAAATCACTTGGTAAGCAACTAGCTTTTGAGTGTAAATTCAGTTCACTTTTGTAGATGGAGATGACTACCTGTCTTTTAAAGGGCCCATATTAGTGACTGATGGTTTTGAATGTATTTAATTATTTATGTTGCCTGAAGAGGTAGAGGAAATGAAACTTAACATCTTTAATGGAGAACACACAAAGAATGAACAAAAAACCTGCACTGGGCCTCTGAAGATGCATTTGCTGCCTTAGAATCATTAAAACACTTTTTGTTCACTATTGAAACTGCCTCACAAAAATGTTTTTTCCTATTTTGTGTTGTATTATATATTGTTATAATAATATTAAGTTGCTGCAGATGAAAGTGTCTGCTTAATGTAAATTAGATGTATTGTTGTGATCATTTAATTTGTCTGAAAAGAGCTTCTGAGCTAAAGAATTTGAATGGTCTTTCTCTTTTGCTCCTGCAGGAAGATGCTTCTAATATAACAATTTTAGGTCTGCTGCTTGACTGCAGTTTACCAAAAATGTTCTACAATCAGCCCCAGGTAAGATGTAATCCCAGTTTCAGGAACTGTTTTAAGGCCTGTTCACACAAAGACTAATATTCAGGATGAAAACTGGGTGCGATAAACATTTGTGACTCTTGACCGCAAAACCAATCTTAAGTCGCTGGGGTATATTTGTAGCAATAGCCAAAAATACATTGTATGGGTCAAAATTACTGATTTTTCTTTTATGCCAAAAATCATTAGGAAATTGAGTAAAAATCATGTTCCATTAAGATATTTTGTAAATTTCCTACTTTAAATATATCAAAACTTAATTTTTGATTAGTAATATGCATTGCTAAGAACTTAATTTGGATGACTTTAAAGGCAATTTTCTCAATATTTAGATTTTTTTGCACCCTCAGATTCCAGATTTTCATCTGGTTGTATCTCGGCCAGATATTGTCCTATCATAACAAACCATACATCAATGGAAAGCTTATTTATTCAGCTTTCAGATGATGTATAAATGCTTATGGACCACAAAACCTTTATGACTGGTTTTGTGGTCCAGGATCACATTAGTACTTCAGTTGAATGAATGGCTGTTAATTTGAATGCATCTGTTCAGATTGAAACAAACATTTGCATGTCGTAAATGCAGCAGTTTTTTTATGGAGATATGTTCTCATTTCTGTGAAGAAAACTAGCCAAGCTATATGATTTATGCTTATGGTCACATGCCCAGACCTGCTGCTGTTACATAAAACTACAGTTTGGTAACTATTTTGCTAAGAGGCAGTGAATAGCAGAGAAAGATTTCGGAACCAGCTCTCTTGTATCTGTACTCTTGTAGTTGGTGTTGTTTTATAAACACTGCAGCATATACAAAAAATGTACAGTATGAAAACATGCAAATATGGTTTGAATTAATTTCTTCTCCAGGACAAGCAGGTGTCAGAAACTGAAGGTTGTGCACTTTGTGTCCCAGAAAACTGTTATATTTCTGCTTTTCTATAAGTGCCACCTCAGAGAGTGAATTTACATTTTCCTGCAGCCTGTTTTTTATGAATTGGTTTGAACAGACAAACAGCATAATTAAATTGTGCCAAATTTTCATACCAAACATTCATGTTTGTGTGAACAGGCCTTGAGAAATTACTATTTTACCACTACTTCTACTTCTGCATATGAGGAACTGTAGGTACTTCCTAATGGCAGTGGAAATGTGGGAGATCCTGTAGCCAGTGATTATTCAAATGCACATAAAAAAGCAGTTTTTTACAGTTTTCTCCCTTTTAAACTAATTGTCTCAGATTTGTCTCTTACCTTAGCAGATCCATTGTTAATGGCATAAAACCGACAAAATATTCAGAGAGTAATGAAAGTTCGGGTCCAAACCTGACATCCTCTATCGTTGTTGTTGCATGAGGAAAAAAACTTTTCTTCCATTTACTGTTTAGCATAACAATATTGTTCGCAGAAACAACATCTCTAGATTGAGTCCCTGTCGGTTTACAGTATCATTGTAGGTTTACAGTATCATTGTAGGTGTGAATGCAGGAAGGAAAAGCCTCCTTAAGTGTATAGCTCCTTGTAGAGGTCTCCTTCCAGTTAGTCCTTGTTGGAAAGTCCTGGAACTTCATGTTGGAACGCAGCTAATAGCTCAGTAGGGAGTTTATGTTTCTGTCAACACCTATCCACTCAGAGACCATGCACACCAACATCTAATTCTTTTCAAATTAAGCGTACACATTTAATCATCTACCGAGGAGACTGCTTTAGTTGCGTTGATTTACAAGTTATTTGGTGATTGAATGTTGGGACATGGCATGCTTAGTTGGAATGCTTTGCATTCCTGTGATTTGTGTTGACGGGTGTCTAGCGTGTCGATGAATTGTGTCTTTACGTTTCTCTCTCTTTCCTCACAGGGTTGGTGTTTAGTATCCGAAGAAGGCAGAATTGCACTTCAGATCAGTCTTTCTGAAAGAGGGGAAAGGCAGACCCACTTGGACAAACTCAAGCCATACGTGCTTGAAAATATTGTGGTGCTGCTGGTCCTCCCACCACCAGATGCTGTCTGTATGTCCATTTGTACTTTTATCCATATTTTTCAGTGACAATTTTTTTTTTTTTTACACATCTAGCTCTTCACACTTTTAGATTATAAACTCATTTGTTTTCTGCTGCAGATACAAGAAATGCATGACTTGATTTTTGATTCATATCCTCCTAGCAATATTTGTGAATTTTTGTAAGAATTTTGGCTTCTTTATTTATTTATTTATTGGCTTTTATTTATTTTTTCCGGTGATCTTTGACTTTATTTTGACCTTATTAGCATTTGTTTATCTTTTGCTAAGATTCTCATACAACACAAACCAAAAAACATTTTTCAGTTTGAGCAAATGTATGGTGTCACTGGGCAGTTTGTTGCGTGGCAGCTGTGTCCATTGTGTTTTCACAATCCCCATGTGAGATTGGCATGATTCTGTTTTAACACGTTTCCACTCACACTTTTTTGTTTGGACTTCTGGATTGTACTCATGGGTTCGTGGGGCCCTAGGCGAGATCATAAAAAATGCATCCCAGTGGTGTAAAAATGTCATAACATATAAATAACCTCAGAATTACAACAATATATATATTTTTTTCTTTTAATGCAACAGATTAATTGTAAACAAACAACAATTAAGGCAGAGAGATATGCAAAAGCAAACAGGCCTACAAGTCTTTGTTTACACTGCACCCAAATCAATTTGTTTTTGAAATTCAGTCCCACTTTATATTAGGTGGCCTTAACTACCATGTACTTACATTTAAATTAATAATTTGGTACAATGCACTTTTTGTGTACATACATGTTTTTACATTGTACTTATATTTTTAGAAATATGTAATTACATCTGTAATTAATTTCTGTAATTACATTTAGAATTACACTGTTGACCCATCCCTTACCACTTAACCCACCCTTAAACCTACCCACACCACCAAACCTGTCCCTAACCCGTATCCCACCTCAATAGCAGCAAAAGTGTTTTGCAATACAATATGACCACAATAAGTACATTGTACTTATTTTTTGATGCAAGTACATAGTAGTTAAGGCCACTTAATATAAAGTGTGACCTGAAATTCTTTTTTAAGACAATTTTAAAATGTTACAGAATATTTTAATTTCATATAATTGCCGTTCTTTTAAAATTTCTGTTCATTAAAGACATGAAAAAAATTATTCCACCAACTTAATCACCACAACTGTTTTCAACGTTAAGGTTAAGAAGGAATATTTCTTGAGCACCAAATTAGCATATTAGGATGATTTCTAAAGGATCATGTGACACCAAAGATACCAGCTTTGCCATTGCATTACAGTTTAAAAATATATTAAATTAGAAAACTAAATACTAATTAATTATAACAAAATCTAACAATATTGCTGTACAGTATTAAAAAAATAAATAAATGCAGTCTTGGTGAGCATAAGAGACTTTAAAAAACAACAATCATATCCATTCAAGCATTTCAACTTTTTAATGTTAGTGTACATGTTATTAAACTCTACTACATTTGAATTTACTGCTTGTACCATGTAGTAGTGTGACTCAAAGCACTTTGTTTTTCATTAATTTTCAGTATTGAATAATCTAATGAGTCAGTTATTTCATCTATACCACAGACGTGGAAATAATTATATCACCTGGAGACATCTTGTCATAGATTTAATCTCTGCTTTCAAAACCAGCAGCCTACTTGAACTTTTCAATAAACACTAAGATAATGAGCATAGACTCTATTTCACTTCCTTATGGAAATGTTTACTCTAATAAGATACTCTTTGTATCTGATCCATAATTGCTTAATCACTCAGGTATGAATTAATAAAAATAATTTAGTATGAAATTACAGAATGATTGGTGAATGATTTTAGTGAATTAACCAAACAGCATGTTAATTTTCAAGGAAAATTCCGCTCTGAAATGTCCTGGGCTAAAGTGTCATTCAAACACAGATAATGAGATAGAAGGGAACCATAACTTCCTAGTTTCATGAGTTACACCTACCTGGATTTGAAACGTTTTTTCTGCTTGGCCACCAACGCCCAACAAATAACTTTCCCTGGTATCATAGCACCACCTTGTGGCTTTCCTACTGTGCACTCTCTCTTTTTTTTTCAAGTTTTTTTCAAGTATGGACCCATTTATAAATTATATTTCATAATTATGTATTTTTATTCCAGCAGATCCCAGAATAGGAGTGTTCATGTTGAACTCGGGGGTTAAAAAGCTCTTTGTTAAGGTATGTGCACACAGGACAGCACAGATTCTAATGAGGTTAATTATGCATGTAAACTGATATGGTTTATGAACATGTGGATCGTGCTGCATGACATGACTTGTGTCTTTTTTAGGAGATCCAACTCTTGTCAAGAACAGACAGCAGCGTAGAACTCACTGAAGTGCTGCTCAAGCCTTCCGCTACTAATTTCACTCAAGTGGCTTCACTCTTCTGTAGACGTCAGTAGCCTAAAATTCTCATGTGTATTCTGATTGTTTATACTGGACATGCTATGGTGTTAGCCGTGTTTTATTTCATTGTCTTTCACTTTTTTGTTTGTAGGCTCTTTGTCAGCTAAAAGTCAAAGATGTCCAAGTCAGATTGGCCTGCAGATTTTAGCAAACAGAACAGTGAATTTATATCCACTGCTAAAAAGCACACACAGGTAATGATTTCTGTGTTAAGAGTGTATTTACTGCAAATTACCATAATGCTTTTATTATTAACATTATCTGTTTTTAAATCAATTTAAATCACCATTGGACAGCAAATGCACAATAGGCCAAAAATAAAACAAATTCAAATGTTACGTAATAAAAACATTGTAAAACATTTTGCAAGTTTTAAATATGGTATCATTAATAATTGCATAAATACACTTCTTGTTCAAAAGTTTGGGGTCAGTACGATTGTTTTTAAAGGAAATTAATAAGCAATAAGCAAGGATGTTTTAAATCGGTGAATACTGGAACACTGAAGTATGCTGAAAATTCAGATTTGCCATCACAGAAGTAACTTTTTATATATATATATTGAAATAGAAAACAGTTATTTTAAATTGTAATATATCACAAAATTGCTGTTTTTACCATATTTTAATCAAATAAATGTAACCTTGCATTTTTTTAATGTTTTTAGCCTCTAATGATTAATAAGAGTTTATTTTCTAAAACATTTGAAAATCTTACACATTATAAACTTGTGTAAGTGAATGGTAGTGTACTTCCTTCAACTCTTTATAATTAGGATATAAAATATATAAAGTAACCTAGTAAATGCTGTGTTCATGATTTTTGATGCAGTTCTACTAAATATTTGGTTGCACTTTATTTTACAGTACGTGTAATTACATGTACTTACAATGTACTTACCCAAGAAAGTACTGGTAATATAAGGTAACTACATGGGGTAGGGGTAGGTTTAGGGGTAGGTTCAGGGTTAGTACCTAGTTATTACCTAGTTATTGTAATTACTACAATAAGTACATAGTATGTACATGAGGAACAGGACTGTAAAATAAAGTGCTACCAAATATTTAGCCTTGTTTTTACAAAGTTGTTCCTCTCTGTTTCAGATGGTCCAGCTCTGAGCTGAGTTCTTTAGTTCAGCTCAGACAGAAGCAGAGGGGCTCAGAGCATGTTGAGCTCTGGCTGTCCAACCCCTTCCCCATCACCTTCAGAATCACTAACATCTCCCTTTCACAGCATAAACTCTTTAAGGTAATGTTTACCTGAACAGAAGAGACTTGAATGTCCAGTAACCACATGACTTTAGAACAGATGAATGGATTGCAGGACACTTGGCGACTAAATAATGTGGATTTTTTTTTTTCTTCCTGCTTTGTAATTGAGATAATGAATAGCTGGTGGGTTAATGACTCTATTTAATTTTTTTACTTAGTCAACGTAGTACTTAAAATGCACAATAAAAACTAAATAATATAATTGCTTTTAATAGTATACAAAAGTACAATTCACAAAAATAGTAGCCTATATTAGTCTGAACTATACAGTTTTTACAGCTTTACTAAGATGTAAATTTTCCCAATTTATAGGTTGTAAATGTGACAAAGTCCCTGGAGGTGAGCCCTGGTAGCTGGAAGCTTCTGTCTCTTCAGCTGCTCAGCAAATCTTTACCCACAAACCTCAAAACCACAGTTACCCTGACAACCAATGTAGGGGTTCCAATGGAGCTTCACCTCCAAACGTATTCTTCTGCCTCAAAGGTAAAGCTTGACTACATCAGCATAAAAACTCTTAAATAAGAGATAAGGTTCACGTCCTCTTGCTGTGTTGACGGAAACCTGATGATGGATTAAATTCATTCTTTACCGCATAGACAAAATGCATTGAAATGTTTTTCCTCAGCAGGGAGGTGTTATGGTTGAGTCTTCTGAGGAGTGTGAACGGCTCTGTTCTCTTCGTTTGTCCAGATCAGGTGAGACAAACACACCTGGACACATATGTGTTTTTGTAGACCAGTGGATCTCAACCGTTTTGACTTCAAGGTCCACCATTGTCCTAAACGATATTCAAAGTTTATGTTTTGAAAACTTGTTTTAATTTAGTTTCTGTAAATGAAAAAAGCCCAAATAATTTATATAAAATAATTAATCAAAATGATTACATTTCACAATGTTCTGCAAGATTCCCACACTTTTTACCCACTGAATTTACATGACCCTTCCAGTCCATCATGATTTACTGGACAAGGATTAAGGATAAAAAATAAAAAATACAAGTATTGGCTTCTACCCAATAAATGATTTTAGAGCTTGGCGTAACTACCCCATAATACCCCATGGGATTGCAAGATTTTTTTAATTTGCATGATTTATTCAGGTCTAGAAATCACAATTTTAAAATTTTCCTAGTCTGTGGGAAAGCATTGTAAGCAGTGTTTTTTTTTTTTTTGTTTGTTTGTTTTTTTAAATTTAGTTTTCATTAATATTTTAATTCATTTTTATGAATATAGTTTTCATTATAATTAAAAAAAAATTCCCCTTAGGTTTTTTTCTTTAATGTCTAATTTCTTTAATGTTTTAATTATTATTTTTTTTGGTAACACTTTAGTATAGGGACCAATTCTCACTATTAACTAGTTGCCTATTAGCATGCCTATTATTAAAATATTTGCTGTTTATTAGTACTTATAAAGCACATATTGTGCATGATCATATTCTACATCCCTAATCCTACCTAATACCTGAACTTAACAACTATCTTATTAACTATTAATAAGCGTCAAATTAGGAGTTTATTGAGGCAAAAGTCATAGTTAATGGTTTGTTAATAGCAAGAATTGGACCTTAAAATAAAGTGTGACCAATTATTTTTAGTATTATAGTACATGTAGTTAAACTACATAATTAAACATGCTGCCTTGATCTAGCTGAAATAAATTAAGTTTACATTTCTTTTTTCTTTTTTTGTCAGTTAACATTTATTTCAAGTAACAATGTTTTTTTTATGGTTTTAGTTTGTTTTACTTTACTATAAAACTCTCTTGAGGAAGTAAATAAAAAAATAAATAATTATGAGTTGTTTCAGCTTATTTTATTGCTTGTTTTGCCTTATTTTAAGTCATCTTGAGGCCCCCCCCAGTAGCACTGTTGTAGTCACATATCATAACTTTGTACTAAAAATTGATTGAATAGTTTTTGGCATGCTAGTTTTTGCATTTTGTATGTGTATGAACTTGCAGGACGTGTTGAGTGGCAGCAGTCCCTTCTCCCAGAATCCTCTTCATCTCTCTGGAGAGTGGACAGCAGTCTAGCCTCTTCACTCTGTAGCCGGTGGCACTGTAGCAAAGAGCTTTCTTGCAGGTAAACATGCTTGAATGTAGAATCAAACACGTGGGGACAAATAGGCTACTCATTTTGAATGCCGTTTAAACATATATGCATTCAATCATCTTTTTTTGTCTTGTGTGTGTTTTATTCAGGTGGCCCAGACTTCCTGCAAACCACTCTTCACCTCTGGATTTTGGGGCCACACCTGTCAATGATAGTAAGGTATGCCAAACACTAATAAAAGAACAAAAGGAGCATCTTTAGTGAGAATCTTCAAATGTCAATCAAACATGCCACCTTTTGATGCATGGCATGGGATTTTTATCATTGTTTGAACTATTAATGTAAATCACTAATCCAGGTGAAGAATTTCACTCTGAAAAACCCAACGGGTTCAGTGGTGTCTGTGGAGATCCGAACCCTGTCCTCATACCCAGTTCCGCTTGAAGCCCTCGACATGTTGACCAAATGGTACATACTGTAAACACACACTCATATGGCCTAAATTCTGTTCTGCCAAAAACCTTCATTGCAAAATAAAATATAAACAATATTAAATTGAATATTTAGTACATGTAAATAAGACATGTATTTACACATAAATTACACATTTTTATTTCAGTTTTAGTCATTTATTACTTCAGCTTATTTTGTTTCTATTAGTTGCCAAGGCATTTCTTTCTTTTTTTAGTAGTGTTAGTTAGCAGTAACAACAATGTTAATGAGAAATAACATCTGAAATCATATTATGTATGCATCTGTTTCTAGGTTTAATATTAGCCCACTGTCTGTGAATATCAGTACAACAGAGTTTCTTCTATTGGCTACTAATCACAAGGTGAGGTCATGACCTTTGAATAGCCTTGTTAAGCACATTGAGTATATATAATGTAGTTAATGTGAGTATATGTGTAGTTAATGGATAGTTAATGTGTCTTATGGTAACTCTGGTTATAGTGTACTCATGTTTTTGCAAACAGGAAAGTGAAAGAGGCAGTGTGTTGAGATTCCTTCTTCAGCCGTGGGAGTCGAGGACGGTTTCTGTGGCGTACCAACCCACAGAACACAAGCATGTTACCTCACTGCTCCTCATCAGGTACTGCTCTGCCCAAATGAGTTGTAACTGAGGTATTAAAGGGATGGTTCACACAAAAATTAAAATTCTGTCATTAATTACTCACCCTCATGCCGTTCCAAACCTGCAAGACCTTTGTTCATCTTTGGAACACAAATTAAGATATTTTTGATGGAATCTGAGAGCTCTCTGACTCTTTCATAGACAGCAAGGATATTACCACGATCAAGGCACAGAAACGTAGCAAGGACATCGGTAAAATAGTCCATGTGACATCAGGAGTTCAACTGTAATTTTACGAAGCTACGAGAATACTTTTTGTGCACAAAGAAAACAATAATAACATAATTTCTTCTCCCTGAGTTGCCGTCTTCCATTTTGGAGAGTATCCCAGAACGTAGTCAACATAATCAGTGTTTTTTACGTTTAGTAGCCAGCGCGCACATACGTTTCTGTGTGTTGATCGTGGTAATATTCTTGCTGTCTATGGAGGATCAGAGATCATCAAACATATCTTAATTTGTGTTCCGAAGATGAACGAAGGTCTTACGGGTTTGGAACGACATGAGGGTGAGTAATTAATGACAGAATTTTCATTTGTGGGTGAACTAACCCTTTAACATAACATTGAGCTATTTAATTATATATTTAACAGATTAAGGGGAAAAAGGATTTGCTTTGTTGGGATGTTGCTATGGACAGTACTGCAATGCATGGTCATGAAAAACTGAAATTATCAGGAAGTTTTTATTTAAAAAATTCATAATTGGTTCACAATTTGGTCTGAGTGTTAGTGATCCCCATCCACTAAGCACATACTATAGGAAATGTTCGTGGGCATTTATAGTAGAAGCTTTGTATGTATGATGTAATGAATGACATGATGCAACATTTTGACAAAATGTTATTTTTTCTCACTTTAACTAATACACACAAAATGTTTTGGATTAAGGCGCGGTCACAGAATGCTGGTTGGTCTGAAAGTGACTTCTGTGCGAGTAGTTGCATTACACCATTGACTGCGGCTTTCCTTGTTGTGGTTGTTGTTGTTTTCTCAGTGTTGCTATGAGTTTCTATGCTAGTTGTTAGCACACCATAATTGTGGCTGTGTCTGTTTGTTAACAGGAACAACCTGACCGTGTTTGACATGGTTATGGTTAAAGGATCTGGGGCAAAGGAGCTCCTGAGAGTAGGAGGGAAGCTCCCCGGGCCTGCAGCCTCACTGCGCTTCAATGTGCCCCAGTCAACACTCATGGAGTGCGGAGATGGTGAGCTGTGCTTCTCCTGTCATTTCTAAGAGTTTGTTGAAAATACACTAGTGGTGGTAGAAGTAGTGATTGTTCTCAAATTAATTGGTCTTATGGTTTTTTTTTTTTTTTTGTAATGAATTCAGTAATTACAGTTACATTGAATTACACTCTTGATCTAAAATACCTATTTGAAGTACCCTTTGAGATTTTAAGTTAATATTTTAATAATTTAACAACACATTCACATGTCTTTAGCCTGTGAAGTTTCAAACCAAACAAAAATCAATGAAATGCATACAATTATACATGCTTAACAGATCACTTGTTAAATATTCACATACCTAGAAATATGAGATAATGTGCTTGTTAATGTTTACTAAGGAACTTACGAAACTTTACCTTATGATTAACAGATCGTTATTCAATGTAAATTAAAATGTTTATGAATGTCATTAAACTTTCAATTAATATGAACATGTACTTGATTGATCATGGAATGATTTTGACAGATGGTTTACAATGATTAAAAGTTTCATTAATAAATTTTTAAAAAACATAATGCTTAAACGGATCATTAGTTAATGCTTACAAATGTCAATAAACTTACTTTGTCTTACAACCATGCAGTTTTTAAAAATCAACAAATTCTGACAAATTAAGCAATGATTAAAAGCTTGTTTGTTAATGTACTTTTGCTCATTAAACTTAATTTTCTTATATTACCTGCTGCTCTTTTTTACGTTGACAAATGTTAAAAAAAATTGCTTAGTAATTTTAAAAACTTTACTAACTTTTCATGTTAACAATATACGTTAACTCATAATCACAGTTTGTAACGGTTGTATAATTGGTCTGTTTGTTGTGTAGACTTGTACTATTTTCACATCTTAACAAATATTTTATTAATTATGTGTTCATGTTTTTGCAGTACCCAATCTAAAGACTATTTATCATTTGTAAATGTTTATAAATGTTTACTAATCAATCATTAGTACTTTTATGAGCAGTTATCTCTATGGCAAAATGTGTCCCAAATGACCTGGATTCACCCTATTTATGCATGTTTACATATCATTTATTAATTATCTGTTAAGGTTTTTGCAGTACCCAATCTAAAGTTGAGACTATTCATCATTTGTAAATGTTTAGAAATGTTTACTATTCATTTAGTATCTTTATGGGCATTGGACTGTTTGAACATCCTAGAACAAAGTTTGTGTAAAGGGTGGTTAGTTAAGTTTAGCTAAATGCTTGCTAAAGACATCAAACACATTGTAATGTTGGTGCAAAACATGGATATTCCTTATGCACCCAACAGGATATTCCTTGAACCATACATCAACAGGAGAAAACAAATCAATTTTTCAAGAGAACTTCATTTATTTATCAAAACAATGTAATATTAACAGATTGAATCGTGTTCCCTTATAGTAATCAAATTAACCCCTGTACACTTCTGACCCCTTAACTAACCTTTAAAGCTACCCATACTACCTAACTGTCGGGTATCACACCTCAATAGCAGCAAAAAATGCGCATTAACAAAAGCTTTTAATCATTGTATAACATCTGTTAAAATCATTTGTAGTGTACATTAATACATTTGAATATGTATTAACTAACGATCCCTTAAGCATTATAATGATTGTTAGCGATTTGTTAATGAAATTATTACAAAAATGTTACTGCATTTTTTTTTTATTCTCTTTGTTGTCTTTTCACAGTTTTAAGATCAAGTAAGCCCTTGTTTGCCATCCAGAAAAGCTTTAAAGTGGAGAATGCAGGCGAGTTGCCATTGACTGTGGTATCCATGAACATTAATGGATATAAATGCCAAGGTTATGGCTTTGAGGTGCAACACTGCAGATCTTTCAGAGTGGACTACAACTCGTCCTCAGAAATCACAATTGCGTAAGTCTTAAGTGTTAATGTGAAAGTGCATGTGCCTGCTGATTTTCAGCTGTTTACGCTACTGTGCATACTATTCAATATCAGTATTTTAAGTATTCCTTTGTTTTTGAATACGATAGTTTTTTTTTTTTTTCACACATAACACAACATAGCATCCAAAATATAACAAAACAAAACAACAGACACATACTCAACATCTCAAGGTCCAATCAAAAGGGAGGAAGAGAGGGAAGGACAATAAAAACACAAGTCACTCCTTTTATACAATTTCGTATATCCAACAAAAAACCTTGCCAAGCATCAATGGTTGAAGGCCTGGCCCCACCGACTCGTTGTACATTCACACGTCACTATTTGCAGGAGGCTACGGATCCAATATGTTTTTCTACACATGTGTGGTGTAAACCAGTTCTGTATTATTGTCTTCTTCGCAGCTGTAAAACCAGCAAACAACATTCTCTTTTGCATTGAATTAATACAGAGACCAGAATCATCATTAAGAAGACACAAACTTGGGTTAACAGACCAATCAATTCGCAGTAATGATGAAAAAACCAGGTTTACATGTGTCCATAGACTGATGACGACAGGACATTCCCAAAACATATGCAGAAAAGTGCCCGATGATGTAGTATTACCTATATGGCAGTTCAAATTTGATTATAGTTTCATTTTAAATCTTTTGTAAGGAGTTATGTATGCTCTATGAATGACTTTGAAGTGAATAAGACGATGAGCCAGATTTTTAGATGTTAAGCTGAGATTAGACCACACTCTCTCCCAGTCGACAGATAAATTAAGGTCAGATAATTCCCTATTCCAAATAGTTTTAATAGAAAGAGTTTTTGTAATACAATCAATAATTTTATTATATATTAAGGAAACAGATGGCCGACCAGAAGATGGTGCAATCCAGTCCTGCATAGGATGAGAGGAATACGATAGAGTTTTGAGATGATAAATATATATCTGTTTTGCAAGTGACTTTAGGATGGAAATGTGTTACCTATGTTTTCTAATGCCTGCCCCTGCTGGGATATTTTATATCTACATCATCTGGTTCTATTGACGACCATTTAAGAAAAATAGCTGTGTATTCTTCTGAACTAAAAATGTTTTGCAAGCAACCAGTTTATTTGGTAATATTACATTATTATATAAGCTGAGTCACTACCATTTGAATTTTTTGAACCATTTTTTTTTTTTTTTTTTTTTTTTTTTCTTGCTGTATTTTTATGATTTTTCAAAGTATAGTCCACCCCAAAATAAAAACACTGTCATCATTTACTCATCCTTGTGGTGTTCTAATCTAAACTTGTATGCACGGAACCTGTTCGATTACCAACTTTCTTAAATATATTTTACATATTCCACAAAATAAAGAACAACTTGAGGGTGAATAAATACTGACAGAATTTTCATTTTTGTGTGAACCGTAATATTGATTCCATGGTCTATATCTATATTACACCAAATTCCACAATCTTTTTTCCCTCTCTTTTTCTCCTCATCTCATCTGTTCTCTCTGCATCTCTCTAGATTTACTCCAGACTTCACATCTTCGTGGGTGATCAGAGACTTGACCCTAGTAACGGAACGTGGCTCCCTTTTCCACTTCACCCTCAACGTGACTCTTCCTCACCACATGCTGCCTCTGTGTGCTCAAGTGGTACCAGGACCCAGCTGGGAGGAGTCCTTCTGGGTCATCACACTGGTCTTCACCTGGTTAGTAGTCCATATACATACTTAAACCAACAAAATGTCACCCTGTCAATGTAAATGTATTCTATGCATTAATATAAAACCTGTTCTCTCTGCAGTTTCTCTCTAGCTGGTGTGTGTCTGATGGCTTTCCATCAAGCTCAGCACATTCTAAGCGAGTTCTCCACACCAAGTCCACGTAGCAATCACAACTCTGTACCTCGTGAAAATAGTAGTGTCAACCACATCTCCTCAAATGGTGTCAGGTGAGACAGCATCACTCTTTATTATTAGGGAATCACACGCATACAAACTTATTTTCAGTGTTTTAGATTAATTTGGTTGACAGTGCTTTGACTACTAGTTGACATACTACTCTGGTCCTTTGAGTTTGGGTGGGGTTATTTTCTTCTATTTTTTAACATTAGCTTAATTTTTTTAACTATTTTTTTGGACAGGTTTACATCATTGGACTATATTTGAAAGGAGTATTAATAATTAATAAAATCTAATTGTTATTATTTCTACTACTAATACTATAAAATAAATATCTAATATTCAATTAATATATTAAATAATTTAGTTTATTATATGAATACTATTATTAAGGCATTGCTTGGTAATGTGTTTGTTTTTTTGTTTTGTTTTGTTGTTTTTTTTACCTGGAAATCTAAGCAGCAGTGATATGTGATGTTTTGAAGAATCATATGGCGGTTCAAATTGCTATTGCAATATATTACAATTGTTTAATTATTTATTTATTTTTGCTTGATAGTAGTTGGCTGTATATTATAGCCAACTATGTGAGTTAGATCCATTTTTAATTACTTGTTGTTCTTTTTTTTTTCTTTAGTAGAGGAAAAGGCAGTTGTAAGAACTACACTGACACAAGCCATCCCTCTGACAAAGGCAAAGGGAGAGGATCTCCAGCCGTGGCCAATGGGACAATTCGGTCACAGTCCTCATCCAAGAAATCTTCTGGAGGTTCATCCCAGCCTCCAAAGAAGCAAACTAAGGTGTCGTTCCTATACAGTAGATATAAAAATAGCACTGCAACTGCTTCTGCTAGTGTTCCTGCTTCCTCAGACTTTTGCAGTCCTCCCACCGATGAAGATGGAGATCGCACATTTGAGCTTGACCCAGAAGTTTGTAATAACAACAACAATAACAATGACATATTAGATGAAAACCTTCTCCCAGTTGAGAAGAAAGAGCACTTTAGAGAATCCAGAGAGGACCAGGCATTGCCAGCTGATATGTTTCCTATGGAAACACTTCCTGGATTACCAGAAAACATCCCAGTAAGCAGAGTCCCTCAGCCTGGAATGGAAAACGAGGAGTGTAAAAGAAAAAATAATGCAGAAAAAAGGGATAATGCCGATGAAGAGGTAAGAGCCATAATACAACATAAGAGGATGACCTTTTTTTAATATTTTTTTTACTGCTAAAATCTGCCTCTTTGTGAATATTTTAACTAAAGATCTCAGTGTTGAGGTTCTTTCTAAGACAAATGAATTGTTTGTGCCCCTCGCTCAGAAGACAGAAAGAGGCAGCAATCAGAAGAAGAGACCAGAGAAAGATGCAGAACTTGGAGTGTCAGCCATCAACACCAAAGCTAAGAAAAACACAGGCAGGAGTCGCAGAAAGGCAGCTGAGCTCATTCCTGGGTAAGTATCTGCACAGTTTAGCTTTAAACCTTTCAAATGTTAGTGTAGGAGTGTGAACTGACAGCAAATTGACTTGATTCATGATTCACTGGATTTTGATTCAGTTCAAAAGCAGTTTATTTACGTTAAAAAGCATGTCCACACTATGATTGCTTTAACTGTAATTGTAACATGGCTTATTATGTGTATATACTAATAAATACACTATTTTAACAACTCATGATTAATTAGATTTTTATTTTAAAATCAGTTAATAACTACAGTATATAAATCACAATTTAAAAGTCAGATTTATGCATATGAATAAGGATAATTTTAAACATATGATTGCTGAAAAAAATACATCATACAAAAAAATAAAAGTTTGAGTCCCAGCTTGTGGACCTTTCCTGATCCTGCCCCTCCTCTCTCTCTCTCCCACTTTGCTTCCCATCACTGCTATACTGTCCTATCAAAATAAAGCCAAAAATAAAAGAGCTCTGAGGCAATATGTTATAAATAAGAAGTACTAAAATGCCAATATTTTTGCACTCCCCTTACTGTTAAACATATTTAAGTACAATTAAAGAATCGTTTTGTTAAATATACATAATTTGTTTTATTCTAAGTTGAATTTTATTAAATGTTTGAATTTTGTTTATTGTTTGTATTTATTGAATGTTAATTTAAACGTTGAATTGAATTCAATATATAAACATGTTAAGACATTTTATTATTGTTAATATTTCTCTCTCGCTATCTATCTATCTATCTATCTATCTATCTAGTGTGTGTATACATATTATAAAAAAAAAAAATAATAATAATTCTGGTAATCCAACAGGCTTCCTGAAAACAGCGTTGTCATGGATAACTGAGAGTGAGAGAGAATTTCTACGTAATGCTACTAGAACCCGCAACACGAAACCAGAACTACCTAAAACAGGAGCCAACCCAGACAGCCCTCTCAAACACAGTGGTGAGGAAGTGATTTCCAGCTGTTCCTGTATCTCACCACTGTATGTGTGCATATCATCATAGCAGTGTCCCTGAACATCGTAATGTCATTACAGTTGTTGAAGACAACATAAAACACATTTCAAAGTTTGCTCATGTTATTTTTTCCTGCCATATGAATTGTATGTTTATTGTTTTCTATTTTAAAATGTAATTTATTCATGTGATGGCAAAGTTGAATTTTCAGCAGCCATCACTTCAGTTTTTAGTGTCACATGAACCATCAGAAATCAGTGTGAATTAGAAATCTTTTGTGACATTTTAAGTGTCTTTACTGTCAGTTTTGATTAGTTTAATGTGTCTTTGCTGAATAAAAGTATTTGTTTTTTTTTGTTTTTTTACAATGAATCTTACTGACCCCAAACTAGTGTATCCTAGTTTCAATAAAATAAAATATTAAGCAGCACAACTGTTTTCAGTATTCATAATAATCAGAAGTGTTTCTTGAACAGTAAATTGCAGTAGATTGCTCAGCTGATCTACTCTCCCTGTCAGTTTTGTTAAACAGTTTCCTTTTACACAAACACAGGCACGTGTTTGAGCAGACCTAGGCGTAAATGTCCAGAGCGACGTCTGCAGTGGGAGTCAGGCTCTGATTCAAGCAGTTCATCGGGCAGTGTGAGAGCCAGCCGAGGGTCCTGGGGCAGCTGGAGCAGTGCCAGCAGCATAGAGGGAGAAAAGGACCCAAACAGACATCCTTGCAGGAGTAAGAGATCATGCGCTTGCTATACACTTTTGTATTGAGCTGAAAAGAAAACGGACACTTTACCCACTGCAGTTTCCAGAACAAGTTAAATAAAATAATATTTTAAACCATTTTTTTTTTTTTTTTTTAGGAGATAACATCCAGTACAACCCATATCCAAAGGATCGGGAATGTTACATGAACATGAACTACACCTACAAAACTCAAAGGTAAAATTCCCAGATTTTCTTAAAGGATTAATTCAAAATAAAAAATATTTTAATGTCACCAAGATGTTCATGTCTTTCTTTCTTCAGTCGTAAAGAAATTAAGGTTTTTGAGGAAAACATTCCAGGATTTTTCTCCATATAGTGGACTTCATTGGGAGGCAATGGGTTGAAGGTCCAAATTTCAGTTTCAATGCAGCTACAAAGGGCTCTACACGATCCCAGCTGAGGATTAAGGGTCTTATCTAGTGAAGCGATTGGTCATTTTCTAGAAAAAATAAATACAAATATAAGTGCCCTCCACTAATATTGGCACATGAGCAAACTGTGAAAATAAATCTGCATTGTTTATCCTTTTTATCTTTCATTCCAAAAATTCACAAAATTCCAACCTATCATTGAAGTAAAACAATTGAAAATGGGGGGAAATCTCATTGTGTAAGAAATACTTTCTCTAGTTCATGTTGGCCACAATTATTTTCTAAAATAAAGGCACACCAGGGTGACTAGGAGCATGGAATTGTCCAGCCATGACTTTCTGTTCCACAGGATTATAAATATGAGGAACACAAAGGCCAAATTCCCTTTATCATCCATCACAATGAGAAAAACCAAAAAATATATTTCTGATGTGCAGCAAAAGATAATTGAGCTTCACAAATTAGTGAAGTGGTTTTAAGAAAAGAGCTAGAGCAGTGAAAATTCCCATTTCCACCATCAGGGCAATAATTAAGAATTTCCAATCATCATAAAATGTTACGAATCTGTCTGGAAGAGGACGTGTGTCTATATCGTCCTAATGCACTGTGAGGAGGAGAGTTTGAGTGGCTAAAGACTCTCCAAGGAACACAGCTGGAGAATTGTAGAAAATAGTTGAGTCTAGGGGGCAGAAAACCAAAAAAAAAATTGTCAAACAGCACCTACATCACCACATGTTGTTTGGGAGGGTTTCAAGAAAAATTCTCCTACCTCATCCAAAATTAATCTCCAGCATATTCAGATATCAGACACGACTGGAACTTCAAATGGGACTGGCTTCTATGGTCAGATGAAACTAAAAAATGAGCTTTTTAGCAGCAAACACTCAAGATGGGTTTGGTGCACACAGGGATAAAAAGTACCCCATGTGTACAATGAAATATACTGCTGTATCTTTAATGTTGTGGGCCTATATTTCTGCTGGAGGTCCTGGACATTGTTTTAGACACATGGCATCATGGATTCTATCAAATACAAACAGAAAAAAAAATCAATAAGTGACTGACTCTGTTAGAA
This sequence comes from Schizothorax lantsangensis, assembly GCA_027422415.1. Lineage (NCBI taxonomy): Eukaryota > Metazoa > Chordata > Actinopteri > Cypriniformes > Cyprinidae > Schizothorax > Schizothorax lantsangensis. The sequence goes on from CM049841.1 coordinate 18,339,416, forward strand.
ATCTTATAATGGGCCATGTTTGGATCTTCCAACCGTACAATAATCCAAATACAAACCTCAAAAACAACACAAAAATGGGTCACTGGGCACAAAACCAAGCCTCTGCTGGCCATTCCAGTTCCCTGACCTGAACCCTGTAGAAGATGAGTGAGGTGAACTGAAGAGAAGAAGTATTAACATGGAGCTGTGAATCTGAAGGATCTGGAGAGATTCTGGATGAAGAAAATGGTCTCTGATCTCTTATCAGGTGTTCTCCAAACTCTTCAGGCATTATAGGAGAAAACTCAGAGCTGTTACCCTGGGAAAATGACGTTGCAATAATTGGGTGCCAATAATTGTGGCCAACATGAACTAGAGAAAGCATTTATTTCACAATGAGATTTTCTCCCCACTTTCAATTGTTTTACTTCAATGATACGTTGGAATTTTGTGCATTTTTTGAATGAAAGATAAAAAGGATAAACAATGCAGATTTATTTTCACAGCCGCCTTTGCTCATATTTATCAAGGGTGCCAATAATAGTGGAGGGCACTGTATATACTTTAACCACAAATGCTCGTCTTGCACTAGCTCTACGATGCACATCCGTGACTTCACGCATTACATAGGCACGTTAAAAAGTAGTCACGTTCTTCGCAGTTGCCAACTAATTTTCAGAGAAAGTTGCTAAAGGAAGGTTGATTTGTTGCTAAATGATATGATGTCATCATTGCGTAATTGCGATGACGTCATTGCGTAATCACGACGCAAAATTGTCACAACATCAAAACAGCAAAAAAAAAATTTTTATATAATTTAATTTAGATTTGTTTGTAAAATAATATGCATAAAATATTAAAATATAAATAACTATTTTTAAATACAATGAATTATTTAACACGCACACATTTTTGAATGATTACAATTTAAGTTATTTTAATAGCTACTAAACTAGTAATACTACGCATTCTCAACAATTATGCTTTAAGCAGTGTGTTAGTAGTTAGTTAGTGTGCTACACTCGAAGAAAAGTCTGTAAAAATAGGGCACAATCTACTATGTTAATATGAAAGAATTTTCCAAATTAGTTTTTTACCTGCATTTTAAATTACGCATTGTGTTTTCGGGTTACAGGGTTATAATGGATAATGTCCTGGAAAATTTCTAGCATCTTTTCCATTTTTCTTACAGTGTACTAACTGATCAACAATCGCAGCTACAAGCTACTAACAAAAATATATCATAAATGAACAATTATTAAATTATTATTATTATTAAATTGAACAATTGCAAATAGAAGCTAACTCGATTCACGTGATGTGTTTACTGCTAGGCTTTGGTTTCCTCTCTTAGTGTAATTTGGATGGAAAATGTGTGCCTTTTTATTGTCCGAGTCAAAATTTATCAAAAGTTGCCAAATAAATTAAAAAAATTGCTAAATTTGTTGCTAGGTGCTTTTTGGAAAATTTTAGCTGGGGTAGTCTGAAAAGTTAGCAACAAAATTGCTAAGTTGGCAACACTGGTTCTTCGTCTGTGTACTCATTTTCTCCTCCAACTTCAAAATCGTCCGGCATCGTTGTTTCACCTTATTTAGTAAAGGGCGTTTGACTTTCTTTGCATGTTTGCTTTGTAAACACTGGGTTGGTACTTCTGCCTATATCACGTGACCTTTCCAACGTGATTACGCGATTTGTGAAGTCGAGCTAGTGCAAGACAAGCATTTGTGGTAAAAAAGTATATACATTTCAAATTTTTTTTTTTTAAGAAAATGACCGATCCTTTCACTAGATAAGACCGTTATTCCTCGGCTGGGTTTGTGTAGAGCCCTTTGAAGCTGCATTGAAACTGCAATTTGGACCTTCAACCCGTTGGCTCCCATTGAAGTCCACTATATGGAGAAAAATCCTGTTTTCCTCAAAAACCTTAATTTCTTTACGACTGAAGAAATAAAGACAAACATCCTGGATGGCATGGTGGTGAGTAAATTATCAGGAAATTTTTATTCTGGAAGTGAACTAATCCTTTAAGTTTCTTTTTTTATTATTATTAATTTGACTTAAGAATTCTGAAAGTGATTGATGATATATAAACGCGTTTGTCCACAGCATGAACAATCTATATGTCAGAGAACCATGCCAAAGTCCAGAAGTCTGTCCCGCCCCTGCACTCCCTCACACCTTCGCTGATGTAGCTGCAGGTGTGGACAAAAATATTGGTGAGGGACATTTACACGTTACACTTAAAATGAGAATCACAGTTGAGATGCACGATCATATGTTTTATTTATGGGATTTATGCATTTTGGTTTCACCAGACATAATCGGCTCTAATGTGATCGAAGAGACGTGGTCACCGGCCTCAGTTCCTCTGACCAATGAATTCAGGTACAACATGACCGAATCCCTCCCGTTCGTCCCACAGTGTCCCACATCAGGATATGAAAAGTATGTCTCATAGGCTTTTAATTATTTTTATTATATACTAATTCATTTTTGACTTCATATTATGTGTCCAAACAAACATATTTAAAATTCTTGTGTGTCATTACTGTGAAGCTTCCCTTGGAACAACATGAACAGCCAATGTGCCGGTCAGTATCCCTATAGTGACCAGACATGACAACTCCACATGCCAACAAGAGTGAGGAGCACTTTCTTAAAATCATGTTCTTAAAAAGTATTGATATTTCAGGTGAATAGAATAAGAAATTTAAGAGTAATAAGTTGATGATCATTGCTGGCATTTTATGTATTACAATTTTTTCTGAATTATGTTTAAATATGCAAATTAGGCATATATTTATTTCATTAACATCTGACAGACTGATTTGGGTGTCTTTATCACTCCATAAACAGGGTTTAGCCAAATAAACAATATTTTTGCCTTAGTATTTTTTTACTGTAAGGGAAGGATAATGGCAGATAAATTACCGATATGGGTGAAAATGACGCATTGCTCTGATAAATAAATGAAATCCCTAGATCGATAAAGTAGTAAATCCAATCAGTCAGTCGATTTATCTGATTCACCGAGCACAAGTGCCATCATTAGCCATGTCTTCGTGTCTGAAGGGTGGCAGAGGAGGAGATTGCTATGGTATAACAAGGATTCCATGATCTCATGAACTCCACATTGGCCGACATTGCGTCTGCTCAAGCGTTATTTAAAATGTAGAGTTGTGCTCATAATGGCGCAGCAAGGTGAACGGCCCCTTAAGATTTAGCCTCCATGAAGACAATGTATTGTCATTTTTCGCGTCAACTTCGTGGCGCACTTTCTACTAAAATGCATAAGGCATGCACTAAAAAGAGTTATGCCTTGAAAGTTACCGTTCGCAAAACCCGATATGCTTGAGGCAAGACACCCAGAGCAGAAAACTGTGACAGAGAAGACAGAGAGGTTATATGAATAAGCTTTTAAACCGTGTCATTTAAAGAAAAGAACAATAATAGATGACAGATCACACCAGTTACTTTCTTTTCCCTAAAGTGAACATGAATAAACATTGTTTTATTACAAGTAAATAGAAGACTCTTCTGTCTGATTGAGGCTGAAGACATACAGCTTTGGGCATGCGTATTACATATTTTCCAAGCCGACAATTAACGTGAAACCTTTGAAAATGGTTTAAAAAGCACATAGCGCCGTAGTTTCATCACTTTAAGTGTCGCAGTACGGTCTTTTTGCAGTAAAGTATCTGTCATAGTTTAATGAGTGGAAGATGACATGAAGCGATCAGGTTATAGCTGCATTGTAAACAGATGCACGTGCATATAAAGCTCCCGATCGGGGCCAAGTTCACGGGATTTTGTCCACAGAATGATAAGAGCACGCATTTTAACATTTTATTATTTCACACTCAGCATTTAACTTTAGCGCTGCAAGCCATGCGTATAGCGCCGGTGTCCTGACATCCTGACAAGCCATTTAACCCTCAGCACATTCAGTCGATCTTTTTTACCCCGTTTTAACATGGATTTCTATGGAGACAGGCCGTAGCTGTCGGGCAAGATGGCGGAAGCAGCGGCGGCGCAAATCTCAGCGTTAGATCGCCTGTCAATCAAGCTCTTTGCGAACGGTCAATTGCAGATAAGCCAAGTTCTGTTAATTCTGTTACTAAATACACAAAAAAATAAAAACATTTGAAGAGTCAGGACTGATGTTTGCTATTATAGTTAGGCCAGAGCTACTAAAATATCAGTTTCATCAGTGCATCTTAGATTTTGTATTCTCCTGGGTGCACAAACTGCAGAATTTTTGTTATCGGTATCGGAATCGGCCATGAGAGATCGGTTAATCGGTTCAAATTTTTCATATCGTGCATCCCAATTAAGGGTATACAATTTAAACAGTATCTAAATTAACATACTTAATAACTGTAAGCAAAATATTTTCTTGTTAACAAACTCTAACAGAGATTATGATAGCTCACAGGGGGTTAAATAATAATAATACTAATACTAATAACAGTAATAGAATATACTAACATTACTAGTTTAGAGTTTATTGCCATTTGCACAGGTACATTATAGTACAGGTACATTGGAATTATTGTGCATTTCTCTGAGTCAGCTTTTGTAGAAAAAGCAAAGGTACAATAAAAAATAATTGAAAAGAAAAGTGAGAGCAGCATATATTTCCAAACGTGCAAATAAAGAGACTATGTACAAATAGACTTTCTAAATAAAATACACATTTTAATATATTATTTCTTAGTCAAAAATGTATTAATTTTTGTACTACAACTGCACTGTAATATATTTAAGTATAGTAATTATTTTACTTTACACTGCAGTAAAATTACAATATTTATTACTTATTTTATTATTTATTACTTAATTGGAAACTGCATGTTAAACTCACAGCACATTCAGAGATGGAGTTTGCTGCATTCACTGTGAACCGAGCTGAAAACGCTGGGTCATGAGCTGCTCGTGTAAAAACACTGATGCTTGACTCTAAAACATACAGCGCAAAGGTTTATATACGTATGTAAAAATAAAATAAAAATATGCACATTAAGGCCTCACTGTTGGAGAGAAGACTTGGGGAGAAAGCATAGCTGTCAACAGTGTATCGAAACTGCAGGAAATGTGTGAAGTGTTTTAAATATTTAGAATCAATATGTATCTCAAAATCAATATTTTTGAGAATACTATAATGCAGTTGTAAGAGTCTCATGTTAACATTTAAACTAGAGCATTACAATTAAGTGCAATATAAAAAAGTAGCAGATTCTTGAACTATTAATGCCCACAAATGCAGAAAAACTGTTTACAATGGCATCTTGGTTTATAAATCGTTTGGACTGTATTATTCTGAGCTCCTTAGAAACACACTGTTCATTTTCCAGCCTGGTAAAATGTGTGTAGTTTGTCTTCACTGCGAAGTAGATGCTTGGAATATTAAAGCAATTTTTCCCTCATCTTTTTTTTTTAGCCGTACTTTTCAGGAACCAGAAGTCTGTCACCCATGTCCAGTCTATTTGGCTCTATCTGGACACCTCAAAGCGAGCCTTACCAGAACCACTTCCTCCCAGAGCGTTCCGTGCCGGTCTCGCCCCACACGCCCATCTCACCCGTCGCACCCTTCAGACGCGAACCAGGCGGCGCCTGCCAGAGAAAACAATACTCCAGCTACAATCCCTTTGGACCACACATAAATTTGGACATATGGAACTCCTCTTCAAACCGGAGCTCCAACTCTCAACTCTCCAACGATTCAGGCTACTGTGGGGATATGTGAGCGAACGGTGCTTTTGTTTTGAATAATAAGGAAAAACAGAATGTGCTTTTATCTCTAATGGGGGAAAATGTGAATATTCTTCTTTCTTTTATGTTTGATGTTGTGGTAAGGTTCAGCATTTTGTTGTATATTTTTCTAGATGTTTTGCAAGTTTGACCATTGAAAATTAAAAAAAAAAAGTTTTGTACTTGATTTTGTGTTGTGAATTTCTTTAGGTTTGCTTTTGTTTTAAATACTATAACATGCCAGTGAAAAAAAAAAATTAAATACATCCTTGACAAAACATGAGCAAAACATAATATTTTAAATTTAAACAATCTAAAAAATGTCTAAATCATTTACATATTAGAAATAAATTTAAAATAGATATTGACTATTTTTAAATTTAATAAAGAAAAAAAATGTAAACAAGATCCATTCACTGTAAAAAATGGACCCTGCCTTCATGTCCCTTCTAGTTTTTGCAATTTTAAGCAAATCGAAACATGGACATTGTGAATTGATGAATGGCTCAGGAGAAGGTGTTCTTGACTGGAAATTAAGGCCCATAGACAACTGTAGGTTATCAAATTGACTCGGCTCAGTAAAAACAGTAGACCATTTTTCTAGCAGGTAAGCTTCAAGGCTTTGTCTTAAGTTTTCATCTGAGGTTCTGGATTGCTTTCATAGTCATAAAAACTACAACACAGAACAAATTACGCATCCTTATAAAATTAAGCACACCATCATTCTATAGATCTGTTTAGTCAATTGATGACTAGAATATATCCAAAACATCTCAAATAATGCAGTTTATTTATGAGCTGTGCAAAAAATGATATAACAGGTCACCTGAATGTGGCATTAAGATCTACAAATGTAACAGCGTAATTGGTTGCATGTCCTTTCATGTGGTAATACAACAAAAGAGTAAAATGGAAGCTTTAATGCTACAAAAGCAAGTTTGTGGATATAAAGGGGAGAAATACATTTTGGAATGTACATGTTATATATTGTGCAAACAAGCAGCAATAGTTCCCTGTGTATGACAATCGAACTGTACAGGAGAGCAGACATAAGACAAGGAAGATTTATCTGTGTGGCATAAATACACTTGAAAAGAACCCTGGGCACTTTTTCAGTTTTTTAAGCATTATGAATATGAACAAGAAACATGGTTTGTCAACAACACAACACAACCACTCTCACAACACATGAAGATCAGTAATTATAATAATGCATGTTTTCTGGTAAACATTTAACCAGGGGGCTATTATTAATAAGAGCACTATACCTATTTTTTGTGTTAATCACAAAGTGTATCTGGTGATTTGAGCATGTGATATCGTTTCTCTGAACACATGAACTTTTATAGTTTAGAGAAATGACCACGGCTGATTTTTCAATGAACAGTGCAGTGATATTAAAAAAGGAAATTTTGTTTACAATCTAAAAAGCATATCAAGTGAGGTTTCTTGCATAATATGGGTGATTCAAGAGACTCCATTGCATTATAAGAACATTGTACCAACCACAGTTGTGCACATCACAGTCAATAGCAAAGAAGCACATATATTGTTGCATATTTTATGAATCTTCCTCACATCACTTTTAAACATAGGCTAACTCAGGCCAAATATTATGGATACTAGCCCACCATAGTTAAGATTTGTTTTAGGGGTTTTGTCTATTTGTTGTGCAGATATATAAATTCAATAGTAGTTTGGAATCACATTACTTGCATTCTTATTATACATGCCAATGCTTTGAAGAGTTCCCTTTTTAATCATCTAAACATTCAGACTTTTCAACATACAGTAGAAACATGAATGTGTTCCCTAATGTGTAGCAGTTGATTCAAAGGTGAAGAACTGCATAACTTTCAACCAAGAATTACATTTCTGTCATCATTTACTCACCCTCATGTTGTTCCAAATCACTCTGAATGTGTATTAAATTGCATACAATATTAAAGCAATAAATAAAAACTATTTTATATGCTAAATAATATATTTACATTGTTTTTCTTCCTTTTCTCTAACACTCTAAGGTAACAACATAATTAATGGCAAAATGTTAGATTTAAGAGTTAAAGCAAGCAGGAAGATTGATATTTTCCTCCCACAATGTCTTTGTATGGCTTGGAACTTGTTTATGATGTTTATGGTTACAAGACACTTTAATTACATAACTTACAAGAACGGCCAGGATATTCTTCTAAAAAGAGAAATTCATATTGGTTTGAAACAACCTGAGGCTAAATGACAGAATTTGTATTTTTGGATGAGCTATTCCTTTATACTGCAAAACCAAAGAACCACGGTCAGGGTACAGAGTTTGTCCTTCTGTCCAAGGTGAGGGTGTCACAAATGAAGCCACAATAACACAAATTAAATGCAATATGAGGGTCCCATTTGGCACAAGGAATAAGTGCAAGTATTTATTTTTAGAGATGAGAGTGCTATTGAAGATAACGGTATACTTTAAAACAATGGTTCCCAGAGTCTGCCACCACAATGTGGCCGTCTGAGGTCAGAGCCAGTCCTTGTGGGCCATACAGAGGGTCTGCGGAGGTGTTGATATAGGACAGGAAGGATCCACTGCTGTCAAACACCTGGAGTCCCACAGAAGAGTGTGATGATATGAAGATGTTAAACCTTTATCTGACATGTGATCACATTGTTAAACATATTTAATTAATCTAAGCCTGTATTACCTGTATCCGGCTGTTGCCCCAGTCAGCCACTATAATATTGCCATTGGCATCTACTGCAACACCTGTTGGTGCATTAAACTGCCCATTTCCTTCGCCATTTGACCCAAACTTCAGTAGGAACTCACCCTCTGGACTGAACACCTGCAATGTGATGACATAATCTGCATTAACTCATCAGTATTTAAAAATACTTGTTTTTGATGAACTTTGAACAGATATGAGCAAACTGTTATTCAAAAAGTAACCACAATTGTGGCTAAAAGTGACTAACATAATTTAGACAGGACACGACCTTTGAGGAATATAACATGGCAATATATTAGAATAGGTTTTTACCTTTACAGAATGATTATGAAAATCGGTTACAATGATTTCATTGTTTTGATTCACTGCGGCAAAGTGTGGACCTATGAAAAGGAAAGATAAAGAGTTGAACATTCAGCATTTGGTAACCTAAAGCCCTCGTCACATTAGCCCACCCAATATATGACATTTATGAAATGTGGCTTTGCCTTTCAGTTGAAAAACTGACTAATGGTTTTAGATACTGCATGAACAGACAGATAAAGCCATTTGAAAAGCATGCGATTGTTAGATTAATGCTGCTTTCATGTGCTTTTGGAAATTTTCTACTTCACATTTCTGAAGTCTAATTATGATTTTATCAAGTTCAAGTGCTTTGCTGTCAGAAAGAACAGGAGTCATTGAGGACATTCATGTCTGAAAAAAAATATTGGGAAAACCTTATTAAAGCTAAACTGTACAGAAGATATTTAGTCAATATCCAACATATTTTGAATAAAACGTAGCCCTACTGTATACTTTCTACATAGTAAAAGAGAATATCAAGCTTCCTGGGTTTTTGTTTAAATAAATACTATATCCCCTGTGTGAAATGCATACAATATGCATCAAATAGTTATTTATATATGTAAATAGCAAAAAAACCTAATGAAACTTAACTGTCACTACAATAGTGTCACTACAATCTGCCATGTTTAAAGTATATGGCCTGGCCAACTCAGAAACTCGGCTATCAAAATCATCCTCAGTCTTCCAGTCATAAATTGTACATGATTTTCCAGTTCATGTCCACTTTCCGATTAGAAAACCTGTATTTATGATCATTTTGACAGCATGTGAGGACTGCATAAGTGCCAGTTTGTAACCCAGGTAAGTACCTGCAAACTGCTTGTCACTGTTGCCTCGGTTGCCAAACTTGGATACAAGTTTTCCATTGGGCTGGAAAATGAAGACGAAGCAGGATTTATTGTCAACCACAATGATGTGGCCATTTCTATCAACCGCTACACCCTTAGGACCCATGAGCTTCCCTGAGCCAATTTTAGTCTGTAAAAACACACAGAGAACAGAAAGAGAAAAAAAGTTACCAAAATTCAGTCCACTGAAAGAATTTTCCTTTTATATGTTTATTTATACAGTGATGTTAATATGTTTTTGATGATAAGTATTTAGTAAAAAAAAAAGTATATTTTGCCAAAAATTCTAGCACCATAAACATAAAAACTTGCAGATTCAGATACCTTAAACTTGCCATCACTGGAGAAAATGCTGACCCATTTGTTATCATAGTCAGCAATGATGATGTCACCATTAGGGTGCACAGCAACACCAGTTGGCCGCTGAAGTTGTCCTGGTGATCGGCCCCTCACTCCAAAACGACTCTTAAATTGTCCATCATTTGAAAATATCTATAAATAAAACAACTTATTTTCTTACAAATGTTTCATCTAAATTCAATAGGCAATAAGCAACCTGCAGAATGATGGTAAAGCCTGGCTCTTGGAGGGGATTTATAATGTGATTAAACAGATGCAGCATTTATTACCTGAACACACTGATTATTACTATCCGCTATCAGGACTTTGCCAATAGAAGAAGCAGCAACTCCCTGCAGATTGGTGAATTCACCCTTATTTCTGCCTTTAGATCCTTTGGGACAAAAAAATACATATACATGTTTTATATATTGTATATTTTACTTATATACATACACATACACACATACAAATATAAACTACATAAATCATAATGGTCACACTTTATTGTAAGGTTCAATTCTCGCTATTAAAAAGCCATTAACTATGATTTTTTTTGCCTCAATAAACACCTAATCTGCTGCTTATTAATAGTTAGTAAGGTAGTTGTTAAGTTTAGGTATTGGGTAGGATTAGGGATATGATCATGCAGAATATGTGCTTTATAAGTACTAATAAACAGCCAATATGTTAATAATAGGCATGCTAATTATTAACTAGCAACTAGGTAATAGTGAGAATTGGTCCCTATACTAAAGTGTTACCATCATGAACATAACTATGTATATTTACTACCTATATTATTATGTATTCATATAACATTTGAAAAGGAATAATATCCTTCATACTTATTATATTATGCCTAAATTCATTCATGTTTTTCTTAACAAATTAGTACGGATTAATATCTATACTAATTTAAAATAGATTATATAATATATATAAATGTCTTTTTTTGCCTGACAAAGACCTTGTTTGGGTCAAAACACTGCAATATATTAAAGTTTTATAGGAGCAGATAAAACAGTAAAACAGTGTGCCCTTTTTTTTTTTTTAGATTAGGTGTTACAAAAGAGATGTGCGTTCATCGTACCGATTCGAAACATGAGGTCATCTTCAATTGGGTTTTCTTTCCGTTTGCCCGAGCTGTACATGCTGGCGGGGCGCTTGATAGCACGCTGTTTCACATGGCTACTTCCTGGAGATTTGAGACATTTCTTTCCTCCGTCTGCAGTCAGGGAGATGTCTGTCAATTTGCTGGCACGTATGCTGAACGGGCTGCCCCTAATATGCTGATCATAGAGCTTTAGCGAGAGCGTGAAGCGGCCCTCACACGGGACCGTGTATACAAACTCATAAGTGCCATTTTTATGATCCGTGACTTCACCTTCCCCCACTACGGTGCCATCAGAGGCAGAAAGATCAGCTATTAGCAGAGCATTTCCTGTCCGGCACAGTCCGCCATCTCTGTCTTTTGTTGTTATGGTCACAGAAGTAGGCTGCCCCACGATACAATGCCTCAGGCCTTCACCGGTCGCAACAGTTTCTGCAGCAACAGCATTGGTGGTTATTATAGCACCAAGGTTGTGGATGGATTTGCGAAGACCGTCGGTCTCCACCAAGAAGTCCAGCTGGCTGTTCTCCTCTGGCCGAAGTGGGAGCTCCTGACTTGCCAGTTCATCAAGACACTCACTCATCTGCTTCTTGACCAACAGGACTTCAGCTTCCGAGCCGTGATTAAGAGCCTGCTCTGTGAAACTGCAGCTGCTGCAAATGCCCTCCTGCCCCTGCAGCAACGACTCCAGCTGGGCTTGCAACACCTGCAGTGATACATAAGTGATATATTCATAAACATACATATATAAACATTTACAGAAACTGCAGCATATACAGATGATACACACACAATTTATACATACAACAACAGAGACCAAAAGTCCAATGAAAATCCATTTTTAGGTTTAGAAAGGATAGACAAACTAAATGTTTAAGATTCTGTATTTTTTCTAGATCACTAATCAAATGCAACAAATTAGTATTCTCTATATATATATACATATATGTATATTATAGCTTCGTAAAATTACGTTTGAACCACTGATTCTATTTTACTGACTATTTTATCAATGTCCTTACTACGTTTCTGGGCCTGGGAACATTTCAGCTGCATTGCTGCCTATGCAGAGTCAGAGAGCTCTCGGATTTCATCAAAATATCTTAATTTGTGTTCCGAAGATGAAAGAAGGTCTTATGGGTTTGGAACGACATGAGGGTGAGTAATTAATGACAGAATCTTCCTTTTTGGGTGAACTATCCCTTTAAATCCTTCGTATAGAAGGTAAAGCACAAGACGGAACATTCTCAAATAATGCTGGACAACATGATGTTCATGTTTTTTGAACATGTTTAGTTTTCTATAAAACTCCTTGATATACTTGATTTAACATGCTGTGAATATTGCAAAAGTAGGGCATAGCTAAAACAAAAACTCTGATATTCATTAAAAAATGTAACTGTTATGCTGACAATATAATTTGTAGAAACTGTACTTTATTTTACAGAAGCAAATACTATATAGCAATTATTTATATAAAGTATAGAGCATATATCTACTAAAATGATATAATTATATTTAATAAATATTTAATTTACAATATAATAATGTATAAATTTAATACATTATATATTCTACAACAATTTTTATAATTTATTTATAATATTTTTTATATTAGAATGATTTCTGAAGAATCATTTGATACTAAAGACTGGAGTAATGACTGCTGATAATTCAGCTTTGCTATCACTGTCACGGTGCACACACGAGGGAGGAACAGGACACGCAGACGAGGACTTAAACTCAAATAATAGTCTTTAATCAGGACAAGACAAGGCTGAGAGACAGGATACACCGGGAGTAACGAGTAGACCAGACGAAATCAAACTCAAAAGACAGGACTAATATACAAGGGATAATCATAGACAAATAGACAAACACGGCTGGACAAGAATAAACTAATAATCACATCTGACGAGGACAGGAAACAAACCAAATATGGACACACAACAGAACCCTGACAATCACAAGAATAAATTACATTTTAAAATATATTAAAATGCAAAACAGTTTACAAAAATATATAATATAAAACCGTTAAATAGTAATAATTTTTCACAATATTACTGTTTTTACTGTATTTTTAATCAAATGAATGCAGCCTCGGTGAGCACAATTTTTTTTACTAAATACTTAAAAAGAATTAAAAACATAAGCATTTGAACTAGTGGACCCCACTGTATGTGTTAAATAAATATTATCAGTTAATCAGGGCTAAAAGAATGTACTGGACAACATAACAATTCCTGACATGCACACTCAGGTCTTCATTTACCGAATCTGCCATATCTATCAGAGAAAAAAGCGGTCTGATACATCAGTCATCACAGAATGACAGTGACACTAGTTAAGGACCAAACGCACTGAACGCTTTGACAGATCCATGCTTTGATAAATCCATTATCCACACACAAAAAACAGCTTACATTTGGAGTGTGTTCAATCATTAACCAAAACCATCATAACAAACATCAATTGAGAAAAAAAGTTGACAACCAGTTTGATTCTCAAACGCTAAAAACAAAACTCCATAAAGAAAACTGAATTCAGAATCCTACCTCACCTCAACTTGTTTATCACAGTCCTCTTCCATTACAAAGCCTCAAACTATGTGAGCCTGTTAGCGACTAGCTGTGCTGCCTTTGTTTACTTTGTGTTTAAGGGCTCAGGTGATTTTGTAGTTGGTCTGGTTCTCCCAGATGAATCATTCCCATGTGACGCATTGCCAGGACTGATGTCAGACCCTCACAGAAGCATATGCTAGTTATTAATTGATTTAATCATTCACCACAGCAAGACAGTGCGAATGATACCGGAGGAGCCAAGATGGATGGGTGTAAAATAACAGTGCAGGAAATAAAGTCTGGTATGCTTTGCAACTTGTTCTAGTCAAGAACTGCCTAATTAGACAGGAAGAGGCAGGCATATAAAACAGCCACTCACAATTCACTAGATTTTATGCAGCGTTTAGGGGGAGTTAAATCTGAACCTGTTGATACTATAACCAAAGAAATAATCTGACAATGTGTAGAATTAAGGCTAATGTTGAAAACAAAACAAATGAATATCTTGCTAAATATTTGAGGGAACAGCCTGGTATCTAACAAAAACAACATTGCAAAATTTATAGCGTCTAGATAAGTGTACTAGCCTTCTGTTTGAGTCCATAGTTGACCTCCAGCTCCATCAGCAGAACACTTTTGCGTACGTTTAGGGTCTTCTGAAGCTCCTCAAAAGTGGCATGAATCACCTCTTCTATTGAACTCTTCTGATTGCTCAGTTGCTGCAGAATATCAGACAAAACCTCCAGTGCAGAGTCAATTTCCGGCAGTCTAAAAAAAAGAGAGCAAATGTATCTCTTTTTATGTTACTTTTATTCAATTTTTTGTACACTACCAGTCAAACATTTGGACAAATCCATTCTTTCTTTGTCATTTATATTACTTCTATTTCCCACATAGTAGAATTATAGTAAAGACATCAAAACTATAAAACAGGTGTGTCCAGTTCTGCACCTGTTTAGCTCCAACCCCACTATGAACTTATCTACTTAATATCTGCTTTCTAAGAGGCATGTATATTGTCTTATATTTATTGGTTAGGGTTAGTTTATTTTATAAACTGCATATGTACTGTAGGCCATATTTAAATAATGTAATGCTAGTCATAATTGTACATGTTTTGTACTTGAATTTTACTGTTTTTATATTTTTTGTTTTTCACTTTTGCACTTAGTTTTGTCTCACTTATTGTGTACACACTTAAGCACATTCATTTGCTCCACTAAATTAGTGTTTATAATGTAGTTATGCAAACAGTTGACATGAAATTTAAAGCAATGAAGTGTCAAATGTTAAAGTCAACCTTTAATTATATAATAAAATATTTGTACCAGCAGTTTTTATGACCTCATATTATCGCTATATGGTTTATATTTGTACTTTGAATATAAATGAATTATATAGAGATAATAATTCCGCAGAGATATATTTTCATGATGCTGTGGTCATCAACAACAAATCAATGTTTGTTCAATATCCCTGTCTCCACCCATGTGTGCTGTCAGTTTATCAAACTTTCAATGTCGATACTTTAAATATTAAAATGTCAACCTCAACCAAGGTCATGGTTTGGATGAAAACTCAACATTGTATCAATGTCACCTTGCTGTCTGGCATATTTGGTGTTTAATGGTGCAATGACTAATTCACAGGAGTAAATTCCAGGAGTTACTGTGTATTCATTTGCTTTTCTTCATTCTGCATAATCAGCCCTATTTTTAATGAGACATTTTGCTGCTTAAACATAAAACAACAAATTTAAATTCTATAGCAATGTGTACATGAGCGTATGTTACATGCCTGTTTTTGACAGCGTCAAGCTGCTCCTGTAGCGAGGCTTTGTGCTGTTCTAGAACATCCTTGAGCGGGACGGTGGCGTGTTCTGCATGTTCGGCGCTAGTACACTCCTCACACATGGCTGTCTCACATGGTGGACAGTAGAACTCCATTACCTGATGACAAGAGGGAAAGGGGGAACAGAATATCATACTGAATATAATTATAAATTATTTTATTATGTTCTCCCTTTGCAAAAACTGGATGGAATGCTACTTGTCTGGAGGAAAATACTTCTAACATACAGTACCATACAGTGAGGCGTCTGTACACTACAGATTTTTGAAAGTTTTTTATGCTGTGCTGCTGTGTAATTCTTACATTTCCTCCATGATTGGGACAGGAGAGTGGTTGTCCAGTGGCCACTCCGTTGATAGTGTCAGTGCAGTCCTCACTGAGGTTAGTGTCTGGGCTCCTCTTTAGCACCTCCATCAGGTTGGTGATGAAGAAATTACTCTGAAGTGCCGCCACACCCTTCTCCGGCAGGATGGAGGTCTGACGGCACACGGGGCAAGACAGAGTCAGACTGTGGGCGGGAATATAGTTCTGCAGACACCTGGAGAAACATGAACAGGCTACTCAAAAAACAACTTCGGTGGCAGTGTCTGGCTATCACAACAAATACATATTAATTTGCGTACTAAGTGTTTCTGTGATAAATCAAACATTGGGCTTTTCAAAAACAGACATTGTGACCAACTTTTCTTCTCCATTGTGACATGCTGTATATCTGCGCAAAATGGAAACCAAGCAGGAAAAAAAAATGCAGGGCAGGAATTGATCTTGTCCATCGGGAAGTGACTGGATCATAGAAGTTTGGTGACATTGCAAACTAAATGGATGATTGTAACATGGGGCAAAATAAATATGTTAGGGCTGTTCAAACAAAACAGCCTGACTGAGTAAATAATATAAACACTTTAAATACTTTTGGAAATATTTTAGATCTAATTTATTATCATACTAAAGTAAGGTAAATGTGGTTCACACTTATACTGTAAGAAGACAAATTAAAACTTAATAGTAATAAATCTTACAATTATGCATACTTTGCACAGCATAAACAGGTTTATCATCTTTTAAAATAGAAAATGCTTACAGTATCTTTCTTTATTGTCCATGTATTTGTTTCAGTATGTCCTAGGACAATTTTTTACGTTATTTCCTATTTTGGTGTCTGCCTTCTTGTTTGTTTCTCTTTTATGGACAAGTCTGATTGCCATCAAGTGTCAGCAATAATGACTACTAATCATTCATTAATGGCCAATGAGAGGAAGTGTAATGGGATAAATGATGGGTGATAAGGTGAGATGCACCTTTGAAGTAATATACTGTAGTGCTTCCGCCAGCATTTTACATGAACAAATTTGTCAGTTTTGTCAAACATGTCATGTTAATTTTGCATATTGTTGGCTCTTCAAGGATAACATAATGACTTTTAATGATTTCAGTATAGTCACAAACCACTCAACTTAAAGCTCTACTGCAATTAAAAAAGCTGACTTTGCATGGGCTACTTTATAATGGTAAAATAATCCTTTTTTATCCTCTTTTTTTCGTTTTGCTACAACAGCATATACAAAGATTAGACATTTAGAAACAAAAAGAGGATTTAAAATAGCTGGCCAGAGACCAGAAACATCACAAACTAGCTTAAAATTAAGAAGTTGTTTAGAGACATAACATACAATTCATAGCTGTGTTGTCAAAAACAAAAAACTCAGTAGTTGACATTTCCAGTGCACTTTGTTTATTAAATATTAAATATCTCACCCAAAATGAATGATTTTGAAGAATGTTTCAGCAGTTTTGTCAACACATTGAAAGTCAGTGAGGTCCACAACAACACCGGATTCCATTGAAATTCTTTGTATGGACATTTCTCGTGATCCTCCGAAGGTGCATATGAAAGTCATTAGGTTTGGAATGACATGAAGGTGAATTTTCATTTTGGGTAAGCTATTCCTTTAAGTCATGCTCTGCCTATTACAAAGCTATCTAATGAGTAAAATCACCCTTACAATAATGTAAAGGTTAATGTAATAATTAATGTCATTGGCTCTCAGGTTTGCTAACAAATAATAAATAATCTGGGCAATAAAATAAATAAAGTGAGCAATATAATGTAGTATCAAAAAAGATGTACCTTTCACAGAAGGTATGAAGGCAGGGAAGGACCTTGGGATTGTTGTAGCGATCCAGACAGATGCTGCAAATCAGGAACTGTTTGTCGATCTGACGCACCACAGGACTTGGGAGGGTAGAAGCTTCAGTTGCCATCCTAACACTCTGTCAAAGACCTCCCACACTCCTTCAGCCCGGACCCTGTGGAGAGGATATCGGAGTTAATACAAATAGATGAAAAAAATAAAAATTAGATCAGATGTTCTTCCTGGGAAGGCCCACAAGGTGTAGCTGTTTCTTTCGTGTGAAAATACACTGCATTCATTCATACAACCAAGATGCTAGAGGAAGCAGTAGATATCACGTCACAACACTGGAATCCCAGTTCTCATGAAATCTTGAGTTTTTAACCATTACAAGGAAGATTAATAATTAAAGCATGCTGTATTTACTTATGTCTGTGTTAAAGTGAGCAACAAGTCCAAATGAATAATCTAAAGCAGGGGTCATCAAACTTGATCCTGGAGGGCCGGTGTCCTGCAGAGTTTAGCTCCAACTTGCCTCAACACACCTGCCTAAAGCCTAGAGACCTTGAACAAGCTAAACTCCAAATGAACTTGGTGAATCTAAAGGGTAAAACATCAGCCATGACTCAGAAGAACAGCATAAAATGATAATAGAGTGCTATAGGGATGACATTATTTTTGTAAGCCAAAAGCCTGAAAAGGGTTTTAGCACTTCTAGTTCCATCGCCTTGAAGTCAATGGGTTTTTTAAATCTGTCTTTGGTTAAATGCTTGAAATACGATCTGTGGTTATCACAAGCAAACACAATATATTTTCACAGTTTATTTTACAGCATATCAGTAATACCTATACTTTAATTCATTTTTTTTTTAAGCTTTTGCTTTTCTTGAAAAAGCTGTTTGCTAACACGTACTTAAATGGGACTACAGGACATTAAACGTCATCACACTAGTCTGCTTTTACAGTCTCATTGTGTTTATAATCATGCTCTTGCAAACTATTGTAACTCCATCTTTTAGGGATTTTTTTATATATATAAAAATAGATCTGAGTTGTCAGAAGCCTAATGGTGGATGTTGAAGAGTCATGAAACCATAGTTTGTCAATATCCTATATTTAACTACATTTAGCTTATATAAGTTTTCTTTTGTGAAGATTATCGTAATAAACAAAATATGTAAGAGTCAGTTTTATTGGTTACAGAACTTATTTTCTGCAATAATCCAAAAGCCAATTAAAAACTCTTAAGAAATATTATTATTAAATATATATTTAAAATATCTATTAAAAAAATACAATTTTATACTGTGAAGTATGAAAAATTAATAGAGCCTGTTCATTTTGAGGTTTGACTTACATTACATTAGATTTGATTTAGATTGTAAATATTACATTTAACAGCGTTATTAAATGAATAGTGCTTTTAAAGATTAACTTTAAGTGAACCTTATGGCAAGGGTAATCTAAATGGGATTCTTTTCACAGCTGTATTTTAAGGATCCTTTAAAAAAGGCTTGATTACATTGTTAACCGAGCAGAGTTGTTGCCAGTGTAACAACCTATCACCAGTTTTGCAAATATCCATTTTTATCTACTTTTCAGAGTTTTTAAAATGTTTTCAGAACAGATACAGCCATAGCAGTAAATATTTCACTAGGCATTTAAAAGCTGCCTGTTTTAATGCACATAGTGCAGAAAGCCAAGCAGAAGAGCAGTGCTGAGCAGAGCAGAATCATGCATCTGTGAGTCGATCCACTGACCACAAAGTGCTCAGTGAAAGTCAAACTCTAAATACAGGCTTCTGGACAATATCCATGTAACAGACTGGAAAAGATAGTCTGGTGTGGCATATGAAAGCTCATAAAAAGAAAATGTATAGGCTTGTCTGCAGTGGATGCCACATAAGGTAAGTGAAACATAAATCTCTTACATATTGGGAAACCTCTTCAAGTCTAGCAAAGCAACATACTCTTATTGTGGTTAGATCGTAACCACTGAGGAAAAAAAAAACACTTTCACATACAAATTCAGTCACATTAAACGGCTGGAAACTCTGTAATCATTTATTCACCCTCAAGTTGTTCCAAACCTGTATGAGTTTTTCTTCTGTTGAACACAAGAGAAGATATTTTGGGGAAAAATACTATGGAAGTCGATGGCTACCAGCAATCGTTTGGTCAACAACATTCTTCAAAAATATATAATACTTAGCACACACGAATAGTAGGTGCGTCAAATAAATGTTCAAAATAAACCAAATGTATGTAACCAACATTCTTCAAAATATCTTATTTTGTGATCAACAGAAAAAAAAAAGAAATTCATACAGGTTTGGAACAACACTTTACCTTATCATGAACACAAATACAGTGATAAAAACAAGTTCTAAATTTAGATTTTTAAATGACAGACAGCTCGTCTCATCCAGTCAATTCTCAGTGGGGAGGAAAATTGAGACTTCATGCTATAAGATTAAAATGCTTCAGGTTACCACAATACCAGCATGGTTCCACTCAAACCCATTTGTTCTGTAATTGCTATCATTTCCTGCATGTGGGGAGTAGATCAATCCTCTTTCTTTTCTTTGTGTTTTTCCTTTTATTTTGCTCTGCCTCCAGCACTGCTGATGATCTTGATCATAAGCTCTTCTTATCAGTAGCAGTTTTTTTTTAATCATAGCTACTGTGTGAGTGTCTTGACCTTGTAAAATACTTCTGCTTCATTCCTAATTCCAATACTAAATGTCAAAGTTGTGCAAAGTCATTGGTACTGAAGGGCACTGCTCTGTACCAGTGTTGTTACTATTAACTAAAATTAAAAGCATTACAATTGAAATTGTTTCAGTAATTAAAATAAATCTGAAATAAAATAAAATGAAATATAAATATTAGATGAAAAGCTTAAACAAAAACATAACTGTACTAAAATGAATAAAACTACAAAGGAAATAAACATTAATTAAACCTATAGAAATATTGAATAAAAATATAAAAGTAAAAATTACTAAAACTTAAACTAAAATTAAAAAAAAACTGAAAATATAAAAACTAATCTGATATATAATTATATAACAGTATATAATACTAAAAGTTCTGTACTATGTAAATATACTGTATAAAAATCATTCTCCTCAGCTGAAACTAAACTGCAAATAGCTTGTACTGTACTTCTGTAAATTTCTGACATGAGACAGATGAATGCACTTTAACGCATGAACACACATTTACACATCAACAACGCCTATTTATTATTTATAAACCTGACACACCCAGTGGCAATGAGGAAATAGAGAGGAAGTAGTACATCATTGATAACATCAGAACTAATGATAAGAGTAATTTGTGAAAGCATCTGTCAGACATTGTGATGTTCCTGACTGTGCTACTGTACATATCATACAACTGGATATATTACACCTGAAAAAAATGGCTAGGGAGAGCAATTTATGAGAAAACATCCTCAAACTGCCATCTGAGATTTGATTCAAAGGAAGTGCAGATTAGCTTGCAATGTAGGGCATGTCACAAATACTGTAGATCAGTAAGATGGAAAGAAGCAGGACACAGCCACAGTGCTGAAGTGGATCCCTCAGCGATCCCTCAAGGGCATCATCCACCCCCTCGTTCAGCTGGAAAAGAGCTTCACAGAGACCATATCACCATAGCAACACTGAGAGACGGAAGGAGGCCGTGAACATCTGAAGCAGAGCATAAGGGGGCGTTCACACAGGACAAGTTCTTCAATTAAAATCAGCTGCTAGACGGAATGCAACGGAAGTGAGTTAACTCCCATACACAGCTGCTAATATGACAACATATTCTAATATGCTTGTATATGTACAGTAGGCCTATATACGCTTATCCTGCTTCCAGATTGATCTGATTTCTCCATTGTTTTAGAATTGACACTGATTTGATGCCCTTTTTCAATTATTGCTTAATTAGACATGGTGTCAAACGACAGAGCTCATGGTGGAAGATGCTGAAAAAACAATGAGACATGATGCAAAAATGTCTATGTTTCGCATTCATATACCAACAATTAAAAAAATAGCACAGATGGAAAAAATCTGAAAAACGCGGAACTGAGATGACAAGGCTGAAATGAAAGAAATAAAAAGGCTGAGAGTTCGAGAGGGAACGCATGTGAGATTTTGAAGAAATGTGAGATATTAGCAAATAAGATTTTTTTTGAACTTGTGTTGCTAAATTATTTTTAAGAAAAAAAAAAAAGTGTTATACAAAAACAAAAACCTTACTATATCTGTCCCTATGCTAAACACACACAAAATAGCAAATTAATTCATGGGTGTACAATTTCTTGATTGTTGAAATCAAAATATTAAGACATTTTCACAAATGACTGATGTTACATCATTTTTAAATATGTAACTTAACTACTTTACATGTTTAGCAACGTAAAGTGATAGGTTCATGCATGGATTGACAGCTGCTGAATGTTATTTTTGATAAATAAATAAATATAAATAAATAAATAATTAAATAAATTGCACACACATATAATTATTTTGTACTAAGTTGACATCAGGAGTTCCCTTTCAAGGCAACAACGGTGTGGACTCTTAACTCTATGTATGTATCCCACCACTCCTAACTCCCACCACAAATGATATTTCTGTCTTTACCATTATAGTGTTTACCAGTCATTTACCATTGTAGATATATATTCCAGACTATATTGCAGATATTCCAGTCAGACTCTAAAACAAATTCTATAATCCCTTGTCATTTTCCGCATGCCATCCCAGCTTGGTTCTGTTACATAATATTTATATAAGCAAGCCTGGTGCACAATTTCCCCGTCACATCAAAGAATTAATGATGAAGAAATCTGATTTTACTATTAGACTGATTAATAACAGTAATTTACCCCCAAAAAGACTAACATTACACACCAGACTAACAGCACCAGAAGCCACAATAAAATGTAGTTGGTTTATAAAGTTGTATCAAGAACAGATATATATCATATATTGAGATACAGTGTGTGAAAATTTCAACAAATTAGCAATAATAAAGCATTACTGTATCAAACATAAAAGTGTCAAAACATTGAGTATTATCTGCTGTGAGAGAATCAATGGAGCATCCGCAGTGTATATCAGAAAGAGTTCCACTGAAACCTACCATCAAGCAGCGGTTCTCAAGGCACCATCCCACATGTTGATACCCAGCAATGCTGTGTTTCCATTTGCATTGAGCAGGAAAGATATCTGAGCACCGCTAAGCCAGCAAAAAGATGACCGCTCATTTCAAACTAGCACATGAGGAAGGGGATTACTGGTCTCTCGCTCTCTCTGGATCTTTACTCAGGCCACACCTTTCTTTCGTTCACTCTCGACGTCATTCATAAATTCACCATGTAAACATTCACTTTTCTTCCCTCCCTTTTTCCTCTCTCTCTCTCTAAATGCTAACTCACTGCAGTTCCCTTGCAAAGCATTGTGGGATTGTGATGTAATTCTGAGTCTTAGAAGAGATGAAGGTGCAGATGCCGGGACCAGTTCTCAGCCAATAGAGCATTAGGAGATTAAACTGAACAATGATGCAGAAGCAAAGAGAGAGAGAGAGAGAGAGAGAGAGAGAGAGAACATGAGAAAGCACAAGCCAATGAGATACGGCTGCTTTTGTCAGCATGCATTATTAGTGCTGACTCACAGTAAGGCAGTCAGAAATGTGAGAGGGATGCTGTGGGGCTGAACACAAACATGCACAAAATAAACTACAAAAAAAAACATTTACACTTTAAAGCATAAAAGCCTTAGAAATATGAATTTGGTTAATAATTGAGAAATGTGATCAAGACCTGATTGAAGCTATGTAAATGTTATCAAGGAGCATACATAAAGCTCATCAAATATGCTAAACACGGAAACATTGTCCTTGAGCATCAATTGAGCATGATCTTCCGTTTGCCATATTTCATATTTATATATGAATAAAAGCCTATACAGTGCTGCTCACTAATACTGGCACCCTTGGTAAATATGAGCAAATGCGGCTGTGAAAATAAATCTGCATCATTTATCTTTTTGATCTTTCATTCAAAAAAAATTCACAAAATTCTAAACGTTCATTGAAGTAAAACAATTTAAAGTGGGGGGAAACTGACATTATGAAATAAATGTTTTTCCCCAATGCATGTTAGCTACCATTATTGGCACCACTAGACATTCTTCTGAGTAAAATATCTCTGAAGTATATTCCTATTCATATTTAATTGTTTTTAGCACACCAGGGTGATTATGAACATGAAATTGTCCAGCCATGACTTCCTGCTCCACAGGATCATAAATATGAGGAACACAAAGGCTAAATTCCTTTAATCATCCATCACAAGTAGTAAAACCAAAGAATTTAGTTCTGATGTGCAGAACAAGATTGTTGAGCTTCACAAAATAGAAAGTGGCTGTAAGAAAAGAGATACAGCATTGAAAATCCCCATTCCCACCATCAGGGTAATAATTAAGAGGCTCCAATCAACTAAAGATGTTACAGATCTGCCTGGAAGAGGATGTGTGTCTATATCGTCCTAATGCACGGTGAGGAGGAGAGTTTGAGTGGCCAAAGACTCTCCAAGGACCACATCTGGAGAATTGCAGAGATTAGTTGAGTCTCGGGGTCAGAAAACCTTAAAGAAATATATCAAACAGCCCCTACATCACCACATGTTGTTCAAATGGGTTTCAAGAAAAATTCTCCTCGCTCATCCAAAAACAATCTCCAGCATATTCAGTTGTCAGACATGACTGGAACTATAAATGGGACTGGCTTCTATGGTCAGATGAAACATAAAAAAGAGCTTTCTGGCAGCAAACCCACCAGATGGGTTAGGTACAAACAGGGATAAAAAGTACCCCATGTCCACGTTTAAATATACTGCTGGATCTTTAATGTTGTGGTCCTGGACATCTTGTTCAGATGCATGGCATCATGGATTCTTCTATCAAACAAAAAATCTAAACCTGACTGCCTCTGTTAGAAATCTTATAATGGGCCATGTTTGGATCTTCCATCAAGACAATGATCCAAAACAAACATCAAAATCAACACAAAAATGTGTCACGGAGCACAAAATGAAGCTTCTGCCATGGCTGTCCCAGTCCTCTGACCTGAACCCTGTAGAAAATGAGTGAGGTGAACTGAAGAGAAGAAGCACCGTCATGGAGCTGGTATTCTGAAGGATCTGGAGTGATTCTGGATGAAGGAATGGTCTCTGATCTCTTATCAGGTGTTCTCTAACCTCATCGGGCATTATAGGAGAAAACGCAGAGCTGTTATCTTGGGAAAAGGATGTTGCAATAATTGGGTGCCAATAACTGTGGCTAACGTGAACTAGAGAAAAACATTTATTTCATAATGTTGTTTCCCCCACTTTCCATTGTTTTACTTCAATGAAAGGTTAGAATTTTGTAATTTTTTTGAATGAAAGATCAAAAGGATAAACAATGCAGATTTATTTTCACAGCCACCTTTGCTCATATTTACCAAGGGTGCCGGTGCACACATATTAGTGAGCAGCACTGTATTAAATCTGTTCATCATATAAACTGATTATGTCTCTTCAAAAGAATTGGTTTAAACCACTCAATTCATATTAATTATGTTCACAATCTCTTTATGAACTTTTTGCAGCATCAATTTTGGTTGCACACTGTTAGAGAAAAAAAAAAAAAATCTGAAAGTGCATGGACTTTCAATGGAATTACAGAAATTGTTTTTTGAGGATGAATAAAAGTGTTATGGGTTTTGGAATGACATTAGGGTGAGTAAATTATGACAAATTATCATTTTTGTTAATTACACTTTAAAATAATTATTGAAATTTTAACTCTACTGAAATTTTGCTATCAGTGCAACCCAATGTGTACAAAAAAGCAATTAGGTTAGGTATATTGAAATAGAACAAAAGCATAAATGGAAAGGCATAAATTCATATCTGCAAGTAGTTCTTAGTAATTCTTAGTTCTTAGTAGTAATTTTTCAGTCACTCAAAAATATATATAACATATTTAAACACTATAATACCAACACACACACATGCACACATTGAGTGCTTGCATAACTGATAAGACACATTAACAAAAAACATAAACCTTCATAATCAAAGCAAAAGCAATCATGACACATCAATATAAGACAGTATATTACACATTATAATGTGCATTGCTCTAAACAGAACTTATATGGTTGGGTTTACTCACTCTCATTTCTACAGAGAAATCCTATAGTTTTCTTCAGCATATAGCTAGAAAAGCACTACTGCCAAACATCCAGTTCAGCTCTGCTATGATGTTGTTCTAAACAGTCCAGCCCATCACAGGGCTTTCCAGACACTGAGCTCAGCTGTTTTGTTTATGACCTGCCTTGGCAATTGACCACATTAGCTTCACACAGCCGTACTGACCAGTGACCATGGTGATGACCAAGACCCTGACCACATCAGTCCAAACAATAAAAACAAAGCTCCACTTCTTTTAGCTTAATGTAGGGTAGAGTTTTGAGTAAAAATACACGCATGTATGAAATCAGGTATTCCATTGTTAAATATGCTTTATTTCAAGTATTTAAAATTTAAAATGTATTTACTAAATGTATGTTTGTTTCAAACATATGGCTCTTATTAATCTTCCTAAACAACCAATACAACAGCATTTACCACACATCCACCAGCTCTTGAAGAAAACATAGGCCTATTATACACTAAAACTATCAACTGAAAGTTCTCTTTTAATTTTAATGTAGATTTACATTTTTTTTTTTATTTTTTTTTTCATGAGTAAGTGGCACATTTTCAAAACTCATAGTTCTAATATCCTAACAATTAGGTAATCAAAAGTGCTGTTTTTTTTTTCAAAATAAATAACAACAAATAATAACTTTAATGGTGACTTTAATGGCTAGTCAATAATTAGAATACATAAATACTAGTTTCAGCCTCAGACGTCTTGCCCATGGACCGTTGGCTGAATGTCTGATGTGTACGTCACACTTTACTGGTAACACTTCAGGAATTTGGAAGTCATCATCTGATTGGTTTAATTCTACAGAATTTCCGGGAGACGTGTTCTTTAAGGTTCCGCCTGGAAACAAAGATGCCGTGGCGCCAAACCCCCTCATTGAAAACAAAGCCGTCGTGTTTACAACTGTGACAGTGAGCGCTTATCAGGATCAACTAAATGCTAGATTTTCAAAAGTCGCCTTGACCATTCAAAGTGGCCAAGTTTCCCAGACCTTCTGCCATCAGTCTGAATGTCTGGCTACAAGAGACAACATAAATATAGACTTTCAACATCTAAACTACATGTTCAAAACCAATAAATTTATTTTTGAAGTCTAACCAATACAGTTTACCATATACTGTATGAACAGTAGAAAGTGTTTTGTGAGCATTAGCAGTTTGTCAGCATATAGCAGGATAGACTGCATGGCAGAGAAACCAATCAATGCCTTTATGTAAAGGCTCATCAGAGAGGTCAAAGAGGCAGGCCTGGAGCTTCTGAAAGAAGTGGGGTGGAAGAGGGCAGCGACTTGTATCAGTCAGGAAAAAGGTCAACTCTCAGATTAGTTGTGCTATAAGAATATGTTGTAAAATGAAATATGTCACAGTAAGAATATAACAGTAAACAATACACTTTTTTTGAGTTCATGTACAGTAAATCTTATGAAAAAGTGAAAACAGTGAGACACTGCACACGTCCTACATTAAACAGGATGTTAAATGTATATTACATTTAAGATCTGATATTACATCATCCCTCTAAAAAAAAAAAAATCACAGTATACCACATTAGAGGGGGAGGGAGTTTAATGCCAGCTTTCTGTAACCAGGCAACAACAGCACTTCCTGCACAGCAAAATCACCATAATTAGCATAAAATAGCATTGACAAGTGACTGATGTTGTGCCTTTGTGTGTCAGAACCTGAAAGATTTAAAAAAAAAATCCAAACGACTCAATTTTCAAGTTCAAGAGAAATACATGTTTACAAGGTTACATGTTTATACCAACAAATTGGAGTAGTAACATAAATCTATTATTAAAAGGTTGATATAAAAACTGCCTTATGAACAATGTTTGTACAAATCATTGTGTTTTGAGCTTTGATTATTACATACATTTGATTAATTAATTGAATATTAAAAAAAACTTTATTTTTGATCAAATGAAAACTTTAACTTTGGTTTTTGTGTTTCGGTTAAAAAAATGTTTGTGAATCACTAGTAACTATAAGTCTGAAGCTTTTATGAGCTCATAAATAATTGAACGGCTATGTAATATTTGTCAAACAGCTGGAGTATTTGCAACTGCAGATGAAATGAAAGATGCAGATGAATGAAAATTTAAATATAAAAAAATAAACTAATAAATACACGCACACACAAACAAGAAAAGTACAGTTAACGGAAAAGGTTAAAAGAAATATGCATAGATATAGCACATAGAAGTGACCTTTGCCATACATTCAGCATCACAATCCATGTCACACAGGGTTGACTCTTTACACAGCCCCTCCTCCACCACTTTCACCAGCACTAATCATCTCATCAGGGCTTTTCACACACACACACACACACACACACACACACACACACTGCCAGGGCACGTGCAACATCCGACACTAGACTCAGGGAGAAACCACAAAGCAATAGTAAAACATAGTAAATGCTCATTCATCCTGCCATAACTTTACAAGAGGAATGGCAACTTTGCTTGTCAATTCAGGTTAGCCAAATTCATATTTTTAAGAACCAGAAAAAATGTGCGACTATATAGCACAGAAGCATCAGCTTCACAACAGAATAATAATGCAAATCTAATCCGTTTATCCACAGCCTTTGAGTCTATGATTTCAGCATGAGGACAGAGGGTAGACACAGATACACTGCATATCTGTCAATTTCACCATATGCCAATTCAATATTGATTTATGCCGTACTCAGCCATTGAGTATAAGTAACTGTAAGAGATTTGAGTTACCAATATAATACTGCAATAGTGCACTAATAATACAACCTGCATTTCTCATTTCAGATTGATTGGTAAGTCTAGATTCAAAATTACAAATTTTTAATGCTCTACATACTAAAATTAATTATAGTGAAACCATGAATCATGGTTATCGCTCAAGTGTCAATTTAAATCATGACACTTGGGAGAACAGAACTTTATTTGCATACAGCCAGACGTGCAGCAGAGTAGACACCATGATAAACGTGGAAGAGATTAAACTATGCAGGAATATCATTTGTTTTTGCATATGTTACAGTTTGTAGCAGATTTATTATAACTTAAATATCATTCTTTTCCCACACAAAACATTACGTCTACTTTTATGGTCCTTTTTTGGATCTAGTATTTTAAATCACCAACCACTTTAGTGGTTTGAAAAAGAACGGCGAGGACATTTAACCAAATTTCTCCTTTCGTGTTTAATAAAAAAATAATAAATAATTACACGGGTTGTGCACAGCATAGAGGATACATAATTGTGATTAAAGAAATTTGGGGTTAATGATTCCTTTCAGTGTTAAAATTATAGAAAACATTCTGTCGAGGAGGCTTCCGTGGACAGCTCGTGTGGACTAGGAACCCCTTCCACACCGGAGGGGTGGGGTGGCAGCGAGCGTTCTGGCACAAGCCGTGACAGCGACAGCGGAGATGAAGCCAGCGGGGGGCAGCTCGCTAATCCGGGTGAGCGGCAGAGCAAGGCGCAGAGTCCGCAGAGGATCAGGTGAGGCGAATGCCAGAGAGAGTCCTGGAGTCTGAACGCACAAGAGAGGTGCAGAAAAACACTATGGCAGCTACGAGCACTGGAGCCTGAACAAGACAAGACAGAGTAAGTACTTTTACGTTACACAAAACTATGACAGTCAGAGAAATGGAGAACCACAACAGTCTGACAAAAGACAGAGAGACACGGGGAGCTTTATAAAGGGGAAAAGCTAATGAAATACAAGAATCAGGTGCGAAAGAATCAGAGCTAACGAGCAGAGAAACAAGGGGGGCGGGGGGAATAAACACGCTGACAATGCGCACGTGGCGAGCTGTAAAAACAAGCCACGCACACAACAAACACCTGAACCCAGAGACAGCAAAGAACAGGTGATCAACCCGAGCCGACAGTTACCCCCCCTCCCGGAGCGCCACCAGCGCCCCAGGAGGAGGCCTACCTCGTCGCCGACGGAAGTCCTCGATCAACGAACGGTCCAAAATGTCCGGGACGGCACCCAGCATCTCTCCTCTGGACCATAACCCTCCCAGTCCACAAGATACTGAAACCTCTGCCGCGGCGCCGCTCGTCAAGTAATCTCCTAACCGAATAGTAGGGGAGCATAACAAGAGAGAGGGAGGGGGTGGGGCGATACGCCGGCAGGGTAAAGGGGAGAAGAAACACAGGTTTAACCCTAGAGACATGAAACAAGGGTGAACCCGACCAAGAGCGGGAGGGAGCTTGAGCCTTGTCCGCCACCGATTGACAACCTTGTGAAACGGCCAATAGAATCTGGCGCGCCAGCTTACGAGAGGCGCCCGGAGAGGCAGATCCTTGGTAGAAAGCCATACCCCGTTGACCGCACACAAGGTTGGAGAGAGGACGGCGACGATCGGCCCGCGCTTTGGTTCGCCCAGAGTTTGGACCAAAACCCTCCTGACTTTCTCCCAGGTGCGCCGGCAACGCTGAACGAAAGCCAGGGCGGACGGAACGCAGCATCGGGTTTCCTGTGATGGAAACAGAGGTGGTTTATAACCCACAGAGCACTCAAACGGGCACATACTGAAGCTGCCCTGGAAGGGATTACGAGCGTTCTCATCCAAGAGAGCTGTTGGCAACCAGGAACTCGGATTGTTGGATGTCAGACAGCGGAGCATTCTTTCGAGATCTGTTGGCCGCTCGCATTGCCCATTGTCTGAGGATGAAAACAGAACAGACTCGCAGAGGCCACGATCTGTCTACAAAACTCTTTCCAAAACCGGGAGGTGAACTGAGGACCCCTATCTGAAACCACGTCAACCGGCAATCATGGAGACGGAAGACGTGATCCCGATCAGTTGGCGCGGTCTCCCCGGCGGAGGGCAACTTGGCAGGGGAATGAATGAGCCGCCTTAGAAAGCGATCCACCACAGTGAGAATCACAGTGTTACCCTTCGATGGGGAAAGCCCAGAAACAAAATCAGGGCGATGGTGACCATGGAGGGAAGGGAGGGGAAGAGGGTGAAGCAGACCATCTGGAGGGCGATTCCCAGGCTTACATTGGGCGCATGTGGGGCAGGCCAATACGAACTGTCTGAATCCGCGGCCAGGGTGGGCCACCAGAAACGTTGACGGATGGCAAAAACGTTCTCCGAATCCCTGGATGGCAAAACCAACCTCGACGAATGACCCACTGAAGGACTTCAGGGCGCAACGCAAAGGCGGCACGGCAAACTTGCCCGCTGGGCACATCCCCGGCACTTGCACCCCTCGACCAGCCTCCTCTACTCGCCGTTCGATACCCCAAGAAAGAGCCCCGACCACCACTCCTTCAGGAAGGATGGCTTCGGCCGCAAGCTCCCCTCAGGGGCCCCGAACAGACGCGAGAGAGCGTCAGGCTTGACATTCTTGGACCCCGGCCGGTACGAGAGGGTGAAGTTGAATCGGCCAAAGAAGAAGAGTGCCCAGCGAGCCTGACGTGAGCTCAGCTCTTGGCCGAACGGATATATTCGAGATTCTTGTGATCCGTCCAGACCAAGAAGGGCTGCGCCGACCCCTCCAACCATGACGCCACTCACCCAAGGCCAATCTAAACCGCCAACAGCTCTCTATTATTGCCGATGTCATAGTTACGTTCTGCAGGGCTCAGACGTGAGAGAAGAATGCACACGGGTGCACCTTCCATCGCAGAGGGAACGCTGAGATAGAACTGCGCCCTACCCCGACGTCCGATGCGTCAACCTCGACAATGAACTGGGACTCAGGATCTGGAACCAAAGAACAGGTGCAGAGACAAAACGGGACTTCAAAATGTCAAAGGCTACCTGAGCATCCTGGTTCCACTGAACAACACCTTGGAGGAGGTTAGCGCTGTGAGCGGTGCAGCGATCTGACCGAAATTTGATGTATCTCCGATAGAAGTTGGCAAAACCCAGGAAACGCTGCAGAGCCTTACGGGAGTCGGGGACTGGCCACTTGGCAACAGCCTCTATTTAGCAGGATCTGGTCTGATTCCCTGGTGGAGATGATATGGGCCAAGGAACGTAACAGACTCGGCATGGAACTCGCACTTCTCCGCCTTGAGAACAACTGGTTCTCTAACAGACGCTGGAGGACCCGTCTAACATGCTGTGGTGTGTAACTGGAGAGAAGGGAGAAAATCAGAATATCATCCGATACACAAAGACAAACTGATTAATCATGTCACCCAGAACGCTATTGACGAGACCCTGGAAGACGGCCGGAGCATTGGTAGACCAAAAGGAAGAACCAGATACTCGTAGTGTCCCGAGGGGTGTTGAATGCCGTCTTCCACTCATCCCCTCCGAATGCGCACCAGATGGTAGGCGTTGCGGAGGTCTAATTTGGTGAAGACCTGAGCTCCCTGCAATAGTTCAAAAGCAGAAGACATTAAAGGCAGGGGGTACCTGTTCTTTACAGTGATGTCATTCAAACCTCTGTAATCAATGCAAGTCGGAGGGAGCCGTCCTTCTTCTGAACGAAAAACCCGAAAACCCGCACGGCGAGAGAGAGGAGGAATGGCGAATGAGCCCAGCCTGTAGCGATTCACGTATGTAACGGTCCATGGCCTCTTTTCAGGACCGGAAAGAGAATATAAACGACCCTTGGGCGGAAGAAGAACCCTGGGAGAAGGTCAATGGCGCAATCGTAGGGACGATGCGGAGGTAGCGAGGTAGCCGGGACTTACTGAAACCGCACGAAGATCGCAGTACTCCGCCGGGACGCCGGTCAAGTCCGAGGAATCCACCTGCGGAACACAAGAAACAGAGAAAGCAGGAAAAGCAGCACCTAAACATGACACATGACAAGACTGACTCCAGGCTAAAATAGAATTATTGACCCAATCAACATGTGGGTTGTGTTTCAGCAACCAAGGATGTCCTAAAATTAATGGGGCCTTAGGGGAGTCGATAATTAACAGTTCGATCTGCTCACTGTGATTACCAGAGAGGGAAAGGCTTACGCAAGGTGTGATGTGAGTGATGGTGGTGAGGGGACTGCCCGCTAATGACCACGCAGTAATGGGTTTTGACCAGGGAAATGGTCGGAATGTTCCATTTGTGAGCAGAAGGCAGCATCCAGGAAATTCCCTCAGCCCCTGAATCCAGAAGGGCGTGGCCAGTGTGTGAACCTCCCTGGAAGAAGAGTCGAAAGGGCAGTTGAGTGTGCGTAGCTGGAGAGTTTGAACAGGAGAAGGGCCCACCAGGACTCTCGCTTCACTGGTGGGCCTTGACTTTTAACGGGCACTGAAGGACGAAATGACCTGCCTTGCCGCAATACAGACACAATCCTTGAGCTAAACGTTCCTGCCTCTGCTGCACTGTAAGCCGGAGACGACCCAGTTGCATGGGCTCAACATCAGCTGACTGCGGACTCGTGTATCGGACGAAGGCTCCAGATGGCGCCACAGAGTATTGGGCTTGACGACGTTGGCGCGCGGCGGGTTGAGACGGCCCTCCACACGGAGCGCGAGATTAATTAAACTATCCAACTCTCGCGGAAGATCACTGCAGCAAGTTCGTCGGCGATGGCATAATCCAGTCCCTCGAGAAAACGCGCGCGAGCGCGCCCTCGTTCCAGCCGCAAGCCGCCGCGAGAGTCTGAAAGTGAATGGCATAGTCGGTGACAGGCCCCTCCTTGGGACAACCGAGATAGCTGAGCGCCGCCGCCTCATCTCCCTGAGTGATCGGTCGAAGAGCTTCGCCATTTCCTGGCGAAAAGCCACAAACGTTAGTACAGCAGGGAGCCCGCGATCTCCATACGGCGATACCCCATTCGCGGGCACGGCCGGAGAGAAGAGTGAGGACATATGCCACCTTAGCCTCTTCTGTGGCGTAACGTCGAGGCTGCAGTGAAAACACCAGTGAACACTGGGAGAGAAAGGCTTGGCAGGCATTAGAATCGCCATCGTAAACCGGAGGATTGTTGGCATGAGGTTCGGGCTCTCCAAGGAATGCCAGCGCGGAGGACGGGACCCCGGTTAGCCGCCTCCCTCTGAAGATCATCGACCCGTGTGAGGAGCTCGGCGACTCGGGCATTGAGAGCATCACTCATGCGCTGTGGTATTAAGCTGAGTGGCGTGCTGACCCAGCCAAAACTCCCTGCTGGACGAGAGCAGAACGAAGCGGATCCGATCCCGTGAATCCATGGTTGGTCAGACTGTTCTGTCAGGAGAAACAGGCTGGATTCAGATGCGGGTTATAAACAGAGGGCTTTATTGAACAGAAAATATAAGCACTGGCGAGGAGCGCTTCCGTGGACAGCTCGTGTGACTAGGAATCCCCTTCCACACCGGAGGAGGGTGGGTGGGCAGCGTCTGGCACAAGCCGTGACAGCGACAGCGGAGATGAAGCCAGCGGGGCAGCTCGCTAATCCGGTCGTGAGCGGAGAAGCAAGGCGCAGAGTCCGCAGAGGATCAGGTGAGGCGAATGCCAGAGAGAGTCCACGGGAGTCTGAACGCACAGAGAGGTGCAGAAAAACACTATGGCAGCTACGAGCACTGGAGCCTGAAAAGACAAGACAGAGTAGTACTTTTATACGTTACACAACTATGACAGTCAGAGAAATGGAGAACCACAACAGTCTGACAAAAGACAGAGAGACACGGGGCTATAAAGGGAAAAGCTAATGAAATAACAAGAATCAGGTGCGAAAGAATCAGAGCTAACGAGCAGAGAGAAACAAGGGGGGGGGGGGAATAAACACGCTGACAATGCGCACGTGGCGAGCTGTCAAAACAAGCCACGCACACAACAAAACACCTGAACCCAGAGACAGCAAAGAACAGGTGATCAACCCCGAGCCGACACGGTTGTGCACAGCATAGAGGATACATAATTGTGATTAAAGAAATTTGGGGTTAATGATTCCTTTCAGTGTTAAAATTATAGAAAACATTCTGTCTTTAGTGCCACTAAAAATATCATGAGCCACTGCCTTCCTGTATGCAAACCAGGACACTGGGCCAATCAGCTTCCTGAGAAGGCCTATCTGCTTGAGTGTGTGTTCTACGGCCCAAGAAGTTAAACTGATCTTGTTTATAATCTGCATTTCCTTTCACATTTTGCTTAAGTCATTTTGCTTAAGACAAGCAGTACTAACAATGCTTGTCTAAAATTATGTGTCAGACAAACTGTTGGCTTGAAAGTATCACAGCGTTAAAGAAAGCTGTTATTACAACTGTGTGTGTGTGTGTGGCAGCATCTTCAACTGATTATATACATTATAGTGATAATTAAAGTTGCAACCTCTGAGTGAATTACAATAGGAGAGCAAGAATCACTACCAAGGACTTGTCTAACTGTCAAAAAGTAACAAACAACTCTCTCTCACTCTCTCTCACACACTCACACACACACGCGCGCACACACACACATACGTCGTCTTATATCAGAGTGGCACATTTTCCTTGAATAGGCGACAGGCGTCAGTGCACAGTCTGCAAGTGTTGATAAACTCTTTCCAGACATGCAGGAAGGGAGCAGAGCTGTCACGTTACAATGAATTACCACAAAAGAAAATGGCTTGTGTATAGCAATGTATAGCAGTAAATGTATTCTGAAAATGGTAGATCATATAATTCCTAATATAAACACTATTTACATTAGGAATTATATGATCTAATATTTTCAGAATACGTTTACTGCTATACTAAATAGTCATTGGAAATTTTGCAAAATGGAAATTTTGATTTTTGAAAATGTTAGTAGGCTACAGGCGAATTAAGGTGACCTGAAGCATCTGAACACACTAGTTCAGATTCAGTTAAATATATGGGGTAACACATTATTTCGAATTTATTTAGTCCACTTTAGACAGTCTACTAACAGTAAGTAACTTTGCAACTACATGTCAATTAGCAGTCATTAGAGTATTAGTAGACTGTCTGCTTAATATCTTCTAACACTTTATTTTGATTGGTCCACAACATACAACATACTAACTATGAGAAACTTTGCAAGTATGTCAACTTACTCTACTAACCCTAAACCTACCCTAACAGACATGTAGTTGCAAATTAATGAGAATTAGTTGAGTTGACGTAGTTACAAAGTTACTTATAGTTAGTAGAATGTCTAAAGTGGACTATCAAAATAAAGTGCAACCATATAGGGTTCTAATAATAACATATGTTAAGCATAAAGAAAATTAACATTAAAAATCAAAAATGTAGTTGTGCACTAGGCTTAATAAAAGTACACCATCAAGTAATTTATCATGTAGCCTATGTTTATATATTATCATGAAGATGACCACAAATTTTTTCAATACAAATAATTTCTCGTTATGTGTTTAATTAATAAATGTTTAAAAATCAATGAAAAATTCATCTTCTGTGCCATACAAAGTTGAAGAAGCCTGTTGCATGCATCATAATTTATGAAAATAGTCAAAAACTCACAGCCACAGAGAGTATAAATGCACATGTCCCTGTCATCGCAGAGAGCTGATTACAGCAACACAACGTTAGGAAAATGCCTCTTTCTCTGCGCCTTCTGTTTTCTCTCTATTGCTGAAAATACTTACGCGATCTCCATGTCTGCACTCCTGCTCAAGCCGATTAATTCCACCAAATAAAACCGTCAGATTGTCTCTATCTGTCCACTCATTTTACTCTTGATGAAACGTAAGTCACGGATAACAAAACTCACTGTGCCGTCAACTGCTGTCAAAAGCCAAAGGGAGGAGCCGTAGAAAGTGGCCAATCGGAACCCTTAAATGACTGTAAGGGCGGGGTTTCCTTGACTAGCCGCGGTTTGTGGCCAATCGTAAGGGAGTATTTTAAATCAGGGCGGGGAAAGTGAACTGGTTTGTGAGGTGTGTGGTTAAATTCAGTGACCACGCAACAGGGATGAGAGGATTTTAGAGTTACTGTAGTTCAGGTTGAGTACAGTATGTGTATGCACGTGTATTTCTACTTAATCATATATTTTTTTATATAAATATTATTTTACAGAGTAACAAAACCAAACCAGATTATGGAATATACATTATAACAAAATATCAGTGCAGGTATAAACCTTCTTGTTTAACATAAATGACAAAGACAAGTGGGCTGAAAAAACAAAACAACAACAACAAAAAGGATAAAATACAGAAACAAGCCCACAGAAATAGTAATGTACTACAGTCCATGTCAATGGTCCAAGACCATCGTAACAATTATTTTCAGTATTAGTCCAGAGGTTGTTTAAAAAAACAATGTCAACACTATTCCAGGATACCTTAAGATATTCAGAGACTGTAAAGCCAGAGAAACCCCCCCAGCCAAATCTTTAAATCATAAATCAGGAAATGTCTGCTAACCTACTGAAAAATCTGTTGAATGATTAAACATGGCAATTTTGACAACCTGCACATAAATCATTGACTGTACTAAGACCCCTGTTTACCCACAAACACAAGACAAATATCAGCTAAAGCAGGTGGAAAACTGAGCATCCCAAATGCAGGTATATAGAAACAAGACAATCTGAAGAATGTGTGATGAGTTTCCCGTTTGTTTCAGTGTCTCCCAAAATAATTCCTTCATTTCGGACTTATTTTCTAAAAAAAATCAGTTTAGAATGCAAGTTTAGAATGCGATGATGCAAGAAGATATGACCAAAGAACTAGAGATTTATCTTCACATCAACATCCAATTGCTCCCTTTACCTAGGCTGATGGTGTCACGTCTAAGATATACGGCTTTTTAACTGCAGACATGCTTAGTTGGCTTGTTTCCAAAGTCCCAGAGGAGACTAACGAAATTAGCTGAATTAGCTGACTCCCCCTAGGACCACTGAGATTGGATGGGTCAGACTGGGGCATTGTGGGAGACCTAAACATACGCCCACACTCCAACAACACACACACATTGGTCATGAGGGTACAAACTGTTGGAATAATTTATCAAAGAATTATCAAAAGAACTTTGGATTATCAAAGCATTGCAACGTTATTTAAAAAATGCCCTCAAATCCCATGGTATTGTTTTGTTTTGTTTTTAATGAGTGGGAGGAGTGGTTGACCCTAGGCGGTTTGTGATGTGCACAAAATTTGGTATGCAATAATTGATGTATAAAAAAACAGTTTCATGAATTTCTGATGCTAAGGTTACAGCATTTAAATGACAAACCATTTACTTCAATGTTACTGAAAGAAGAAAGTCTGTAATATGATGCTGTCCACCAGAGGGAACCACAGCTTCACAGTAGCTTCACATGTGATGAGTTTTTGATGAAACACTCGTAATTGAAAACGTTAACGTGAAACAGGTCATCATTATTAGATATTTGTGTAATGGGGTGGAGGTAGTATTGGTAGTGGCTCTATATTAGGCTTGTTTAGGACTACAAATGAGTTGGACTACAAACCCCATGAGTCTAGGTACTATAAAGAGGAAATCAAACTTTTTGGCCTTCCTCTTTGTGGTACCATGTGCTAAGCAGGAGAAGCTGTGTGGCATGTTTCAAGGCTGTGTGATAGCTGAAACGACTAGTTGCCTTGTGAGCAGTATGGAAGTAAATTGTGGAGGTAAGGGTTGTGACTCTCATGGTTATAGTTAGTGTTTAGGTTTTAATGTGTGTTTGTTTTTATTTTTAGTGTGCTTACTGGAGATATACTGATGGGTGCCTCAGAGAATTGAGTTATTCAGTAACACAGGTATTGATTTTAATTGAATGATTGGAGTATTTGAAATTGTTTTTTAAGCTTTTCTACTTTGTGATTCTAAGTTATGTTTTATTGTTTTTTTATTCCAATATTCTAAAGGGGCAATCATGAATTGTATTTTCTTTGTTTTTTACAGATGATGCATGATTGCCGTTTACTTTTATTGAAAATATTGGTGGCTTTATATTGGGTCTCAAGATATGACTTTAAATGTTACATTGTGCTGAAGTGGCTTGAATTTATTGTGAGATTGTGTTTTTATGTTTTGTTTTGTTTAGACCCACAAACAACATTGGGGTTCCCATTTCTTATACATGGTTAACTCTGTTAAGGTGAGGGGATCAATTTGTAGTGGTTTGAGTTAAGTGAGTGTTGGTTTTGACACTTATAGTGATATTTGTTGTGCTGTATTGAGTGTATATTCTTTTTCACCGAGAATTGCCCTTTTATAGTGATTGTGAACCCTATGGTCTGTAGCGGGTTTAACTTATTTATTTTTGTTCTTTCTGTTTCTTTGCCACTACTAATTACCTTTTGTGTACAATAAACTTTGTGGTGGTTGCAAGGAAACACACTGTGGTTGTTGCCTTTCTTTTACATCTTCCCCATTACTTGTAAGGTCTGGGGAGTTACAAATGCGTAGTCGGCAGGGTG
Organism: Schizothorax lantsangensis; assembly: GCA_027422415.1. Lineage (NCBI taxonomy): Eukaryota > Metazoa > Chordata > Actinopteri > Cypriniformes > Cyprinidae > Schizothorax > Schizothorax lantsangensis. The sequence continues at coordinate 18,378,596 of CM049841.1, forward strand.
ATTTGATGTGGGGCAGCACTGCAGTGTGTTAATGTGGACCTTGCTGTTATTTGATTTATTTTGTTGTTCTTCTTTATTTTATAGCCACCATTTTGTGTAGGTATTAACAGGTATTTGTATATAAACGCAGTCGTGCAAGAAAAACACTGTAACTATGGAGCAGGAGTTGACAGAGTTGCGAACAGATACTAATCTACAGGCTGCAAATGAACAATTAATGCAAGACCGTTCTGCATCTAGCCCTGACTCGCTTAACCCACCTGTGTCCAGCATTAGTGCTCCTCCTCTGTGCCTTTCCTAGAGTGATGTATGTTCCTCGGAGCGGACGTGTCCGACGGTTCTGTGGAACTTGGACTCTACTTTGAGCATGAAGACTGGGATGAGGAGCTGAAGCCTGATTTGGGATTGGAAGTTGAACTGGTTGAGCAAGAAAGGGTGAGTATTTCTGTTAGTTCATTGGGAGGGGAAGCCAGAGTGGAGATTAAACCTCCACCAACAGCTGAACGACAAACTCCCGAACTCATCTTTAAGGTCTTTAAGGTATGTATGTGCAAAACAACATTTGTGCAGTTGCAGAAGGGTTTTATGATCGAAAACAAAAGAGAGTGAATCCTTATTGAATTCTCTCACATACTTATGTCCTTGATGGACTCTATTCTTGCAAGTAGTCCGGGGGTGTCCCGAATGCTGACCAAGTTCCTCCGTGATCAGTTTGTGGGACAGGTTAATGAAGTAGCGCTTAAACGTGAACTTAAACGTTTTGTAAGACAAACTCCACACTGTACTTTACTTGATGTTCGAAGTGAAGCTAAAAGAGATGAGGAAGGCAAGAGACTTAATCCCCCTGCTGCCCAGTTATGTGTAATGCTACTCGGGTAGAGCAATTGAATCCCTATGCATATGAGTCTACTGAATTAAGAAATTAAGGATGTGTAAAGCAACAGCAAGCTCAAATTGATGAGATTACTAAGCGTCTTGATGATCTTAAACCCTCAAGTAATGAACCCTCTGTCCCTTTTGACAAGGCCAAATGCTCCTCGAAGTGTTTACGTTGTAATAAATTAGGTCATATCGCCCGTATTGTCGACAACAATGGCCTGTTGAGTCTGGCTCTAGGCCAGCTAGGGGACAACGAGAAGACGCCTGTGGAGGAGATAGATCAACTTGCCTCCCCGGTGGGTTACTAGTCAGGGAACTGAGTAGCAGTGAGGGTTTAAATACCTCCAGACTTGTCTGTCCTACAGTGGTACAGCGTCTTATTGGAAAATGTCCCACAGTTACGATTCAAATGGGGGGTGTTCCTGTTTTATGTTTGCTGGATACTGGCTCAATGGTGACCACTATAACAAAGTCTTTTTTTGACAATATTTTCGACAACTAGCACCAGACGCTTCAAAAAATTGTGGCTGGCTTCACTGAGAGCTGCGAATGATTTGAACACCCATATGTGGGATATTTTGAAATTGAGGTTAATGTGTTGGACAAATTCTACCTAAACAGGTGTCTTGGTGAAGGACCCCTGAAAACATACATGACAAAAAAAAGAAAGAACTGGTCCCTGTCTGTTGGGTATGAATATAATAGGGCAGTGTTATAAGGATTTGTTTGAAGAACATGGTTCAGCCTTAATTTTCAGTCCTACAGGTTAAACAGCAGCAACGGGTTTGGAAGGATGCATTGTTGCAGTGCAGAGAACCAGTGATCCTTCTGGTCCTGGTTATATGGCCAGGTGCGAGTGCAAGCTCAAGCATCCTGTGCAGATTCCAGCTGGAACAATGAGGTTAGTTACAGCTTACTGCCCTAAGACCGTTCACAAACATAGTCACTAATTGGAACCCCTGGGTGGTGATGGAGTGGTGGATTACCTGCAGGGTTCTGATTTCCCTGCATTGTTTACAATCTTCCCAAGATACAATTGGTGTACCTGTGTTAATGTTAGCACAGAAACTGTATATTTACCCTGCAAAAAAAGCAAAGTTGGGTAGTTTGATTAGTGTTGAGATGGTTAATCAATCTGACCAAGAAATTGTGTTTAAGGAAAATATGCAAGGTAATGTCAGTGAAATAGTTATTCAGTGCCAGATGTCAGCTTCTGTTTCACACCACCGTGAGCTAGAAAAGGTTGAATTACCAGGCTTCCAGAGGCAGAAAGGGAAGTGGTAAACATCTTATGCATAAATATCGGGATGTTTTTGCCAAGGATGATGGTGATTTGGGCTGCACTACTTTGATAGAGCACCTGAATCCCTTTGTTTGGATGATGTCCCGGTGCGTCAGCGCCATCGCAGAATTACTAGTCAGTTGGAGGCTGTGAAAGCCCATATTAGCAGCTGTTGGAGAGTCAGGTCATTCGGGAGAGCTGTAGCCCTATTCATCTCCAATTGTGCTGGTGAAGAAAAAGTGGTTCCTTGAGAATGTGTGTAGATTATCGACAGTTAAATGCAAGACACAAGAAGGATGCTTATCCGCTTCCCAGGATTGAGGAGTCCCTAGATGCATTGACTGGGCAAGATGGTTTTCTACATTGGACTTAGCAAGTGGATACAATCAAGTCCCAGTGGCTGAAGCCGACGTTCTAAGACTGCCTTTTGTACTCCTTTGGGCTCTTTGAATTTCTTTTCGTATGCCTTTTGGTTTGCAATGGGCCAAGCACTTTTCAACGGCTCATGGAGCGAATTTTTGGTGACCAATGTTTTCAGTTCTCTACTGCTTTATCTTGATGATGTGATCATTTTTCAACAACAGTAGAACGGCATCTGCAGCGACTGGAACTAGTACTGAGTCGTTTAAGCAGCAAATCTCCAAGTTAAGCTCAGTAAATGGTTTTTTTTTTGCCCAGAAGTACGTTATTTGGGACATGTCGTTTCAGCTGCAGGAGTGAGTACTGCCGGAAGATAGCTGCAGTGGCAAATTGGAGACGGCCACAGATTCTTCAAGAACTTAGGTCCTTCTTAGGGTTTGCTAGTTATTATCGACGATTTGTAAAAGGGTTTTCACGTATTGCAGAGCCGTTGAATGCTTTAGTAGCAGAAGTCATTCGTTTCAGAAAACCAAGCGGCCAAAGGTTGATTTGGGGATAAGTGGGTGAAGCCTGTGAGAATGCTTTCAGACACTTAAGGTAGCTTTGACCAGTGCCCCTGTGCTTGCTTATGCTAATTTCAGCAAGCCGTTCATCTTGGAGATAGATGCAAGTTTTCAAAGTTTGGGTGGTTTGTCGCAGGAGCACAAGGGCAAATGTCGACCAGTTGCTTATGCAAGTCGAGGGTTGAGGCCAGCAGAATGCAACATGCGAAACTATAGTTCAATGAAGTTGGAATTTGTGGCTCTAAAGTGGGCCGTAGCGGAAAAATTTCGAGAGTATCTACTGGCAATAAATGTACAGTATATACTGATAACAACCCTCTTAGTCATTTGCAGACAGCAAAGCGGCAATGACAAAGTGGTAAATCCAGCTTGCAGAGTTTGATTAGATATCAAATACAAAGCACTGGACGCAATTTTTAAATGGCAATGCTGATGCCTTGTCTAGCGCCACCCCTTTGGTGGAGCTGGCTTCAATTGCAGTTGTGCCCGAACAAATACGCAGTCTGTTTCTGATCAGGTCAGGTCTCCAGGTTAATAGTGTATCTGTCTTTCCTAGACCGTTGAGGAAAATTTGGTGTGCAGAAGCTGATCCTGTCATAGGAAGGTTCATGGTATAACTGGGACCGTAAGCACCACCAACATCTCAAGAACGCTCTCTCGAACAACTAGAGTCTTGAGTAGTTCGTCAGTGGAGAAGTTTGAGAAGGTAGATGTGTTTTGTACCGCCGATTTGGCCACAAGGGGTCATAAGGAAAATCCGACAGGTAGTGTTACCATCTGCCCTTAGAGAGGAGGTTCTTACCCTGCCTTCATGATGACCATGGTCATCAGGGGATGGAGCGAATGCAAGGTTAGTAAGGACACTTGTTATTGGCAGGAATGTATAGGTATGTTGAGGACTGGTGTAGGAAATGTCAGCGCTGTACCCTCTCGAAAGTGTTAGACCAAAGGTGTGTACATTCATGGGCATTTGATGGCTGATAGACCATTAGATATTTTAGCAATTGATTTACATTATTGGAACCGTCATCTAGTGGAATGGAAAATGTGTTAATCATGACAGATGTGTTTTCTAAATTTACCCAGCAATCCCTACTAAAGATCAGACGGCTAAAACAGTGGCCCAGGTAAGTGGAACGATGGTTTTATTTGTTCGGTGTCCCACGACAGTTACATTCAGATCAGGGAAGGTGTTTTGAGAGCCGCTTGATTCAAGAACTCTGTGAATTTATGGTATCGCAAAGACTCCTATACACCATATCGCCTCAGGGAATGGGCAGTGTGAGCGGTTCAATAGAACGATGCACGACCTGCTGCGCACACTCCCCTGCTGAAAAAAAAGAGATTGGCCATCTTACTTGTCACAGTGGTTTTTGCATATAATACCACAGAGCACCAGTCTCTACGGGCTATTGTCCGTATGTTCTGATGTTCGGACAAGAACCACACTTACCAGTAGATTTATGTTAGGACTGGATGACTATGGTCCAACGAATGTGGACTGGATGGCTGACCACCGAGATATTGGAAAGGATTTTAATAATGCCGAGCCGTCTTCAGAAGGCTGCAGCTCAGCGTGCCCAGTAAATGATGCTAAGTGTCACAGATGTCCTTAAGGAAGCCAGCTGGTATATCAAGAGCACATGCCCATAAAGGCAGAATGAAATCCAGGATGCCTGGGACCCAACCACTTACCGAATTGTTCGATGTCCTGAAGGTCAAAGGTCTGTATATTCTATTGTTCCAGTTGATGGTGGAAAAGTGAGACGCATACACCGTAGTGAGTTGCGACCGGTTTATCCCATCAGATGGTCAAATAGAAAGTCTGGGACTATTCCCTTTGAGTGAAGATCCTGGAGTGGAGAAGGGATGATATGATCATCATGGTGTCAGGTGAACCTGCATGCCTGTAGGGCTGGGCGATATGACGATATATATCGGATGGACGAATAAAAAGTCTATCGTTTCATATTATGCTCTATCGTTTATTTCGTGGTGTCGCAAAAATACATTGTTTACGGTACTTTTTCATCATTGAATGACTGCGTGAAGGGTAGACACAGAAGACACAGAAGCAGTGGCTCCGAAGTAGAGCACGATCCGACACGACAAAAACAAGGAGCTCGTTCCTAAACGAGGGACTACATCTGTAGCATGGACTGCAGTTTTAAAACAACCGATTTTTAGCCGTTGAAACACAAACAACAGAGCTATATGCGTGCGCCGTCTCTGTTTCTGTGTGAGAGGGACCGCGCTTTTTTTTGCCGCTTTATTGGCTTTGAACGATTACATAAACACACTTGTATGCGTAAGAATCCCTGTCTTTGCAAGTATCCTCATAAAACACAGTGATTTAGGTCTTAAGAGAGAGTAACGCTGAAAAAATGCATGTGTACCAGTAAATTGGTTCCGGACTTCGGTCTTAAGGGAAGCGCTCCAATATTCGTCTGCCATTAATCAAAAACAATCTCTCACTGCTCTTGACTATATCAATTTTGTAACTTTTAAGAATAAATTAAAAATAATAATATATTTATATATAGCCTATGTATAGAGTTCTATACATAATACACGTTAATTATATCTATCTAATTAAACAGTGAAGACTAATTATTTTACACAATGTGTAGCGTTTATTTATGTAGGTTTTGCCCTATTGCTTGCAATTAGTTTCTTATCCTTATTTCATCACTGATTGTTTATCTTCAGTGAGCTTGAGTTTGTTTGTTTTTTGTGTATTCAATTAAATTTATTACACTTTATTGTTGGGATTTCTCTCTCCAAAAAATTTCGCATCCATAGCGTTTACTGTCTCACATTAATTCACATCAATACACATTACACAATACAATACACACACACACACCACACACACACCACACACACACACACACACACCAAAGGCAGTTCGTACACAGCTTTTTGTTTTATATTGTATTTTTTTATATTGTATTATATTTCTATTCTATTAGTTGATATTGACATGGTGACAAGGATTATGAAAATTCTATGGAATGAAAGATCACAACAAAAAAATAAAGAAAAAAAATAACTATACCGTGATATATATTGTTATCGTGATATAGAATTAGTCATATCGTGATATAAGATTTGGTCATATCGCCCACTACATGCCTGTAGAGAATGAGTTTATGCATGTCACTTCCAGCAGAAGAAGGTGATCTTGATTTTGAGAGTTGACTAGTGCCATGTCAACAACAGGAACAGCTGTGCAGCGACAGGTGGACCCAGTAAGTCAACAACAGGAACAGCCTGTGCAGTTACAGGTGGACCGTTAGTCAACAAACAAACAGCCTGTGCAGCTCAGTGGACCCAGTAAGTACCAGAACAGCCTGTGCAGCTACCAGTGGACCCAGTAAGACGGACAACACGGTCCACAGCGGGACAGCATACAAATCTAACCATCATTCCTCAGTCAGCAGTGTGAAGAAGTCCACAAATGTTTATATCTCTCTCTCCGATGACCGAGCTCTCCAATGTACGAATACCCTGTTTTTTTCGACCATGGTCATAGAAATTTGATCGACGGACGTCGATTTAAATTAAGTGGGGTTATTGTAATGGGGTGGAGGTAGTATTGGTAGTGGCTCTATATTAGGCTTGTTTAGGACTACAAATGAGTTGGACTACAAACCCCATGAGTCTAGGTACTATAAAGAGGAAATCAAACTTTTTGGCCTTCCTCTTTGTGGTACCATGTGCTAAGCAGGAGAAGCTGTGTGGCATGTTTCAAGGCTGTGTGATAGCTGAAACGACTAGTTGCCTTGTGAGCAGTATGGAAGTAAATTGTGGAGGTAAGGGTTGTGACTCTCATGGTTATAGTTAGTGTTTAGTTTTAATGTGTGTTTGTTTTTATTTTTTAGTGTGCTTACTGGAGATATACTGATGGGTGCCTCAGAGAATTGAGTTATTCAGTAACACAGGTATTGATTTTAATTGAATGATTGGAGTATTTGAAATTGGTTTTTAAGCTTTTCTACTTTGTGATTCTAAGTTATGTTTTATTGTTTTTTTATTCCAATATTCTAAAGGGGCAATCATGAATTGTATTTTCTTTGTTTTTACAGATGATGCATGATTGCCGTTTACTTTTATTGAAAATATTGGTGGCTTTATATTGGGTCTCAAGATATGACTTTAAATGTTACATTGTGCTGAAGTGGCTTGAATTTATTGTGAGATTGTGTTTTTATGTTTTGTTTTGTTTAGACCCACAAACAACATTGGGGTTCCCATTTTCTTATACATGGTTAACTCTGTTAAGGTGAGGGGGATCAATTTGTAGTGGTTTGAGTTAAGTGAGTGTTGGGTTTTGACACTTATAGTGATATTTGGTGTTGTGCTGTGATTGAGTGTATATTCTTTTTCACCGAGGAATTGCCCTTTTATATGATTGTGGAACCCTATGGTCTGTAGCGGGTTTAACTTATTTATTTTTGTTCTTTCTGTTTCTTTGCCACTACTAATTACCTTTTGTGTACAATAAACTTTGTGGTGGTTGCAAGGAAACACACTGTGGTTGTTGCCCTTCTTTTACATCTTCCCCATTACTTGTAAGGTCTGGGGAGGGTTACATACGTTTTTAAGAGTAACTCTTTGTCTAGGTTTTCGATTTGTGTTAGTATATCTGAATACATAATGTGTTGACCATTTAATCAGTGTCGCGTGCTCTGGACATGTTTGTGCTTTGTACTGTTTTAGAGCTCTCTGGTAGGATTGTACAATAGCAGACCGAGTGTAACATTCAAACAATAACTAGTGATGTCGTATGAGCTGCAGCCATGCATCTAAACATTCTATTACTGTTATAACGTCATGCATTGGAACACAGAAAGTGTAGTCTTTAGTTCTTGTGTGTGACTTGGACAAACGAATACTTCCTATGAAGGTAATTTTTTTAGAGATACAAAAAATAATCATTAATTTATGTTCAGAATATTCTGGATTTTTTATTTCTGTGCATGACTCTTACATTCCACTGTTTGAGCTCCAACATTTGGTAAATGTGGGTCAAGTGACAACATTAGCCTACATTACCAACCCAGTCTCACGGCAGTTCGTGATATAGTCACGAAATTTAATTGTAACAATTAAAAAGGTAACTTAAGTTCGATAACTCAATGTTCCCTTCAGTATAAAATCTGAATGTTTCATTTGAATACACCATAAAATCACTGTATTTCTGATACTGGTCATCTATGTGTTTTTTCTTGACTCTCTTCATCTACACGTCACTGTTTGAGTCCCTACTATGGTAAATATGGACCATGTGACAGCATTAAATTAAAAAGATAAGTTCAATAAACCAAATGTTTCTTACAATGCATTTCTGATACTGGTTTTCTGTGTTTCTTTCTATGCTTGACTTCTCTTCATCTACATGTCACCGTTTGAGTCCCTACTATGGTAAATGTGTGTCATGTGACAACATTAAATGAAAAAGGTAAGTTTAATAACCCAAATGTTTCTTGCAATCTAAAATCATAATGTTTTTCATTTGATTACACCATAAAATCAGTGTATATCTGATACTGGTATTCTGTGTTTTTCCTGTTTCTATGCTTGACTCTCTTCATCTATATGTCACTGTTTGAGCCCCTGCTAGTAAATGTGGTCATATGACAACATTAACAAGATCATTTCAGTAAACCAAATATTTCTTACAATATCAAATCAGAATGCCTTTATTTTAAAGAAACCACCGTTTCAATGTATTTCTGATACTGGTCCTCTGTGTTTTTTCTATGCTTGACTCTCTTCATCTACATTTCACTGTTTGAGTCCCTACTATGGTAATTTTTTATAGAAATACAAAAGAATAAACATTAACTTATTGTTCAGATTATACTGATTTTTTTTTTTTACATTCCACTGTTTGAGCTCCAACAATGGTAAGGTCATGTGATAACATTAACAATGTAATTTCAATAACCCAAATGTTTCTTTCAAAATAAAACAAAAAAAGGGTTTCATTTGATTACACCATAAAATCACTGTGTTTCTGATACTGGTCTACTTTGTTTTTTCAATGCTTGACTCTCTTCTTCTACATGTCATCATTTGAGCTTCTACTATGGTAAATGTGGGTCATGTGAAAACATTAACAAGGTAATTTCAGTAAACCAAATATTTCTTACAATAATAGATCAGAATGTCTTTCATTTGAATACACCATAAAATCACTTTCTGATACTCATTTCTGATACTAGTATTCTATGTCTCTTTCTGTGCTTGACTCTTCATCTACGCCTACATGTGGGTCAACATTAAAGGGTTACTCCACCCCAAAAATGAAAATTTTGTCATTAATCACTTACCCCCATGTCGTTCCAAACCTAAAAGCTTCGTTCATCTTCGGAACACAATTTAAGATATTTTGGATGAAAACCGGGAGGTTTGTGACTGTCCCATTGACTGCCAAGTAAATAACACTGTCAAGGTCCAGAAAAGTAAGAAAATACTTAAAAGTAAAAAAATATTCATCATCAGAATAGTCCATCTGCCATCAGTGGTTCAATCTGAATTTAATGAAGCGACGAGAACACTTTTTCTGCGCAAAGAAAACAAAACAACGATTTTATTCTACAATTCATTCTCCATTTTGGAGAATATCCGCTGGACGCAAGCAGCGTATGCTCTTCTGTGTCAGCCACATACCAGATACACTGTTTTCATTCAAATCAAAGCGTAAACAAACATAGAAGACGTATCCGTGTGGCGCGGCTGACACAGAAGAGCGTACGCTGCTTGCGTCCAGCGGATATTCTCCAAAATGGCGCTGAACCAGAGGAGGAGAATTGGATAAAATCGTTGTTTTGTTTTCTTTGCGCAGAAAAGGTGTCCTCGTCGCTTCATTAACTTCAGATTGAACCACTGATGGCAGATGGACTATTCTGACGATGCTTTTCATACTTTTCTGGGCCTCAACAGTGTTATTTACTTGGCAGTCAATGGGACCTCCCGGTTTTCATCCAAAATATCTTAAATTGTGTTCCGAAGAAGAACGAAGCTTTTACAGGTTTGGAATGACATGGGGGTAAGTGATTAATGACAACATTTTCATTTTGGGGTGGAGTATGCCTTTAAATGAAAAAGGTAAGTTTAATTGCCCAATTGCTTCTGACAGTATAAAATCAGAAAGCTTTGTTTGAAGACACCATAATATCACTGTATTTCTGATATTGGTCATATATGTTTCTTTCTATGCTCGACTCTCTTGATCTGAGGCCCTGCTATGGTAGATATGGGTCATGAGACAACATTAAATTAACAAGGGAAGTTCAATAACCCATATGTTTCTTACAAAATAAAATAAGATTTATAAAATGTGTTTCATTTGATTACACCATAAAATCACTTTGTTTCTGATACTGGTCTTCTGTGTTTTTTCTATGCTTGACTCTCTTCATCTACATGTTGCTGTTTGAGCCCCTACTATGGTAATGTGGGTCATGTGAAAACATTAACAAGGTAATTTTAGTAAACCAAATGTTTCTTACAATATCAAATCAGAAAGCATTTTTTAATACACCGTAAAATCACTGTATTCCTGATACTCATCATCTTTTTCTTTCTATGCTTGACTCCCTTCATCTACTGTACACGTCACTGCTTGAGTCCCTACTATGGTAAATGTGGGTCATGTGACAACATTAAATTAACAAGCTAAGTTTAATAACCCAAATGTTTCTTACAATCTAAAATCAGAAAGTTTTTCACTTGAACACAATAGGAAATCACTGTTTTTCTGATACTGGTCTTCTGTGTTTTTTCTATGCTTGGCTCTCCTCATTTGTATGTCACTGTTTGAGCAGACAATGCATTATATATGCATTTTAAAACAATTCTGACCTGAGTCTTGTCCAAACCAGGTAAATTTTATACCATCTGATGGTACAATGGTGTAGGATGGAGTATCTGTTGTTAAAGAATAAAGAAGAATGGACTTGCAGCTACTCTTCACTCAAATTGTTTTTTTTTTGTTTGTTTGTCTCTTTCATCATAGTTCCTAAAATTAACTTTTCTCATTTTTTGTTCTCTAAGCCAACAGGGCAACTTCATTGAGAAGGTAGACATGAGATGATCTCGGACACGGCTGTGCCTCTGATCTTCAGTCAACCAAAAAGGGTCCATGTTTTGGTCTCACTCCACTGGCTAAATGTATCTTCCCAAATCACATTCAAAGCGTTGGCCTTCAGGACTGTCACTGGAACAGTGCCCTCCTACTTCAGTACACTTCTACTATATATTCAGATATCATCTACAGTCAGTGAACGAGTGCCGCCTGGTGGTCCTATCACAACAAAGTACAAACTTCATTCACCTTCCACAAACTTCATTCACTTCCATCCATCCAGTCTGCTAAGATTGCTACTTTATTGCATCGCTACCTTCAAGAAACAGCTGAAGACACACCTCTTCATCAAGCATTTTACTTTCAGGAATTCACAAACATAATTAAAAGTGCTTTGTATAAATACATTCTATTTACAGAAGGTGCTGAAACACTATTGTATTTGTACATTTTTGCCACTCTTTTGAAATTTTTCCATTCTTTCCTGAAAAACACTTTTCAGACTTGTGAAATTCTGAAATTCTTGCATTTCTGATGCAAGGCTAACAACAAATTCTGAACTATCAGTCATTTCATCTGACACATGAAGACTGTAAAACTAATGTAGAAATCTTTTGAGTCTAATATTTTTTTCTTATCAGTTTCTATCAGATTTAATGGCTGAATAACTAAACATGCAACAAATAGAACCAGTTCATTTGTAGAACTATGGTGCATTGAAAATATTCTTCTTCTATTGGCTTGTCCCAAATAGGGGTCGCCGCAGTGGATCTGTAACGACGAGTCAGAGGAGTGAGGATCCATCTGCAGCTTTATCACAATGATTGACACAGTACAGAGGCAGCAACACAGAAGAGGCAGAGAATTCACAGTCCAGAGAACAGGCAAGAGATCGGGGTAGGCAGATAAACAATCACAGTCCAGTTAACAGGCAGAGGATTGAGGCAGGCAGCAAGGATCAGACAGGAGAAAACAGTCCAGGTTCAAACACAGAGAAGGTAATCCACAAAAGACCGCTCAGAATTGACAACCGCAGCAAATCAAGACTTTGCAGTGAGAGTGTGAGTGAGCAGTGCTTAAATGCGTGTATGTGTGAGTGTCTAATTGGATGCAGGTGTAAGTGCAATCAGTCCCAGGTATGAAGGCTGATGGGAATTGAAGTCCAAATCAAAACAGTCAATATTCAGGTGAAGGCTCCCTCTGGTGGTGCAAGAGAGGCAGTATGGGAGCCTCACTTGTAACAGGATCACCTACTGCGCTGACAATAATTTTATATAATTAATTTACAGAGAAATCTGTAAAATGCTTACAGATCATTAAATGTTAATTTAATTTATATATATCTCCCAATAATGTTGAAACCCTGTTTGCCAAGTAGCCAGACATTACACCAATATACTGCTGTCCATTTAAAATAGAGACAATTTTACAATATCCTTTGAAGATAATATATAGTATAATATTTCTATAACATCACACATATTTAGTGTTGTGGTATAAATAAAACAACCCCTTGTCTGTGAAACTGTAAACAGATAAATAATCATACAGACAGCACACTGCATGTAACCTGACACCAGATCAGAAGTACATTTTGTAACATGTCTTCAGTAAAATGACAGTTTGTTCAGTGTAATATTTTTACACTTCAGTATTCCTAGATTATCATTTGTACACATACATGATTTAGTGCACCAATCAACATCTGTTTATTTTTGTACACCAGAATGATGTTTTATATGTAATCAGTGTACAAAAACACTACATTTGTGTACCCTTTTGAGCTGTTAATATAATTATTTTAAGAGTTTACTTTGTATTTGCACTTCTACAAAACATTGCACATTAGATTTAAACACATTTTTTTCTGTAGCTCTGGAACAGTCTGTCTAAACATTAGGACCTCTCCATCACTGGATGCTTTTAAATCCAGTTTAAAGATTAATATTTACTCCCTATTATTTGTTTAATACTGTGTATGTATTCACTGGTTTTACCTAATAATCTTTGGTAATACTCAGTAATACAGTTGGGTGCTGGACCCATATGACTGCCGCTTGTGCCTCTATTAAATATGACTTCTTTGTCCAGTTGTAATATTTTCCACTTTGAGTACAAGTGAACTGGAGGTAATAAAAAACATGTACTGATACAAAGATAAATCAGTGTGTGAGACATGAGGACAATTAGAGGAAATCTGCCCTGGCATCAATAGACAGGCTGAAAGAAAACAGGAGAGCTTTGTTCTTTACCATGCACTGAGACTTTTCTTCCTAAAACCTTAAAAGATATAAAAATTGCTCATACTGTAAATTACTGTAAAGATAGAACATAACAGGGTTTGTTACTCATATACCATTATTTATGTTTCTTAAAAAAAATACAGCAAAAATTCTGAACTTTGATGTCAGAATATTGATAAACACTGACCATACACCATAATAGACATAATAGTTTTAGCACCAGTGGCTAATTCTGTCAACAAAAATATTACAAACAAGAGGAGGGCCTTTTTGTGTTCCTTTTCGAACTTTATCCAGTATTTTGAGAATGTACAGTATGTCTCTAGCTGTACAGAAGCAGTAGTTCTTGACAGAGGTCTAACAGGAACAGGAAAAGCTCTTTATGTTCATTCAATATTAAACCAGAACCTGATGTGGCTTTTACTTTGCCAGTTATTTTTAGTCTCTCAGTTATCAGGCAATTGGCCCACATGTATGGGTTTATACACATAACATTGAAAGTAAATACATACATAGCCTACATGCATACTTGCATGTGGCATTCCCTATTTATAAAGAAAGCTGCTAACTAGTTTCAAAATAAATGGCCAAAATAAAATCATCTTGGACCAATCTTGTTGCTTTAATGAGAATAAAATAAAGGTCAGTCATTTAATCTATTGGCACAATGACATTGACATTCATCACAATACCGGAAACTCAAGTCAATAGTAAATAAACCATTTAAAACCAGAATGAGAGCTCACAGTGTCCTTCTTTCATTTACCAATACTTATTATAAACAAATTATATCAGAGAAGCACTAACTCATTTAACATAAAGCCATGCAGTTACTCTTATACTTGGCTTTGTATAGTACACAAGGATTTGTGTAGTTCTGCTTGCACAAACATGAATGTGTACTATGTGTTTTTTTTAGTGATTCAATATAAAATAAATACAATATGTCAAAGACAACAACAAATTCAATCCACAGCTCACTGTAAAAGATGCAGTGTAATGATGTGCTGTATGACGTCTGAGACAGCAACATTTACCTGTCTTTTTAATGATTACGTGAGCATGGCATGCATTAGAAATGTTTAAAACTTACTTTTACTACGTAGATATCCAGCAGTCTAAAAAGTCCTTTTTGTGTAGAATTATAACGGTCTCGTCGAGAGAATAACTATATTTGCACTGCACACAGCACACAGCACTCAAGGTGAATGTGTCATCTTGCTGAGTTCCCACTAAAATGATTCATGTAAGACCAATTTTACATGAATTATTCAGTTCTTTGTGAGCTGGGAAGTAAATATAAATAAATCATAGATGAGGCCTTTCATGTTTGCAGAATGTTTTGAAAGAATAAAATCAGTGCTGCCAGGATACAGGATATTCTCAGTTACTGACATATTTCATGAAACCAAAATTCACTTTAAATTGTGTCCCTTCTATGATCTGTCCTGTGATAGATGGTTTGTTTCTTTCATATTCATCCAGACCTTCCAACGTGTCATTTTGGAACATCAAAACCATATTAAACCAATATAAATGCAGTACTTTTCTAAGAACTTGGCACATTATTTTAAACTTGATTTTTTTAAGATGTTTCTCTTATCAGTATTATTTGTCATTGATACACCTTGTTATAGCTTTACTTTTGGAGGGATCAGCTCTTAGGCCTTCACTAATAAAGATGTGGCCTATACTTAATAACACTGAGCTGAGAACTTTTTTTCAAATCATCATGTTCTGAAGTTCCACAGCTTTCACTAATGATGCAGTTCATTTTAATTCTGCCTCGACCATAAGCAACAAAGTTAATATCCCTCTTTTGCTTGCTTGTTTGGTATTAGCAACTTGCTTGAATGCCTCATTTTACATTACATTTTGCTCCAGGGTCCACTTTCACCACAGCTGGAGTTTTGTTTATGTGCAGCATGACACATCCGTCTTCTTGCTAAGCCAAGAGAGGAAAGCGTCTACAAACCTATCAGTTTCCACATTATAAACATAACAGTTCTTGACGCTACTGGAGGACTGGTACACTTCAAGTCAATGTTCAAACTCGATTTAGTGGTGCAACTTTTATATTTAACTCTTATAAAATTTCTATGTGATTTATGCTTTAGACTGGACACTTCTCTTCCTTTACTCTTTGACTGTTTCCAAAATTTCTACAGCTATTTGTGGACTGGAAATCGTTTTGTTCAGATTTGTGTTTTTATCTTATGCTGTGGCGCCTCCTGATGGATGATAATTGTACTGCATTAGTAGCTGCCTGAGGGTTTATCATGGTTTTGGTAACAGCCAACTTAGTGTTTTGTAAATAATACCTTCAACTGTCACTGCTTATGCTATAGTCTTGTGTATTGCATATTAGCTCTTCTGTCAACCAACTGAAGCTATTCTCTCTAGATCACTGTTGAAGGACTTAGTATTTTCATGTTGTTCTGGTTTCTTGAATTAAACTTGTCTCTCTTTGTTTTATTGAGGGTTACTTCTTTCTTGTAACATTTTTTTTCTTAAGATCTTCTCTGCATTCATTAGGTGTTAAGATTACACCTTCCTTTGTCAGGAGGTGTAACGATGGCATGACCCTGGCATTGCTATAGGAACATGCTCACAGATTCCCATCAAAAATCGAGTAATTGTGATCTCTGAAAAGCATTCATCAAGATTGTTAGCTAACTGTGCAGCAAGCTAGTTGCTGTCCTACAAGCTCAAGGAATATTGTCATATTTAGACACAAATTCAATGTAGAATATCTAACATTAACCTTTGTATATTTGTTCAGGGTCAATCACACAATGATTACATGTTTTTTTGTGCCATATTTGCGTATTTCTTGATAGGACAGTGGAGATCTGACAGGAAGCGAGCCGGAGAGAGAGGGGGCGGGATCGGGAAAGGTCAGCGAGGCTGGATTCGAACTCGGGACACCTGAAGCACAGCTCAGCTGCGCTATATGTAGGTGCGTAGCCCACGAGGCTATCGGCATGTAGTGTTTCAAACATGATATTCAACATATGATTATTCACACAAATTATCTACAAAGTAATATATAATGTTTTCTTATAATGGTTTACTTATTTGAAAAGACCCCTGATAACCTGCAAAAGGCATCAGTCATTAGGCAGTAGTGGCCTAATGGTTAGAGTTGGACTTGTAGCCCTAAGGTCACAGGTTCAAGTCTCGTACCGGCAGGGATTGTAGGTTCTCTCTTCCACCCTCAATACCACGACTGAGGTGAGACTGCTCCCTGGCCGCCACAGCAAAAATGGCTGCCCACTGCTCTGTGTGTGTACAGATGCGTGCACGTGCATGTGTGTGTTCACTACTCACTGCTGTGTGTGTGTGTGTGTGTGCACTACTCACTGCTATGTTTGCACTTGAATGGGTAAAATGCAGAGCCATAATTGGCCACACGTCCTTTCCTTTTCCTTAAAAGTGTAATTCCACTTTAAAACTTTTCAGTAGGCTACAGGAAAATGTGTATAATGTGTTCAATGCTAAGTGATTTAAACAAATATTACATGTAAATAAATACATTAAAGGAATAGTTCACACACAAAAAAAATAGTTTTTTTAAGGTGAACTTTCTTTAAGTGCTATGGAAAGAGGTGTTTTCACTTAGTTAAGCTGTAGTTTGATATTTAGAGTGATACAAATGAAAGTGCCTTTAAGGGTAAATAGTTCTACTGGAACACCATTACCATGGAAACTTAAGAGCCAAAAGAGAGACCACAATAAAAGTCAGGCGGTGGGAAAAGCCAGCATTAACAAGAACGTTTTATGCTTCTTCAAAGAATGACCAGCAGGTAGCATTCTAGTAGAGGAAACGTTTAAAACGAAGTTTTGACAAAAACTTTGCCCTGGCCTGAGCTACAGTGGTGTGCTGGTGAGCTTTAGTGCTGGTAAAGTGTAAAGAAGAGGATATGAAAAGGGTGATATTTTTGTTCTGCCCGATCTTTTGCTGTTATCTGGGTGATTCTGAGGTTCTTTCTTTTTGTTTGTATTACGATGCTTCATTTGCATGTCTCTCTTTTTCTTTCTCACACACCCAAACAACTAAACACTAGGTGTGGTTCAACTCTTAAAAAAAGTGACCATTGTCAAAAACAAACCATGGCTAGCTAAATAAATAAGCACTCCATAGCTAAATAATAATCATTTTTTTCACAAAATAAACACATCTCTGTAGCCTAATTCACAATCAGCGAATTGAAATATTCATAATATATTTTCACATGTATTTTATTGATTAGCTTATATTGATTGTAATTCTACAATCACAGAGGACAGGGCTCCGAAATAACATTCAAAATAGAAAATTCAAGCAATATCAATAAAGGTACAACACATTGACATAAATGGCCAGCTGTTTGACTGGACAAATGCACATAAGGTTTCATTTCAAAGTTATAGCTTAAAATGATTTTGCTCCAAATTTTGCTAGGTTTTTTTTGTAGGTTAAACTATCTACAGCTGGAACAAGCATTCCATTGTGTCAGACTAGACCATGTTGCCATGGATGCATTCTAAAGCATGTTAACCAATCAGCGCTAAATATACAGATACAGTATGTCAATACATATACCTTTCTACGAACACAAAAAAAGACATTGTACATTGTAACTGAGGTACACCTGCAGAACTTTGTGAAAAGCCAATGATTCACTTGATGAGTGAGCCATCAGAATGTACAGTAAGAACCAGAGGTGGCAAATATGATTCTAGAGGTAGAAATAAGGATTTTTGTGTTGTCATAGTGTGACATCAGTAATGATTTCATCAGCTGACAACAGTCTATCATTGTTTACCTATTCATACTTTTTTTTGTATTTGTATTTATAATTATTGTTTTTTCAAACTCATCCATTTTATTTTGAGAATATCAATTATTCACTCCCTCACCAACATAGTGGGTGCTCGAGAAGGAGTACACACACATATAGAGGGGTAAAAGCATGTAAAAAAAACCTTCCTGTGCACCAAATACTTCATATTGCACATCTTTTACCACTGTTTTAATCACCACTAAATTATGCTTAACCAGTAACACTTTACAATGTAGTTCAGTTTGTTAATGCAGTTCTCTTAGTTCTAATTAGTTAATGCAATAGGTATCTAAAACTAACAATGAACAACAATTTTTATTGCGTGTATTAATCTACAGTAGGTTCATGTTAAATTATTAATATACTATTGTTCATCGTTAAAGCTGCAGTCTGTAAGTTTCGCCTCTTTGTCGCCATCTCTGTTTGAAAACCTGGAATTGCAGCTCTGTGCGGAATTATCTTCTGTGTGTGGGGTTGTGCTCAGGCATGGCTCCAGCTCAGATTAATCTAATGTTTTGAGGAGTCTATGTGTCAGTCTGTCAGTCACCTCACCCGGTGTGGATACTGTACTTGGGAATCACAGATTCTAACCTACGTCTTGGAATATATGACCCAAATAAGAATTTTCACCGTATGTTGCCATCTGAACAAGTAAGTAACAAGTCTGCCATGTTTGTTCTGACCAACTGAGGAAAAAAAGCATTACAATAAATCGCGCTAACAATGGTGATTAAATCTAACGATCGGTTAGCTCATATCACATCTAACCGTGCAAATTATTATTATTGTTATACTTTATTCTCAAATTGTTAATGTTAACAACATCAGCATTGTGTGACAATGAGTATAGTGTATATTAGCGTGTAGATTTCAATTTCTGTACAGTCTAATATCTAATTGTCATACCATTCGAATCTCATATTAAGAAATTATTTTAACCCAAAAAGCAAACTATGCTTGTCAGGGTTCTGTTGTGTGTGTCATGTGTTCCCGCCTCTTGTGTCCATATTTGGTTTATTTCCTGTCCTCGTTTGATGTGATTATTGGTTAATTCTTGTCCAGCCATGTTTGTCTAATTATCTATGATTTACTTGTGTATAGTCCTGTCTGTTCAGTTTGATTTCGTCTGGTCTACTCGTTACTCCCGGTGTTCGCCTGTCTGTCAGTCCTGCCTTGTCCTGCCTTGATGTCATTAAAGACTATTATTTGAGTTTACGTCCTCGTCTGCGTGTCCTTGTTCCTCCCTGCTGTGTGCACCGTGACAGAAGACCAGACCTAACCGTAAGCAGTGCCCCTTTACCTCATTTTGTTTTGTTCGTTTTTTTCTAGTTTTTATTTTTGTTCCTGTTTTGTCTCTCGTGGCAAGCGAGTCCGCTGGCCGCGAGCCCTCATGCCCGCCGATCGCGGGAGATATCCGCCACCGGCTGTGGCTATCCCTAGCCCGCCGGCTGGTTCTCTAGTTCCCGGGTTGCTGCTCCCCCAGGCCCGCCATTCACAGGAGATCACGCCACCGGATCGCCGCTGACTCTTGCCCGCCGGCCGCCGCAAACCCTTGCCCCGTGGATCCAGTCCACACATCACGGCCAGGAGCCATGGCCTCCAGAGCTCCCTGCACCGCCATGGCCTCCAGAGCTCCCAGCTTCGCCATGGCCTCCGTTATCTGTTCCGCTCTGGAGGTCCCCGTCCTGTGGTCCTGTCCGTGTCTGTCCTGAGAGGCCTCCAGAGCCCCCCCCCCGGTGGAACTGTTACGGCGTGGGACACGCCTTCCGGGAGGGGGGAGTTATGTCAGGGTTCTGTTGTGTGTGTCATGTGTTCCCGCCTCTTGTGTCCATATTTGGTTTATTTCCTGTCCTCGTTTGATGTGATTATTGGTTAATTCTTGTCCAGCCGTGTTTGTCTAATTATCTATGATTTACCTGTGTATTTATAGTCCTGTCTGTTCAGTTTGATTTCGTCTGGTCTACTCGTTACTCCCGGTGTCGCCTGTCTGTCAGTCCTGCCTTGTCCTGCCTTGATGTCATTAAAGACTATTATTTGAGTTTACGTCCTCGTCTGCGTGTCCTTGTTCCTCCCTGCTGTGTGCACCGTGACAATGCTCCCTTCGAACTGGTTTCATTTAAAATATAAAGCACATTTAAAACTGGAATATAATTTAATTTCATTCACATGTGTTTCATAAACACATAATCCTTTCTGGATTACAATCCGCCATCAAAATGATACATTTGATTATTCCAGCTGCTGTGAGAAAAGGCTATAAACGATCTGTCACCTGCAGTATCCTCACATGCGATAGCCTACTAGCTGGGACAACTTCTTTATTTTTACAGACATGACGCAGCAGCATGCTCGAATCTCCCGCGAAAACCTACCCGTACCACTCAAATTAGAAAACATTATTTTACGCTAACCGTTGTGAATCGGGCGAAAGTAAGGTGATAGTTTTGAACACTGGCTGGTTATGTACTTGCTCAAATATTGATTTCGGTTCATTTTTAACCCAAAAAAGTTACGGACTGCAGCTTTAATTCATGTTTATTCATAATATATTAACTAATGTTAATTAGGTAAAATATTGTTAATTGTTATTTCATGTGAACTATTATTACCTTATTGTAAAGTGTTGCCACTTATTCTAACACTGATTTGTTAGTTTTGAGCAACACATACTTTTGTTGATGCATAGTGTATGTGATTTCTCAAAAGTCTGAGTCTTTCCTCTAGCACCAGGTTTTGCCACTCCCGGTTAACAGTATGGCTTTAAAAAGAAAGAACTAGCAGTATATTCACAGAAAAGTCACAAATACAGTGTCATCAGCAGCAAGACAGTGTACAGCAGCATGTACCCTGCATAAAAGGCAAATTGAAAACAAGCAACTCAGCAGCAAAGATTTTGAACATATCCAAAAACATCACTGGCGAGGCATTTTCGAACTACTAGCTGTAGTACTCATTGCATCAGCTACACTAAGGTGTATTTGGATAACATTCATAGACATATTCATCAAACAGTCTTCAGCTTGATTTGTCATCATGCACATGTTAAATGTAGATGAATCTTTGAGTGTTCATGAAGCTGTTTTAATGGAAATATTACCCTAGTAAACAGTACTACATTTACATTTACTACACATTATATAAAATAACAAAGCAAGCATATGTATATATGACAAATTGTCTTCTATTTTATTTGTTCTCAGCAATTTGTAAGAACAGCTCACAAGATCTTTGTAGAATTAATATAGATTATAAAATATAGGGTTAATCTAACACTATTACAATTCGTGATCGATGTGTTTTCTGTGACAGTTGATAATGTGCCAGCTATATGTAAAAAAGGCCATCAAAACCATCCTTGTGTGGATGTGGAAGTGCTACTAAATGTGCTGTCAAATGGTGACAGTAGCTCATGTTATTCTTGAAGCTCTTACTGAGCATCCAGCGACACAACTTCAGCTACATTTTAAAGGCTGTAGATACATTCAGAACAATTTAAGAGGCTTTTGTGCCTCTTTAGTATTTTCAGTATATGGTCTGGCAGAACATTTTGATCATCCATGTTTAACGTTGCTTTTAGAGCCACAGTGTAATATGTCCACTCTACTTCCATGTGGGTTTGTTGGTCCTGCTCGAGATGGAGTCTCTAATCTGTGTGGATCTCTCCGAGAAACTGCTACTTTTAAGGGAGTGCTCTCGTCCAGACTGTGGGGGAGGTGTGTCACTGCTTCGACTAGAAGCCCTTACACTCTGAACCCTCCTAATAGACCCCCCTAGTTTATCCTCGCTCCTAGGCAAAGTTCCGCTACTGACAGAGTCCGCTCTACCACCAGGCAATCTCTGAGAGCTAGCTCTGGCTACGCTCTTTGATGGTGTCCCTGTTACAACTGGTGAGGGCATGTCTTTTTTAGATCTGGAAGAAGATGCCACAGTGTTGCGAGCAAAGCTAGGCAAAGGCGAAGAACTTTTCAGGGTGTTGTTGGGACTGTCAGGTGTACCTACTTCTGAGGTTCCTTGGGCCTGAGCTTGGGCCAAGGCACGCATTGTAGAACGACACATCTTTTCCTCTGGTGCTGGTTTTGAAATGTTACGAACAGGTTTAGGATTCGTTTTCTTGATGGAGGGTCTGTGTTTAGTCAAGTCCCTTGCCCATCGAGAGCTGCTTGGTGTCGCTCCTCGTTGTGCCCTGGGATCCTCTGGAGGGAGGCTTGAATGTCGCACAGGTCTACCTTGCCTCTCGCCTCTTCTGGCTGGCATGCTTTGGTCACGAAGTGGACGTCTGGGTTCAATGTTCTCATGTCCAGGAGGTTTTTCGACTTTCTTCATGCTGCTACTAGAGCGATTCTGCCTTGTAATGGGCACCACCTTGCGCATGTTCTGAGTCTCAGTTGCTGTGAGGGTTCTTGTCGGATGGCTGGCATGAGCAATTACTTTGGATGTTGTCTTGGTTTTGACAAGTGTTGTTTTGGGGCTACCGGTCTGGACTGCTTTCTCGCCAACTCTTCGCCCTTCAGCTGTGTCACAGCTATCTGTCTCTGCTTCTTCAGTAGTTACAGATGGACTGACTGATTCTGGATATGCTTGATTGACCCTTCCGTCAAGTGGTTCATCACTTGACGTGGACACAAAGTGACAATCGGTGGACTCAAAATTGGAGGAAAGGGAATTAGTGTCCTGAATAACTCTTGGAAAGTTGGCATCCTGTGACTTTGGGTTAAGTTCAGATCTTTCTTTTATGATAGGAGAACTCTCAATCTCAGAACAGTCCAACACAATGGAACAATCGGTTTCAGTGCAGTCCATGACATACAACACAGGTTTCTTACTGGACACAGAGGGATCCAGAGGCAATGGGGTGTCACAAGTTGTTGAGGAAAAGGTACTTGTGTCTGCTTCCTCCCTCTGTGATGAGATCCTTTTGTCATTCCATACTTTTTCTGGTTCCTCAGAACTCCTGCTAGATGGGGGTGTATCAAGGACAAATGCTTTAGGAGAGTCTTCTTCCCTTTCCAGATCTGTTACAAACACTTCATGCTGGTTGTCCACAGAAACATGACTGTTATTATTGATCTGGCTGGTTATCTCAAAGGGTTGAAGGCCAGTAACTAGTTTGTGTTTCTCCACAGAAACACTCATGTGTCCAACACTTTGATCAGATGTCCCCTGAAAGACATGCTTTGCGTTACTTAATTGAGGTGTAACTTCACCTTCAGAGAGAGAAGTGTAATTATTATTATTGTAGGGATCATTGTTCATGTTATAGCCAAAACTTGAGTATCTAGCTAAAGGACTGATGGGTTCAGTCTCAGTCCTTGGTGAAGTTGCCAGCTTCTCTTGGCAAACCTGACTTTGTGGACCCAGCTCTCTATTATCATCCTGTAAGACAAGCCATGGCATGGTCTTTCGTTGATGGTTCCTGCTTGAACGTGGCAGGCTGCTGAATTTTGTATAGTCACTTGCTGAAGACCCAGATATCAGCTCTGTGTGATAACGGCGGGCACTAGTTGAGCGCCCCAAAGGACTGTGGGGGCTTTGAGGTCTTGATTGAAGCAGGAAGTCCAGCAGGCCTTCTTTGGTAAGGATGTCAACATCATTTTCACTGCTGCTGCGACCAAAACCACCTGCCTCAGTATTGGCTGCACCCCAGGCACACCGTCTCTCCTCCAGTTCCCGTAAGCGACGCTGTCTAGCTTCCTCCTTTAGTTCCCTGTCCTGGTTGTCCTGCAGAAGAGTGGATAAGAGATCACTATAGGAGTTTGTGTTCACAGATATATGATCTGTAGCATGATTCATAAATGCCTTAGGGCCAAATTTACAAAACAGGGCAAATTAGCATTAGAAAAATGCCAATGGTAGGGGAAAATTCTGCGATTTACTAACAAGATGACAAATAAGCTCTTAATTATTTTATATTACATTTTTTTAATGTATTTTTTTTTACTTTTGCATGTTTGTCATGTGATATTTACCTTTACAGCTTTTTTGAACTTTAGGCAGAAATCTAGGAAAATTCTAAAGCACTCATCCAGTTTGAAGGTGTCTTTGTCTTCACAGAAGAAGTCAATGAGGGCATTACCCTCTTTGCGCAAGTCCAGCCTGCGATATTTAAAGTCCTGCAGGGCCTGTGTAGAGCTCTAACAAATAAGAAGAAGCAGGTGAGTCATTCTTATTGATGTAAAAATGTTCAATAAACCATTATAGCTAGTAAAGACAGTAGAAATACAAAAAAATGACAAAAACCATACTCTACTATGGAATTCTAATTGAGGGAATGATTAATTTACCTGCAAAAATGGATCTAGCTGCTTGTGCAGCTCAACGTCATCCTGAATCTTCTGTTCCAAGGAACGCGTTTTGACATACAGAGAGGAAAACTCTCCTTCTATATTTTCTACTGAAATTCTACAACAATAAAAATGCAAGTCAGAGAAAGACTGAGGAAGGGCTCATAGAAAGTTTGAGTACATAATGACTACATTTCTAAGAAAAAGCAAAAAATTCAATCAAAATAGTTTGGTAGTTTAGTTTGACACTGCTCTAGTCATAATAATAGTTAAAGTATTAATTAAACTCCATTTAAGGTGTTCTAAAGTTTCATAAAAATAATGGAATGATTATTATTGAGAGAATTACCTTCCACTTTTGTTTGCAATATGCATCAGAAACTAATACTGTTGTTACCTGGCTGCACTCTGAATATGCGTTAGCTTCTCGGGGAACTTCAAAAGGGCCTCATCCTTTTTCTGCGCTTCCTTTGTGATGGTTAAAGAAGAATCCAAGTCAAAGCAGTTAAAACAAAATGTTAGTGTTATTACAATGGCTTTTTTTTCTTAAAACATTTACAAAAATGTATTATTAAATCTGGAGAAAACTACAGTGCATCTGGTTCTGTCCCACTTACTAGTGCCACAAAATGGAGCAAGTTCATGCCAGGCTTGTTGGCCTTCGTGTCAGCCAGAGAAAGAAGTGAAGACAGTTTGAAGCCCACAGCATTGCCTGCATAGCCACCCTATGAACACACAGAGAACATCAGTCAATATCTGGTCAATGCTGTAAAAGCCATCAACCCTTCCTGATTTAAAAACATCAGGGAATGTTTTGGAGGAGTAGTTGAAAGGAAAGAACAAAAGTGAAAAGAGGATTGAGGGAAATGTCCACAAAAAAGGGGGAAGATGAGGGGTAAAGGGTAAGGAACACTGGAAAGACAAACAGATAAAAAGACTTACTGCATTCATGATATTTCCTGCTTGGAGAACCAAATGTAGAATGGCATGGAGCTCTTCACAATTCATTAGTTCTGTGGAATAATCAATAGAAACTGAATAATCACAGGCCATTTGTTAAATTACACAACACTCTAAATGCTATTACTATCCTTCCTACAGTCTACAGACTAAGACGTTTAAAGGAAATCTGAACACTTGATGCCACATTTAAATTAGAAAAATAGTGCTGACAGCATGATCTACCATGTAGATCAAAATAGACTGCTAGGATTAGTTAATGCAAGATTAATAAAACTCAATTTGAGTTTTGCTAAAGGCTCCCAGCATCAATGTAATGATTAATGGAGTGCCAAATCTTTACATTTCAGTAGTGTTGAGGCATTGAAAGGTCATGAGCCAATGGTTTCTGAGCCTAATACAGGCACAGCTGAGTGACAGAAAGTGACTCAGCAAAATGCACTCAACAAGAATTGAATCCTGCTAAAAGTTCACTTTACTGTTTATCGGTCCATACGTGACAGCAGATCTTTTAAAAGTAGAGGTATAGTGCATCAAATTACAGGGGATGATGAGTTTGTGTACGAGAGAGCAGGCATGAGATGACTAGTTTTTTCCCCAGTATGTTCCACAGAAGTCAAAATAAAAGGCATGAATGGAATGAAAAAAAAAATCCTCAAAAATATATTATACAGTAGATGTCAGAACTTGGTGTATGTTCTTACCTTCAGTAGCCTGACGCACAATGTTAATCTCACGACTCATGACTGCACAGGATGGAAGGAACTCTTCCTGAAGTACCATGGCCTCAATACGCACCTCAAAGCTTTAAAATTGAACAAATAATAATTGACTTGCCTTTTGTGTATTATGAAATCTTAGATTTGTATTTCATTGATAAGAGAGATCTTGTGCGTCTCTTACCATGGCACTTGAATCAGCAGGAACATGAAGGAATCAACCAGTGTCAGCTTATTTGGGTCTCCTTTGAATTCCTTCAATCTCTTCACCTAGTGAATATATGTGATTTAAATCCAAAGAGAAAGCATATGTACTAGGGATGCCCAATGTATTTGTACCATTTTTAATTTATCAGTTGATTGGATTCATTTTTTTTTTTAATATAGAGATCTTTACTGTCATCTAACACTTAATGTTAATTATTAAAGCACTAATAATTTAATAGCATTGGAAAATTAATCTTCAGCAAGCTTCAAACTTAATGTCCATTTTTCATACTATAAATTATGTTGTGATGAAACTAGTACACATTTTAATTTCTGCAATTTATCAATTACTGTATACACATATAATTATAGTATACACATATAATTATAATTATAATACACACATAATTATTAGCATCGGTATTGGCCAGATTGGTAACAAGTTGCATGCATAATTACATGCAACTAACGCTAAACCAAACCCTTATCCTAACCCTAACCCTATAGTAAGTACATGTAGTTAATTAATATTACTAATTACTTGTATGTATAATTACACTGTAACAAGGACACCTTAAAATAAATTGTAACCACCAGATTTTTTATAGTTGGTGCCTCCCTAATTTATACCTCAACACAGGCCCATTCATCTGATTAAAGATTATAGATAGTGCCAAGTACAGGCACTATTTGACAAAAAAAGTACTAATAAAATGTTCCACATTCCTTATAAATTATGTCTTGGCAGTGTTGTTAATGTTAACTAAAAGTAAAAATTGTTTCTGTTAATTGAAAAAGTTGAAATAAATTATAAATATTACATTAAAAACAAAACAAAATAAACAACAAAATTACTAAAACGTAAACTAAATTTAAAATGAAAACTGAAAACTAATTCAAAATGTTAATAAATACTAAAATATTATATAAATAATACTGAAATAACACTCGGCCCTGGTACACCTGGCATTAGCAATGCATCTCCAGCAACCACTTGGCGATTGCATTTCATTGAGGAGAGGGTCTGGTTTTGTGACCACATACATCACTTAGCACATCAGTATGCCACTGCATATCAAAACATTATTTTAATGTAATGATCATTTGTTACATGAGAATGTTTTGATGTTGTCTGGGACACATTATGCATTAATGCAACAAATACACAACAAATGTGATGTGGCTATATGCATCTCTGACTGCCAGCGAATGTGGATTGAGAGATTTAATTATTTTGTTTATAATACACATGGTGTTTAATTTACTCCTGTATACATTGATGTCCATTTGTGATGAGGCAGATGTTAATAGCAGGTGCCATACACACCAAAAATGGGACTATATTCAAATATGGTGTGGGTTCAGAATTCTCACCTCCTCTGCTTCAGGTAGAAGTTTGAGAAGTTCTTTCAGCGGTTCAGCTCCATATTGCTTACTGTTGCCCAGACGAATGTCTTCTACTATTGCATGATTGGACCTGAGAGAGAAAAACAGAAGTATAAACCAGACAATCAGTTTTTGACTCAGTCAGTGTATGATCCAAAGAAAGATGGGAAAAACAAATCTTTACCGTCACAAGGATGTGTGTTATGTTTATACTTATATAATGCAGGTATTTTGGGTCCCACTTCGTATTAGGAGTCTTTAATTACTATGTACTTATATTATATTAAGCATAAGGTAAGGTTAGGGTTATATTACACTAAACAATAACAATTACACTAGCTCTATGAACTATATACAAGTCTGTATTTTTAAGGAAGGTATATCATAATAGAAAAAATGAATTATTATTAGTTAATTGGCCTATAAATTATAAAGAGTAAGCAAACTACTTAGTAGTTCATTAAGTTACTGTACAAATCTAAACGAATTACAGTGTCCACAAATCCCAAACAGACATAAAAAAAAAATTCAGCATAAAAAAATTAATAGATCACTATTATCTAGTGATGAAAAAAATGATAATTTAACCTCAAAATTGTTGAGACAAAATAAATCTCACAAATGATGATGTTCAGATAAAAAGATTAATAAGTGCATAACCACTGTTGTGTTGAGATGATATTTAGTGATGTGTGGATATAGCTATATCTTATGGTCAAGGGGAAATGATCTTACACTGCATTTACTCTGCATATCCTGTTAAAAAATGAAAATTCTGTTATCATTTACTCACCCTCAAGGTGTTCCAAACCTGTATGGCCTTCTTTCTTCTGTTAACCATACAGTTGACGGTAGCCATTGACATTCATAGTTTGGAAAATGGCTACCATCAACTGTATGGTTACCAACATCTTCAACGGCATGAGGCTTGGAATGACATGAGGGTGAATAATTGATGATAAAATTTTCACTTTTGGGTGAACTATCCCTTTAAAGACACCTTAAAATACAGATTTTGAAATACGCACACATACATGCAAACACAATGAATTTGAACCATTTAACTATTGATTTATTGATTGCCAAAAGTGTCCACATGTTGTGTACTGTCCCCCAGAAATCTACATTGAGTGCATTTTAGCTGTTTTGTTACAGGTTTTAGTGATTATTTCTCTTAATAAAACATTAAATGATTATGTCTCTAAACAATGACTCATTGTCAAATACGAATAATGAGTCAAAAATGTGTGAAAATGTTGCACAGACATGATAAGTGCATTGCTGTTTTTTTCAATGCATTTGTAATTTGCGTTCTGAAAGTCTGGGACTAATTGTAGCATTGTCTCCTGCATGAGTGACTCAGCAAATTGAATGTGACTCAGTGTTTGATCAGCTCTACTATACATGACCATCACATACACAGAATACACACAAACATCCAAGACTAACATAAATACGATATAACTAACTGATCACAGAATAATCATTTATAGTCAAGCTGCCTTGGAGGATATCGAAATACCTGTTCAAAAATAAACAAAAATCCTGTTTAGACAGGACACATCCACCTTCGCTTGCCCATGTTACATTGCAACAGGTCTGACATAAACTTTTATTGTTTTATGCTTTTTTCTGTTCAAATTGTCTACTGAGCACCAACAACATACCTTGTGTCTTTGTTTATCTGTACCTAGTGCTTGTCACAGTGAATGTATACGGGATTCTCATGTGAGCTTCCAAGAATCAATCAGAACCTGAAAGCTATTGATCTTTACACAAGAGCATCGGATTTCCCTTGACCACCAGATCCTATTTCTGTGCTGGAGCACATGCACACATAAAGGTTTTTACACATGATGACACTGAGAAACTTACTTCTTGAACTGTTTGAGGAAAATTCCAATGTTCATTCCTCTCTTGGAGTCCAAGATGCTGATCTGGGAAAACAGAGGAATAGAGATGGAAATTAAAATGTATGGAAAGATACACAAAGGACAGACTGTGTGTGTTCTGACAGAGACGTAATTCCATTCAAATTTTTAGCCTTCAGGTTTTTGTGGCGTGTTGATTTGAATGCAGCTTCTAAATAAATAAACTTGGTATCTCTGATGTTGCAAGATTACTATAGGCAAAAGAAAAAATGAGGTTTTTACACGTTACATACTATAATAACAACAACAGTAAATTATGCATATTTACATGTAATTAACCCTAAAACCAAACCCTAATCCTAACCCAAACTCTATATTTAATACACTGTTCTATATGAAGTTAATTTACTCAGTACTTAAAGGTATAATTACACTGTAAAAAGGACACCTAAAAAAAGTGTACCCCAAAAGGTCAGATTTTCAGAACAGTTGCACTCCAAAATATAATATTTTCAGTGTCTCAGTGTTCAGTTTGTGGTGCACACTATGAACACAAAAAGCTCCATGGTTCACTTTGTTGTCACATTTGCTTTTCCAAACATTTTTGGGCTTCTGCAAGTTACCATACAAATTGAGCAGAGTGACACTGTGGAACCAAAAATTAAAAGAGGATGACAACATTTCTACAGATTTAGATGAGGAGGAGCATATTTCAGTTTAAACTTTTATTGCAAATATAATAGCCTTGAGAGTAACTGGACGAGACTGGAATGCAACATGAAAGTGAACAACTTACAAAAGAAATATATATCATAATAAAATGTAACCTTTCATTATTATTATTATTTATAGTAAAATAATTCTAATCCTATGTATTTAAGGGCACAATAAATGAAAACTGTATCACTAGACTTATATGCCATACTTTTAATAATAGAACAAAGTTGTATTTTTAAGTGTGTTTTACCAGGACTGCCACTGTTTCCCACTAATCAAACATGATTTATGATAGTATCAGAAAGACAGACAGAGTTTCTTAGATTAATATAAAGTGCTTTACAAATTTGCTGCACATCAATCCAACTAAATTAAATAGGCATGAATATCTTTTTAGAATATTTTTTTTTTCTAGAAATGTTATGATTTCTTTTATCTAAAATGAATCTTAAAGGGATAGCTCACCCAAAAGTGAAAATTCAGTCATCATCTGTTCACCCTCATATAGTTCCAAATCCTTAAAACTTTCATCCATATTCAAAACACAATGAAGATATTTGTAATAAACCCTGATAAATTTTTGTCCCTCCACTGAAATTTAATTTCCTCAAAATGCTCACACTTCAAATGTTAGATGAAACAATGATATTTCACAGCAATTTGTACGTATTTTACGAGGTTGCTAATTCGTACGAATTCATACGACCTCACTCGTATGATTTTGTACGATTTGTCTAAACCCCTGTGACGGGTATGGTTTAGGGGCAGGGTTAGGTGTAGGTCATTCGTACAAATTCATACGAATTAGCAACTCGTAAAATACGTACGATTTAGCAAAAATCGTATGAATTTGTACGAGTGAGGTCGTACGAATTGGCCACCTCGTAAAATATGTACGAATTGCCATGAGATCGGGCTGGATGAAACGTATGATGTTTGCATAGGTGGAAATTGTGTGTGTGGGGTGGGGGACTGAGGGTTGTCTCCCCCTAAAAATATAATTAAAAACCACATTGTGTATTGTAAATAATGATATATACGTAAAATAATTGTGTAAGTATTTAGCAGTAGTAGTACAAACACAAATGGGACTAAAAAAAATGTATTAAGCTTAGAAACGTTTTGAGTCCCCCCTCCCTTGCCTCAGTGCTTTAGTCCACTGCCTGCTTTCCCCCTTTACCTCACCTACAAAGTTCTTCAGTAGTTGTGGAACTCCAGTAAGTAGGCTGTCTAGGCTATTTTATTCATCGGATGAAGTGATTCTTTTCTCTTTAATACATATGATGCCGAGTCATTGATAAATTAGTCATGACAAAAAAAAAAAAGATTAAATGATGTATTTTTTCATGAGTCCGCTATGTTAGCAATAATAACATTAGCTTGTTTAGTTTAATACCGTAATATTGTTAGTCTCGCGTAGCCAAACCTTCAGACTGACGGCTGAAGGTCTGGAATAGATGGCAGGTTTCATTGGCCAAGGCCCGCCCACGAGGCCGTTTGACCGAAATGTCAAACAACCAATCACAGTTTGTTTCATTCAGCATCACGTTTTGGGGTGTGGAAATGTCGCCACAATAATAGTCTCACATAGCCAGACCTTCAGACTGAAATTGAAGGAGCTTTGGCCGCTTTGAAAAAACTTTACATTTTTCACATACTTTTGAAAATTCAGCATTTAGTTGATCCTGACAAGCGCTTGTCGTCACAGTTGTAAACACGACGGCTTTCTTCTTTCGTGCGGGGGTTTGGCGTCACAGCATTTTTGTTTCCAGGTGGAACGTTAAAGAACGCGACACACACGTCTCCCAGAAATCCTGTATAATCTAACCAATCCGATGATGACTTCGAAACTCCTGAAGTGTTTCCACTTTTGTGTGCCATATGCATCAGACGTTCAGCCAACAGTCCGTGGGCGTGACGTCTGAGGCTGAGATTATAATATTGTAGACCTACCAATGTGTTGTGTTTTGCTTAATATGATGTTAAATGGCAGATTAGTGGGCTTTCTGCCGTTCAATATCTAACTAAGAGATATTCTTTGTCCCAGACGCTTTGTGTTGTTGGCCAGATAAAATGACAGAGAAAATAAGAACAAACATAAGATAATTTTTTAAGTGCACCAAAATGCCAAATAAGTAGTGCCCATAGTACAATTTTGGCTGTATTATTTGTGTCCCCTTCAAAAATTGATCTTGAGAAATTTCATGTTTATCCCCCCCCCCCCCCAACAAAAAAAAACAAAAACAAAAAAAAACTGTCAGACGAAATTTACGCCCATGTGTACCTGCTTGACATTGAAGGACAAACCTTACTGGTTCTCATGTGTCAAGCAAGCATGTTTGTGCAATGTTTATCTGTGAATTAAAGCCTATATTGGTTCATCATATAAAACAATTGTGTTTCTTCAGAAGACTTGTATTAAACTTTTACATTCATATGGTTTACTTTAACAATGTCTTTATGAACTTTTTGAAGCATCTGAGTTTTGGAGCAATGGACTTTCCATGGATGGTCAGAAATCTCTCAAGTTTCATTAAAACTATCTTCATTTGTGTTTCGAAGACGGAAGAAAGTCTTATGGGTTTGAGACAACGGAGTAATTGATGACAGAATTGTTGTTTTTGGCTGAACTATCCATTTAAATAACACAATGCTATACAGTACTTGTTTTTCTCATTAACATTAGAATCAGGAAACCCTTGGTGGTAGTAACTTTGGGCCCGTGGGATTATTAACTAACTAACTTGACAGCATTTTAGTGACAACTAAACAGACACACAATCTGTCACTCACTCTAGCACACACATTTACGTGACCCATGTGTGTGATACGTGTAATTTGTGCCGCTTCGCAAACTCAAAGGAGTAGCTGGGCGGTGTCTGAAATTACAAACGTGACCACATGCATGGTCCATGCCACCTCAGACAAACAATACATAGCTTCATTAGATCTGCACAGGAACACTTGGTGCCTTCGTGGATAATTACAAAGCTACACAGACCAGCAGCAACCACACAAAACAACACAAAAACACAGCTGGTCGCTTAGACACAAAACGACGAGCTCACGGGAGCATATGTTTTGTGTAATAGGGACGTGTTTGCTTTATGTAGAGGTGGAAAACCGAGTTGCACACACCTAATAATCCTTCTTATAAGCTAATGAAAAAGATGCTTTGTACATGATAGTAAATGTTTCATATGTGATAGGTACATGCATTGTACATTATAGGCAATTGTTAGCATATATGTTAGCATAAAATATATGCAAATAACAATTTCATCAAATAAACCACTTTGTTTGTTAGGGATTTGTATATGATGTTCAGACTGGATATAAACTGAAACGAACAATTTGGACATATTTACAGCAACTAAAATGTAAAAGCTTTTACAGTATGTATGCACATAAAAAACTTTATTAATTTTTTTATATATTTTCTCACAACTATGTTGAACCTAAAGGTTTCTTTGCAATAACAAAAACATTAGTGTTATAAACTGCTATAATAACAAATCAGGTAAACACATTAAATCATCCTGTGCATTCCATTAATTTTTGTTTGAACTTAAAAATATTATTTTATATTGATTTCAGTTGATTTCTAAAGTTTCCCATAATGTAAAGAAAATGCTTACTCTTTATATGTTGTTAAATACGTTCTAAATACATTAAAAATAAATATTTCAGTGTCTGTGCAAGCTTATAAAAATGTATGTGTGCTAGAACCACACTTACTAACAAATACTATCAAATACTAACAATTATACTTTTATAATTAAAAGCAAATAGTTCAGCAATATAAAGTTTCTGTTAGCTTGCACTTACATCTTGCTTTTTTAATCATCCATTTTTTTTATCAATAAATCATCCCAATCATCCATGCTTTATTTATTTATTTAAATTTTTTATATATTTTTTTGCTATATCTGGGAAAGTTATATTAATTAATGTGCTTTTATAAAAGCAAATTGACCATAGGCATGTATCATTCTTTATGCCAATGGCTCATTGTAGGCCAACATTTGCTACATGATTGTGGAATAAGATTTTTATCGGTATTGACTTTTCACATTGGTGCATTTCTAATATCTAGCAGTATTGGCTAAAATTCAGTCTTTGGCAATCCTAACACAAGTTGTGTCATTTTTAAAAATCAATTACTGAAATAGGCAGTCTCAAGACTGCTGGGAGTGCAAAACAAAAAGTTGAGAAAACTCAGAAATTTCCTAAAAAATAAGTTGAGAAAACTCAAAAATCTGCTGAAGCTGGTTGCCTTAAACTTGAAAGTTGGCTCAACTTTTTTTTTACAGTG
Organism: Schizothorax lantsangensis; assembly: GCA_027422415.1. Taxonomy (NCBI): domain Eukaryota; kingdom Metazoa; phylum Chordata; class Actinopteri; order Cypriniformes; family Cyprinidae; genus Schizothorax; species Schizothorax lantsangensis. Next base: position 18,413,300 of record CM049841.1, read on the forward strand.
TACCATGTAGAGTCAAAATAAATTACACTGTCTTACAAGCATTAACTGCAGATATTCCAAGTGATGATTCAGTTCTACTCAGTTTGACTTACCTCACCCTTGCTCTCTTTAAATGAACCTCTGGATCTTCCGGCACGAGGATGTCCACTGCTTGTCTGGGTTCGAACCTCCTCTTGCTGGCCGAAGAGCTCCTCCACTGTCCTCACGTCAATTTGATACTGCTGCTGTCTCACTGCTTGAGTCCAAATATTCGGTTTTCCTCGAACCTTCTCCTCAGGAATGGTTTTCCAGAAGAAGCTCCGTACCCGTCGTTTCTTGCGTGAAGCATGAGGATGGCCTGGTGCTTGAGGTGGTGGTGGAAGAGGTGGCGGCGGTGGTGGAGGTACTGCTGGAGGGCAGGAAGTGCTGTCATGTCCATGACTAGGGTCATTTGAGGAGATTGTAGAGGGTTCAAATGGCAGTGGATTTACTACTGGTGTGGTACGGTCACTTGCTAACTCCTTCGCAGCAGTCACACTAGCCATGACAAGCATTACATTAGCAATGACACCAGTCCTGGAGGGCCAGGCTGTGAGGGGAAATTTTGCCCTGTTTCCCACAACACCTAACAAACTGGGACAGCCTCTTTGCTTGATTCTAGGTGGTGTCTGTTGAATTCCCAAGGTCTTTGTCACTCATAGTCGCTTATACAACTGACAGCTGGGTAAATAATGAGTCTTTCCTCTAGCAGAATATGTGCGGAGATCATTCTTTGAATTTAGAATTGAATGCTTTCACCAAACTGTCAACTGACTCACGGCTCTAGCAATAATGAGAAATGATGGACACAGGTGTTTCGCAATCCCTTTAGGCCAATGTCTTGACATTCTCACATATTTTGTCTTCACTTCTTCTACCTAGTCCCATAATGCAGAGCTGTTGCTTCCAAGATTTTGCCCACTGCGGTGTGGTCAGAGGTCAAACCCTTGGAACTGCAAGAAGGACAAAAGACACACACACATACAAAATCAAAATTACTGAGGTTCAGTCAGGCGAAGGAACTTGGAACCTAAAAACAGAGGAAATGAGAAAGTAACAGACATCAAAAGAAATGTGGTTGTACACTCAAGGAAAGGCCCCAGCAGGAAAACGCCAAATGCTATTGTTCTTTGGGGCCAGCCTGCTATGTATAAAAATGATCTTGACAGATGAATCAAATTTTCACTAATGAAAACTCACACAGGGACCTTTCAAGGGATTTGTACATGTCATGGCAAAAAAATTGGCAACTTACCACCAATTACCTTTACATAACATACTGTAATTACATAACATTCATTCAGTTTGGTGCTAATTTAAAAAAGTTGTATATTATTAAGAAATACTTTTTTTTTCATTTTTGTGAAGAGTCATCTAAATGGTGTACACTCATACTGCATATAATAATACTAGTTTATTATAAAAAGTGTTTTTATTATGGTTCAGGTCACCAATGTGGTTCGCCAAGTTGAAATTACATGAATTTCAATAAAACATTAAAGGAGACCTATTATGCCCCCATTTACAAAATGTAATATGTGACCCTGGACCACAAACCAGTCACAAGGGTAAATTTATTGAAATTGAGATTTAATAAATAAGCTTTCCATTGATTTATGGTTTGTTAGGATATGGAAATATTTGTCCGAGATACAACTATCTGAAAATCTGGAATCTGAGGGTGCAAAAAAATCTAAATATTGAGAAAATCGCCTTTAAATTTGTCCAAATGAATTCCTAAGCAATGTATATTACTAATCAAAAATTAAGTTTTGATATATTTACAGTAGGAAATTTACAAAATATCTTCATGGAACATGATCTTTACTTAATATCCTAATGATTTTTGTCATAAAGGAAAAATTAATAATTTTGACCCATACAATGTATTTTTGGCTATTGCTATAAATATACCCATGCTACTTATGACTGGTTTTGTGGTCCAGGGTCACATATAAGTCTCAGATGTCCCCAGAGTGTGTCTGTGAAGTTTCAGCTCAAAACACCCCACAGATCATTTATTATATCATTTTAAAAATGCCTCTTTTGCGTGGATGCAGAAAAATGCTATTTTCGTGCATGTCTCTTCAAATGCAAATGAGCAGCTGCTCCGTGCTGAAATCAAGCGTTTTAAACCATATTAGTTTAAACTTCTGATATACAGTTTTCTGAGTGCACACATCCGACGCACGCACACAGAAAGCAGTTGTCACACTGCATGTGAGTACTGAACAAAATTCTCTTTCATTTCTTAATCTGACAAATACACACAAGTTTACTACCTGATCTCACGACGAAAATGTACCTGTGGGAATTTTTTTGCAAGACGCGAAATACATACCAATAAATCACTGCAGTTTCCAACAGAAATTAACACTAGAGGCGTTAAAACAGTGAGCACTTGTAATCGTTTTCCTACAAAGTTATGATTACAGCTCCATATGTTTCACTTTCCAGATGTAACAGGCTTGCTCGATAGCTCAGCTGGCATGGAATTGGACTGAGGATGCGGAATCCTTGGGTATGAATCCCGTCAAAAACATGAATCGTGAGGATCACGTGATCCCTCGACGTTGATGCAGGCTTAGTTTTTCGCTCCGCTCACTTTGCCAAATATTTTGCGATCCTGTCAGTAAAATTTGAACCACTCTGCATTAGACCCATCATGAGTGCTAAGGCAGACAAAGGAGATCGGAAAAGGGAGATTGAGCAATCGCCAATGAAGAAAAAATTCAGAGATTCAGCCATCTCCAGTGAAGAGCTGGACAGTGCTATTGCTAGCCGCATTGAACTAGCATTTAAAGAACACCAAAGCACTTTGAATTCGGTTGTGAACTCGGCAGTAAGAGATGCGATGGACTCTGTGCTGATTCCAGCATTGCGCGAACTGCGTGAGGACATACTAGCGACCAATAAGTCTGTTAAAGAGCTAAGAGAGGAGTTTGAGGCTATAGTTACCCAGACGAAGCAGACACGTGACCGCGTTGATTCTGTTCGGGCAGCGGCGCGGGAAGATAAGAGAACAGTCACGGACTTAAAGGATCAGCTGGAGCGACTCACCGAGAAGATGACAGATATGGAGGACAGGTGCAGGCGGAACAATGTAAGACTGGTGGGACTCCCAGAAGGGATGGAAGGTCCAGATGCAGCTAGTTTCCTCCGAGCTAATCTTTCCAAGTGGATTCCTTCCTTGAGGGGCCGTGACATTGAGATTGATCGGGCGCATCGCATGTATGACGGAGGGAGGGGCTCCGATCGGCCGCGCACTCTCATCTTCCGTGTACTGAGATGACATGACAGATCAGATATCCTGAAAGGTGCTCGGCAGGCGTATCCGGTGAAGTGCGCACAGAACAATGTCACACTGCTGTTTTTTCCTGACTTTAGTCCGGCTACAGCGATCAGGAGAAAGGCATTTGGTCCGGTTTTGAAGAAGATGACTGCACTTGGTCTCCAGCCCTTCCTCATCTATCCAGCGGTGATTAAGCTACGGCACAAAGGAGAACAGAGAAGCTTCAATTCCCCTCAGAAAGCGGAGGATTTTATCAGTTCCATGTCTCAGCAGAAGTCCTATGCCGCCGCTCTTCGGGGGGACGACGGGGGAGCAGCGGCCGCTGTTTCTCCAGTTCGACGGGAGGGGCGTGACGGCCGGGATGGACTTGGCCCTAGCTGCCCAGAAGGGGATGATAGCAGGATGGCCATGGATGCTTGCTAAACCTATTGTTTGCATTTTCTTCTCTTATACTGGGATATTGTCCTTATTTATCCGGTACAACGATCTCTTTGCTGGTAAGACTGACACTCCATTTTTCTGTTTTGGAGGGGACTAATGGAGAGTAGGTTTAATTACTAAAAAATATTTTTTATTTTTTTTGGCTGTGTGAGCCTTTCGGGAGACATGTCTTGCGTTAGGGTGGATCGGTCACAACCTATCACTGTTTTTTTTGTTGCTCAGTCAGACCTATGTTCTCGGTAATGTGCGGTCTGAGTTGTTCTTTGTTTATGGTTGTCGGTTGTTCACATTTTTATGTTGTTTTTGTTTTTTACAGCAGACATTTATACTTTTATCTATTTTACATTATTTCTAAAGGGATTTTTCATATAGGAGGTTTGGTATCTAAAATGCACATCAGTGTTTACGGGTTATTTACGGAATGGAAGTGCTTCTGGTTTTTTTTTGTTTTGTTTTTTGCATTTATTGTGTACAATCTTGGGATTATGAATATTCAATGCATACTTTAAATATTTTATCACTGAATGTGAATGGTTTAAATTCTGCTGTTAAAAGAACCCGTGTATTAGAATATTTACACTGTAAATCTATCTCCTGTGCCTTAATACAAGAGACACATTTAAAACAATCTGACGTGGCACGTTTCCAGAATAAGTATTACAAATTAATAGCTTTTTCCTGCGCTCAAAATAAAACTAAGGGGGTGCTTATCCTTGTTAACAGGAAGTTAAATTTAACAATTGAACACCTTGGTAGTGATGAGAAGGGTAGATTTGTTTTTATCCGATGCAAAATATATAATAATAGGTTAGCATTGGTCTCTATTTATGGTCCGAATGAGACAGACAGTGCATTCCTTACACAGATTTCCAAAACTTTACTTGAGGAGATTGATTGCCCTCTAGTGGTGGGTGGTGATTTTAATGCTGTCATAAATCCTGCTTTAGATAAGTCTCAATCTGATACAACAGCCAATCCATCCTCTAAATTATTGAATAAATTTATCACTGAGCTCAACTTAATCGATTTATGGAGAATTCAGAACACTAAAGCTAAGGACTTCACTTTTTTTTCTAATAGACACAAGACTTTCTCTAGGATAGACTACATATTTCTCAGCCCATCTTTAATTTCATCTAATTCCTCTATATCTATATTACCAATTTTATTATCTGATCATTCTGCTATGTTGTGCAGTGTTCCTCTTTCCGATGTCAAAGCCAAGTCCCCTAGATGGCGCTTTAACATATCATTATTAAGTAATCAGACTTTTATTACCTCTCTAAAAGAATATATTAAGGACTTTCTTGAAATTAATATGCCCTCTGATGTGGATCCTCAAATACTGTGGGAAACAACTAAGTGTGCTATACGAGGTTTCTGTATATCTTTCTCTTCTACTCTTGCCAAAGCGAGAACTCACCAGTTTACACAATTAGAAAATAAAATCCAATCATTACAAAACCTACAAAAACAACATTTTACTGAGCAACAGGCTACACAGCTGTCCTCTTTAAAAGAAGAATATGATTTACTTTCACACTCAAAGGCAGAATTTATTTTACATAGGACTAGACAAAAATATTATTTTGAATCAGAGAGACCTAGTCATTTATTGGCCCTTAGGTTGAAAGAATGCGAGTCTAAGGCATATATTAGCGCAATAAAATCATCGGATGATCAGGTCACTACGAACCCTGTGGCAATTAATGACATATTTAAAGGTTTTTACACAAATCTGTATAAAGCCGAAACAGATTTTGATGAACCAATTTGTAAGCAGTATTTAGATAAATTGGAACTGCCTCGGATCTCACAGATGGATAAGGAATCTTTGGAGGCCCCATTAAGTTTGGAGGAACTTCACGTCTCTCTAAAAAGCCTTCAAAAGGGCAAATCGCCGGGTCTAGATGGTCTCCCCCTGAATTATATTTAGAAATTTGGGATTTGGTAGGGATACTTATGCTTAACTCATTTAATTTTGCAATTGAACATGGGGCATTTCATAGAGATCAAAAAACATCACTGATTTCATTACTTCTTAAAAAAGGGAAAGATCCATTAGATTGTTCCAGCTACAGACCGATTTCGCTTATCCCATGTGATCTAAAAATCTATGCTAAAGTTTTTGCTTCTCGTTTGGAGAAGGTAATTCACAGTCTGATCAAGGAGGACCAAACTGGTTTCATCAAGGGGCGCAATGCATCTGACAATATGCGTCGACTCCTTCATATTCTTGACTTTGCGGACTCCCACCCAACACCTTGTGCGGTCTTTTCACTTGATGCAGAAAAAGCCTTTGACAGGCTAGAGTGGAATTATATGTGGGCAGTTCTGCAATGTTTCGGCTTCGGTGAACACTTCGTTTCTATGATTAAGACATTATACCACTCACCTGCAGCATCAGTCATAACTGGTAATATTATTTCCCCCTCATTCCCTTTACAGCGGGGAACGAGACAGGGGTGTCCACTTTCCCCCTTATTGTTTTGTCTATCTCTCGAACCCTTAGAACAAGCCATCAGGAAATCTGAAGTATCGATTAAGATTCATGACCATAATCATTGTATTTCATTATACGCTGATGATATTATTCTATATTTAGACCACTTTGATGTTTCAGTCTCTAGTGTAATTAAGGAATTTGATAATTTTAGTAGCCTATCAGGATATAAAATAAATTGGAGCAAATCTGCTTTAATGCCAATTAACAATGTTAAGGTTAATTTTTCTATTCCCTCATTTATCCCTATTAAGAAATCTTTCATCTATTTGGGCATTACCATATATAAAAACATTCATAAGATTGCCAGAGACAATTTTAATAACATTTTCGTTAAGGTCAAAAATGACATTCAAAGATGGAAGAATCTTAAAGTCTCTCTCCAAGGAAGAATCTCCACTGTTAAGATGAATTTGTTACCTCGATTTAATTTTTTTTTTGCTACCACTTTCTCCCCCTCCAGGTTACTTTAAGGAGATCAACTCCATAATTTCTAAGTTTATCTGGAATGATAAATGTCCCAGAATTAAACTTACCACATTACAACATCCTAATAGCGCAGGAGGACTGGCTGTACCAAATTTTGAATTATATTATTGGTCGTTCCAGCTTAAGGCCCTTCATAATTGGGTTGATCCTCAATCTACAGTTTCATGGAGGGTGATTGAAGCTGACAAGGTTAAACCAAATAGACTTCAAGATATTTTATTTACTGGCACAGGAAAAAAAGGGGATAATTATAAATTTGGTCCGGTTGTGGCTAACTCTATTAAAATCTGGAAAACGGTTGAACGTCGGATAGGTGGACCCTTCAAATTCTGTAACAGTACACCTTTATGGCACAATTTGAACTTTGTATGTGGAAATCGTCCATTTGTCCAACCCTCTTGGTCCTCTTTAGGTGTGAACACGTGCGGTGATATGTATGATAACCAGGGCCTCTGTTCATTTCAGGCATTGAGAGCCAAATTTTGTCTACCAGCATCTGCATATTTTGTTTTTCTTCAATTACGTTCTGCTCTCAAAGCGTATGGCGTTCCTTGGTCTTCTTCCATTTCCTCTCATCCTATGCGGGACTGGATTGCACCATCTGCTGGTCGGCCATCTGTTTCCTTAATATATAATAAAATTATTGATTGTATTACAAAACCTCTTTCTATTAAAACTATTTGTAATAGGGAATTATCTGATTTTAATTTATCTGTCGACTGGGAGAGAGTGTGGTCTAATCTCAGCTTAACATCTAAAAATCTGGCTCATCGTCTTATTCACTTCAAAGTCATTCATAGAGCATACATAACTCCTTACAAAAGATTTAAAATGAAACTGCAGTCAAATTTGAACTGCCATATATGTAACACTACATCATCAGGCACTTTTCTGCATATGTTTTGGGAATGTCCTGTCGTCATCAGTCTATGGACACATGTAAACCTGGTTTTGTCATCATTACTGAGAATTGATTGGTCTGTTAACCCAAGTTTATGTCTTCTTAATGATGATTCTGATCTCTGTATTAGTTCAATGCAAAAGAGAATGTTGTTTGCTGGTTTTACAGCTGCGAAGAAGACAATAATTCAGAACTGGTTTACACCACACATGTGTAGAGAGGCATATTGGATCCGTAGCCTCCTGCAAATTGTCTCATGTGAGTGTACAACGGCGCGAGTCGGTGGGGCCAGGCCTTCAACCATTGAGGCTTGGCAGTGTTTTTTACTGAATGTACGTGATTATTTAAAGGAGTGACTTTTGTGTTCTTGTTGTCCTTCCTTCTCTCCCTCCCTTTTGATTGAACTTTTAGATGTTGAGTATGTGTCTGCTGTTTTGTTTTGTTTTATTTTGGATATTATGTTGTGTTGTTTGTAAAAAAATGAAAATAAAAAATTGTTGATAACAAAAAAAACATGAATCGTGATGAAAGAGCTGAAAGATGAGAGATTGAAAAACAAGCTAAAACAGCATGCTTGTGTTTTTACATCACATTCGCTTTTGTTCATACTATCAGGTAGGTTTAGGTGTAGTGATGATGGTATGTTATTTTACGTCACGGAGCAGCGCCACTCAGTGGACATTTCACATCGAATATGTCACGAAACGTACATGGCGGTACGTATTTCGTGTCTTGAGAAAAAGTTTCCACAGATACATTTTCATCATGAGATCAGGTTGCAAGTTCATGTTAAAAACACACATGATTTACAAAAACAGTCGGTTATGTCTGTGAAGGTAAACAGCTGGGAAAGAAATTGCATGTTTATATTAGATCTGTGTGGCAGCAGCATAATATACAGTAAATAAAGCAATAAATCCACTGCTCCACTGTAATATTATAATAAGATCCCTTTTCTACATCACGGAGGGAGCAAAATCTGATTGGGTTGTTTTGTCACAAGCATGCAGAGAAAGGCTTAGGCTACTAAATCTTTTTTACTGGGTTGTTCTTTTTCACATTTTCTGTGTTGGTAAATGCTCCGGGGACCCGATTATAGCACTTAAACACAGAAAAATTTAGATTTTCACATGTCACCTTTAAAGATAAATTAAGGCAATGAATTATTGTGTAGACTTTAAACTCACTATCAGCGTAACTTACTAAAAAAAACCTGGAAGATGATCATGTTGATCCACGTCAATAGATGGCAGTGCAGCTAAGACCATTATGGTATTGGTTCTTAAAATATGTGAAGAACAGAAATGCAAATACTAGCTAAAATACAACTGAATGCACCTTTAAATATTTAAGGTAAAATGTGTCGTAATGAATATTGCTCAAGGTGTAAATGATTTAAACACTGTTTTGTTTATTTGCGGATTCAGTTCTGGTCACTCATTGTACATTACTATAAATTAATATAATATTTAATAAAATAAATATTGGTAAATGTTTAGCTATTTAATGCAGAATTACATAATTAGAATAGTTTTCATACTGGTGATTCACTCGTGCCACATCTGTTATTTGAATATGCAAAGCAGCCGACATCAAACAGCCTTCAAAGTACAGTGAGGTTGTCAAGGAGACCAGCCAACAACCAATCCGCAAAAAAGAAGCTATTTCGCATAAAAATTGGCAAAGACATACAACCAAAGCTGTAAAAAAAAGGAATTGCTTAATTTCTAATATTTTGATATATATACTGTACAAGGGCCTTGTGAGCAGCTTTCACTGGTCAGCACATTATCAGTATGGCTCAGGGCTTGTCATGCAGGTGTCTTTGTATCTCAGACACCGAGAGAGCAGAGACTGCAGTAAACGGCACTGGGTTTTATCTTATGTACTACTGTCAGGAATGACATACTGCCGTCTGCTGGGAGAGGCCACAGCACTTTTGGATCCGACTTAACAGATTCTGTTATGTAACGTGTATTTCACAGAGAGTCTGAGGGTCATAAAAGTCTCATTTCAGGAAAAAAGCAAAAACATTGTTGTGGCATTGCTACTTGTGAGTTATCTTTAATGCAGGGATTGATCAGTGTAGACACAAAAGTTCAAAGTTAGTTTGTTAGTACAACATGCTACTTTTTACTGACAAAGCTGATTGGGGTGAAAGGATGTTCTGGAAAAAGATAATACAAGACACCAAGTGCTGTAAACCAGAGCTCATCATACTGCAGCGGGGTCTCATTCGATCCTCTAGGTTTTTACTTATTAAAAGACAATTGACGTCACAGGAAGACTCTGTTTCCGTGTTGGTTCAGCTGAGTTAAGTGCAAGATACTATGTATAATTTATTCATATGTAAAAGTAGGTGTATTTTTCCTTTTAAAGTCATTTTCTTCAGAAGGGTTATGTTGTATGGTGGTTTAATTTTTTTTTTTTATATATATACTATATGTGTGAGTGTTAAGATCCAAAATGTACATGCACTGTGTTGGCTAGAAAAGAGAGTAAAGGGTTAACAGTCTGTAACACATTCTATCTCACCTCAGTGGTGTCTTTGCTGCAATGTCAGCGACAGTGTACAGCAACACAGATCCGCAGCACCAAATCTGTTCATGATTATAACCAACATCATATTTACAAACGTTACAGAATGCTGGAAACCCATTTGAGGGAATATTAAAGCAACATTATTTTAGGATAAATCAGACACTAGGATAAAGTGATTAAACATGAACACTTCAAGCCCAGCAAATCTAAAGAGCACTAGACATCCAACTGGCCACTCGTGAGAAAGACAAATGTGGATGAAGGAAACAACATTGTTCATGAAATGAATGAACGAAAGGATAGTTCACCCAGGAATAAAAATTCTGTCATCATTCACGCATCCTCATATCATTCCAAACCCTTCATCTTGAACAGAAATAGATATTTTTAATATTCTCTCATCATTTTTGTCCATCAATTGAAAATCCACACAACCAAAATGTAGAAAAAAAACCCCCAAAAAGTATCAAAAAGTAAAAAAAAAAAAACATTGTAAAAGTAATACAAATGAATGCAATGGTCTTCTGAAAAGACATGATCACTTTATACATTCAGATTTAATTTAGGCGTACATAGAGCTCATCAAATGCGTGACACTTGATGCGTGACAATGTATCAATGAAGTGGTACGATTTTCCAAAATATTTTTTTTTGAGATTGTTAAAACAATGAAGCATGCCCATGTTTCCATGTAGAATTATTTTTAAATACATAAATAATGCAGATGGCTATGACGCATTACATGATGTAGATAGTAGAATACTTGCGTAAAAGAGGCTGTGTTTCCAGCTAAGCCTCTTTCTAATTCAGAACTGGGAGCTGGACTAAAATCTACCTTGTCACAAATCTGATTGCTACAGACATTTTTAAGTATAGTTGATGGATTTTTGAGCATATTTGGAAAGAATGGGACAGTATTAATAAACACTGGTATGCTGTACCCAGACCATTAGACATCTGTTCACATGCTTGGCTGCCTAGCAAATTAATCCTGCTTAGGAGAAAATCTCCTAAAATTTCTCATTGTTTGTTTGTTAGTGATTAGTCCTTTTGTTTAGAAAAGATGTCAGCACAAAATCATCTAATAATGTAGATGGTGTGTAGGTCAAATGCTTAAATTTGGTCTTAAAAAAACAAATTTCCATTTATTCTATTTCAAATGTTCTGTTCAACACTGTAAAAACTTCAATATTTTATATCTGATCTACCCCTTAACATGAATTTAGATATTACTACATGCAACATCTTTAAATTACATATTTTTTTTCTTTCAGTGAAGTAAAAACAGTGTAAAACTGAAAGATGATCTCGCAGTGATTCTTCAGAAGACCCTCAAGAGGCAGGAGAAGGTACAAAAGTGTATTCATTTCCAACTAACATAACAGAAGACTTGCTTGCCCTTGGGTCTGTCTATGCACAAACACACACATAAATAAACTTTTTCCCACACAAACACAGACAATCGTACATCTTCTACCCTACCACAACTCTTCAGACAAAGTCTTGCCCTGTTACCTGATTCAATTGATACCGCACTTTGAAACGCTCTGCTCGTAGATTGATTTCCAGTACGTCTGGTAAATGAGGCCTAAGGCAATAACCCACACACTGGATATCTAATACCTTCAGTGGAATATTTGGGTGCAATGAACAGCACCAAGACAAAGAACCTTTGAGGAAACACACAGCGATTAAGAAATACTTAATCAGATTCAAGCATTAATGTCTTAATGGTGCTTGTGCCTTGGATTCAGCATTTGGTGCAAGTGTCTCTGTAAGCCAGCCATATATCAAAGTCCAAACACCCACAGGGTCTTTAGAAGATTAAGCTGCTTCCATAATCGAAGGAAAGACTGGCAAGCTAAATGACCTAAAAGAACAGTGATAGAAGCCACTGGTTTTGTTTAAGACCCAGACACACTGACCCATACATTGCCCACGGTATGACATCATCTGCTATGCAAATCATGAGGCCGTTTCTGTATCAAACATTAATTTATTGCAAAGTGTGATGTTGGTTGATGATGATGGTTTAAAGCTGCTAATGATTTAAAAAGGCTAATTAAAGGGGAATCATCATCTGTTGCAGCCATAACATGTGATCAGCAGGTGCTGGCTCTCTGAGAAAGTGTGTGAGTCTTGTGTTGTGACTCAGTAACTGTCAAAACCATACAGCAATTTTCTATGTTAGGGGAAGGAAACATCCAGGAAATTTTGTTTAGCAAATATTACAGTGAATGTGTGGCCTTTTATCATCTACAGTGCCAGCTGTCACATTTTAGACCTTGCAAAGGGGAAGCACAGTTTGCTTCAGGTTCTATTTAATTTCCTGCATACTGTATCTTTAGGTCATTATAATCACACTGTAGTCTATATATTGTGTATGTGTAAAACATTGGTGAGGCCACTGACGCCATCAAAGTACTCTACCAGTCAGTAACTGAGTCTACAATTATCTACTACTCTAAAAAACAGGAATTATTTAAAATGGAATATTATTGTTGTAAATTGTGCTGATAAAAAGTAGTGTTATATGTTATACTGTAAATCCAACAGACATAGTTGAGGTTTTGTTGAAATAGGAATCAATTTTGGAAGCAGCAGTAAGTGAATACGTTTTATGTTGTATTTTTTTCAGAAAATTGTTTATAAATATTGCTTTCATTTACTCTATAGCCACTTAATTTTTTAGATATTACTGTGAATTACAAAAAGCATGTTTTGTAACAAAAACTTAAAAGAATAGGTTACCCAAGAACAAACAAAAAAAATCTGAAAATGTACTTATACCCTCAGGCCATCCATTGGTGAGCAAGTGATGTAATGCAAAATTTTTCCAAATCTGTTCTGAGGAAGAAACATTTAATGAAAAAAATTAATATTTTATATTTGCATTATATATTTATATAGTATATTTTTATCAGTATTTCTGGCACATAAAAACAGCTAGTCAAAAATATCTTTATTGTTGTGCTCTGATATGACTCTTTTCATAAGGACACTACACAACTTCTTATTTTGAGGTGTTGGTCTGTTTGTGCACGTGCTAGTTTGGCTGCATCAACGTGATCTGTATGAACAAAAGCTATGGAGATATTTACTCATCCTCCTGCTTTCATTCACAATGTGGAAAAGATCTTAAAAATAATAATGTTTAATGTCACATGTTAAAGGTTTTTTCATAGCACAATGATTTCTCCACTGACGGCTATAATGAATCTTCTGCTTATCAAATTTAACCACAGCTGGGGGGCAGGGTGAGGCTTGACCCAAATACAGAGTGTGAGGATGGTATTATAGTGAAGAGATAAGATACAAAGATATAAAGATATCAGATATAAAACACATCTGGACACGCATTCAAGAGAACTTCATGAGAATATAAATTAAGCTAAAACACTAAAACAAGGCATCCAGGCATCTGTGTAATAATGTTACAATTTATATATGTGTGTATAATTGTATTCATGTAAAGACAGATGTTTTAACTGAACCAGTGTTACTGGGAGGTGGTGAGTATCCAGCATGAGAAAGCTTGCTAGTGATCTCTATTGATCACAAAGGGCCATTAGAGAAGGTAAATAAAGCAGCAACAAAGACCGCTGAACACAACACAGTAATCAAACAGAACTCAGGGAAATCTTCAAGAGTTCTTTAGAGGACAAACTAATTCTAGAGCACAAAGAAGCAAAGTTCCAGGATGATCTAATTCACAAAGTACAACAATTTCTGTCCATCACACACAGAAGCATGATCTAAAGCATCAGGCAGAACAAATGCGATATGAGAAGGAAATCTGAATGTGTCCTTTAAGTTTCTGGGAAACCCATGAGGGTTCATTTTTAAAGATTTTTGAGCCATAAAGATCATCCTGTCCACATGGGACCAGGACTCAATGTAGCTTGAAAAGTGCACTGACTGAGATACTGCACTAATGTAAATGGCCTTTGCTGTCAATCACTGAAGCTGCATATTGGCTTGTGGGCATTTATTCTAATTCTACACATGCTTCACTTTAATGTGAACTGAACGAGTGTTTAGTCACATACACATGTGCTAAAATGGACCCAAGATGATAACTAGCAAAATACACAACACACACACATGCTCATATTGCAGTCACTCATAACAGCCAATATATGGCTCTGTCTTGTTCTCGACCGCAAACAAGATTTTCTGTCTCCCACAGTCACTACAAATTCCACTAAGTGGTTCAGTCCCCATAGGAACAACTAGTAATAGTAGACAGTGAAATGACCACAATAAAATATAAATGGCCTCATGTGCAAACAAAGAGAGCACACCGGTGTAAATCAAACCTCTCAGAATACCAAATCCATCATAATACATCTTGATATGTAGCAAAATTACATTCAGTTAATGCTGTATGGCTGTGCAATAGAACAAAATAGGATTTTTTCCTATGGGTTTTCCTATTTTTCAAACCATTTTATACAGGGAAGTGAATCAGCCAGTGTCACAGCCGGAAGAACACACTTTGGTTGTCATGATGATGAAAGCAGGTGGGAGGGGAAGTCCAAACACCTGATGTTTACGTGTGTGCAAATGAGAGCACTAGACGCTTAGCTTACTGGTGAAATTAGTCCCTTTAGAGCTTATTAGAAGCATTGTGACAGATTAAGCAAAACAACAACTGGAACTGTGATGACGACAGTGTTGTTGTTTTTAACTAAAACTATTAAAAAAATGTTTTATGGTTACTGAAATAAAGACGAAATAAAATAAACGATTGAAATACTGATGAAATATTATAAATCTAGATAGAAAGTTTGACTTAAAAAATGGGAAAACTAGAAATGTTGCACTGGGATCTAACTGAAATAAAATAAGTTGAATCTAAAATACTAAATTAAAAAAAGTATTTAAAAAAAAACTAACAAATGACTAAAACTTAAATGAAAACTGAAAATATAAAAAAATGAAAGATAATTACTAATATTAAATATTCTATATTAGTAGACCATATAAATAATACTAAAACATCACACAGTGATGTTTTCTGTTAAGACGTATTTCTGTTATCTTTTGTGAATAGTAATTGGAGCTTTAATGTGTCTGTGTTTGTTATTGATTACAAATGTTTGTTTGTTATTGATACACTGCAATATTCTTTGTACAGTTAGGAATAACTAATAAACCATCAAATATTCACCCCAAAAAAATGAAAACGCTACACTGTCAGAACCCGAAACAATCCACAAATTCGCAATCATGCTCAGATAGTGTTACCACGGTAATCTATCAGGTCAGTACTTTGGGGGCGCTTGCACCAATTGAGTTCCCCCACTTTAGGGTGTGTTACCGTGGCAATGTGACAACAGACAACCACCCTCCCCCGTTGACCTCACCCTGAGGGAAAACTTTTCCCTAAGCTTTGTTCCAGAACTCCTGAATGGATTGTCTCCAATTCATCTCACCATGAGAAATGGGATGGGCTACTAAAGAAGCTGGCTTCAGAGGATTACAATAAAGCACATCACAGTCTGTGACAAAGCAGCACAAAAAGCACTACTAACAGCCCTAAGGGTCTCTACGGGGCATTAGAAAGAGCTGGTCAGCAGCAGAAACCACCAAATGCATACATTTGTACTTTACAGTTGTCCTGTGCATTCACATTTACAGGATACTGTGACTATGACAGATTTCAGATGATGTAATGTTTACAGACCATGGTCCAATACAATAAAGTTAAATAAAGGTGGCACGGAAGGCTTTTGAGCAGGAACCGTGCTATAGTTTTCTTGTTAAAGTCTGAAATACATGTTCAGATTACAGAGGAGCTGACTCATGGGACCAGTGAGGTTACACGAGTAATAGTCTAATCTTTAGGGATGCGTCCTATTACGTGACAGCGATCACACTAAAGGCTACAGAAATACAACTTTAGTGTTAATGAAACGGAAACACAGAATGGATCGATTATACCCAAAGGACAGACAAGGGAGAAAGACAGGCGAAATTGTAGAATCAATAAATGACTACAACTGTCAATCCACACACACACACACACACACACACACACATATATATATATATATATATATATAGCCTATAAAGCGGGAATATCATTATGTGCGACCATGCGAGAATCGCAGGGAGAATATTAAAATTATTATTTTAGTCAGTCAATGGTCTAGTACAGGACACTGCTAGAAGAAACAAAATCATTCAGCAGCAGAAATAATTGTAAAAACCTAAACGTATTTTATAGAACTAAACGTGCAATTTAAACTGGGTTAAATAACTTACCGTGTAGAATCTAAGGGAAAGATGTACTCGTTTTTTTCCTGTAGCGGCAGGTGCGTGTATCCGAGGGTAGGTGTGTGTCGGTTTCACCGACATTCTGCGCGTCCAGCGCTGCAGCGACGCTCAAAGATGCAGTGCATTACAGCCAGAATACACACTGCGCATGCGCGTGTGGTGTGTGCTGAGCTACAGCGCATGCGCAGTGCGCGATGTGACTGGCTCAGGTGAATCTTTGGGACCGACGGAGAGTTTGACGTAGGCTGTGTCACCCGCTGGTGACGAGGGTAACATAATACTACTCAGGCACACATATTAATATTGACATACAGCGTCGCTGGCTGTTTATTAAACATAAGCAGGTCTATTTGGCAACCATGGAGATGATGGAGCATTGTCCAGATACAAATAGTAATTTAAGGGTAATTAACCATTGACTGAAATTTATTCTATTTTCCAATACTGTATTGAGCACGAATCTCATTAACCTTTTTTCCAAATCCAGTGGCTGGGCTGTAGTAATTTGCATGCAGTTTGCTTTTTAGGGAAACAAAATGAAGGTGCTTTTAGGCACTAGTCAAGCATTCTCATATTTCTTTATGTGAAAAATAATTTTTATCTATTCCTGTATTTGGGTCTTCGATTCCTGTTAAGAATTTATTTATTTATTTTCTTCCAGGGGAGCCCAGATAAGTCTTAAAATTACGTATTTAAATCTAGATATATTAACATAAAAACTGTCAGAAAATAAAGATGTACGACATTAAACTGGCATTATATTTTTGAGTTAATTTGTATTACAGCTGAAGTAGGCCTACTATAGGTACATATCAGTTCACTTGAAATATTTTCTTGGAAAAATTGTGGCTTGGATTCCAAAAAGTTTAGAACCACTCAGTGATTATGTAATCTCAGCATAAAGTCTGTGAAAACGCTAAGTGAACTAGTAAGAAAGGCAACAGTGCCCTCTGTAGGCAGAATGCTGTCTTGACTGTATAAGAAAGAGTATGTGGTAATAGATCCTGTCAACTGAAACAATGTTACAAGCCAAAGACTGTTTTAATTACACCAGAAACCAGAAACAGTACCAGATGTAACAGGGGGGAAAACAAATACTTATCACTGAAATGATTTAATACATTTTAATAAAAAGAGTTATACACAACACTTAAGATTGAAAAGTTTTATTTTCTCCCATGATTCAACATTCAGATCTTTTCTGCCCTTAAACACCTGATCCATCGTTTATCAACAAATCCTCAAAAAAGCAGCACACAGCAAAGTTCTTTTATACCCAAAGTAAAATACAAGATTTTACAAATATATATATATATAGATGTGACTATGCATGTCAGTCAGTTCTCACACATTTACTGTACATTGGTGTCTGTCTGCTGCTAAGATAGAACTGAAAAATCACACAGAAACTAAAGGTAGTTATTGTACATCAAATGAAAAGAGGCAAGACAAGGAGAACCAGGAGTGCAGATGTTTTAAGAGTCTCCAAGAATAAACAACTCCATTATTTTGTATTCAAGATACAAATCTTAACATTCCGTTTGGCATCCATATTTTTATATTAATTTTTTCTACATTCATTTTTCATCCCCCCCCCCCACCACCATATATATATTGCCATGGTAGAAGCTTTCTTAAATGCCCAAATCTAAAGCTTTTCCAGGTTAGCATGTGATTATTTCATCATCTGAGTTGATACTGGGGTAATCAAATTTGATGTTTCACTTCTGTATTTAAAGAGTTAAACTCATTGAACACTTATAAGAGGGGGATGATTTAGAAAAGCTCTTCTTCCTCTGACATGTTAAAAAAAAGAAAAAAAAAAGTAAAGAAAATAGAGATACACAGAGAAAGAACAACAAAACCCAAACAGATATAAAGCCGAGGCAGCTGACATGATATTTCATGTCAAATTAATTTGGTTTACATTTTGTACAAAATAGTTTCCTGGCTTAGTTATTGAAGAAATGGAATGCAAAGAAAGGTTGTTTAAAAAAATAAACAAAAGGAAAAAAAGACATTGTAATTTCATGTTAAATAGAGGTTGCTGGTCTATATGCTTGTGTGATTATCCTGGACTGCAAATATGGCTGTGTTTATTGGTCCATTCTGTGGTCTGTAGGATGGTAATGAGAATATATGTTATTCACAACTCCTGACAACACTGAAGATGATTAAAATTGATGATTGACAAAGAGCAAGGCACATCAAGTCAGAAATGAAGCCCCACCCCCTTTCAATGGCATCTACAAAAGGCTCATTTTAAAAATTTATAGCAAAAAAGCCAGAAATTGAGAGTGTATAACCTCTGATTATCCTGCCCTTTTTGTGACAGTAAATGCAGCATAGCAAAACTTCAAGTTTGAACTAAAATGGCCAACCTTTCAGATCAATATGCCCCTTAAGGCGGCAATACGGAAATGTATGTCAATGTATTTGATAACAATATAACAGTGCAGTTACATAAAAAAAGGTTAGGAGAGGTTGACACCAGTGAGGTCTAGAAAAAGATGAAAAGGCAAATTATAAGTAGAATTAAGTGTCAGACTGCTTTTTAGTCCAAGACCAATTTAATTTGAATCATCTTTTTTTTTTAACTACTTTAAAATCTGTAAAACATTCATAAGGTCCCTCATTTCTTCCTGCTTCCTGTTTATTTGTCTGTATTCCGTCTACCATTAAAGTGCTGGTAACTTGATTCAAAAACAACAAGATTGTTTTTGTTGCGCAAGAGAGTGCAAACTCTCAGACAAAAGAAAAAGCATTTATTTAAAAACTAAACTTCAAGTGTAAAGTCAGACACAGCAAGGACAAAGAGAGGAGCTAAATATTTCTCTTTTATCAAAATGATTTCCTGTCATACATTTATTGACAGGTTTTAGTGTCCTGAAAGTTGTAAAAAGGGAAAGGAGTGATAGCGAGACATTTTTGCTTTTTATGGATTTGGTTTCCTTATGGAGTGGTGTGCTCTGCTCTCCGCTCTGGATTATACCATCTGATTCAATCAGTGCTCCTCTAGCCAAGAGGGGGTTTCTCCTCCTGGTAACTTTAGTTTGATGTGGAACTGTTTAAGGGTCTGATCCAGCTGCTGTTGGTTGCCTGCGAAGTATGCTGCGATGGCGTTATGGAAGAGAATCAGCTGGTTGTGTAACACCTTCACCTAAGGAAAAGGCAATGAAAACTGTAATTCACATCCTAAGGATGCAAATCATAACTCACAATACTGAAGAAAAAAAAAAAAGAAAAAAAAACGGCAATATAAAATACTTTTTGTTTGGGCATGCAATTGGGCATAAAAAGTGTAAATTAATTGGTAAAGTGTAAATAGAGTGAATAATAATATTATATATATATTCCTATGAAGCAAAACTGCATTTTCATCAGCCATTACTCCAGTCTTCAGTGTCACATGATCCTTCAGAAATTATTATAATATGCTGATTTTTAATCCATGTTGGAAACAGCTGTGCTGCTTAATATTTTTTTGGGACCTGTGATACTTTTTTCAGGATTCTTTGATAAATAAAAAGTTAAAAAGAACAGTGTTTATTTAAAATAGGAATTTTGTGTTACAATATCCACTACTATTCAAAAGTTTGGGGTCAGTAAGTTTTTCTTTCATTATTTTTAAAATAAATTAATACTTTTATTCTGCAAGGACGTTTTAAAATGGATGAAAAGTGATTGAAAAGACTTACATTTTTAGAAAAGATTTCTATTTTGAATAAATGCTGTTCTTTTTAACATTTTATTCATCAAAGAATCAAAGAAAAAAGGGTCACAGGTTCCAGACAAAATATTAAGCAGCACAACAGTTTCAACTCTGATAATAAATCAGCATATTAGAATGATTTCTGAAGAATCATGTGACACTGAAGTCTGGAGTAATGATGCTGAAAATTCAGCGCTGCGTCACAGAAATCAATTATATTTGAAAGTATATTATAACCAGTGATTTTTATGTTTATTATACACCATCTGAACAGTAAAGATGCCTCAATCAGCTTGAGTTCATCTTTTTTTCCCAACAGGATATCTTAGTCTTGAAAGGGCCTTTGCAACATCTTTACTTCTGTAATGTGATGCATTGTTTCCAAGTGAACAGGATATTGAACAAGAAAGGTTGAAAAACAAGAGAGTTTGGTTAGGATCAGCCAAAAATTAAAGTTGTTTCGGTAAAGCAAGTTAATATTTTTTGAAATATTAAAGAAACATCTGCACCACATTTCAGGGTGTAAGAGCTACAATTAGCACTATAGGCACAGAATAACCTCTATAACCAGTTAACAGTAGCAGTGTTTGAGAAAGCTAATTATTTCAGTAATTACGTTTGCTCCCAAGAATGACAATTTACATTTAATTTGGTCAATATATTGCAAAAAAGTACTAAAGTTCATACAACATATTAACTTAACTAATTTTATTATGCAAGTATAAAAGACATATAATTTATTTATAAGATACATTCACCGACCTTGTTTTCCTCCAGAAACTTCAGTTTGACTGAGACGTCATTGCGCATCTTTTCATATTTTTCACGGTGGATCTGGAACTGTTGCTGAGACAGCTCGATCTTAGGGAGTGTGTTGGCGTCCCGTGGACCCAGATTGAGCTCCTCTAAATCTGTGCGATATGCGTCATACTCAATCCTACCAAAAGAGCACAGACCTTAGAGAATGAGAATTGTTTTGCTCAATAAATTAATAGAACAGTATTATACAGTGGTTTGTAAAGATAAATTCAGACCTTGCTGCTTCATATTGCTTAATGTTGACCAAGGTGTCCTCTATAGTTTTATCCACTAGAGTTTTAACATTGGAGATAAAGAAGTTGATAGCTCCCAACAGAGTTTCTCCATTTTTCGCCAGGAGTTTTTGGGTTTCAGCATTGTAGCCAAATTCCTCCTAAAACACACAAATAAATAGAGTTTTCATCTATATTTGCTTCTACTAAAAGAACACACAGAAATAGATAAACAGATAGGCAGCAAAACACTGCAAATACTGCATTGAGACTTTGCACTCTCTGCATATAAATGAATTAAAACTAAATGTTACTCCCCAAGAGACCAATTCACTTTCTGGTTATAGTCCAGTCATAAAGTATTTAGTATTCGTGGTGGTTCTGGAAACATCAATACCAAAGTGTATCCAAAACAGTCCATGAATAAATTATACTGTATGGAAGGCATCCAGTTATTTTGTCAGAACTGAAACAGCTGAAAATCTATATATGCCACGCAGTCTTCACAAAACATTTGTGTTGGATTAGAGTGAAATGTTACTGTATTTATTTTATATATGACTTTTTTTTATGCTGCCAGCCTCAATTTTTTATCAATTAATGTCTTAAATTGACCTTTGACTAAGTTCTGGCCCGCCATCTAGTGTCGATTATTTTTTTTTGGCCCGATGCCAAATTTACTTGCCGACCCCTGGTCTACTGTAACACATGCCAAAGGATGTCAGGGAAAAAAATTAATGCTACGTTATATATTTTTAAAAGGGATATCAGATGCCCATTTTCCACAAGTTTGATATGATTCTTTAGGGTCTACATAAAATGTCTGTAACATACTTTGGTAGCAACATAATTTTTACCTTGTCAAAAACAGCTCTGTTGACAGAGACCCATTTCGGTGCATGTTTCTTTAAATGATAATGAGCTACTACCCTACCCCTCTCTTCCATGGGGCGTCAACACAAGATGCGTGAATATATTTTCAGGGGAAATTGGAAACTTGGAGGTGGTCTTATTCAAATAGCTAACTATCTATGTAGAAACTGGCTGCAAATTGAAACAGTTCGCTGGATGACACAGTTTCAGACTCAGGCAGCCCTGACGGCTGCATGTTTTGTTTTTAGCTTTTCTGAGCTGGCAGACATGCCAGAAACCTAACTCAATGCAAAAAAATTGACCGATATAGATTATAAACCAATAATCGTTATCGACCACTATTGGCCATAAAAAAAAATGTACGTGACTAACACATAAACAGTAAAAAAACAGTACTTATATATTTTTGAATAAATCTGGCATTAAGACAAGTATCTATGAAGACTGTTATGTGCAACTGAGTTGTATACAGATATTTGAATTTTTATTTGAGTGTAATTATGATATCTAAAAAATAAATAGCAGTTAATTATAATAGCTTTGTTATAAATTTTAAAATGTTATATTATGGTAATGAACCAAATGAGATGGTTCCCTGTATAGTATACACTATACAGCATTGGTTAGGAGAGATTTTTTTCTTGAGAAAATCAAACTATCGCCATTGGTATCATCAGATATCATTCTGGATAATCAGCTGTCGGTAAGCACATATACCAAGTTTGACAACCAGAGAGTGTGTTCTGATGTTATTTTTAAACAGTATTGTTTTGCCATTTAAAACCTAAAAAAACATGTATGATTTTTGTGAGATGGTCTGAGATTGGTTCTGAGAATAAGTGAAGAGTGAAAAAACTGCTGAAATGTGTGTACATCTTTGATAATCAAATTTAAAGAGCAAAATAACTTTCCACTGTGGGGAAAAATGCATATAAGATTCTTAATATCCATTTTAAATAAACACCGATTCTGATTTTGTATAAAATCACAAGAGTACTTACATGTAGCTCGGGTGTCTTGAGACTAAGATCGGCAAACGCGTCACCCAGCTGTCTCTGCGTCTGCAGCATCTGCGCCAGCTGAGTGCAAAGTGTCTGCGCCAGCTTGATAACATGCTCATACTTTCGTTTGTTGTCACGAAGAATCTCGATCTGCGCCTCCAGCTCCAGATCAACTGTACGGGAGCCACGACCTAACTTCTCCGACAGAATTTGCTTAGTGCACTGTAGGGATACAAAAAAATGTTAACAAAATGGGCAATAATAAGAGGGAAATTTTTTAAAAAAATAAGATATATTTACAGGGCTACAAAAGCTTGAGATGGGCACGGAAGATACATCGAACCCTGTCTCTTTTTTTGCCAGCAATATTACAGAGAACATATGAAATTATGGGGAATATTTTTCAAAAGGATCATGATGGGAAAATGTAACAAACCAGACTAAATTTGTACACCACAACGCTTTTTCACCATTGTGCTCTGTTCTGTTTCAAGTACCTCAAACCCAGACTTTTGTGAGACATGGATGCTTTTTTTTTTAATGAACACAGATGCCATCATAACCACTATGGCAGGAATCACTCACTTTGTAAGTGTTGATGCTCCACTTCCTCACTAGCTCCAGTTTCTCTATGGCAGGACTCTTTATGTCATCAAGGACCACTGCTCCTTCCATCTGCTGCTCTCTCAAAGCACCTGATGACAGAATGACATCTGTTAACTGACATGAGAGATGACTGTGATATGATATTAGTAATTAAGACTCACATATGTCATCTTATGTGATAAAATTATGATAATTGGCTAAATCAGGTCAGTCAAAATAGAGGAACTCCCAATATTAACATCCAAGATAATTATGTTTGACAAATCACATCTGTTGCTACTTATTAAAAAAAAGTGTTGTTATCATTAACAAAAACAAACTACAACTATTGAAAAACTTTGTTAACTGAAATAAAATATAATATGAAATAAAATATAAGAGGAAACCTAAACTAAATGAATATTAGAAATGTTGCCTTGAAAACTAATTGAAATACGTTTTAATTGACATACTATAATTACTAACTAAAATAGAGAAAAATATTAAGAACGATAAAATTGATAAAATTTAAGCTAAAATTAAATTGAAAACTAAAAATAAGTGATAATACTAAAATAACACTTGAAACATGGACAGGAGTAACACTAAAGATAAGCTTAGGTGAAACATGCTTTTCTCATTTAAAACGTCAGACGGCGGCAGAAACAGTGGGAAACAACAAAAGCAGTGTATTGTTTTGCATTATCAAAGTCCTGTGAAATTATCGATAAATCTAATTCTTTATATTTTGCGATCAGTCAGGAAGGCGAAAGGTTACAGGGTGGTCAGCAAAGACAAATAAATGAGCCCCAACTCCAAAGTCATTAAAGAGGGAAGCAACAAGAGGGAAGAAAACAGGCCTCGGAATTTAATAGAACACCATCATAAAGTTACAACCTATCAATCTAATGCGCTACAACTACACAATATCTGTTGAAGATTTTACCAGACATCACTGGAATCTACTAGAAAAACAATGTCTTTATGATGGTACAGTCTGAAACTGACAGTGCAGCGTTAGTAAGGAAGAGATGAAGGAATGCAGATCCATGCGTGACGTCTTCTGTTACGGTATGTGGTACCTTTCTGTGTCTCCACCTGACTATCGCTGATGCTGCGAGCTAGCCGGCAGGCTGCTGCAGGACTGGGGACAACTTTAGGTGTTGTGGCCTGGAATGGCGACTCTAAAAATGAATTTTTATGAGTCTG
The DNA here is from genome assembly GCA_027422415.1 of Schizothorax lantsangensis. Lineage (NCBI taxonomy): Eukaryota > Metazoa > Chordata > Actinopteri > Cypriniformes > Cyprinidae > Schizothorax > Schizothorax lantsangensis. The sequence goes on from CM049841.1 coordinate 18,438,178, forward strand.
ACATTTTTTTGTAAACTACAGACACAGAGGAAGTGTCCATCCATCCATCAAAATCAAAATAAATAAAAACTACACACAAAATGTATTTATTGTTTGACCCAAGTTGTTTATGGAAAGCATATAATGCAAAAACAGGTCAATCTGAGTGTGGCTACAGTCTCAAACCTATTACGTTAAAATGTCTACCCAAATTACACTACCATTCAAAAGTTTGGGGCTAGTAAGACTATAAATCAATTAATATTTTTTTTTTAGGAAGGATGCATTAAATTATTTAAAGTGACTGTAAATATTTCTTAAAAAAATTATATATCAAATAAATGCAGTTGTTTTGAACTGTCTATTCTTCAAAGTTTCCTGAAAAAAATGATCAGTTTCCACAAAAATATTAAGCAGTAAATTTGTCAACATATGAACATACAAGAATGATTTCTGAATGATCATATGACACTGAAAACTGGAGCAATGGCTGCTATTTAGCTTTGCCATCACAGAACTAAGTCACATTTTAATACATATTAAATTGTATTAATATTTTACGATATTACAGTTTCTGCTGCATTTTTAATTAAATAGATTCAACTCCAAAATATTACACATATGTGCAGGTTCCAATTACTACAGGGCTTGTTTAAATACACAAGTCTTAAATATACAGTGTAAACATCACAAGGGAAATCTGAAAAATCTAACCTTTAAATTAAAAGTTTCAAATCAATTTTATTGCCAGTAGGTTTGCTGCAGCACACTGATGAAATACGCTCCATAGTCTCCTAAGCTAACAAGTGACAAGGGAAATATAGAGGAATAATAAAAAGGGTGGTCAGCAATTACACCTAACTAATGACAGGTTGCCATGTTTCCGTCCTAATTAATTCACGCAGTAGACGAGGATGAAATAATGAAAGGGTGAAAATGAAAGCAGATGTAAAATAAATTTAATGAAAGCAGATGTAAAAAAAAAAAAAAAGATCACAGACGACTGTAATGAGACAGGAACACCTTTCTTTTCAAATTCAAATTCTCCCTCTCTCCACAACACACTCAAAGAGAAACACAGACAAACAAACATGGGTTCACATTAGATGCACCAGATAGTGAGAGGATATTGAAGCCATTCAACTAGTCTACTAACCTAATGACTGAAAAAAACCACCCTAGCCTCATCTCATTTATTACAATGAAAGAAAGTGTTTTTAAATGATAAACATTTTACCATTGTCTCTAAGCAAATTGCGAATCTGTATGTAATCTAATGTAAGCACATACGTTTGTAACTGTAGCATGCCGAGTCATTGTATGTATTTGTGTGAAGGACAAAGGCAAATTATATTCAGGTTCAATCCATGCTTAGTGTTGTACCTGTATACGGCCCCACTTGGACCACTCCCTCATTCATTGCATAGTTTTCAGGTGAATTGTGGGAGTGTGATGTGTTTGGTCCAGAGGAGACATTGTGTGGTACATCCTTGAAAGAAAAACAGGGAGAACAAGAAACAAGAATAAAACTGAATGACATTCAAGAAAGATATCATAATGCAATTTGCATAACAATGCAAAGTTTTCTACTGTTTTCCTCTTAGTTTTAGCTGTTAATCATTCATTTAAAAACAGCATAATTTGTGTTCAATTCTGTGGCAAAATAACAAGTTTTCACTTTTTAAAATGGTCTTTTTTTTAAAACGGTTTAAACTCTGTAATTGCAGGGTTAAAGCATATTAGGCACCAAGCATATTATCTATGAAAATGTGGCCAAGTAACTCTGCCCTGTGTGTTTTAAGTCTAATAATGCAATGTGTATAAAAACAAATTACAGCGTCTCTTCTTCACTACAAAACGTTTTTTCCCCTCAGACACTGAAACTAGTAATACAGTGTGTGAAAGTGTCTGTGACTGTACAAGGTTCATGAATATTTAATGCAGTAAGCACTAATTAATTTATGATTGTTGTCTGTTGCTTAACAACTCACTGCGTCATTCTAGCGCCATTGTTTTACATTTGGCAACACCAAATGAATGTATAATAATAAGGGTTAAAAGAAGTACTAGACATCGTTTACAATTATTTGTGTGAAACATTTCTTTAACAAGATACATTTTAGAGATGTCTGGGGATTTATGTTGCCTAGTTCTTCTGTTTAATGTGAAGAAAGCCCACACTTAAGACAATTTCCTCAAGGTTAAAAAGACTACAACTACTGGTAGAAAAAAGAAAATCAAGTTAGTTTTGCTGTTGCTGCAAAACAGTTGTTAGTCAGTAAAAGTAGTACAGTATATATGGTTGCTATAGACATGACAGCCTTTTAGTTTAAAACTAAACCATGAGCTCATTGGCTGGTTGGGATGCTGGAACATTTTTGTGAGTTAAGGAGAAGTCAAGCTAAGAATAAATGCCAACCCGGATATATGGAGGTAGGGCTGGGCAAACCAACATAATCCATAGAACAATATATTCAATAATAGCAACTCTGGCTTATCTGTGTATCTGTGTGTGTATCTATCTATCTATCTAGTCCTATTAGACTGTAACAATATAGTAGTCTGTCAAATATTTTAAATAATTAGGAACATAACTACAGTCATGAGACACATGGACACTTATATGATTGTCAATGTGTGTCATCAGCACACAGCACTTTGGAAACATTCATATCCAAACATTCTGTGTTCAAATGGCACCATTGTTAGTTGACTTCGATTCAGGGCAAGAGCAGTTTAGAAACAGTGGTGCATGATGGGTGGTTTGTTCTGTGTAGGATGTCTTACCCTGTGAAACACTTCCTCATGACTCTTGTCTGCTTCTCCGTTTCTGGTGACTGAGATTTGAGCAGCTGGGCTTCTTTGGGCCTTCTCTGCCATAGCCACCTTCAATACAAACACACAATATCAATAACTAGGAGAACTTGGAAAAATCAATGTTAAAGCTGTCAAGCTGAGAGTTCAGATGCAGAGTGCTACCACCACCAGAAAGCTTTGCACAACCGTAGCTTGTTAAGACTTGTGAAGTTTTAACTGCAGCACCACAAGCAAAGAAAATGCATCTATAGAAAACGAAATGGATCAGGTCTGCTGCCGTTTTAGAATAATTATTTAACAGCAACAGGGAAATAGAACTATTAGTGAATCAAGTACAGGGAGAACAGCCAAGTCTAACTACACTGCCATCTGGTGATCATTTTTATCAGGGACTGATAAACACATTTTCATAAACCGTACTGTTTAAAAGTTTGGGATGAGAAAGTTATTTTTTTGTTGTTGTTGTTTTTTAAAGTGCCCCTATAATGCCATTTTTAAGTTTGCTAATATTGTTTTATGAGTGTCCTAAAACAGGTTTACATGCATCCAAGGTCAAAAAACACTTTAGTTTTCTCAAAAAATAGCTTTAATTTGACCTCATATCTAAATGATTCCTAAACGACTCGTGCGAAGCAGTTCGAAGAATCAGTCTCTCTAAACCCCTCCTTTCCGTGAGCCCTCGCTACTGTGATTGGTCAGATGGCGCAGTCCTTTGTGATTGGTCTACCGCGTACAGCGCAAATGACAGCCCATGGGCGGACATTATGCAAATGTGTTACTTTGTGACGTACAGCCGTAACAGAATAAGATTCGAATTCCTGACGACTCGTTTAGGCGATTGCGAGCCGACTTTTTTTTTAAATAGACAATAACTTTTTTATCATGCACTGTCGGCTTCACAACTTTGCAGAAAGTTTATGTTCACATACTGCTACATGACACACTGCATGAAAGGTAATATTCGAAAAGGCATAATAGGGGCACTTTAAGAAAAAAAGGAATATACACTTTTAGTAAAACAATATTATTATTCTCTTTTAGAAACACAACACTTCAGTATCCAGGTCAGAGTCACAGCGGAACAGTAGCACATGTGTTCTAGACACACACACACACACACCTCTTCTGGGATGTCCCAAAACCACACCCTCTCTTGCTTCCCCTCCGTTCCTGTCATCCAGCTTTGTCACATCAATAAAAAAAGCATAGAAATCTGACAAATAAATAGTAATAATGATTGATAATATTTAATAATAATGAACAATTTTGATACATTTTTAAATAATTAATTTAAAAGAGATACTGAAACTTTTCTTTGTTCATCTACATAAAATCACACAAAGAATTAAGTGATCACAAGTTCATCAATAATCCTTTAAGGGATAAAACAGCCTAGTGACTAGAGCACAATGTGACGGATGGTGGAATTAAGCATAAGCTAATCAGACATCCAAAGATAACCTCGACAATTCAGCTCCTACCACTCTTTCAACGACAAGCTGAAAAAAATAAATAAATAATATCAGGCTTTGGGTTCGTTGTAAGGAAAAAAATAAAAATAAAAATCAAACCTCACTTCTAAACCTTTACAATGACAAGAGTAACATGTGAGAGCGATAGCACGTGAAAAGTCATTAACAAGATAAAGCATATGTGACTTTGCATCAGAAGGTTGTGTGCCAAATGATGAGCTTTGTGGACAGTCTTTAAACATGCCAATAAAATGTCCACTGCATTACAGTAAGTCCAAAGGTGGTTTTAATGACACAACCAAAGCGAGACTTCAATTTACACTGACAAGACAAGAAAAGACGTTTGAGATGGACAACAAACCGATCACTTAAACCAGGAGCTACAGTATAGCAGCCATAGCCAACAAATGAACACAGAGCCACATGCAGGAGTGAGAGTGGACACAGTGATCCGTATCATGTTATACTGTGGAAAATTAGGAACATCTCAAATAACAGATAAAACGGTGAACATCGATATTACAAAAAGCTGGTAAAAATATCAAAAACTAATTTCTGGCCTATGCCGATTTTGAAAAGATGGCATGTGGTTAAAAGGATGGGCCTGTGTGGTCTAATTCGGTCTTATGTTTATACTTTCAAAACAGTGTGATATTTGCATATTTTACATATTGACGTGTGGTACAGTCCACTTGTCTGGTAGGTTTCTACTGTAAATGTATTACTGTTATATTCAGAGAATTGTACAGACCTGTCCAGTGACACAAATTTCTGTTACCCAAGTTGACAATTATGTTTTAAAACTTATTGCTGATGACTGATAATTGTTTCTATATTGCTTCTATACTATATTGTATAAAAAAAAAAAAAAAAGTTTTTTTAAAGTTTTAGCTTCTGCTACAGATTATAATTGACAGTGTTAATAAATTATTAAGAGTATGAGTGCAACATAACAGCAAAGGTAAAAAGTAAAAAAAGGGTGGAAGTGAGCATTCACAAATTGATATCCAAATATATATTGACTATTACAGATTTACATCCCTACTACAAACATCAGTAAATCCAAAAGTGCCTACTTCAGTTACATATGCAAATGAAAGCAAGACACAATAAGTTTGTTGTCACTATTTGGTTTCAGGTTGCAATTTAAGCAACAATTCCTTATCTCAAGGTGGTATGACTTTACAGTGCCCTTGCATGAGGCTTAATATGTAACTACAAAAAAGGCTATTTAGGTTTGTGTTCTGCTGAGCGGCTCAGTGATTTGGATCTTCAAGACAGGATACTTGTTTGTCTGGCCTGGTGAAAACAGCACACAGTGTCCAATAACAGTGCATGAATCTTTCAAAGCCACCTGATGCCATCATGCCAGAAGGTCAGTGACTCTAAACTCATTTGATGAATCAAATGACAATTGTGGTTCTCACTGGTTACTCCTATGAGCGATTCAAATCTGGATATATCTGGCATCACATTCTGTTTTAAGTGAGTTTGTTTGTCCTCCAATGACTGTCAGGTTTATCTTTTGCAGGCACAACTCTAAAAGCCCTTACTTCCAAATGCTTCACGGTCTGTCACCACCAGATTCGATGATTAAAGCGACACTGAACAGTGCCTCGGTCAAGCCCTGCAGAAGAGTTCCCTAGAGTTCAGTTGCTTAGAGACATTAACAAAGAGTCCAACAGAAACAACTGCAATCTAATCAGAAATTCTGAAGAGCTGTAATCATGAATCTAATAAATGCTCAAAGAAAACGAAAGATGGGTTTCTTAAAAAAACTCTTAGTTATCAGAAGAAAAGGAAAGACTTTTAACAAGATAAAGCATCAAGTAAACACTTCCTTATCAGGACAGGCTGTAGAACAATTTGAATCATGCTAATACTGTAGATAAAAGTGCAGTACTTAGTTAAGACAAAAAGTGCATAGTCGACAAGAAATGTAATGCAGTGTTAGAAGTGTCCTGTTGTGTAAAAAAAGGTTGCATTATTTTTTAATTATTGGTATACTTTGTTAAGATAATTATTGATAAGTAATTAGAATTGAAAAGAAATTGATCATTATTTTCATGTTATGGCTGATGACATAAATGGTTGTTATTTAAATTCTATACTATATACTGTATAAAAATAAATGGCATAATGTGGTGGAAAATAAAAATATATAATGTAATTATATACAAAAATTGTGTAATGTGGCTCATGCACAGCAATAACAAGACAGCAAACTAAAGAGCACAAAAAAGTAAATTATTTAAATGCAGTAACAGCAACAGCCAAGTTAAATTTACCAGAATATGCTAAAGAAATGCACCATCACCAAAAAATAAAGGACACCCACAAAGACAGAATGAAAGATAAGCCACATAATGCTGTAGCATTCAGGCAGAGGTCTAGCTCTTTTAAATTCACCGATAACTTGGCTGATTCAGATTATATTTACCTAAAATAAAAATCTGAAAGAATGGCTGAAATCACAGCAACATGTATGAGCGAGATCAAGCATAAGCCAAGCTACAGGTCTCACTATATCATTACTGTCACCTTCACATCAGCTTCTGTTGCCACACTGCTTGTTGTTTCAGAATCAGCATTATCCCGAATTATTCCACTAGTTTTACTCTGGGCCTGAGAATCCTCATCTTCATCACCATCATCCTCACTGTGAGTGTAATTGTGGTTTCCAACTTCCTTGTCCTCACTGATGTCAATTTCAGTCATGTGTGCTTCATCCAGGCTGTTTTTTCTGGCCTTTGATTGACTCACAGAGTCAGCAGTATTTTGAGGGCCCTGTTCATTAGGGTCCGATTGATTATCCTGTGAGGCATTCTTCCCAGAGTCAAAACTAGCTTCTGACATTCCTGAAAGTAAACATACATGTGAGCAACTGACCAAGATTTTTTCCTTCTTGTGCTTAATTCAAGTAAATGCTCATGCATGTCACTCAATTCCATCGAGGCTGAAGTTTCAGGAAGGGATTCTGGCATTATGCTGTACATCATGGAACAAACATCTAATAATCATGGTACAAAAAACCTGTAATTGTTACAAGTCAATACCCAGGAACCAATGAACCAATGACAGCTGACATTTTCAATGAAAGAGCTTACAAAAAATGGGTTAGTAAATCAGCACAGGCACATTCTTTCAGACCGAATGTTAGTTTTAACTGCCTTTTAGTTAATAGTGTTTGACAGAAACTCATATACAATCCTTCGTATAAACTTTAGACGGCATCCTGCATTCCTTTACACAAAGGAATTCGAATTCAGGCATATACAGGAAATAAATGGTTCGGCTCACTAAATTTGTAGCACTCTGTACATCAGTCTACACTATCTACACCACCTACACTACACACATTCAAAATGTTTATGGTTAAATAAGGAAATAGTTACTTATAAAGCAAATTAAACTCCTAGGAAAAGAATTAGCCAAACCCTTTTATGATGAGCTACAATGCTGCTTAATGAATAATGAAATCTATTTATTTATGTCTCTGCACACATAGACTCTCCCATGATGCTCATGTATCAGTAAGAGTTGAGTTAGCCTAGAAAATGGGATTATAGGTTTGTATAATAAAGCTCCAGTTACACACGGTGAAACCAAGACTCAAATGTCATTTAATTATTGAGTTCTACACATTTTCATATAGAGCAAATAACAATACCAAAAATTGCCAAAAGCAACTCCATATTTTTATAATGCTGCCTCATTAGTAACATTTACACTATGTCAAATTATAAGTGTATTGCATGTAATAAAAATGTGTCCTAGTTTTGAAGATTGTTAAACCATCTTGTACAAGGAAATTGTGTGTTGTGATACTTTAGTCATTCGGTCAATAACTGGAATAAATTATTCATAATGTTTATGGATTTAGCCTATTTAGTTTTAATAAAAGGAGAGAAAATGCAGGCCATAGACAATCGCAGGAAGCAGCCCACTTTTCCTTTAAAAAAAAAATTAGAAGCCAATAAAATTATGAAAGCTATTACGGCCAAGGCTTCGCATTCGAATATTTGACTTAGGTCACGCTTTGTACCCTTCATTGGAGCGCCCAGTCACATGACCTAATTAATATTCATAAACTAACCCTTTCCCATAGTAGGATTCGTTCATTCGCGTCATGGACACGTAAACGTTTTTTTTTTTTTTTTTTTTTACTTTTCAGTGTTAAGCAACGGAACAACACGTACAAACCCAAAGCAACACAAAAGTGTATATTAAAAACCATCGGCTTTATAAACAAGTTGTGTTGTTTAATTATATTGTCTTATTCCTTCCTGGAATTCAATCTCTCAGTGTTGCTCCCGCACGTCACAAAGTTGCGATTGAGTTACTTCCTTTGCCTGAAGCGCTTCAGTCGAGTTATGCGTTACAAAACGCAATAAGCCTGCAATTTCACGCTCTATACCGCTTGTATATTAATGATGCGACCTTCATTAAGCATGAACACAATTGATAGCAAAATTATGAGTGGGTGACATTCAGATTTTTTGCCAATATACTCTTCATCTAAGGCGTGAAACGATCTGAACAGAATAGACAGTAAACAGACAGTCTGTTATTCTGTCTGACAGCCTGAATGAATTTCCTTTAGTCACTTTTCCCAGTGGCAGGGGAGGCAGATCAACCCTACATACTGAAGCCATCATGCCTGCCATCACACATACATGAACACCGAAGCAACAGTTGATTGTTCAGCAGCACTCACCTGCACACAGATTACAACTGTTCTCTTTCTTGTTGCACAGCTCTTTTCATAAAAATGGTCTTGGCTTGAGTTTGAATTGCTGTGTGTATCATTCGATACACATCGAATCCCTCCACAGCTCAGTGAAAGTCTTTTCAAACACACCCGGAAGAGGAGGACGTGTGTGTCAGTAAATATAATGGAGCCACAGCATGTCTGTCTCCTAGTGGTCAAACCAACAATGCCAACATCGATAAACAATAATGCAGCATCATACAGTAATTACAGAACCAACAAGATAAATCAAACCCAGTGTTGTTTTGTATTATTATTATATTAGCCTATTTATTAATATTTTGTAATTGCTTGTTTTTACACATTTATGTTGGCATTTTTTTGTTATTTTGTTGTGCTGCTGTCGTTTTTATTAGCTTTATATTTTTAAAACTTTAACTTATTTTGTTTCAGTTAGTTGACAAGGCAGCATTTTTCATTTTCGTTTAAGTTTAAATGAAGTAATTCAGTTAAAGGTAAATGCGATTCAAATGCAAATGTTAAATCATTGATGAAAATATTCTTGAATCATGAATAATAATAATAATGATAATAAAAAGATTTGTTTTCCTCAGTGCACAAACTCTTATACACCTGTCTTCAGAAGAGACAATGGGTACATTAGCTTTACATTTACTCTAAAATAACTTCAATTGTCGTTAGATTGATGACAAAAAAACAACTAATATTAGCTTATTGGTCTTTTCAATGATACTTCTAAAACACAGAATAAAAATCACTGTAATGTATGTCTTGTACAATTTGCTGCACCTTGGTAGACTGATACTATTTTTCTTATCAAATGATTTATTTTTAGATTTTAATTTCTGCAGTATTTTGAGTGCAAGTACGCATATGAAAAATGTCAGCCACTAGATAGAATAGTATGTTTACAGCAGCCTACACTCTGTAGTAGCCATCCACTAGGGGGAACTAAAGACCACAAATACCTGCAACCTTCTAACAGTCTGTTAGTTAGCAATAGAAAACTATAATGTAATCCAAAGTCAAACAATCTTACATATTGTTAAAAACAGACATTTTTTTGGAATAAAAAACACACCACCTATGATTTTCTTTTGAAATTTATTTGCACTTATTATGTATTGTGTGCCGGCTGAAGAAAAATGATACACATTATCAATGATCAAATTACATTACATGGCGGTGGGTGTAAATAAATGCATTTAACACTAATGAAATGACAACATATTGCTACTGTGACGAACAAATGAAATGGAACAGGTTTTGAGACTATGTACAAGCATAACAATTTGAATATTTACAGAGTATCACAAAAGTTTGGATTTTATCTTGAGATGTTTTTCACTAACCAACTGCACAATAAAACTCAACAAGTCAACGTTGCTCTAACGGTGCAGCACATAGAGAAGCATGTCTCTGTGGTTTTACCAGCATGTGACTGTACTCTAATACTGGGTATTCATATGCCAAAACAAAAGAAAACAGCAAACAACTTTGCGAGCAAAACAAGACACAGACCCATACAGTACAACATCGTTAATATAACTGACACAGAAAGAAAATAAACCAATACTATAAAACTGCTGATTGTAATTTAAAGTATATAATACAGGAACAGTGCAGTATTTAGGCTCAAGTAGAAAGAAGACAAAAACCCTGGGCTAAAGAAACCATAAATTTGTTGGCCTACTCATCATAGTCTGGGGAGAAATGAAAATATTCACATAAACATACATGATCATACTTCAGAGGCTAGTGTCACATGGGATATGTTTAAACATTGAGAATAGAGCCAGCTATCTCATTGTGCTGATAAAAGTACTTAAAGCAAAATTACTCACACAAGCACTCTCACTTATTTACTGTGGCAGATTCAAATCCACATAGACCATGCATTGCTAGAAAACATGTTTCCTATCCATATTTGATAGAGGAACTATATATGAAATGACATACATTTCATCTTACTTCCTTGAAATTTTCATACCTACCATTTCAACTTCTCACATGCAAATATTTCCTAAATATATGATGCCCCTTTCTAATTAATGGGTCTGATTATTCCAGTAATTTCTGTGAGGACAATTAATGTAATGGCATACAATGGCGTTCTAGAAAATTGTGTGATTTTAACTTGTTTGTTGCAACAGAGGTCATCATAAAGATATTCAATAGGGTTCATGACTGGGTTTTGGGCAGGCCGGTCAAATTCTTCCACATCTGTCTCAGTAAATCAATTATATTTGAACGTTGCTTTGTGTACAGGGGCATTGTCATTCAGAAACAGAAAAGGACCCTCCCAAACTCCTGAACCAAAGCACAGAATTCTCTACAATGACATTGTATAATATAGCATTAAAGGGACGGTTCATCAAAAAATTAAAATTCATGTCATTCCAAATCTGACTTTTCTTCACACAAATGAAGATACCTGTATGTTTAATGAAACCTGAGTGATCTGTTCCATTTAAAGTCCATTCAAACAAATCTTTGCTGCTTCAAAAAGTTAATAAGACATTGTAAACACAGAAGCTCAACAGTACTTGCTTGACGTACAAAAACAAATCTCATTGGTTCTTGCAGAAGCTGAAACATGCTTGTGTGACACACAAAAACAAACCTTATTGGTTGCTATGAATCAAGCAGGACTATTTAAGCTTTCGTTTACCATATTTTATGTGCTCTATGCATATGCATTGATGAATGCTTATATGAATAAATGCCCAAATTAAATCTGTTCATCATATAAAGTGATTGGGTCTCTTAGAAGCCTTGGATTAAACTGTTCAACTCATATGAATTACTTTTACAATGTCTTTATTAACTTTTATAAGCATCAAAGTTTTGGTGGCCTGGACTTTCAATAGAGGGACAGAAATCTGTCATGTTTCATAAAAAATGTCTTAATTTGTGTTTGAAAGAAGTTTTGTATGTTTGGAATGACATGAGGGTGAGTAAATGACAATAGAATTCTCATTTTTGGGTGAGATGCTTTTTAAACTTGTTTTCACTGGAAATAATGGCAGAACTTGTTAAGGGACTATAAAGGGGTGTCCACATACATACATTTTATGCTAGAAGATTTTATATTAAAACATCTGTTAGAAAATTGTTCTGTGGCAATTTTGAGGCTCTATAGTAAAAAATGTTAGAAGAGAGGAATGAGTTTTGTGAATAGAAAAATGACAGATGCAGTTAACTGACAAAACTTATGAGGGACAATGAAAAGTTGTAACTGTGCTGAATCTAGGTTAGGTGCTTTTTGGCAGTTACAAGTGACAGATCCACCAATCCTGAGCTCTGACTGGCCAGGAAAAGCAGACATTAGGGTTTTAAATGAACCTTTGCATTTACATATGGTGTGACTGTTACAGGTCTTCGTTTTCAAGACCATTTGAGTGCTCTGATCAGTGGACAATCCTAGCACTGAAGCTTGCGAATACTACGAGAAATTCTCTTAAACTCCCGCTGACCCTTCTGCCAGCGCTTCAATGACGTGATGACCAAATTTCCATCCATCTTCTGGCCCATCACCAGATAAGCAGCATTGATGTCATTCATTTCATCACACACACACTGAAGACCATCTTTCAGCCAAAGCACCATCTTCCTGAAGTCACGATCAGTTACGCCACCATTCAGCTTGTAGACAGTCTTGCTCTTGGTTTCTGGAATGATCTTGGTGTCGCCATTCATGTAGGAGATCTCCTTGACTTTGATCTTTAAAGCTAGTGTGGAAATACAATTGAAGGTTGAGGACAATGGATATAAACAACTGCTTGAATTCAAGGTATAGACAAAATATATATATATAACTTTTGCTTTCTCTATACTCTTAAAAATAAATTTTCCTCACCTCTGTTCCTTTGCAATAAATGTTCCTTTGCAGATTCACTCAATGGGGTTCTATACTTTTCTAGGTTTTCGTAAAAACATAAACCAACCTTAGCTGGTTTGTTGGTCTGATCTGTTGGCTGGTTTTTGAGGTGCACCTTTCAAACTACAAGATAAACCAGCTAAACACCATCTTGGCCAGGATAATCCTAACCTGGCTTAGACCAGTAAACCAGCCTAGGCTGGTTTAAGCAGGGTTTTTTTATGATTCTTTGAAGATTAAAACATTTATTGATGTTACATTATAACTTCTTCAGATCAGGGTTCTTTAAAGCACCAAACTGTTTTCAAAAGAACAAGAAAATAAAGTCTTTTGTGGAATTTAAAGCTATAGTTCCCCCCCAAAATAACATTTCTGTCATCATTTACTTATGCTCATGTTGTTCTAAACCGGTGTGCATTTATGAAATGCATAATCATATTCATATATTAAATTCTTCTTCTTTTTCTTTTTTTTTGCCTACGCAAAGAAAGTCGATGGGTTCCAGTGCTGTTCTGGTCCCCACTGACTTTCACTGCATGGACAAAAACAGTTGAAACATTCATTAAAATATATTAATTTGTGTTCTGCACAAGAAAGGACTTCATACAGAACAATATGACAGTGAGTAAATGATCTTCATTTTTTGGGTGATCCCTTTAAAGATTATTTTATATGACATTAGGCTGCATATCCCTTTTTGGTTATAAATAATGGATCTTAATTTTTAAGAGTGTAAAGCAGAGATGCCACTACATTAATTTAGATGTTTAAAGCAAGCAAAATATAGCCTTACCAAAGTCATTTTTGCACAAGCTGTCCACAATTTCATTGTCCTTCTCAGGCTTTTCTTTGCAGGCATCACACACTCTTGGAACTGGGCAAAAATATCAACATAGCAGTAAAAGTAAAGGGTGTGCATGCACTTAAAAAAGTTCATTTAAAAAATATAAATAAATTCTACCTTCCTTGGTGACTGGCACTAAAGCATCAGCGCCAGCAGGTGGTACGCACAGGTCATTATCCAGAGGGAAGCGATTGCAGTCCAACATGTCCGGCCAAGGGAACCCAAACGCGGCCATCACTGGAGCGCAGCCGCTCTTCACGCTCTCACACAGCGACCTGCACGGCTGAATCGGCTCGTCCAGATCATCCAGACACACCGGTGCGAAAAGAGAGCAGAGAAACTTCTTGGTGTCCGGATGACACTGTTTCTGCACCAGAGGGGTCCAGGAGGAAGCCTGTTGCAGAACCTCGTTCATGGTTTCGTGTCCGAGGAGGTTAGGCAGACGCATGTCCGTGTACTCGATGTCATGGCACAGGAGCAGGTTTGCAGGTATGGGTTTGCAGTTGCTCTTTTTCTGAAAGAGCTCGGGCTGGTCGAAGGCGTATAATCCATGAAGCGCATCCAGATATGCAGGTAAGGAAAGCGCAATCAGCAGCGCCAGATACGCAAGCATCATTGTTTCAGTTGAGAGGAGACAGAACACACGTCTAACGCGGAGTTATGGATAACTGAATTCTCTTCTGTACCAACCTGTTCTCATAGTAAAGTCTGGGCGGAGCGAGAGAAGGCGCTCAGATATCCACTGCTGAAGTCCATGCTGTTTTCTGCATATAGGTTGTGTCTTAAAACATTGTTGCAGCTTTTTTGGTCATAGAACGTTCGAATGGCGAAATAAATTGTGTTTCTTGACCCACACTTACTGTTTATATTATATCAAGACACATTTTGTACTGTCGAGGTCGAGGCCTATATAAAATCAGGTCAAACAAAAACCAAAACATTTAAAAAGAAAAGTTTTACGTGTTACACAGGTTTAAAACCCTGTTCATAAGAAATAACTCTAAAAAAATTAATTGGGGGGGGGGGGGGGGGGGGGGGGGGGGGGGGTTTGCAATGATGCCATAGAAGAACCATTTTGGGTTCCCCATATAATGTTTCAGTAAACATTTCTTAAAAGAACCATTTAGTTTTTTCTTGGAGTGAAGAACATTTTAATAATGTAATATTTTTTTTTCACAATAAAGAATCTTTTGTGCAATGGAAAGATTCCATGGATGTTAAAAGTTCTTCATGGAACCATAAATAACAATAATAAAATCTTTATTTTTAAGATTACTCTCAAGTGCAATGAATGTTTGTAAAGATTTACATAGACATATTTAAATTCCTTACATGTTGACGATAATAAGTCTATTACATACTAAACTTACTATAAGAATTTTTATAGTAATATATGTAAGATATTCATTCTATTTTTCCAAGAGATTAATTGATTTATGAAGTGTAGTAAGGCTTTCATTTGGCAGCTGCATAATTCATTCTTTGGTGAGCGATGCTGGGGTATTTACCCTTTTCACACTCACGGTCATCTGTCATCATTAAGTAGTTCATAAGTTTATACAATATGCCTAACATTTTTCTTGTACATGTGTGTGTGTGTGTGCATGTGTGTAAAGTGAGAGTGAGAAAAGTTTAGAATGATGGAGAAAATGATAGGCAGAATGAGTGAGAGAGAGGTGTTGAGTGAAACTGAACTCCTTGTAGTGGGTCTGGTTCCTGCATCATTCATCACTCTGTAGGGTCCCGTTTTAAGCCACTGAATGGGACACACAATCAAACCCTTTCTCATCACAAGACAGTCTCCGACCCCTCATTCTCATAGAGAAGCTTTGACAAATGTTGAACCTGTATTCATAAGTGTTCAAGCAACACATTATATATATATATATATATATATATTTATATATATATATATATATATATATATATATATATATACATATACTGTATATAAATGGAGCGTTTATGTAGCAATGTTAAGGCACATAGTGAATTCTTTGGATCTTTCTTGTCACCAGGTTTACTGGGTAACAGCTTCTCCTCAAGTCCTCATGGAGAAATTCCCCTAAGGCTTCTAAAGGTCAGAGGTTCAGAGGCCCCCATTAAATACAGGTTAGCTGTTGGGGTTTCCCATCTTTGGGATCCTGCTGGGAAGAAGTAGTCATTTAAAGTCTTGTTTCTAGCTGTAAAGTGATAGCCCTTGGTCTCTAGGACGATGAGATAAGTTCTGCTCTCTAGGAGATCTGTGTCCTCCATTTGCCCCTTTGTTGTTTTTACGTTGTGTGTATGTGTCAATATATTCTGTCTAGCCAGAGTGGAGGGATTACTATACTGATTACAAACCAGATGGTGTCTTCTAAAGTTTGCATCAATCATAGTCTCATTTTATGGGAATGATAGACAATTGTGATTAGTCTCTTTACTTTTGCTTAGTTACATAGAAATATCTTGGGGAAAAAACAATAAAAAAATAAATCAGATCAACTATATAAATATTCAACAATTAAATTTGCTCATATTTATTTTAGCCCCAAAACTATTCTTCTGACCAAAGTTGTTATTGGCAAGTAAGAAAAATTAGCAGTTATTTTTAAAACTATGAATAAAACAGTTCATCAACTGATTTAACATCAACTGTTCGACTGTTAAACAATCTAACATCAACTTAAAATTGTGTCTAACAGCTCTTAACCTCAGCATTGCTGATTTTCTTAAATCAACTATCACCAAAATTACACCATGTTTACAATAATCATGGTGAAATGTCATGAATGCAGTTTTAAAACAATTTAATAATGGTTTATTATCAGATTTGCTTGGAACTTTTGAGCCATTCAGAACAGAACTGATAATGTCAGAATTAAATTGAGGTAGCATACAGGATGCAGAATTGACCCTTCGCAAAGACCCGCCCCCCTTCGTTACAGTTGCTATGTCCGACAAGCCATGTCGCTCTTACGCCACACATCATGTTCTCATGCAGTGAAAAATACATTACGGAGCAAAGAGGAAGCTGACAATGTACCGACAGACAAGACAGAGTAGGTTACTTTAGGTATGTAACAAAGTCTCAGCTTGTCATTTCTTTAAGCAATTCAAACATTAAATACCGTTTTATGGCTATTTAGTGCCGTGACAGATCCTTGTAGAGCCTCAGTTCACGCGGCACTCTACCACTTTACCTGTTTTAACATGAAATAAACATGAATAAACATCAGAAGGTATTTTGTTTTAACTGCGGAAAGATTTTTCAAGTTTAAATCCACTGACGTTAATCTACTTGTTGGACAAAAATGGCATAGTCTGCATTATAATTGGTCAGACCGTCTGCCAATCAAACTCCCTGCGAAGGGTCAATTGCAAATTGAATTTGAATGTAAGTAGAAACAAAATTAATTAAAATAAATAGGATTAACTTTTTATTATAAACTGTATGTAGAAAAACAGAGTTTGTCAAGACAAATTTGAATGTTGGCTTGACAGAAACATGAGTTTTATTTGATTAAAAATCTGTATGGTTATCAGCTATCTTTGCAGGTAAACAAAAGGTTTAGACCTTACAGTCAGAGAGAATGATAAGTTTGAAATGTAAGCTGTAGAAATTTGGGTAACACTTTAGGTTATGGACCAATTCTCACTATTGACTAGTTGCTTATTAGCATGCATATTACTAGCATTTTGTTTGTATATTAGCACTCATAAAGCACATATTAATGCCTTATTCTGCATGGCCATATTTTAGATCTCTTAATCTTACCCAATACCTAAACTTAACAACTACCTTACTAACTGTTAATAAGCATCAAATTAGGAGTTTATTGAGGCATAAGTCATAGTAAATAGTTAGTTAATTTTTTGCAACTGTGAAATTTTGTCTGTGATGTAAAGTGATGTATTTGTTACATGTAGCACACATGTGGAACAAACCAAAAAGACTGAGAAAGATTAAGTATGTTTTGATAAAAAATGTATGACTAAAACTACTTAAAGGAATAGTTCACCCAAATATTTAAAATTGCTGAAAATGTACTTCCCTCAGGCCAACTAATATATAGACGAATTCGTTTCTTGATAGGAACAGGTTTGGAGAAACTCAGCATTACATCATTCGCTCGCTATATTAGATCCTCTGCAGTGAATGGGTGCCATCAGAATGAAAGACTAAGCAGTGATCATCACAATAAACCACAAGTAATCCACACAACTTCATCAGTTAATGTCTTGTGAAGTGAAAAGCTGTGTGTTTGTAAGAAACAAATCCATCATTAAGGGTTTTTTAAATTTAGACCATTGCAATCACTTGACATGATATTTTCAAATAAATCCAGTTCCCCATCAGGGAACTCAAGCTGCGTTGAAACGCTATGGGAACACCTCTGTGTGACCACGTTGTGAAGCACATGTGTAATCAGTCCAATGGAGGAGTGAGACATCACGGGCAGGGTGACGTAAGTGACACAGAAGCATAAGAGCGCATCTGGAGCAGGTAGCGTGTTGTTGCAGAGCACGCACGGCTAGATCTTGTGGGAGGTAGCTGTGACCAGTGTGAGCAGCTCCTGCTGCGTTTGCTACGCTCCTGCCTGGCCCTGTTCGATGAAAGTGTGGTGGGTTTAGCAGAGGGATCTGAGACGAGTTCGTCCTTTTCTCGGTCCTCTCCCACTAGATCCACAGCTCCCTTTCAGGGGTCAGAAGCATGCTCTGCAGTTTCTTCCCCCGGGGAGAGTCAGGCACTTCGTCTGTTATCCTCTGAGGAAGTTGACGTGATGAGCGTCGATACTGAGGAGACTGTGGACTAGCCGCCACAGTCCCTCGTTTATGAGGAGCTGGTGGAGGTTGTCACTTGTGCTGTAGCCAAGCTAAATATCGACTGGCTGGCCAAGAAGCAGGACATTCATCAAAAAAGTAAATTGGATGAATGCTTCCTACATGTAAGATCACAACCTCCACGCCGGGGCCTTCCTTTCTTTCCCGACCTCCACACTGAGGTGTCGAGGTCGTGGAACAAGCCATATTTGTCCCGGCTCTTCAGCCCTACTATCTCTACTTCCTCAAACATTTTAGGGCTGAGTGAGCAGGGATATGGGGCGGTGCCACGGTTCAAACAGACGCTTGCATCATACCTGGAGTCCCCGAGACTTCCCACTAAGCCACTTAAAGCTATATCAGCACTAGTAGGTGAAGCTTATGTGGCAGCAGGTCAGGCTGGGGCATGTCTGCCCTCTGTGGCAGTGTTGCAGGCATACCAGGCTGACCTGCTTAAGGACCTGGATGAGGGCCAGGAGGTGGATATCTCTCTCTGTGCTACCAAAGAGACGGCCAGAGCCCCAGCCACAGCCATCATCCAGCTCCTCGTACCACCAAACTCAGAAGTAGAGCTTTGCTACTCATGCTCCCCCACAGAAAGATCTGAAGTCAAGACAGCGTTCTCAGCCAGTGGCTTCAAGAGAGAAGACGGATCTGCGGACTGTCAATCTCTCAAAGAAGTACTCGGCTAAGAAGGCCTGACGCCACAAGTGTCAGGCCTTTGAGGACAGACCCCTCTGGGGAGTTACACACCTCATCCTCAGTGTCCTCAGGGGGCTGTTCTGTTAATCCTGCCACCTCCGGTGCTTTAGGGCAGAGCGGTCTCCAGTAACCCTAACCCTAACCACCCGGCAATGGTACTGCACGAGAAAGCTCATCACCTCCAGCGGGGGCACTAGAGTTGTCAGCCTGGTCATTCTCTGCTGGCCATCCGCTTCAGGGCACTGGATTGACTACTCTAGCTGCCCCAGAGGCCAGCCTTGAGAGGCTAGTTCCCTTAGCAGACTGTTTGGCAGTGTGGAAACTCCTGCCAAATGCCTCACAATGGGTCCTGCCGACTGTAGAAAGAGGCCAGAGAATCCAGTTTGGTTCTCGCCCACCCCGTTTCAACGGGGTTGTCCTCAAACCAGTGGGCCCCAAGCAGGCTCCGGTAATGGAACAAGAAGTAGACACTCTTTCAAGAAAGGAGGCCATAAAACGTGTTCCTCCTCCCTCTCAAGAGTTTCTGGGTTCTACTTCATCATTTGGAAAAAGGATGGGGGGTTGTGTCCGATCATAGATCTGTGTCTGTTGAACTGCGCTATCAAACTCTTCCGAGGACTGGTTTGCCATGATAGATATCAAGGACGCATACTCAACCTTCCTCAACACAGGAAGTTCCTGAGTTTTGCTTTCGGGGGCAAAGCATACCAATATCGGGTTCTTCCCTTCGGCCTATCACTCTCACCCCGCAATTTCCTCAAATGCGTGGATGCTGCTCTGACTCCGTAGCGACTCCAGGGCATCCGCATACTAAATTACATTGACGATACCATCCTCGCCCATATGAACGAGCTGGGGTTGAGGCTAAATGCCAAGAACAATGTGTTTTCTCCAGCTCAGAGAACCACATATCTTGGCGTGGTGTGGGATTCAACAGTGATGCAGGCATGTCTGTCTCCTGCTCGTATCGAATTGATTCTCACAGCCATAAAGAGAGAGAGAGAAAGTCACTGTCAAACAGTTTCAGAGACTGTTAGCTCTGGTGGCAGCTGCGTCTAACGTGATACCTTTTGGCCTGCTGTACATGAGACCTTTTCAGTGGTGGATCAAGGTCAGTACAGTACAGTCAGTACAGTACAGTACAGGTCTGGAGTATCCTCAGAAGTGTTTCTCCGCAGGGTTATCTCCCTCCACTCTGAAAGTGTACGTGGCAGCCATAGCTGCTTACCATGCCTCTCTGGGTGGTCAGTCATTGGGAAGAGACCCACTCATTACTCATTTCCTCCGTGGCACTCTGAGGCTGAGGTCTACACAGCATTCTAAAATACCAACCTGGGACTTGGACGGCAGTTCTATAGGGCCTGTGCAATGCCCCCTTTGAACCTTTTGAGGAAATGCAAGATAAGTTCCTGACATTAAAAACTGTTTTTCACCTTGCTTTGTCCTCCCTTAAGAGTATAGGGCACCTTTAGATGCTCTCAGTCTCACCTTCATGCCTGGAATTTGCCCTTGGCATGGTCAGAGTCTTCCTCCACAATAGACATGGATATGTCCCTAAAGTACCCACCAACATGCGAAAGCCCATATTGCTGCTGGCCTTCTCTCCTCCTCCCTTTCGGGACCCCGACCAGGAGAGGCTGAACTTACTGTACCCAGTAAGAGCACTAGATGCTTACCTCCACAGAGCTGCCCTGTGCCCTAGGTCGGATCAGCTGTTTGTCTGTTTTGGTGCACCCAAGAAAGGTTCCCTGGGCACCAAGCAGAAGCTGAGCTGGTGGGTGATCGAGACCATCACGCTTGCCTACGAGGCCTCCTACCGCCTGTTCCCTCTGGAGGTCAGGGCATACTCAACACAAGGTATGGCAGCCTCCAAGGCCTTTACTCTGGGAACTTCCCTGACAGACATCTGTGATGCGGCAGGCTGGTTCTTTCTGCACACATTTGCCCACTTCTACAATTTAGACCAGGCTTCCTCCCCAAGTTCTCAAGTCCCCATATCCTGAATTGTGTTCACCTGACACTGGACAGGGACTTTGTCATTCTGGTGCAGTGGGCATTCTTGTTCCCATAGCGTTTCGACGCAGCTTGAGTTCCCTGATGGGGAACATCTCGGGTTGTGCATATGACCATGGTTCCCAAGGGGAACGAGATGCTGTATCTCTCTGCTTCCCTGTCAGCGCTACTTCAGCCTATCAGAAGCTTACATGTGCTGCTCTGGATGCACTCTTATGCTTCCTGGTCACTTATGTCACCCCGCCCTTGAAGTCTTGCTCCTACATTGGTCTGATTACACACGCGCTTCAGAACATGGTCATACAGATGTGTTTCCATAGTGTTTTGTCCCAGCGTCTTGTTCACCTTAGGGAACCATGGTTAAAGGGATAGTTCACTTTGAAATTAAAATTTGGTATCTATCAGCTTACCCCAAGGGCATCCAAGATGTAGGTGTCTTTTTTTCTTCAGTAGATCCAATTTTGATGTTTTTAGGTCAAACCGTTCTAGTCTGTCAGTCATATAATGGCAGGTATAGGTCACTGTCTCTATAAGAGGGAAAAAGAACATGCACAGAGAAATCCAAATTAAACAATTCCCCATCGTAACTACACATTGATGGCCATTGATGCTTGACGGAGGGCGTGTCTGAAGCGTGGTGTTTTAAAAAATTATTTGAATTGTTTGACAGTATTATTATATACAGTTATGTATATTCCTTTTGGTACAAAATGATGGCTCTTTAATTTCGGAATGGCACAAATATTATTCATGGACTAATCCTTCGTCATAGTAAGATTCCTTTTTTTTTTTCCTCGCCGGTGTCATGTCTCAATAAATTGTTCCTGGATCTGTTATTTTTTACATGGTTAGGTGGAAGTGACGCAGGGTGAGGATGGTGGAGTTGCGGCATGTGTGTTTGGCTAGTTACAGATGAATGAAACGGATACATGGAGCGCTCGTATAGAAATACAATGCATGACAGCAAGCGGGTCTGCTTAAAAGAAGTCATCATTATCCTAGAGTAGACAGTTCAGAAACGACACGAGCGATGACAGTGCGCGCAGTGTTGCCAGATTGGATGGACGATTTCCAGCCCAAAAGCTCACAAAAACCCGCCCAAAAACCGCCCAAAACTTTAACTGTCAAAATAATGTGATAGAATGTAAATCAAGGTTGATAAGAGCCATTTTTAACTCCTTATAATGAAATAATGAAGACAAAATAATATAAATATAATGCTAGATAAATTTCCCATGGATCAAATCGGGGCAAATACATTAAAGAGAACTACCAAATTAATATGCAAGCAGACACTGTCAAAACGGCAATCAAGAAATTAACCGATACCCTTGAAAAACACATGCATCATTTTCAATGTCAACAGTCAGAATTTAAATGCAAAAAAGTGCCCAATATAAGTGATCGGAATAAGCAAAGTAATTATAGGTATTTCACACTGGTTCATGCACACACCATGACAGTCAAAACTGTGTCATTCTGTATGATAATCCGACAATAAAAAAATGTAACAACAACAATAATGCTCTTACCTTCGTGTCGCTCTATAATTTCACACAGAACTAAGTCTTTCGTGAAGTTCATATTGAGCATAATGTAGAACTTTACACAGTCAAAACTAACAAGTCCATCAGCTTTAAAGGATCCAATCTGGACCGTTTAAAAGATAAAAGACAGGATCGTATAGATATAAATAGATTTTGATTAAATAATTTAACTGTGCTCTGATTTCAGAGTTGCAGTGATCATCGTCTTCATGTCATCTCCCTCAACAGGTGTAATTCACGTTTTGAGAGTTAAAACACTCTCCACTCTTTACCATCGAAATTAAATTTAGGCATTATGATCACTTACAGTTATACATTCAAAATCAGATCCATTATCGCGCTAAAAACCCGTCACTTATGAATCATCACGTCTGTCTGCTGATCCCTAGTGATTGGCTAAAAGTGCGGCCGCGACGTCAACATCAGCACCAGTCTCTTTGCAGGTGCGTGTATGTTTAGTAACGTTGTGATGACTGATTGGATGCATGCAGTAGGCTATATATGCACACTTGGGCTTGTTTGTTAACCAATTAGCCTATACAATTTATATGTTTTGAAAACCGCCAAACTGACCAAAAACCAGCCCAAATTTTGTCCACCCGCCCAAGCCAATATTTACCCGCACAATCAAATTAAAAACCGCCCAATTGGGCGGGAAACCGCCCAATCTGGCAACACTGAGTGCACGTCTTCCAACAAGAAAATACCACGAAGTTGCGTCAGCACCACGCTTCAGACACGCCATCCGTCAAGCGTTGACGCCGACGCCCCGTGTGAATGCAGCGTGAGCCAGAGCGCGCGCACACACACGTCACACAACGGCTGTGTGTGCGCACTCAGATCACTTGGACATGGTTGTGCACATGAGGTAAAAAACTATATAAATACTGTTCGTTTTCTCACACAAACCGCTCGTTTCGTGTCTTAGGCCATCAATGTGTAGTTACGATGGGGAATTGTTTAATTTGGATTTCTCTGTGCATGTTCTTTTTCCCTCTTGTAGAGACAGTGACCTATACCTGCCATCATATGACTGACAGACTAGAACGGTTTGACCTAAAAACATCAAAATTGGATCTACTGAAGAAAAAAAGACACCTACATCTTGGATGCCCTTGGGGTAAGCTGATAGATACCAAATTTTAATTTCAAAGTGAACTATCCCTTTAAATGCGTAACCCGAGTCGTTTTGTTTTGTAGTTTGAATTTTATGTATTTTCTAGGCCCTGGTCAGCTGTGTTTTTCCAAAGAGTCAGTGCAGGGTTAAAACCTGTCATCAGACCAGTTTTGAGATATAACCTTCAGCCTTCATAGCTGACAGCAGGTTCTCATTAATGTGCCCATGAGAAAATGAGAGCCAGCTTGCAGGAGTTCAGCATCTTACATCTGTACCTCTCTAATCCATCTCTCTCTCTCTTTCTTCAACCCCCTCTCCCTTACTCCTCACTATTTCCCTAATACATTTTTTTTATCAAGATTCACAGGTCAGGCCACTGCCATAAATAATTAGAGGACATATGTTTTCTCTGGCAGGAACCAAGGGGCCTTTGATAGTTAAACCTCTTCTAGCGTAAGTTCAGTTCTTCAGCACATTTATTTCTTTACATTAAAGTACTTTTCTCTTTTCAAATAGGAAAGTCAAATAGCAGGAAAGTATGTTGGCTCACACGAACTGTAAATGCAGACAGCAGTTGTTATTATAGGGTGAATATTTTTTTTCCAAAAGGGCACACAGCAATCATACTTTCATGATTGCACATTTTTCTCATAACTATTTCTTTGAAATTAATATTGGGTCTTTGTGGTAAAATAAATTAAATTTCCGATAATACAATTCTGTAGACTAGACAGCACAAGAATCATCAAATGAATTTTTTCTTTTGTGACACTAAAATAGATTCACAGTAAGTTGATATCTTTAAATGTCTGAGATCTTAAAAAAGGGGAACTTTTTTCAAGGACCAGAAGAAGATACATGGGTCATTGACATGATGCTCCTTTTGTTGTTGTTGTTTTTGTTGTCCGGATCTATTAATTTATTCAAAAATGCAATTAGTACATGTGCATATTTTAGCAAAATGTCTTCACTGTTTAATATTTTAAAAAAACTTTTGTCTACCAAATCATAGTCATGTAGTGTGACTATAATGAAGAAACATTAAACAGAATGATATCACAAAGAGGATCCCTATAGTCCCTCATGACTGTGTATAAAAGTTTTTCAAAACCATATGAAACCAACATAAATTCAAATATTGCTTTTCTAACAACGTGGAACGTGTTTTAAACTAGATTTTTTTCTTTTTAAAATCCATTTCCTTGAACACTTTTATTTGTCATTGACCTACATTCAGGGAATGTGGGGAATTAACTGGGGACGAAGTCTAAAGATTCAGCAAGAGGGCATTAATGCTCATGTGGACTGTGTCTCCCCTGCTGGGAAGGAAAAGGGCAGTTTAGACAGAGAAATAAGCTGCAGCCCTAACAAGCTTGTTAGTGTCAGTCCCAGCTCTGCACAGCTTGAGCTGAAGAATTCAATCATACAGCACATGTATTAATGTAACTGAAGTTCCATGTAGTAATACAGATTGTGCTTACATGCTGTAATTCAAAAATACCCCTTACCAACACATACAGAAAACTGGGAGGTAATTGAGTCAGCATGTAACCAATGTCAGTATAGACTGAATGACTAATGTGGGAAGACTTTGTCTGCATGTGTGAGTGAAAGTGTCTGTTTTTTAATTCAAAAGCAGGCCTATATGAGCATAATTCAATACATCAGGTTCTAGTGATTTATTTCGTAAATTAAGTCAAAGTCTGGCCCATACTGAAAAAAAAAGTGCGTATGCACTGTTGTTCACTGGTTAGTGAAATATGAAATTACATAAACGTTAAATGAAACAGGGACTTATAGACATGTTTTCACAGTCCAGAAGTAGTTCCAGGCCTAGCTATTTGTTCTTGGCCCACAGATACATACTCATACTTTTAGCTTCCCTTCAAATTATTCTGAGTGTTTAGTTTGCAAGTGTAAATACCATACAGTAATATCAACAGTAAAAAAAAAAAATAACAGTTAACATTTACAATAATATTCATTAACATTAGTCATCCTGAACTAACAATGAACAAATCGTTACAGCATTTATTAATGTAGTTTAATATTCATATGTAAACATACCATTGTTCATTGTTAATTCATATTTTATAGAAATAATTATATTTGTTCTTATAATTGTCACCATTAATGTAGAAGGGTATTTTGTGTTACATTTTCTATTTAGATAATTTGTATTGCATTATTTTAGTGTCATGTTTGTTACCCTGATTATGTTTTGGCCATGTTTTATGGATAAAAGCATATGTTGGTAGTTAGCATGGTAAATTAATATTATATAACTTATATAAGGTGGTAATTTGTACAATATACAGGCACTATGCCATCCAGTAATGCCTGAAACATTGTCACATTTTTTTTTTTTACTGTGAATTTCTGGTAACCAGTGCTGTGTTTTTTTAACCATAAATTTAACAAGATACTTTATACACATTAAATAATGTTAAATATGTTATACAACTTGTTTAAAATGTATTAATATATGAGGAAATGAACACTAACCTAGAATTACAAATGCTATAAAACTGATTGACTAACTAATGTAATGTATACAACCCGAATTCCTGAAATGTTGGGATGTTTTTTAAGTCAAAGTCAAAGTCAAAGTCTGCTTTATTGTCAATTCTGCCACATGTACCGTACATACATACAGAGAATTGAAATTGTGTTACTCCCTGGTGAATACAGATAACACTAAACACTAACAGTAGAACGCAAAAATACAGATAAGTACAAATCAAATATATATATACATACACAAAATGCAACTATTACAAATATACAAATAAGGACATGTAGAAAAAAATTAGAAATAAAAATAAAAATAATAATATAAAAAATGGATAAAATGGCATAAGGCACATGGTAGATAGAGTGCAAACCAGTGAGATAAACAAACAAACAAACAGTGCAGAATATAAATGGTGTAGTGCAAAGAGCTTATTAAGTCTATTCTATTTGAAGTGACAAAGAGCAGTCTTTTATTCAGACTGTCAGAAGAGGTAGTTGAATGAGGTCAGTCCAATGCTGTACAAAGTGACTGGTGCTGGTCACAGTGTGTGTGTGTGTGTATGTATGTGTGTGTGTGTGTGTGTGTGTGTGGGTGGTGTTGGTGGTGGTGGGGGGGGGGTCAGAGTTCAGTGGTGCGTGGGGTAAGAGAGGGGAGGGGGGGCAAGGACGGGAGGGAGTTCAGCTTCCTGACAGCCTGATGGATGAAGCTGTCTTTCAGTCTGTTGGTCCTGGCTTGGAGACTCCGCAGTCTCCTCCCTGATGGTAGCAGACTGAAGAAGTTGTGTGTCGGGTGGGTGGGATCACCTGCAATGCAGAGGGCTTTGCGGGTGAGACGGGTGCTGTAGATGTCCTGGAGGGAGGGGAGAGAGACACCAACGATCTTCTCAGCTGCTCTCACTATCCGTTGAAGGGACTTGCGGCAGGACGCGTTGCAGGCGCCATACCACACAGTGATGCAGCTAGTCAGAATGCTCTCGATGGTGCCTCTGTAGAAGGTGCACATGATGGGGGCCGGGGCTCTGGCTCTTCTGAGTTTACGGAGGAAGTAGAGACGCTGTTGTGCTTTCTTGGCCAGTGCTGCAGTGTTGTTGGGACAGGAGAGGCCCTCTGTGATGTGTACACCCAGGAACTTGGTGCTGCGCACTCTCTCCACGGTCGCACCATTGATGGTCAGAGGAGCATGCAGAGAGTGCACTCTCCTGAAGTCAACAACAATCTCCTTCGTCTTCTCCACATTCAGAGAGAGATTGTTGTCACTGCACCACCCGGCCAGGCGGCTCACCTCCCTCCTGTAGTTTGTCTCATCTCTGTTGCTGATGAGACCCACCACAGTCGTGTCATCCGCAAATTTAATGAAGAGGTTGGAGTTGTGTGACGGTGTGCAGTCGTGGGTCAGCAGAGTGAAGAGGAGGGGGCTCAGCACACATCCTTGGGGGGCCCCTGTGTTCAGTGTGATGGTGCTGGATGTGTTACTGCCGACCCGTACTGCCTGAGGTCTCCCGGTCAGAAAGTCCAACAGCCAGTTGCACAGCGACGTGTTGAGCCCCAGCTGGACCAATTTATGAATGAGCTGTTGAGGGATGATTGTGTTGAATGCTGAACTGAAGTCTATGTACAGCAATCTGACATACGTGTCTTTTTTGTCCAGATGTGTGAGGGCTGGGTGGAGGGCAGTGGCGATGGCATCATCGGTCGAGCGGTTGGACCTATATGCAAACTGGAATGGGTCCAGGGAGGGGGGGAGGACAGACTTGATGTGTTGCATGACTAGCCGTTCAAAGCACTTCATGAGAATAGGAGTGAGTGCTACTGGACGGTAGTCATTGAAGCAGGATGGAGATGACTTCTTCGGGACTGGAATGATGGTGGTAGCTTTGAAGCATGTGGGGACAACAGCCTGACTTAGCGAGATGTTGAAAATGTCTGTGAAGACATCAGTGAGTTCCACTGCACAGTCTCTCAGTACACGCCCAGGAATGTTGTCAGGACCCGGAGCTTTTCGTGCATTGATCCTGCTGAGGGATCTCCTCACGCTGTTTGGGGACAGCGTCATCACCTGGTCACCGGGAGGAGGTGGAGTCTTCTGTGCAGTGGTGCTGTTTTGTGCCTCAAAGCGAGCAAAGAAGGCATTCAGCTCGTTCAGCAGGGGGATGGTGCTGTCACAGGTCTGTGGTGGGGGCTTGTAGTCCGTAATGGTCTGAATCCCCTGCCACAGGCTTCGAGTGTCTCTGCTGTCGCTGAAACGATGGGCTATCCTCCTGGAGTACTGTCTCTTGGCCTCTCTGATGCCGCGGGATAGGTTGGCCCTAGCTGTCCTTAGGCCCTCCTCATCTCCAGCTCTAAAGGCAGCGTTCCGAGCCTTCAGAAGTCTGTAGACCTCCCCTGTCAGCCACGGCTTCTGGTTGGCCCGGACAGTGATAGTCTTTGTGACCGTTACATCATCAATGCACTTGGTGATGTAGGCAGTGACAGTCTCTGAGTACTCTTGGAGGTCTGTAGTATTGTTGTATGTGGCAGCCTGCTTAAAAATATCCCAGTCAGTGGTGTCAAAACAGCCTTGAAGTGCCTCTGACGACCCTTCAGGCCACACTTGTATCTGTTTGTGTACTGGTTTGATGGCTTTAACGAGCGGTCTGTATGCGGCATTAGCATGACAGTGATGTGGTCTGAGGCTCCGAGGTGGGGGAGGGGTAGGGCCTTGTAAGCTCCTCTCTGGGTAGTGTAAACAAAGTCCAGGGTATTTCTCCCCCTTGTTGGAAAGTCTATGTGTTGGTGAATTTTTGGAAACACACTCCTTAAGTCTGTGTGGTTGAAATCCCCAGCCAAGATTAGAGGGCCCATTTAAATTTGAATAAAATGAAAACTAAAAGACCTTCACATCACATGAGCCGATATTTTATTCACAATAGAACATAGAGAACATAACAAATGTTTAAACTGAGAAATGTTACACTTTTATCCACTAAATGAGCTCATTTCAAATTTGATGCCTGCTACAGGTCTCAAAAAAGTTGGCACGGGGGCAACAAAGGGCTGAAAAAGCAAGACATTTTGAAAAGATTCAGCTGGGAGAACATCTAGCAACTAATTAGGTTCATTGACATCAGTCTGTAACATGATTAGCTATAAAAGGGATGTCTTAGAGAGGCAGAGTCTCTCAGAAGTAAAGATTGACAGAGGCTCTCCAATCTGTGAAAGAGTGCGTAAAAAGATTGTGGAATACTTTAAAAACAACGTTCCTCAACGTCAAATTGCAAAGTCTTTGCAAATCTCATCATCTACAGTGCATAACATCATCAAAAGATTCAGAGAAACTGGAGAAATATCTGTGCGTAAGGGACAAGGCCGAAGACCTTTGTTGGATGCCCGTGGTCTTTGGGCCCTCAGACGACACTGCATCACTCATCGGCATGATTCTGTTAATTGAGCATTAGCGTTAGTTCTGGCAGGTCACGTGAGTCAAGCTTGCATCAGCTGATTCTCAGCTGATCACATCTACCTATAGGAATACGAAACCTATCGCGGCATTCCTATATAAGCTCTATTCAGTATTAATCAGCAGCTTTTCCCGCTTGCTCAGGAGCAAATTGCGCATCGCTGCTCGTAAAGCAAACTGTTGCACCGTGCTTCAGAACATCTGAAATCAACATCTAAGATAAGTGAATGCTCATTTAATCCATATCGCTGTGTATATCGCGTGGTCTGCAATTGCATTAACTAAGTGATGTTAGCAGTTTGCATTGTTTGCTGGAGCAAAATATTAAGGATATTTGCAGCAGCATTCACACTTCTGTTTATACAGCTGGAGCAATGCAATCTTGAGTATGTAATCGCTCTGAGGACACGCCGATAGTAACGGACAGAAGAACAGGTTAAATGAATAAGCATTCTCGTGTATGCGTTCAACCGTGGTTTGCCGTATTCAGCGGCGTAATTCCTAAGGTTGGATGTTTTCATTAGCTGAGACTGTGCGGTTGTTCAGCTGTACGCGGCGTCAGAATCACGTGTTTTAATGGCTTCTATACAAATAAGAATATTCATATCAATGACAAGTCATTCGAAGTATTTCAGCAGAGTGCCACTCAATACTTATTCAAATTCATAATCTCTGATCCGCTTGTATGTGCTCTTGCATGAGTATGCACGAAACACGTTTAGGATGATCGTACGATCACTCTCCGTGTTTTAAGGAACGTTCTTTGATTCATCGTTCAGCTTCTCTCTGTAAGCAATCCTGTTTTCTTAATTTAAATCAATAATATAGCGCTTCCAAAAACGTTCTTAGCATTACAGCGGAGATGACAGTTAAGCTATATCATCCCTCACTCAATAGTTAAAAAAAAATAACTAAAAAAAAAACCTGGCCTTTTCACCCTTAATCATTTCTGATGTCTTCACAAGATAAGCCAAGTTCTCATTTCATTCTCATGGCTCATGCTACGTAGCAAATATGTTATTGTCAAATCTGCTCGTTGTTTAAGGCTTGTTCAGTATGTTTAGTCAAAGTCAAAAAAAAAGTCAAAGTCAGCTTTATTGTCAATTCTGCCACATGTACCGTACATACATACAGAGAATTGAAATTGCGTTACTCTCTTACTCCCTGGTGCATACAGATAACACTAAACACAAACAGTAGAACGCAAAAATACAGATAAGTACAAATCAATATACACACACACACACACACACACACAAAAATGCAACTATTACAAATATACAATAAGGACATGTAGGAATAAAATAAAATAAAACATTAAATAAAGAATGGATAAAGTGGCATAGGGCACATGGCAGATAGTGCAAATCAGTGAGATAAACAAACAAACAAACAGTGCAGAATATAGATGGTGTAGTGCAAAGAGCTTATAAGACTATTTAAAGTGACAAGGAGCAGTCTTTTTTATTCAGACTGCCAGACGAGGTAGTTGAATGGATGAGGTCAGTCCAACGCTGTACAAGTGACCGGTGCTTGTCTCAGTGTGAGTGTGAGTGTGAGTGTGAGTGTGAGTGTGTGTGTGTGTGTGTGTGAGTGTGTGTTCGTGTGGGTGGTGGTGGTGGGGTGGGGGTCCGAGTTCAGTGATTCGTGGGGTAAGAGAGGGGAGGGGGGGCAAGGACGGGAGGGAGTTCAGCTTCCTGACAGCCTGGTGGATGAAGCTGTCTCTCAGTCTGTTTGTCCTGGCTTGGAGACTCCTCAGTCTCCTCCCTGATGGAAGCAGACTGAAGAAGTTGTGTGTCGGGTGGGTGGGATCACCTGCAATGCTGAGGGCTTTGCGGGTGAGACGGGTGTTGTAAATGTCCTGGAGGGAGGGGAGAGAGACACCAACGATCTTCTCAGCTGCTCTCACTATCCGTTGAAGGGACTTGCGGCAGGACGCATTGCAGGCGCCATACCACACAGTGATGCAGCTAGTCAGAATGCTCTCGATGGTGCCTCTGTAGAAGGTGCACATGATGGGGGCCGGGGCTCTGGCTCTTCTTAGTTTGCGGAGGAAGTAGAGACGCTGTTGTGCTTTCTTGGCTAGTGCTGCAGTGTTGTTGGTCCAGGAGAGGTCCTCTGTGATGTGTACACCCAGGAACTTGGTGCTGCTCACTCTCTCCACGGTCGCACCATTGATGGTCAGAGGAGCATGCTGAGTGTGCACTCTCCTGAAGTCAACAACAATCTCCTTCGTCTTCTCCACATTCAGAGAGAGGTTGTTGTCACTGCACCACCCGGCCAGGCGGCTCACCTCGCTCCTGTAGTTTGTCTCATCTCTGTTGCTGATGAGACCCACCACAGTCGTGTCATCCGCAAATTTAATGAAGCGGTTGGAGTTGTGTGACGGTGTGCAGTCGTGGGTCAGCAGAGTGAAGAGGAGGGGGCTCAGCACACATCCTTGGGGGGCCCCTGTGTTCAGTGTGATGGTGCTGGATGTGTTACTGCCGACCCGTACTGCCTGAGGTCTCCCGGTCAGAAAGTCCAACAGCCAGTTGCACAGCGACGTATTGAGCCCCAGCTGGACCAGTTTATGGATGAGCTGTTGAGGGATGATTGTGTTGAATGCTGAACTGAAGTCTATGAACAGCAATCTGACATACGTGTCCGTTTTGTCTAGGTGTGTGAGGGCTGGGTGGAGGGCAGTGGCGATGGCATCATCGGTCGCGCGATTGGACCTATATGCAAACTGGAAGGGGTCCAGGGAGGGGGGGAGGACAGACTTGATGTGCTGCATGACTAACCGTTCAAAGCACTTCATGAGAATAGGAGTGAGTGCTACTGGACGGTAGTCATTGAAGCAGGATGGAGATGACTTCTTCGGGACTGGAATGATAGTGGTGGCTTTGAAGCATGTGGGGACAACAGCCTGACTTAGTGAGATGTTGAAAATGTCTGTGAAGACATCAGTGAGTTCCACTGCACAGTCTCTCAGTACACGCCCAGGAATGTTGTCAGGACCCGGAGCTTTGCGTGCATTGATCCTGCTGAGGGATCTCCTCACGCTGTGCGGGGTCAGCGTCATCATCTGGTCGCCTGGAGGAGGTGGAGTCTTCTGTGCAGTGGTGCTGTTTTTTGCCTCAAAGCGAGCAAAGAAGGCATTCAGCTCGTTCAGCAGGGGAATGGTGCTGTCACAGGTCTGTGGTGGGGGCTTGTAGTCCGTAATGGTCTGAATCCCCTGCCACAGGCTCCGAGTGTCTCTGCTGTCACTGAAACGGTGGGCTATCCTCCTGGAGTACTGTCTCTTGGCCTCTCTGATGCCGCGGGATAGGTTGGCCCTAGCTGTCCTTAGGCCCTCCTCGTCTCCAGCTCTAAAGGCAGCATTCCGAGCCTTCAGAAGTCTGTAGACCTCCCCTGTCAGCCACGGCTTCTGGTTGGCCCGGACAGTGATAGTCTTTGTGACCGTTACATCATCAATACACTTGGTGATGTAGGCAGTGACAGTCTCTGAATACTCTTGGAGGTCTGTGGTGTTGTTGTATGTGGCAGCCTGTTTAAACATATTCCAGTCAGTGGTGTCAAAACAGTCTTGAAGTGCCTCTGACGACCCTTCCGGCCACACTTGTATCTGCTTGTGTATTGGTTTGATGACTTTAACGAGCGGTCTGTGTGCAGGCATTAGCATGACAGTGATGTGGTCTGAGGCTCCGAGGTGGGGGAGGGGGAGAGCCTTGTATGCTCCTCTCTGGGTGGTGTAAACAAAGTCCAGCGTATTTTTTCCCCTTGTTGGAAAGTCAACGTGCTGTTGAATTTTTGGGAACACACTCTTTAAGTCTGCGTGATTAAAGTCTCCAGCCAAGATGAGAAAAGCATCTGGGTGGGCTGTCTGCTGCCCAATGATGTGCTGGTACAGATCATTCAGTGCCTCACTCCTGTTATTGTTGTTAGAGCTGGGAGGGATGTATACAGCAACGAGCAGTATGGCTGTATATTCCCTCGGTAGATAGAACGGCCGGCACTTAATAATCATAAATTCCACCAGGGGTGAGCAGTGTTTGCAGACCACAACAGCGTCGCGGCACCATACATTATTGATGTAAACACAAAGCCCGCCGCCGCGTCTCTTACCTCCCTCGACGAGAGCTCTGTCTGCTCGATAGCATGTTAGCTGCTCGAGCTGAATGGCGCAGTCCGGAACGCTGTTGTTGAGCCATGTTTCCGTAAACACAAAAACACAACAGTCTCTTACAGTCCTCTGAGTTGAGCGAAGTAGTCGGATGTGGTCCAGTTTATTGTCCAAAGAGCGTACGTTCGCCAGTACGATGGAGGGGATAGCTGGCTTGTGTGGGTTAGCCGCTAGCCTAGCTCGGATACCTCCGCGCTTACCCCTCTTCTGCTTCCTCTCACGCCGCTTGTAGCGCCTCCGCTGTGGGCGAGATGCAGTAGTGGGGGTCGGTGATGGTGTAGGCCTCCGGAGCAAACCGAGGTCCCGCAGCTCTTCGGCGTGCGCGGAGTTTAACTCTAAAAATGTGGTTCTGCCGACATCGAGCAGAAACTCACGACTGTATGCGCGCTTAAAGACAGGTAGACGAGACGAATATGTACAAAAACATTGCGACTTACAAGACAAAAAACACGAAAACACCGTTCTGTCGGGAGAGAGAGAAGCCGCTGCGTCTGTTGTGCGCGCCGCCATCTTGGATAAAAGTTTACTAGGCACACTGTCGCTTTAGGGTATTGGTTGTATTTTGACACGCTGGTAATATTAACGGTTACATCCCTAGGATGTATGTGTTTTATTAATGCATTGGCGTGCCTAAATTTGGGTATTCACAAATGCTGTACGGCATAAAGGGGCATGCTGCTCTTCTCAGCTGCTTATTAAAGAAGAGCACCCCTTCACTAATGCTCTCCTTCTGTAAACGGCATGCTGCCTCAGTCTATGCTATTCCGAATGTCTTGCTTAAAGCTATCAGGGTATCGGGATTTTGCCGCTTGTTAAGGCTTATCTAGTGTTCGGTATCATGTTTGTGCTAGAACTGCTCGTGGCTTAAGCGATTGGTTGTTACTGCAAGTGCTGGTACCCGGTAAACTTTAACAGCAAGAAGCTAATGTTAAGCTGTTTAAGGAATATGATTGTTCTCGAAATATGCTCGCTGCTAATGGCTTGTCTGGTATTGGGGATGCTATTTCTTTAAGTTTCTGATTATTGCAGCACGCTGTGATTAAGCAAGCACCAAGCTTGTTGCATTAAGCATAGAGTAAGATAAGGAATTTGTCTACGCTCATGTGGGTTGTCAGTTTGTGGTCACGTCACGTAACGCTATGAGCGCAAATGACAATGAAGGCGACAAACCTGTAACTGAAGAGTTGATTTATTGATTCATTATATGCTGTTATAGTTTAAATAGATTCTGAAGCTTTAGGCAGGATGAATCTGTGATTCGAACAGATAATTTGCTCGCTCTATGGCTGCAGTGCGCTGCGTTTGCTGCAAACTCGTCCGCCAGTTATAGTGGGGTTTTCTGCATCTTTAATCTCTTTCAGGTACTGCATTAAAGAGCCTTGCTGCTCTTCTCAAGCTGCTTATAAAGAAGAGCACCCCTTCGCTGCTTCTCTTCTTAAAGGGCATGCTGCCCCAGTCTATGCTATTTCAGAAGGTCGTTGCTTAAAGCTGTTAGGGTATTGGGATTTTTCTTGTTTTTTTATTTTTAGGGCTTATCTAGTGCTCCGGATCATGCTTGTTGCTAGACCTGCTTGTTGCTTTAAGCTATTGGTTGTACTGCAAGTGCTGATACTTGGTTAAACAGCAAGAAGCTGTTGTTTAGGCCATCTGATTGTTCTGATATGCTTGCTGCTTATGGCTCATCTAGTTATTGGGACTGCTATTTCCTTAAAGGTGCACTGTGTAATATTTAGGATGATCTATAGACAGAAATGCAATATAATATACATAACTACGTTTTCAGAGGAGTATAAAGACCTTACTTAATGAACTGTTATGTTTTTATTACCTTAGAATGAGCGATTTATAACTACATATACCGTGGGTCCCCTCACATGGAAGTCGCCATCATGTTTCTACAGTAGCCCTTAACGGACAAACTGCTCTACAGAGCGCATATCGTCACTATGTTGTTCTCGCGAAAAAACACTGACACAATGATGAACAAGTAACAGTAATATTCGCAATGACATCGTTTATTGAATAATTAAGTAAATATAATTCCTTAATTTACCTTTGTAAAGAAACCTCATTGCTCTCTGCGGTCTCAGACGACGGCATCTTAGCCCTGTATCGGCCACCGTAGCTTCTCTAAAGGGAGGGGTGAGCGGGGGACTGAGCCGTTGGTTGCAATTCACAAACTCAACCGCTAGATGCCGCTAAAAACTACACACTGCTCCTTTAAGTTTCTCTGACTACTGCAAGTTCTGTGATTTTAAGCAAGCAACATGCTTGTTGCAAATCTATCGAGTGTATTGGTAAAGATTTTTGTCTTCGCTCACGTGGGTTGTCAGATTGAGGACACGTAACGCAACGAGCACAATGTCAATGGGAGACGACACCTCTAAACAGATGAGTAGATTTGAGTTATATATGCTGTTTATAGTTTTTAAATAGATGCTGAAGCTTTAGGCCAGGTAGAACCTGCGATCTCTTTGAACCATTCATTGCTCGCTCCTATGGCTGCAGTACGCTGTGTTTGCTGTAGATTAGGCTGCCAATTTTAGTGGGTTTCTGCATCTTTTTCAGGTATTGCATTAAAAGGGCTTGCTGCTCTTCTTAGCTGCTTATTAAGAAGAGCACCCCATTCACTGCCTTCTCCTGTAAGGGGCCGCTGCCCCAGTCTCTGCTATTTCAGAAGGATATGCTTCTTTCAGAATGCCATCAGTTGTGGTTTGGGCGGTTCTGGCCTATCGTTGGGTCGGGGGGTTCTGGCCTATCGTTTGTGTTGGGGGGGTTATTATTATTGCTGCTCTCCCTGCTCATTCATGACGGGCTGTATGGATGGGCAGGGAGTTTTTGCACAGAACAGAACCATACCGCCAAACCAAACTTTATGCTAAGTATCTATCATTTTGACGATAGTGGTCCTGACAGAAATTGAGCGTTAGCGTTAGTTCTGGCAGGTCACGTGAGTCAAGCTTGCATCAGCTGATTCTCAGCTGATCACATCTATCTATAGGAATACGAAACCTATCGCGGCATTCCTATATAAGCTCTATTCAGTATTAATCAGCAGCTTTTCCCGCTTGCTCAGGAGCAAATCACCCTCCTCCATCCCCAACTCCTCATTTCACAGTCAGGACTTGGCTTTCTGATATTCCTTGCTGAATCAGACTCTTTTCTTGAATAATTATACACTTAAATATCATTAAGTACATTAATGATATCTGCTTTGTTCTGTTCTGTTAACCCTCGGGGGGGTTATTATTATTGCTGCTCTCCCTGCTCATTCATGACGGGCTGTATGGATGGGCAGGGAGTTTTTGCACAGAACAGAACCATACCGCCAAACCAAACTTTATGCTAAGTATCTATCATTTTGACGATAGTGGTCCTGACAGCATTGACATTACTAAATGGGCCCAGGAATACTTCCAGAAACCACTGTCGGTCAACACAATCTGCCGTGCCATCTGCATATGCCAACTAAAGCTCTATCATGCAAAAAGGAAGCCATATGTGAACATGGTCCAGAAGTGCCGTCGTGTCCTGTGGGCCAAGGCTCATTTAAAATGGACTGTTTCAAAGTGGAAAAGTGTTCTATGGTCAGACGAGTCCAAATATGACATTCTTATTGGAAATCACGGACGCCGTGTCCTCCGGAGTAAAGAGGAGGGAGACCTTCCAGCTGCAGACTTCCACACTCTACTTGCCTCTTTTGATCTCAAGAGAGTGTTAACTACGGCTACTCACAAATCAGGCAACCAACTGGACCTTATTTACACACGACACTGCTCCACTGAACATGTGCTAGTTACTCCACTGCACACCTCGGATCACTTCCTCCTCACTCTTAACCTCAACATGATTCCTCAAACAAAACATACCCCTCCACATGTCACTTTTTGATGTAACTTACGCTCACTCTCACCCTCCCGGCTATCTGCTATGGTTTCATCTTCGCTTCCTCCCCCTAAACAGTTATCATCTCTTGATGCTAACAGTGCTACTGATACTTTCTGTTCCACTCTGATGTCTTGTTTAGATACTTTCTGCCCCTTATCTTCCAGGCCAGCCCGTACCACCCCTTCTGCCCCTTGGCTATCTGACGTTCTCCGCGAACATTGTTCTAAGCTCAGGGCTGCAGAAAGGGTATGGCGCAAATCACAAAATCCTACTGACCTTAATTTATATCGATCACTCCTCTCTGACTTCTCTGATAATGTCTCCATTGCTAAAAGGACATACTATCACGACAAAATTAACAATTCGCTTAACTCTCGCATGCTCTTTAAAACATTTTCCTCCCTCCTTTGTCCTCCTCCTACCCCTCCTTCATCAACTCTAACAGCTGACGACTTTGCCACATTCTTCATTAATAAAATTACAAACCTCACTGCACAATTCTCCACACCACAAACTGTCAAACACATCTTACCAGCAAACATACACTCGTTCACATCCTTCTCTCCACTCTCTGAGGCAGAAGTCTCTAAACGCATCCTTTCCAGTCATCCTACTACTTGTTCGCTTGATCCTATTCCATCTCATCTCCTTCAAGCCATTTCTCCTGCAGTTGTACCTGCGCTCACTCACATCGTTAACACATCCCTTCACACTGGAATTTTTCCCTCAGCATTTAAACAGGCTCGTATAACCCCACTTCTTAAGAAACCCACTCTTAACCCAACTCTTTTAGGGAACTATAGACCGGTTTCCCTTCTACCTTTCATTGCAAAAACACTTGAACGAGTTGTGTTAAACCAAGTCTCTGCCTTTCTAACACAGAACAACCTCCTTGACAGCAACCAATCTGGCTTCAGAAGTGGACATTCGACCGAAACTGCCTTGCTCTCAG
Organism: Schizothorax lantsangensis; assembly: GCA_027422415.1. Lineage (NCBI taxonomy): Eukaryota > Metazoa > Chordata > Actinopteri > Cypriniformes > Cyprinidae > Schizothorax > Schizothorax lantsangensis. The sequence goes on from CM049841.1 coordinate 18,477,039, forward strand.
TTGTTGAAGCCCTAAGACTTGCTTGAGCGGCTTCCAAGTCTTCATTACTTATTTTGCTGGATCTGTCCGCTGCTTTTGATATGGTCAACCACCAGATCCTCCTGTCTACCCTATTGAAAAAGGGCATCTCAGGAACCGCACTCCAGCGGTTTGAGTCTCACCTCTCAGATAGGTCCTTCAAGGTATCTTGGAGAGGTGAGGTATCCAAGTCGCAACATCTAGCTACTGGGGTGCCTCAGGGCTCAGTTCTTGGCCCACTTCTCTTCTCTGTCTACATGGCATCATTAGGTTCTGTCATTCAGAAACATGGCTTTTCATATCACTGCTATGCTGATGACACTCAACTCTACCTCTCATTCCATCCTTATGATCCGACGATAGCTACTCGCATCTCAGCATGTCTAACATACATTTCTTGCTGGATGAAGGACCATCACCTTCAACTCAACCTAGCTAAGACAGAACTACTTGTTGTTTCAGCAAACCCATCACTTCATCACAATTTCACCTTCCAGTTAGGCTCATCTACCATAACTTCTTCAAAAACTGCCAGAAACCTTGGAGTTGTGATTGATGATAAGCTGAATTTCTCAGACCACATTGCTAAAACTGCCCGGTCCGGCAGATTTGCTTTATACAATATTAGGAAGATCAGGCCCTTTCTTTCGGAACATGCAACACAACTCCTTGTTCAAGCTCTTGTTCTGTCCAGACTTGACTATTGCAATGCTCTCTTGGCAGGTCTTCCAGCCAATTCCATCAAACCTCTACAATTAATCCAAAATGCCGCTGCAAGGTTAATCTTTAATAAACCTCCATCTGGCTCTTGCATTCGCTGCATTCAAGGCATAATTTCACCTAAAAACACCTCTGGCTCTGCACCTCTTAACCTAAATTCAATACTTCAGACCTATGTTGCCCTCTAGAAGCTTTACGTTCTGCAAGTGAATGACGCATTATAGTGCCACCCAAAGAGCACAAAATCACTTTCACACAGACTTTTCTTAACTGTCCCACCTAGTGGAATGACCTGCCCAACTCAATCCGAGCACTCAATCCTGAGCCATCCTGTAGCCACTTCAAGAAACACAAAAACACATCTCTTCCAACTTTATTTGACCCTTCTAACACTCTATTTGCACTATTCTAATTCTATTTAGAACTACTCTCTATTCTTCTTTTTATTTCTAATCTGAAAAAAACACACACTTGACTGGACCCTTGCATCAACTGCATATTCATTCTGTAACTGCTATTCTTGAAAAACTTAACACTAGCTGTCTTTTTCTATATTCTATCTACTTGTTGTACTTTATAAAAAAAAATAAAAAAAAAATATAAAAAATACAAAATAAAAAATACCTTGCAAGTGTACGTGGCGTAAGGCTAAAAAGACATCATAGTCATCACTTGCACTCATTTGTTGGTTTTGATTGCTTCTATTGCCCTCATTTAGTAAGTCGATTTGGACAAAAGCGTCTTAAAACTAAATGACAAAATAAATAAAATAAACAAAAACGCCTAAAACACGCCTCACATGCTTGGGGGGAGGGGGGGGGGAGGGGGAAAAAAGCTTCCTGTACGAATCGATGCATTTTTGTAAGAAAAATATCCATATTTAAAATGTTATAAACACTTTTCAATCACTTCTGCTGACTGTCATACGTGCAAGCCGTTCCAGGCGGATGACATAGGATGTATGTGTAGCGCACACACCGGTGAGATATGCTAGTCTCGCGAGTTTGTTTACAGGAGCAAAGGAAGCAAAGTTTCCTTACTATAAACCATCAGAAAGACACAGTCTCCTCTTGCTTATATATCGAAATCTCCACGTCCCATTCCTTTTTTCTTAACCACGTTTTGAGCTTCTAATTCATGATCGCCATTTTGTTTTGCTGTCTCTCCTCCGCGCTTCTGTGTTTGTCACTAATCACTGGCGCGTACACTATGCTTACGTCCTACATCATCCGCTCGTAACGGCTTCCGCGTACGACAGTCAGCAGAATTGAGAAAAAAGTATTTATAACATTTTAAATATGGAGATTTTTTTAACAAAAGCGCATCAATTCGCTACAGCAGGCCTTTATTCACCCCTGGAGCCATGTGAGGCACATTTTATTATTTATGCGCGTGCATTATTTGACTACTTTTGGACTGTTGAACAAAAACACCTGCCTACTCCCATTCTAAAGTTTGGAGGATTTGTCTGAAAGAAGAAAGTCATATACACCTAGGATGCTTTGAGGGTGAGTAAAACATGGGCTAATTTTCATTTTTGGGTGAACTAACCCTTTAACATATATTTTACTTGAGATTAGCTCATATCAGGTAAATCAGAAATGTTACTAAAAAACACAAAAACCTTTTAACTTCTCAGACCAATGTAAGAGAAACTGAGGAGTTCTCTATTAAAATGGAGGATTCATAGCTGTTTCTCCCTTTTCTATATCTGTTTCCTGAGGTGATGTGCTTACAAGACAGTTTTTCATAGAATAGTCTGTAATAGAGAATGTCAAAGTTCAACAAAATCATCCACTGCATATAGAGTGTTACAGGGCCTGCCATGTGACCCAAGGTGACCCGGGGCATTCCAGAGAATGTCTTTGTGGGTAAATAAAGCCTGGCATCCATAGGAGTCTGCCTGGTGGCAAAAAGGGTTTACAGGCATCAGCCAAATTGCCTGGTGATACATGAGGCAAAGCAGACACGCTGTAACCCCCACCTACTGTCTCACACATGTGCGTACATTTATTCCTACTGCATTTTTTTTCAATGACTGTAATGCATTTAAACAAAAGCTACATTATACTATGACAGTATCATAGTTAATATGAACTAACAGTGAAAAACACTTCTAAAGCATTTATTAATCTTCGTTAATGTTAATTTCAACATTTACTAGTACATTTAAGGCTGTATCTGTTAATATCATTTAACAGACCTGAGCTAACATGAACTAACAATGAAGAGTTGTAATTTTATTAACAAACTTTAATAAAGATAAATAAATACGATAACAAATGTAATGCTCATTGTTAGTTAATGTTAATTAGAGCATTAACCAATGTAATTAATGGAACCTTATTGTAAAATATTACCAGTGTATTGCATTTTGGTTTTAGGTTTTGTTATTTTTGTTCTCTAGAGGGGGCTGCTGGGGTTTGTAGGACTACATTAATCAGACTAATATAATGGCAAAGCTTTTAATCTATTATGCTCCGATAATATTGTTTTAAAAGGTGAAAGTATGAGCAATTTACAGAAAAATATCTTTAGCAGAAGTGGAGGCAAAAACTCTCAAGATAGAAATCTATGTGGAACCAGCTGTATCAAGTAAATAGGAATGTTGCACGCTCTCTGGAACATGAAATAACAGGCACGATTGTAATCAAAGAAATTTAGAAAATAAGCGATTCCCTACAAATGAAAGACAGGAAGATACAAGAAAAATGTTGTAATGTTTGAAAAGGGGATAATTTTACATCTTGGAAAGCAAAAAAGAGGCTTTTACATTTTTTCTACTGTTATTTTTAATGCAAGACACATGCAAAAATTTAAGAATGGACTCCACTTTAAACAAACAGAAAAATGCAGCCTAGGCTGCTATACCATCCACAATGCCATGAATTTAGTTGTAATGGGTGACAAGATGTGTTAAAGACGTTGAGGTTCATTGCAGTTTTAGAACTCATGAGCCAGACTGAACTCGTAAAAATACTTTTGGTCTGGGGACATTTTCCTCTAATTTTGGGTCCAGTGTTTTGTAATCAATGTTCATGTTAAGTGCTATCACAAGGTCACCCTTTTCCTCTTCTGTATCATTGCAAGTCAAATGTTGCACATAATGAAACTTGCTTTCATCAAGCTGCTGCTGCATGTTGAAGTGTTTCAGCTAAAGTGGCTGTCTGATTATTTTGACAAGGCATGATGAATGATTTTGCAGTGGCTTGAAGTCCCATAGCATGAAGGCTCATGGGAGTCTGGGTAATTTCTTTGTTGTTTTGCTTTAGCCAGAAGGCTGCATTTTAACTAAACTTGGTACATATGGGCAGTATGACAAAAATTAAATGTTTTTGTCTAGATTTTTTTTTACATTGATAAAGGGTTCATGCATGAAATATTAAATGTGTCTCGTCATTTAATCATTTTAAATTCAACATTCAACATACTTCAACATACTATATTTACTACTTACTCTCCAATCCAAAATGATAAAACACAGCAGTAAAAATGTCTACTTTACCGACCTTACAAGGACGACTACATTATGAATCCTGCTTTTTTATATATCAATGACATATATTCAGTATTAAGCAGCTTGGATTGACAGATAATATTATTCCTACTTAACCTAAAGAAGAACATGCTACTGTTACAACTGGCATATATCCAACAAAAAAGTTTAAACCCACTAAACTTTGGGCTTTTTTGCACGTGTTGCACCTGCAGCTTGTGTGACCTTTCAAAGGAATCTCAACATTAAAAACATGACTAAAATGTATATTTAACAAAATCTATGATCTAAATAATAAAAATTATATCAAAATTCTGTTTACACTTACTCGTGTCATTTCATATCTGGCTTTCTAAATGTCAAAAGATACTTTGAAGTATGTTTAGCTGATGGTTTTATACAATAAAAGCGACCAGTAGTTAGAAGTAAATCCATATTACTCAATATTACTCAAATCAAGTTGCTATTCTGTGTATTAAAGGGTTAGTTCACCCAAAAATTAAAATTCTGTCATTAATTACTCACCCTCATGGCGTTCCAAACCTGTAAGACCACGTTCATCTTCTGAACACAAATTAAGATATTTTAATGGATTCTGAAAGCTCTCTGACCCTCCATAGACAGCAATGATCCTTACATGATCAAGGTCCAGAAATGTAGCAAGGACATCGGTAAAATAATCCATGTGACATCAGGGGTTCAACCGTAATTTTACGAAGCTACGAGAATACTTTTTGTGAGCAAAAGAAAAAAAAAACGACTTTATTCAACAATTCGTCGCCTCCACGTCACCCTAGTGCCATTTTGCTTCAAATCTCATCTGAATTACCATTATTTGTGAGCAACAGTAGATATTTCAACTTTGTGTATCACAAAAACCTGACATAAAACCTGTTCATTTAAATACAACACTACTTTGAAAGTTGCAGTGGAGGGGAAGATTTTCAGTCAATAATGCACAACATTCATTTTTCTTAACAATAATTAAAAGAAAGCTTTGCGTGCAAAAATGAATAGCACTTTCGAGAATGAGATGATGAATCTAGTCATATCAGTAAATTAATAAAAGCTGTTTTATTTTACATGGAGTGTGTCACATATGGGGAGCAAAATTTATCTCAGTACCAAAAGTAGGGTCAGAGAAATGTTGGTAGACCTTATGAAGAACCTTCAAAAATAAAAAGTGTATTATATCACTTTATTAAACATCTCTACGGAACTGTAACCTTCTCATTTCTATATATTTTTTTAATTATCTAATAATTTGCCGTACTTAACAGTCTGCATGTAATTAGAGCAGTGCCAGTTTTTGTACACTTAAAAAAAAAAACTAATTTAACTACACTGAAAAATTGTTTATTTAAATAAATATTACTTAGCATAACTGAATCAACCTAAATACACAAATTTATACCAACAAAATGTTTTATGAGTTAAATCAGGTAAATTGCTCTTTAAGGTAGGCTAACAACTGAAGGTTACTTCTTTTCAGTGTAGTTTACATTGTAACAAGCTCACAAAAGATAAACCTAAAGACAAATATAGATACACATTATTGAATATATAGTTAAAATATAAATACTATATTTGCAAAAGTGTTAGAATGCCGTTCTCAGAGGTAACCGTGACCGAGAGCCTGTGTTTGTGTCTGTACGTGTGTGTGTGTGATCTGTATTTGGTTAATGATGTCACTGTCTGATTGAAAGTTGGCTTGTCTCACTGCAGTTCCCGGCCAGCCAGATGTGTTTTATGCTTTACAGTTGTTAAAGAAAACACAATAAACTCTTATTAAACTCTAAAACTGTTATGACTACATTATATTAAAATGAAGATATAATCCGAAATGTATTTATTGCATACCTACCAACTACAGAGAAATTATACTTTTACATACAGTTTTAACAGTATATGACACCCCACTGGTTAGAAACTATGCAAAGATCAGACATTTTTATTATGAGACTCTTCGTCCTAGTTAACTTTTTCCATTTCAGACAATTCAGGCTAAATAAATTAATAAATCGATTGCTAATGGCCAAGAAATGTCCTGAATGAGTTATAAAAAGTGGGCTGGACTGAAATGCCTCTTTCTGTCTGTCATGGACACATTCTAATGTGACCTGTGAAAATGAATTATGGGTTGAACATGCTGGACTGAGTTGATAAAGAAAAATGATGCACTGATCTGTGTAGGATGACATGACAAATATGTTATCTGACCCATGTCTACAACAATACACTGTATGTTGTCATATGTAAGGCATAGCAAAGACTGAAGAAAACAATACAAATATATTGTGGTTTTGCTCTAACTGTGACTTGGAGAGGATTTTTAGGTCTGAATCACAAAGTAAATTTAAATAAATTATATATCATTCTTTTCAGCTTATCAAACCATTGGAAACAAATGTTACAAGGCAGTATTTGCACTATTAAGTTGTGGTTTTGCTCAATACCTTTGATTTTCTATCATTTTGGCAGAGTATGTTCACCACCAGAATTTTAATGTAGGCTCGAAACAAAACAGATTTAACCCTCTGTACGCTGCTGAAAAAGGCAGCGATTCCAATGAGAAAGAATTGGGGAATGGATTTTTAGCAATAACTTTTAAACCGATAATTGCAGACCTGCTGTGAGCTATGAGATTGTTAATTTATGTTGTATATGTTTTGTTGAAGTCATCAGCCCACATTATTTTCAACTTATTTTTTAAATAATTGTGTTTAACAGTGGAATTACTGGTAAAAACTGCATTACCTATGATCCTGCAAAAAAAATCCACCAATCATAGAATTGAAACAAGCAAACAGAGTGCAACAGCTGGGTTGTGGTCTGATTGTTAATTGATGGTTTATGCTTTGATGAAGCCATCTGTTTGTACTATTTCAACTTATTTTTTAAATAATCATGTTTAACAGCAGAATGTGTGGTAATAAACTACATTACCTGTCATGCTGTACAGAAAATTCCACTAATCAGAGAGTAAATCATGTTAAAAGAGCTTGCAGGGAATGCACACTCCCATGAATGAGTAGCTGTGTGATGTTGCTTTAAATCAGCATGGCTGTGATCACAAATCACCATCATTAACAGAAAGCTTCTCAATACTGAATACTATTTTTAATTAAATACTACTATTATTTATGTAAAATATTATTTATTGAACAATATTATTTAATAAACATCAGACATTACTATACGCGACGCGACACCGTGATGCGACAGAATCAATCAAATATCACAGCCAATCAGAAGCGTGTGTGGACTGGCTCTCTCTGTAAGCGCACTGCTCTCACAATGAAATTGATGTTTATAATCTAATTAATAAATATTAAGCCAAATATTAAGCCGTTTTAACATTATTAAAAGTACACAGTGAGTGACTGATACCATCTTTGTTATGGAATACACTCACAGTGAGTTCACAGATTTAACGTAGCCTACGTACATCTTTGCTTTAATTTATTTTCAAGATTTATTTTCAAGTCTGTTGTTGCTTCAAGTATGGCTATAAATGCCATGCAATATGATAGTTAAACTCACATTAGACACTTTTAACACTGAATAAAGCACAAAATCTGTACCTGAGATATAACTCTCATATGTTGTTGTTCCAGCTGCGACGTCGCAGAAATAGAAACCGTTTCTAAAATATAAATTTTGCGTGTCGCCGTCGCGGCTATTTAGGGCAAAAACTCAGATTAACATGGAATAGATAGGCCTACCTTTTATCGCATGTTGCGGCGTCGCGTGATGTTGTTAGGACACGGTGTCAAACTTATATAAAAATATAAAGTTATGAAACTGCCTTAAGCCAAAACTATTTGCTCTAGAACAAATAATATACTAAATATATTTAGTAATAATAATATACTAAAAAGAACAAAAGATCACCTGTTAGATATACCTACAACAAATTAATCTCATGTTTAACCACTATAGAGACATCAGAGCCACGTAGTGGCAAATTCTAGAAGATCTGGCTGAAGTAAAGCTGCTCTCGGCGGGTTAATGAGCGCTGAACGGCCGCTGACACCCTGAAGCTCATATCTACAAAAACGTTGAAGCAAATTCTCAAATAAGCCCTCTCTTAATAAACAAGTATATGAAGTTTACTAGGGACAAGCGACTAGTCAGCAGAAGAGACGGCAGTGCGTGAGTGTGTTGCTTAATACTTTGTTACTAGATCTGTTGTTTAAATTATTGCTTGCTGCTAGGAAGGAATATTTTGTTTTCTACCTATTTCTACTTTGCTTTTGCGTTGTAGTTTGTATTTTTGATTGCACTGACTTGTTATTATAATAATAGCCGTCGTTCGGCTTAGTGTTATTTGCATTGCTGCCTTCCTGCACTTAAGCGCGAATTGTAGTTTCGATTTGAGCAATTGCCCTGCTATAGGCTGTTGGGTGTGCTAATTAGAAGGCGGCCACAGCTGTTTTCAATTTGGCTTTGCTAGACTGTACTTCTGCGTCAGCGGAAGCGTTCAGCCCTGGTGTTCAGCCTCTTTGGGTGAAGACCTATGAGGGTAAAGACCTGCGACTTTTACCTGCGAGACTTTAACCGAGCAACGTAACCGACAACGCACTTAAGTACTTCTTTTATCGTCCCTTTCATACTCTCCTTTTCTGTCCTCTCCTTTCAAAATCTGTTTGAAAATGTGCTTCCAAACCATTTCAAGCACACTCTAAAACCACACGCAAATGGCAATGCAATTTTGCTAACCTGCGTCCTATCTGCACATCTTCCACTGCACCTCTTGCTTTTTATTTTGGTCTCTGGAATTGTCAGTCTGCTGTCAACAAAGCGGACTTCATTTCTGCTTTTTCTTTACAATCTTCACTCAGCATATTGGGCTTGACTGAGACTTGGATTCGTCCAGAAGACTCAGCAACCCCAGCTGCTCTCTCTAATAACTACTCTTTCTCTCACACCCCACGTAAGGTTGGGCGTGGTGGGGGCACTGGTCTGCTCATTTCAAACAATTTTAAATACTCAACCCATTCTCCCCCACGCAATTATAACTAATTTGAAACTCATGCAATTACCGTAACAGCTCCTATAAAACTCCAGGTTTTGGTAATTTACCGTCCTCCTGGGCAAATTCTAGCCACCTTTCTAGAAGAGCTGGATGGGCTGCTGTCCTCATTCCCAGAGGATGGCAGTCCACTCTTAGTCTTTGGTGACTTAAACATTCATCTCAACAAGCCTTATGCTACAGACTTCCATTCACTCCTAGCTTAATTTGATCTTAAAACGCCTTACCACTACTAGCACTCATAAATCAGGCAACCAACTTGACTTAATTTACACACGCAACTGTACTACAGACAACATTGTTGTCAAACTCCTCCATATCTCTGACCATTTCTTCATTACTTTTAACCTACATCTCTCTACCTATGTGCCACCAACCCCTCTACCGGTTACTTTTAGACGTAATCTACGCTCCCTTTCACCCTCACATCTTTCCTCTTTAGTATCCTCCTCTCTTCCCTCACCTACCCATTTCTCAACTCTTGATGTGAATGCGGCAACTGACACTTCATGCTGTACTCTAACTTCTTGTCTAGATGATATTTGTCCTCTCTCCTCCAGGCCAGCACGGCTGTCCCTTCTAACCCTTGGTTATCCGATGTTCTCTGTGAGTATCGGTCCAAACTCAGGGCAGCAGAGAGGAAATGGCGCAAATCAAAAGACCCGTCAGACCTGAGTATGTATCAGTCTTTGCTGTCATCCTTCTCTGCTGAAGTCCACACAGCCAAATCTTCATACTTCCATAACAAGATCAACAGCGCTCCAGACACACGTAATCTCTTCAAAACATTAAATTCTCTCCTCTGTCCCCCTCCACCACCTCCCACCACTTCTATTACAGCTGATGAGTTCGCCACATTCTTCACGGACAAAACTAGAAGAATCAGCAGTCAATTCTCAGCCCCACACACACAGGACCTCCAACCTTCCACATCCACTGCTAAAACTCCCATCTTCTCCTTCTGTCTCCTCACTGAGGCAGAAGTATCAAAACTTCTCCTCTCCAGCCATCCTACGACATGTCCTCTACACCCAATCCCCTCACACCTTCTCCAAGAAATCTCTCCCACACTTTTACCAGCACTCACAAACATCATCAACACATCTCTCCTCACAGGCACCTTCCCCACCACATTCAAGCAGGCCCGGGTAACGCCACTGCTCAAAAAACCTACATTAAACACAGCTACAGATAGCTACAGACTTATTTATCTCCTTCCATTCTTAGCCAAAACCCTCGAACGAGTTGTTTTCAAGCAGGTATCATTGTTTCTTTCACAGAACAACAAACTGGACTGCGCTGTTGTCAGTCACTGAAGCCTTACGGATTGCAAAAGCTGATTCCAAATCATCAGTACTTATTCTGCTAGATATATCTGCTGCTTTTGACACTGTCAATCATCAGATCCTCCTGTCCTCCCTCTCAACTCTGGGCATCACAGGGATTCCTCTTCGCTGATTTGAATTATCTCACTGGTAGGTCATTCAGGGTGGCCTGGGGAGGGGAGGCATCCAAAGCACATTAACTGGTCACTGGGGTTCCTCATGGATGAAAGAACATCACCTCCAGCTCAACCTGGCAAAGACCGAGCTTCTTATTTTCCCTGCCACTCTAACTCTGCAGCATGATTTCACAATCCAGCTAGGTTCTTCTACAATTACCCCATCAAGTTCAGTCAGAAATCTTGGTGTAATCTTTGATGATCAGCTGACCTTCAAAGATCACATTGCAAAGACTGCTCGATCTTGCAGGTTCACATTGCACAACATCAGAAAGATCAGGCCCTTCCTAACGGATCATGCTGCATAACTTATTGTCCAGGCCCTTGTCATTTCTAGGCTGGACTACTGCAATGCCCTTCTGGCTGGACTTCCATCATGCACAATCAAACCTCTACAAATGATTCAGAATACAGCAGCACGACTGGTCTTCAACGAGCCCAAAAGAGCCCATGTTACACCTCTCTTTATCTCCTTGCACTGGCTACCGGTTGAGGCTCGCTTCAAGTTCAAGACATTGATGCTTGCATATCGAACAACCACAGGCTCTGCACCTGCCTACTTCCACTCACTATTACGAATCTACATTCCCTCCAGAAGTGGAACCATCACAGAGAGGCACAAAATCACTTTCCAGATTATTTTCGTTCACTGTTCCTGGCTGGTGGAACGATCTTCCCACCCCAATCCGGAATGCTGATTCCCTGACAACTTTCAAGCGACAGCTGAAAACTAATCTCTTTCGACACTATTTGACTTCATCATAAAAAAAAAAAACTCTCTTTATTTATTCCTTCCATTTCTAGCTTGTAATTATTTGGAACAATGCCTGAAACTTGGTATTGTGAGCACTTCCTGTGTCTGTCTGCCTCTATAGGATGAATCGATTTATGTATTCCCCAATTGTAAGTCGCTTTGGATAAAAGCGTCTGCAAAATGACTAAATGTAAATGTAACTTTAAACAACTACATTCTTGCCTAAAAACTCTTAAAACTACATTGAAAGGCTGCAAGTGGAGGGATACAAACGGTCAGGGGTGTCATGCACTCATTATTTTTGAGGGGGCACGAGTGGGGGGGCTCATGTGACACACAGCAGGCACAATAGCACTTATGTTTTATTTATTTTTTCCTTTTTATTTGAAACATTCCCAAACGCATTAACTATGTCATGAAATATCTCGATTCTCACCTTTATAGATTATGATGGTCAAATTAGCCTAATAATGTAGGCCCGGTTTCACAGACAGGGTTTAGACTAAACCAGGATTAGGCCATAGTTCAATTAGGACATTTAAGTAACTTTTATAAACGTACTTAGAAAAAACATTACTGGTGTGCATCTTGAGACAAAACAAAGGCACTGATATATTTTAAGGTCAGTCAGTGCAAGTTTCTTTCAGTTGAAACAGCTCAGACTTACATTTTAGTCTAGGATTAGGTTTAAGCCTTGTCTGTGAAACCGGGGGGTAGTCTATTAACTATGCATAAAAACCTCTGTTTACGTAACAGATATGGAGTGTTATTATGTTATGGGTTTTGTAAATAGAGGGGTAATTAATATTAAATCATTGTTAACTATGCATAAAGCACTTTTACAACATTGGTGTACAGAAAGAGACAAAGAACATTTACATTATCAAAGAACATTTTCACTGCAGTGGCAGTCTAGAGTTCAAGCACTCCAAAACTCCATTAAAAATCACTGAAGCTGTTTACACTGTGAAATGAATGTCTTACTTACAGATTCATACACACATTTGCACTTTGTTGTTTAACGAGAGAATTCGCCAGAAAGAGGTATTCAGTCAGAGAGCAAGTAAAGAAAACACTTGCATTTTAGCGATGACTCATCTGAATGTCTCTGATTGGCCATTGCATTCATAAGCTCAACAACATCGTGTGTGATTGGCACCAGCCAGCGAATGCAGATTTGGATTTAGCAGCTGATGCTGAACGATTTAATCACGCTGGTGTGATTGTATCAAATCTAGAAAATATTATTCGGCTGTTTTTTGTCTTTTGGAAGCTGCATTCAAAGTCCACTTGGCTCAAAAATCTGAGGGGGCGCGTGCCCCCTCACTTTGAATGGGCATGACGCCTCTGCAAATGGTGAAATGGTTCCTGTGGCAATATTGGGGATAAATATTACACTTAAAATATATTGTTGCTATAGTCAACAACTTTAATTAAATACTTTTATATTTTACCATTATTTTTATTTAATTATGTCATTCGCAGTGGTTCATGGGATTGTAGTTCTACACTTACACATTTTACTCCTTCACTAAATCTGTATGTACATGGTCTGGTACCTTTGACTTTTTGTCTGATTTTCAAATACTTTTTTGCTTCAAATAAAAGTTTGTAAAGTTGTAATTCACCTTGTAGCTGGCTGGTTTAGTTAATTGCTTAAAACTCTTTAGTGAATCCTTTTAAAAATCCCAATCTGAAAAAATACTTCCAGATCCAAGGCTGCTGAAAAAGTGGATGGGCACAGATGCAGTCTACTTACTATTCAGTTGTCAATGCTATTCAAAACATGTAAAACAAATGTAAGCTGAAAGAAAGCAAATATTTAGTTTTTCTCTTTTAGACATCTGGTTTTAACCGTTCAGAGTCTTGGTTAAGGTGGTATGAAGGATATATTCACTTCCTAATTACAGTGTAATTCAAAGAATTTGTTGATTTAGGCTCATATATATTGCTCTTATTAATTAGATTCTAGGAAATTAGTTCAATTAAATGCAACATTGACAGCTATTTGCCTTTAAAGGCAATAATAGTTCCAGTCCTGGCACAACTTTGATGTTACATAAACAAACTTACAAAAATAAGAATATCAGCCTGAAAGAAAAACCACTGTGAACACAAAGCAAATCTCAAGGGAAAAAGAAATGATTGAAGCATGTGAGCCAGCAGTACACAAAATCACCTTATAGTCTAAAAATACTACCATTCAGATGTTTGGGGTTGGTAAACTTAATTAATACTTAAAGAAATTAATAACTTTATTCAGCAGAGATGCAGTAAATTGATCAAAAGTAACAGTAAAGACTTTCATATTGTTACAAAGAAATATCTATTTCAAATAAACACTGTTCTTTTCAACTTTTATTAATCAAAGGATCCTGATTTTTTTTTTACTATTTAAAATATATTAAAACAGAAAACAGCTTTTTAAAATTGCTGTAATATTTTGGAATCATACTATTTTAACTGCATTTCTGATCAAATAAATGCAGCCTGGTGACAGAAGAGACTTTAGTTAATTTATTTTAGTTATGAGTTAGTTTAGACTTTAGTTTAGTTACAGAGTAACACTGCTTAAATAAAAACTCAGTGTGAAGTGGATCCACTGAGGGCTTGTTTGCACCAAGGTATCACATCATAAAAACTGTACAGTGTAACTGAGGTGTTTGAAACATGATCCCATATTAGCACAAGGTTCACTGGCCACCGATAACGTGTGCCAAAGCTGACTACATGTTCCAACACTCTGTTTAGTACTGAAGTCTTTTTACAGAATGTTTTGTGTAGCTTTATTGATTCCAGGCATAACTAAATTTGAGCTGTTCATGTGTGCAGAAATGAAGAGTAATGTAGTGAACATGCACTGAACTTCATGGCATCTCTGCATTAATAAATCTGTTTCATGTTGATAAATATGCTGAGTTCACATTCAGTATGAAAATGATTTTTCATTGCTTAATGGAAAATTTATTTACAGCAGGAATCCTGGTTTATGAACCAAATCAAATTCATATTATGATCAAAGTCGTTCGCTGTCACAAGATTTATTGGTTGAACAGTGGTTTCTGTAGCTAAATTGATTTATTCAGTCAAGAAATATATGAAGTTTGTTACTGAAGAACAAAGAAAGATCTGGGTTCCTGTGTGGGGTCGCTAAGCCATGCTTATGTAACACAGTGCATGTGTAACCAATCAAAAAATAAACGTCCTCTCCATATAGTTGGGATCTGGAGCATGTGGTAAATTAAGCCCTTGTTTCACCCTCTTTTTTGTTTAAGTCAGAAGCTATTAATGATCAAGTACACCATGAATTGCTTACGATAACTGTGCCTTTGCTTTCAAATGCAGCTTTTTGCTTGAAATTGCACATGATACTTCAAACAAAACTCCTATGATGCATTTGCATAAGTGATTAATCCCGGCCCAGCTGCGGTCTGATGCCTCCACATGCCTTTGGAAGATGAAACTTGTTCCTCATTCTGCACCAGGTCCCAACTGGGATCTGGCAAATGATTCCTGAAGTCACCATGGGAGAACTGGAACAACTTGACCTATACTGTATGGAGTCTGTGACCCTCCGTAGAACATAACATGGATTGTTTCCTGCCTAATTTAGGCATTGTGGGCCGGTGGAGTCATTACCCTTGTCAGTCACACTCCAGCATACTGCTCAGCCCAGCAGGTCTTTTGAACCATAAACTGCTGGGACGTAAATCAAAAGCTTGCTGGCCTTGACCTGCCACTGCCCTGGTTGAAATGCATTCTGACTGCTAAAAGCTGTTGTACATGGGTCAGTCTAGGAATTCCATTGTGCACAGAATGACTGTGATAAATGTTTGTGGGCCTCCTCAAAGCCAAATACCCCACCTTCCAAAACTTACCTCCCCACTGGTTGCCTGACCCAAAAACATTTGCTCTTCAGCAGAGGTCAGTTTGACATATGTGTCTCATTTTTAGTATTGGTTAATCTATTATATATCAGATGGGGAAAAGTGACACTGGGCCAGTACCATTTCAAAGGATGTATGTATGCTTAAAGTACTAATATATGTGTACCTTTATGTACTAATATGTACCTTTAAGATACTATTATATACCATTTAGAGGTACAAAGATATACTTTTTATCTTTTGTACCTTAGGGAACTGCCCCAGTAACAGTTTTGTACCTTTTTTTGAGAAAGTAGTTGTAAGGCAGAGACTCTTTGAGTTACATAGATATTATTAGTTATAACACTATTTAGTATTCAACAAAACTTTCAAATCATTATATAATTTCTTAATTCTGTTGTCTTTGAAATACAGTTAAATTGTAAAATGTACTGACATTTATGATAGACTAAAATATACTTCAATGTCATTTCTATTTAAGTTTTTACATCATGTATTTAAATATATTTCTAATTATCCATTTGTAACTATGAAGTTGCAATTTAGTACATGAAATTATAACTATAACAAAATTAACTATATTAACTTAAAGGGTTACTCCAACCCAAAATGAAAATTTTGTCATTAATCACCATGTCGTTCCAAACCCGTAAAAGCTTCGCTAGTCTTCAGAACACAATTTAAGATATTTTGGATGAAAACCGGGAGGCTTGTGACTGTCCCATTGACTGCCAAGTAAATAACACTGTCAAGGCCCCGAAAAGTATGAAAGACATCATCAAAATAGTCAGTGTGGTGCGGATACTCTCCAAAATGGCACTACGGTGACACGGAGACGAATTGTTGAATAAAGTCAAATTTTTATTTTCCTTGCGTACAAAAAGTATTCTCGTCGCTTCATAACATTCAGATTGAACCACTGATGGCAGATGGACTATTTTGATGATGTCTTTCATACTTTTCTGGGCCTTGACAGTGTTATTTACTTGGCAGTCAATGGGACAGTCACAAGCCTCCCGGGTTTCATCCAAAATATCTTAAATTGTGTTCCGAAGACGAACGAAGCTTTTACGGGTTTGGAACGACATGGGGAACGACAAGTGTTTAATGACAAAATTTTAATTTTGGGGTGGAATATCCCTTTAAATATAATGAATGATACACTATTTATTAATTATAATTACAATTATAATGAAGTACACTCATACAAAGTGTGCTTTTAAAAGTGTACACAAGTGTTTTAAGAAATATAGACATGAAAGAGGACTCTATAAATACACTTAGGTGGCCTTTTATTTAATTAATGTTATATTAGCTGCAACAGTTTTTTAAAAATATACTCTTACAATTTGAAGTGTGCCACAATTGCACATTTGGTTTAAGTTCTTATTTCCCCATATGCAAATATTTTTTTATTTAAAAAGTTACTATTAAATTTTAACATTACTAAAGCTGGACATGCATAAATATATGCTGTCGCATATCCAAATTAACAAATTTTGGCACATATCCAAATGTGGATACCCACATTTATCATTTTTGTGAGCTCTGCTGCCAACCTGTTTCAAAATCTCCTTTGAAAACAGAAACATTTTGTTTTTTGGCACTAGGGAGAGAAACACGCTAAACCTCTCCTTTACTACAATAAACCAAGTCATATTGCTCTATTTATTACAGTGCTGTTGTCAAGACATTCTCACCACAATATAATTCATTTCATTCCAACATGCAGTCAGAAGTTAAAATCTGTCAAACTAGCTGTTGCCAAAGTGAAGAAATGAATCATAAAGTCATTGGTTTCATAAAATCATAAATCAAGGTTCCTGTGAAGACAGTTGCAGTCCCTAGTTTTCCAAAAAAAAAAAAAAGCCTATTGCAGAGAATAGGGATAAAACCTCTACAGCGGAGACAAGTATGAACTACTCTGAGACAGCTGAAAATGTTGAATCTTCCTCTATCACTGAACCTGTTGTCACCTCATCCATAACTGTGATGAGCCAGACTTTATAGTGTGTTATCTGATCAGCAGGATGATTCATTGGCTGTGGTCTATCAAGATAATCAGTGACTAACTACAACCCTCACTCTGATCTCAACAGTAAAGAAACATTTCTGGATCACTAAAACAACCAGTGGTCAACCAGGCACCAAGTTTCTTGCAACTGGGAAGTGTCTGTCATCAACAACCTCCATATTTTAATACATTCAGGTACAGGCACATATTCTTATTTAGTGTTAAATTATTGTTTCTACAGAACAGTCAACAGTTTTTTAGGTTTTCTTGCTTGGTTATGAACTTTCTTAGATTTTTGTAAGCAACATGCAAGAACCAATGTGGTTTCACAAGAGTTGATCACATTAGTGCTACAATTTATAATGTCTTGCACTATCTATAGATTGCACATTTTAGAATGACATTAGTTTATAGAAATCAAGATATCAAATATATGATTAAATCTGTTTTTCCATTTTTCAGTCTTTAATATGAATGAATGAATGTTGCATTTATATAGCGCTTTATTGTGTATTGCTGTACACCCAAAGCGCCTTACAATCATGTGGGGGGGGGGTCTCTCCTTAACCACCACCAGTGTGCTGTGATGGCAGCCACAGTACAAAGGCGCCAGTGCGCTCACCACACACCAGCTACAGGTGGAGAGGAAAGAGAGATAGAGCCAATCAAGTGGATGGGGATTAGGAGGCCATGATAGATAAGGGCAAGTGGAGGGAATTTGGCCAGGACACCGGGGTTACACCCCTACTCTTTTTACGAGAAGTGCTAAAGGGATTTTTAGTGACCACAGAGAGTCAGGACCTCAGTTTAAAGTCTCATCCAAAAGACGGTGCTTTTTGACATATAGTGTACCCGTGACAATACTGGGGCATTAGGACCCACACAGACCACAGGGTGAGCACCCCCTGCAGGCCTCACTAACACCTCTTCCAGCAGCAATCTAGTTTTCCCAGGAGGTCTCCCATCCAGGTACTGACCAGGCTCAACCCTGCTTAGCTTCAGTGGGCAACCAGTCTTGGGCCGCAGGGTGATATGGACTGTCAATCCATAAATGGTATACTTTACAAGGAATTTAAAACTTGTCTTAGATAACAATGAAAACAACAACAATTTAGTTAGTCTGAAAACAGACTAAAAGTTTCTAGTTGTCTTCTAGTTGTCAAATTCAAAGTTTCCAAGTTTGACGAACACTTTTTGACGGTGCGCAAGCATGTCTGAGAAAAAAATTATCTGAATGCCTTTTTTGTGCATAAAAATAAAGCATTCCTCTTGCCATCTTCCCAAGGTCCAGAGTGATTGGAGCACATCTGAAAATCATAGAGTTGGTGTTCCACATGTTTTTGATAAGGCCTGATGCAAACAACAGAATGTGAGAGAAGCTATGCCTATTGTACAAAAATACATAAAAAAGTCATAAAGGATATGTACAGAGATTTAATGTATTCACAGTCACAAATAAAAAGAATATGGTAACACTTTACAATAAGGTGTCATTAACATTGGTTAATGTATTAACTAACATGAGCAAACAAAGAACAATGCATTTATTACAGTATTTATTCATCTTTGTTAACGTTAGTTAATAAAAATACAATCATTCATTGTTAGTTCACGTTAGCGCACAGTGCATTAACTAATGTTAACAAACACAATTTGTGATTTTAATAATGCATTAGTAAATGGTGAAAATAGCATTAACTAAGATTAATAAATGCTGTAGTAGTATTGTTCATTCTTAGTTCATGTTAACTAATGTTGTTAACTACTGTTAACTAATGAAACTTATTGTAAAGTGTTACCAAAAATACTTTAGCTTTTAACTTTGTGGTAATCATACATGTATATTATGTACAAAATTAATATAAAAAACAAACAAAACATGCTCATAAAAAATATTCCAAGACCCATTCATTTACAGTCTGTTTAGTTTGTAACTCTATTGTAGGATGACACACAAACCAAAAGATATGCAATTTAGAGCATTATTATTATTACTATTTATAGCTGTTTTTTTTTTAAGTATCATATCTTTATTATTTTCATTTAACTTTTTGTCCACTCGCACGCACGCACGCACGCACGCACGCACACACACACACACACACACACACACACACACACACACACACAAATAGGCTACATATGGACTTCTTTCAGCTTCAAAATGAGGCCAGAGACCAGCAGACCTACGCAGTGGGCTCAAAGAGAACCAACAAAAATATAGCTCAAATGAATTTGGGGATTTGGGGGCAAACCTTTGACCCTGTCCTTATTTCCCCAAATGTCTGGAGTTGTGGAGATTGTTCAGTGATGAATAGACGGCCATCGTTTATGCAGTGCTCTACTGTAGTGTTGAAAGACAGTAAACAGAGAACTGGAGCTGCTGTAAAGTCTGCTGTCTGTCATTTATCTGTATTTAACACATCACTCTAAGCTGGCTGAAATCTAACACAGATGTGTAGTTTCCATTTTTTCATGTTGGCTGCTTTGTCTTAAAGGTCCGGGAGTTTTGTCGACAAATGGTATGATTCAATAATTTGGGATTGTGAGGTTTGATTTTTACCAACAAGTGTTGGCAAGTGGCTTAAAGCTCATGTAATAAACTTGTGATGGCTTCTGCACGAGCTGAAATGAAATGAGGGTATTCCAGGGAAGGGTTGGATGGACAGATGAAATCAGAATTTTCAATGGATGGATTGGATGTATATGGACAGCAAATGTTTAAAACGTTTGGTCTGTAGTGTATGTTATTATGGTGTTTATTTTAAATAAGCAGTACACTTCATCTTTTTTTTCAGAACCATGACCAAATATATTTATTTGCATCATTTTTTCTCCATGTTTAAGTTCCAGACTGCACTGCCAATGGCCATCTTTTTTTTTTCTATTTATTTACTTATTTTAATAATAATACTTATTCCAACAACTAACATAAAGCACTATTTGAAAATATAAAATTTCATTTTTAAGTTTTTATATTAAACACACAGAGATAAACAAGAAAAGAAATATAGAAGATTCAGTTCATAGTAGTACATGATGCTGATTATGGATTGCAGGAAAATGAAAAAGGAAACATTCCCAGATGGTTTGTTTTGATGCTTCTGTATGTAACTTGTTTCTCAAGTCTGTTCAAGACTGAAAATTGTCCACCTTGGAGAACATCTGTTCACGTTTAAGAGTATTGCTTCATAGTGTTTTGTTTGAACACAACATTAAGCCCTATGTAGCATCCTAAAATGGATTTCAGACTTTTTTCAGTAAACAAAAGTTTATTTGTTGTCTTTCAACACCATGGTTAAAACACATGCAAGAAAGAGATGAAATTTCACTGTGGCATGATAAATAATTTATTGATGTGCTCCATGAATTAGTTCTAGAGTTTTAATGAAATGTGTTTATAAGGAGAAAGAAAAATAAGAAATCATGCATGTCTTGCAATGAACTGTATAGTTTCTAAAACAGTATAGAAAAATGTACGTACGTACAACACACACACACACACACACACACACACACACACACACACACACACACACACACACACAGAAGAAGTACCTGTAAACCAAGCAAATCAATTTAAGTAACACTGATTAAAAATCATAACATATTCCAAACTTATTATGACAGCTTTCTTTCTCTGAAGATAGCATGGCTTACTTTGTTGTTAGCTGTTCATTATTGTTAATGTACAGATCTGATAAGGATTGATGGCTTAAAGCCGCTGGAGTAAAGCATTCAATGTACATCTCATACACAAGTTAAAATGATGGTAAGAGGTGGGGGTGGGGTGATTTGTGGGAAATGCGGTCATAGGCTTTTACTGAGTTTGGATTATAGGAGTTGTTAAACTGGCTAAGCCATAGCTGCTACCTCACTCGTGGTTTTGGAGGCCCTTGTCATGATTCTGGAACTTAGAATTGGCAAAAAGGTGGCCACATTTAACAACTCAGCTATTGGAAAAAAAATCTTTCCAACAAAGCCTTAGTTCCACTTCTTCAAAGTAACACATAAACAAAATATTTGGCC
This sequence comes from Schizothorax lantsangensis, assembly GCA_027422415.1. NCBI lineage: Eukaryota > Metazoa > Chordata > Actinopteri > Cypriniformes > Cyprinidae > Schizothorax > Schizothorax lantsangensis. The sequence continues at coordinate 18,498,493 of CM049841.1, forward strand.
AGCTTGACACACTGGCTTGAAGAGTCTTGATGCTGAGGTTCATACTTTGCATAAGGCCTTTTCTGTAATTTCACTAACTCGCTAAATGTTTTAACATACTGAAAATGCAAGAAGTGAGACAAATTATAATTACTGAGGATTTAATACATACAATAAGATATAATTTATACAAATTATAATTTTCTCATACCAGCAATCCTGTAAATTTGGGTCAGTCAATACATTGGTGCATCACTAATAACGTAATGTAATCTTATGGGTATTTATAGATACTCCAAAATGTACAATAAAGTGCTTGATTTAACTCACACTCACACACTCACACACACACACACATATAATTTCAGTGTACGTAGAGAGATCCTTGTATAGCTTTCTGTTTCCTAGCCCCCACAATTCAGGATTCTGAAACTATTTGGCAAAATTAAAATGAGAAATAACAACATCTAATTTAAGTGAATCAGCAAAAACAAACAAACAAACAAAAACAAAATAAAAAGCTAATATAATACAAATGTTTGTGTGTTGTATTATGGTTATGACTTTGGTTATTAGCATTATTTATCAAAAATAAAATAAGTCTTTACAGTCATCTTGATTCATACAATAAATTATTTTTTACCCCAAAAACACTAAAATTCAAATATTACCCTAAAACACAAAAGCACATTGTAACTTAAAGAAGTGAAGATTTTTACATTTGTTTTAAAAAAACGAAAATATTTGAAATACAAGATTACACTTGAATCTCTGCATCATCCAAGATGTCTCTTGGCAGTGTTGCAATTTTTGTGTAGCATCCCAAACCTGTTTCTGAGACCACTGGAGAGGTACTAGGTGTCCTAATGGTAAGTACTGATAGAGAGGGGGAGAAACTAGGAGTCATTGCTGAATGGGTCAACTCTGTGTTTCTAGTGTGAGTCTTGGTGTATGTGGGCAATCTGACCAGTGGTGATCTTCTATAGGGCATTCTGGGAGGGACAGCACGTATTCCTGGCTGGGCAACTGCTGTGATGAGAGGAGGTGGGCGTAGAAGGCTCTGAGACTCTGGCTCCACATCTCTGGCCCTCATTCCTTCATCTGGAAGCATCCCAATGTCTGTAAAAACAGAGGCCAAAGATTGGAAGCGTGGCTGCCAGTTGACAAAGTAGTCCCAACTGTAGCTTCCATGTAGCTGTTCCTCAGAGGAAATCAGATTGGTGAGTGAGCCCTCAACTGAACCTTGGTCATCAGACATAGACATGCACCTTCTCATGACTTCCTCCACTTCCTTCATGTTGACCACCTGAGGGAGCATTCCCTCACCCCCTCCTTCATCCTTGAAATTGTGGAGACTTTCAGAACTGGGCATGTCCACTATTTGGACTATACCTATATTGGCACTGGAAGATGGGTCTTCATCTACCGAGTGGAAGGAGAGTTGGTCTGAGTCCCCAGGGATCCCTGAGTCTGAGACTATTGATGCATGTTGTGCTGTGACAGAGCTGAGCCGTTTAAAACATGCAAACTTGTTGATCATTTTGATCTCTTGATCTTCAGTAGTCCCTTCCTCAGTAGATCCTCTTCCACTTGAGGTTTTCGAGTTTGAGTTTCTTGAAGGGTTTGGGATATCCATTCTTTGCCACATGTCTAATGGTTCTTGTAAATCTTGGAGGTTAATACCGCTGATACTGCTGTGAAGGTTCTCACCTGTTGTTCCTAAAGAGTCAGACTCATGGTTGAGGTTAGCAGATAAGGAAGTTGCTTTCTTTACAGATTTCTCTTTGAGCCTGTACCTTAGAACAATGTAAATAAAGCTTATTAAAAGTAGGAGGAACACTATCAATGACACTGTGAGACTGGCAGTGTGGACACTGAGATCAACACTTGTCAGAGCCTTTGCTGAACTGGATATGATCACAACTACATGGCAGATTGACGTCCTGGAGTCTAGTTTGGGGCTACTTGCTAGAACAATCAGGTCCTCTGTTGTCTCATTTGAGATGGGGCTTCTTTTCTGATACACAGAGTTTGAGATATATAGGTAGCCAGTTGTTTTGTTGACACTGAAAAATGGGGATGTGTTGACTAAAGAGTATTCCACCAAACCATCCAGACCACCGTCATGATCCATAGCCATCAGCTGGCCTATACTTTGGCCAACCCTGACATTGGTCGGCAGAGAGAAATGGTACACGTTCTGTGTGAAGATGGGGCTGAACTCATCAATGCCTTCAATTTCAATTCGTACTCGCAAGGTTGCCACTTGATCTCCTTTGTCACGTGCCTCAACCACAAAGCAGAATTCACTCTCTCCTTCATAGTCAAACGTCTGTTTTGTATGGATGTCTCCAGTAAGAGGATCAATACCAAAGGCTTCTTTCTTCTCTGGGTTGCTACTGTCATAATCCACGAAACAGGCGGTTAAAATAGAATAAGTAAGAAGCCCGAAAGTTCCTGCATCTTCATCAACAGCATGTACTGTGCACACATGGGTAAAAGCTGGCAGGTTTTCAGGCACAGAGCAGTTGTGGGTGGGGAACATGAAGAATGGGGAATGATCATTCTCATCCAGTACCAATATGTAAACAATGGCAAAAGATAGTTTTTTGTCACTTGGGTTACCATCTGATGCTTGGACTGTTAGGGTAAATTTGCTATCCTCTTCATAGTCCAGTGTACCATTAACTTCAAGAATGCCTGTTGAAGAGTCCACTCTGATCAGGCCTCTGCTGTTACCTGAGATAATGTTGTACGTTACAGTCCCATTTTCTCCTACATCAGGATCATAAGCAGAGATATAGATAAGGGCTGTACCTAAGGGGCTGTTCTCAGTGACCTGTGCATGGTATTCTGGACTACTGAAAACAGGTGCATTGTCATTAATATCAAGGACTTTGACTGATACTACAGTTGAGCTGTTAAGGGGAGGGGTTCCCCTGTCTGTTACAGTCACAGTCAATAAGTAAGTGTCTGTGGCCTCTCGGTTCAGAGTATCACAGAGCACTATTTGGCCAACAGTTTGGCTTTGGGCTTCACCTGGAATGCTAACAACATCAAGGCAGAACCGCCTCTCGTCATTTCCACTTATGATTGCATAATCCAAATGCGTGTTTTTATTTGAGTAGTCCTTGTCCTCTGCGAAGAGAGTGAGGAGAGTGCTTCCAACAGATACATCCTCAGGAACACTCACCTCGTATGAGTTCTGCGTGAAGAACGGGGCATTATCATTAAAGTCCACCACCTCTATGTCCACAGAAGTGACACTAAATAGGTTTGGGTCACCACTGTCACGTGCCTCCACCAGTAACCGTAACATGTTTCCATTTGCAACATAGTTCAGAGGTTTGTTGGTAAACACTGAACCTGTAGGCAGTATAAAATTCACATTAATTCTTATTTTACACAAAGGATTGATTTATTTTTATATCAAGACGCACTAAATATTACTATTTATTAGTGCTGTCAATCGATTAATTTTTTTTTACTAATTAATCGCACATTTTTCTGAAATTAATCGTGATTAATCCCACCTAACATTAAAGTTTTTAAATATACTTTTATATTGCAATAATTTCATATTCAATCTTCAAATTAATGTACAAACAACATAATGACAGTATATTTTTAATATTTGTTTAATGGCATCTTTATTTTTATGACTAAAGGCCAGTATCACTGATACCAATTAATACTGATTTCCCTATAAAAATGTTTCCCTCTAATATTTAACCGTTGACTATAGCCATTCAACTTCACATTATAATTAAGAGCTATCAATTTTAACATTTATTAGACTTTAAAAATAACTTCTAATTTAAGTGAACTTAAAACAATCTTCACATAAACACATTATAATAAATGTCATATTTACCTGTGTTCTTCAGCAGAAATATACATAAACTGAATAAAGTTATCAAACACTAAATTCTAAACTAAATACAGATGAATCCTTAAAACTATAAAAGTTATTGATTTCCTCTTTTTTAATTTGTTCTTGATGTACAGACATCACAGCAGCTGGTTATTAGGTTGTTTTGGCTGCTATTTCTTTAAGAGCTGCTGCTGCTTAAAGCAGCTGCTTCTTTAAGAGCGCATCGTATTTTCTCTCAACTCTACCTTTTCTGACCCATTTAAGGTCAGACCCATTTCAGTCTCTTCTAATGAGCTGACGAGTTGAATCGGGTGTGTTAGATGAGGGAGACAGTGCTTGGCTCCAGGACAGTTTTGAAAACCATTCCAGGGGATCCCCCCTGAAAAGCAATTGGGCTACTTTTGGGCTAGTTTTGAGTAGCAATTGGGCGGGTTTTGCTGAGAAAACTGGCAACCCTGCGCTGAAGTGAAGTTGGAGCGCGCGTCTGAAACGTCTCCTGTTTGATGTGCTCGTAAAGACGTTCTGTGACTGAATAAATGCACTTCTTGTCAAGAAAAGAGACAGAATTAGCAGTTATGAGCCCCTGCGTTAACAGCGTTAAATAATTTTAACGCGTTAATCTGAAAAAATTAATCGCCTGCATTAACGTGCTAATTTTGACAGCACTACTATTTATACTACTATTTCTGTCATCTAGTGAGTTAAAATTTCTTGTATTACTGTAGTTTGTGAGCAAATCATTTTTGCAGAAAATTACCATTGTCAGGATCAATGTAGAATCCTCTCGCTGGGGAGGAAAGAAGCCTATAAGAAATTCTTCCATTTTGGCCAGAGTCTTTATCAGTTGCTGATACAGACACAGCATATAAGTTTGCTGATGTCCGCTCCGGCAACACAACCTGGATGTGTGTAGCAAAAGATGGTCAAGTAAGAAAAGCATGAATAGTGCATGATAGTATCCTACAATACTAATATGCATAATGAGATAATGCACAGCCAGTTGGCCATTATTGCAAAATAAACATTGACAAAGTAATCAAGGCCCCTTACAATAGTTTAATATAATACATTTTACCTGGTATGACTCTTGAGAGAAGACTGGAGGGTTATCATTGACATCCAACACCTTGATGGAGATTTCAGCCTCAGTTTGATGGACAGAGTCTGATGCTTCCACTCTCAGTGTATAGACAGCTTGATCTTCATAGTCCAGACTTTTAGTTGTGGTAATTACTCCTGAGTACTGGTCAATTGCAAAACTTCTGCTGGTCTGATCCTTCTCTATGAATCTGTATGTTGCAGAAGGGCTAAGGTCTACATCATTTGCAGTCACTTGGGTGACAATGTAGCCAACAGGAAGATCTGTGCAGATTAAAAGGAATTAATATTTTCAGTATGTTGTTCTTCAACACAGTGAAACTTATTAAATAAAATAAGAAAGGTGTCAGAATGCTGGCATTGTACCAGAACAAATAGATATGTCTCATACTTTCTGCAATGGTCACTGGTTCCATGGATGGAATTGTAGGACTATTGTCATTCACATCTACAACCTGGACACGGACAGTGCAGGTGCCCGTAAGGGGAGGACTTCCCATGTCCTCAGCCTGAAGAATTAACCTGTATTTAAAAAAATAAATAAATAGAAATTCCTAGCCTGTTGAGCTACCAAAAAAAAGGAATGATGATGTCTAAGGACATCCATGATTGGTCAAACAATTTCCAATAGACCATTTCCACATCAAATTAAGTGATCGTAGAAGAAGCCAAGAAGTGTGTCATACTTGTAGGATGAGACAATTTCTCTGTCCAAAACAACATTGGTGGCAAGAATCCCACGAACAGAATCGATCACAAATGCATTATTGAGGTTCCCATCCACAATGAAATAGCTGATCTGCCCATTTACACCGCTGTCAGAATCTGTTGCTAACACCTACAAAATTAAATTATGTTTGTTAAAATTGGGTCCGGTATGTAAATTGAAAATAATCTTGGTTTAACTAATGATCATACAGACCTTGATTCAATTTTTATTCACAGTAGTTACTTCTATGATTGTGAAGTTATATAAAGTCTCCTTGTGCTATTGTGCGAATCAGTTTTATATATAAAACAAATCAATTAAAAAAAAAAAATTACCATAACAATCATGGCATTGTGAAGCAAAATCGCAAGATTATTACCTGCATGACATAGGTGTTATGAATTTGTCCCTCCCATACAGCTGTTCTATAGTAGCTTTGCTTGAACACTGGTGCATTGTCATTGACGTCCTGTAGAGTGATAGCCACCCTGGCGTAGGCTGTTTGGTGTCCGTTTTCAGCCAGAACCACTAGGTGAATTTTATGCTGTACCTCAAAGTCCATCAGTCTCTGCTCTCTAACTGTGATATCACCTGTCAACGGGAATATTTCAGAAAACAAAATCACAAACCTCCCACTACAAAGCAGCATGATACTGTTTATTCTTCTAGAACAACTGTTTGTTACATTTTCTTTCTCAATACTAAAATATATATATTTTTAGAAATGCCTACCTGAGGAATGCCTTAGTTTTTTTCTTTTTAAAATGTTATTCTATTGTCAACAAAATGGCCAAAATAAAAGATTTTTTGAAAACAAATGTTTTTTTAGTGATACTGCCATTCTTCTTCTTATTATTAATTCATAAAATGTATTTATAGTATATTGCTATTATCATAATTTCAATACAACTAATAATAATAATAATGTATTATTATTATCATAACTAGAATTACTACTAATAATAATAACAATGCATTATCAATATATTACATACATTTCTTTTTTTCTTTTTTTTTTAATGAGAGAAGATTTTTTTTCTTAAAACATTATTAAATTGTGATGGTGGCTATACAATTCTCACCTGTAATTTGGTTAACAGTGAAGGCTTCATTTTCATTGCCACTGAAAATACTGTACTTGATCGTTCCTTCATCTGCTGTCTGGTCATGAGCTACAACATTTGCCACCCAAGAACCTTATAAATAAGAAATGGTATAAACAAACACAGTCAGTCTGGCATCCACAAATAATGACCTTCTCAGAAATACACACCTCTAATTTGACAACTTTTTTTTGGCAATTGCTCAAAGTATACCTGTCTTGCTGTTCTCTGGCATCGTGACGTCATAGAGTTCTTCAGTAAACTGTAACGGTGGCTCTTCACCGTTAAGCTGAATGAGCACAAGGCAGCTAGAGGTGAGTGAAGGTCTACCTAGATCTGCAGCCCGTATACGGAGCAGCTTTGTCCCATACACCTCATTACTCAGAGGAGCTTTCAACCTCACAGCTCCAGACTCATCAACCTGAAACATCTTATCTTCTTCTGCTAAGCTAAAAACTACTGTCCCATTGTCTCCCTGGTCCGGATCCTGGGCTGTAACCGTTATGATGGGTCGACTGGGACGTGTGGTCATGGAAGACACTGACACCTGCATGGACTTGTTAATACATGCCGGTGGATTGTCGTTAATATCTTCCACTTGTATTGTAACTGTAGCGACTGAGCTGCGTGGACCCTGGCTGCAGCCATCAGTAGCTACAGCACGGAAAACATGCTGGGAACGAGTTTCACGGTCCAATGGCTTTGTGAGTCTTATCACACCAGTAGAGCCATCAACATAAAAGTTTCCAGAATTTTCCTCCTCCAAGGAGAAGGTCACTACACCATTGGGCCCCTCGTCGGGATCCCATGCTATCAGATGTAGGATCTCTGAACCTGCAGGGAGCCCCTCGCTAATGCTGGAACGATAGCTTTTCCGAGTGAACGAGGGGCTGTTATCATTTTCATCTGAGAGGGTGACGTGCAGCAGTGCAGTGGAGCTCAGAGGTGGATGCCCATGGTCAGCTGCAGTGATGACGAGCGAGTAGTTGGATCGCTCCTCTCTGTCCAGGATTCTCGTGGTGCTGATTGCTCCAGTAACAGCATCAATGCTGAAACACTCGTCATCTTCTAATAGTAGACGAAAAAGAGACATAAACACTAATCCTCACCTTAGGATAGGTTTTCTTTAAGTATACATTTTTCATATATACACTACTTTTCAACAGTTTGGGTCAAAAAGATTTTTTTTAAGAAATCAACACTTTTATTCAGCAGGAATAAAACTTATCAAAGAATCCTGAAAATACAGTTTCCACAAAAATATTAAGTAGCCCAACTCTTTTCAACACTGATAATAAAAAGAAATGTTTCTTGAGCTTCAAACTAGAATATTAGAATTATTTCTGATGGTTCATGTGACAGTGAAGATACTAATGGCTGCTTAAATTTCAGCATTGCCATTACAGGAATATCTGAAATTAGAAAATAGCTATTTTAAATTTTAATAATATTTCACAACATACTGTTTTTACTGTTTTGTTTTTTTAAATAAAAATGCAGCCTTGATGAGCAAAAGTGAATTCTTTTTAAAACATTAAAAAAATCTTACCAACCTTAAACTTTTGACCAGCAGTGTGTTGTTTGCACATTAAGTAGCAAATACAAATTTGGAAACTACAATTCCAATATATCAAGCAGGCATTAGAAATGGTTCAACAAACCATTATAGTGACTTTTTTTTTTTAATTGAATAATAATTATTTTTTTAAATGCATATATGTGTTAAATTAGAAGGTCAAATGAAATTGCTTACCTTCTATGGAGTACTGAATAGTTCCATTTATTCCATTATCAATATCTGAGGCCTGGAGGATGTGAATGACTCCTGGTGGCAAGTTCTCTGGGATAACTATGTGCAAGTCAGGCTGAGAAAATTCTGGAGTGTTGTCGTTATCATCCAGGACAGAGCACAGGACTGTGGCAGTGCTGGACAGAGACGGAGTCCCACTGTCCTCTGCCTGAACTGTAAAGCAGCCAAAAATACATGAGGAGGTGACCATGTTATGTTAAGATTTGTGACCCTGGACCACAAAACCAGTCTTAAGAGTCAATTTTTCGAAATTGTGATTTATACATCATATGAAAGCTGAATAAATAAGCTTTCCATCGATGTATGGTTTGTTAGGATAGGACAATATTTGGCTGAGATACAACTATTTGAAAATCTGGAATCTGAGGGTGCCAAAAAATCAAAATATTGAGAAAATTGCCTTTAAAGTTGCCCAAATGAAGTTCTTAGCAATGCATATTACTAAGACAAAGTCAAGTTTTGATATATTAACGGTAGGAAATTTACAAAATTTCTTCATGGAATATGATCGTTACTTAATATCCTAATGATTTTTGGCATAAAAGAAAAATCTATAATTTTGACCCATACAATATATTTTTGGCTATTGCTATAAATATCCCCGTGCAACTTAAGATCCAGGGTCACATTTTGTAATGAGCATGCAATTACAGCCTTTTGAAAACACTGCCAATATGTCCCGAAACAAAGAAAAACAAATCGGCTTAACAAGGTTATCAAAGGTAAGTGAAACTGAAACATTTTCCTTTCCTGAAATAAACATGAAGTTTTATATATATATATATATTGTAAACTTGTAAAACATCTGAAACCATTTACTATGCATATAGCCCTATTCCAACCAATTACAATTCTACAAACAATATTAACACAGCATTAAATGTACTAGTTAATGTATCATTCAAGCATGAAGAGAAAACAAATACTGAACAGATCAAAAAACTGCACCATTCAAAACATGCGTGTTAAAGGAAGTAAATAGTGGTCTGTGCATGATTTTGGTGCTTGTTTTCTGGAGAGATGAGTGAGCTGCAGTGGTAGATATAGGGATAAGAGGGGAGGAGGATGCAGGCAGACGGTAGATCTCACCTCTGAGAGTAAAACTGGATTGGATCTCTCTGTCTAGCCGAGTGGAGGTGCTGATCTCACCAGTGTGGGAGTTTATCGTAAAGAGCTCATATCCAGGACCAGGTAACAAGCTGTAGCTAACAGCAGAATTCACCTCTGTGGGAAATATACACACACTCTTCACACAACTCTTCACAGATTGGTCTTCAGATCTGAAGATTTGTTTGTCTAATAGAAGTTTATGATTATGACTGCATGACATCATGATTCTTACTATTGCATCGTATTAGTACCACTGTATTAGTAATTGGCTTTTTAATGTGTGTTTTCCTTCACTTTCGTGTTGAGGGTGCCAACAAATACAGAAATGATCAGTGTTTGACAGCTGAATGAGGTCTGTTTACCATCTTGTCTGACAAAGTGCTATTTCTGAGCTATATCTGATCTCTGAATTGAAAACAGCACTAAAGAAAAAAAAATTATACTACTTTTAACAGCATTGCCAAGAAAATACAAAGGAAAAGTAGGGAAAAAATGGGACAAAAGAGCTGGCCCGGCATACAACCATCACACTGGTGGAGAATTTGGATTTGTGGTCTATGTAGAGCGGAAGTGTGGAAACAAACACACACACTTAGACACACACAATTTCAGACAAAAACACAGATTTATAATCAAACACAGCATGATTCCACATTGACCCTCATTCAGACATACAGTTACCATCACACATGGGACAATGACACACAGTTTTAATGCTGGTTTCATATGGTTTTGAAAAACCTTTCTAGGTAACACTTTATTTTGATCGTTCACTAGATATTCTACCAACTATAAGTAACTTTGTTTCTACTGACTATCAGGGTTGGGAAGGTTTTAAAATGTATTTCAATACAGATTATAAAATACATGCTTTAAAAAAGTAAAGTTTTTTAAATTAATCTAAATATTTTTTAGATTTACGCTGTAAATTGTACTTATTTTTCTTCTGGAAAACATGTTAGTATTAGCTTCTGAGGGACAGTGCTAAATGAAAAAATATATTTTTCAAGACAAAATAAGAAAAATGTACACATTAATAATTATCCTGTTCAAAAGACACCCCCTGCTCTTAATACACTGTGTTTCTTTCTTGAGCATCAGTAAATGTTTTAACCTTTTGTAATAATTGTGTACGAGTCCCTTAATTGTATTTTGTGTGAGAAGATGGATTTCAAAATCATGCAGTCATTGTTGGAAAGAGTTCAAATGTGCAGAAGATACTGGAAAACCAAAGAATGTCCAGAACCTGGAGGATTTTTCTGAAGAACAGTGGGCAGTTTAACTGCTCAGGACAAACAAGAGATTCACAAACAACTATCACAAAACATGAAAACAGTTGTGGATCATTCATGTAACGACAGACAGTTAAAATTCAAGGGTATGTAATTTTTTTGAATGAGGCAGTTTTTATCAATTCAGCCATTTTGTCTTGTGGAGTATATGTAAACCTTTGTTATGTGAAATAGCTTATTCAGGGCAGTACTAAATAAAAATAACATTACATTTTTATGATCCTCTCATTTTGCTAAAATTATTCCGCAAGGGCTATGAAACTTATGAGGATGCTTTTGCAGTGTCAAACAATCACCAATTGCTGTTTCCATTAATTGCCCGTTACAGTTACACAAAATAAATACAAATTATGCCACACTAATATATAATTATGTTTCCCTTTTCAAGAATTTCATTGTTTTAATGAGGCTTTGTTTCTTAGGATATCAGTTGTATCACCTTAAAAAAAAATGTTTTGTGCTGGCAAACAATATCAACATTTTAATTAAAAATCTAAAAATATGCTGTTCATAGAAGAAGTGTAATGCATATGTAATATATTTTTAAATAAATGAATAAATAGGACAACAAATGAGTGTCAGGTCACTGACCCACATGACGACACTCAAATAGACACATAAGCTGGAAACTTCACAAGCAGCCACAAACGTCATATATCAGCTTAATGAGTTTACTAAAACCAAACTGCATTAATGCAACAGCAAGAGACAGTTGAATCAATTACTAATAATATCAATCTTCATCTGATGAACATTTGGCACAGCGGTTTCATGGTGTTTCGTGAGGTTTAACGTAATGGAAGATAAAATCTAAGAAAAATCATAGACCACACTGCTGAAAGGAGTGAATTCTGGGAGAAAAAATAACCGGCCTTTATTAGCACAGATGGCTTGAGTTAGTGAATCATCACACACAATTTCAAATATCCTGCAGGAGGCCTGACTGCTGTTCTAGAATAACGTCAGAAAGCAGAGACAGGCAGACACTGATATTGCAGCTGAGGTATTTTAAAAGGGCCTGGTAGATTTGTGAATATTTGGACTAGGTACAAGACGCACAGAATAACACACGGCGTGCGAAAAAGAACACAAAGAGCCGTTGATTTATGTTAGCAATCAAGTTCGACGAAACATAATTCAGGTGGATGTATGTTTTTAACAGAAGTCTGCTAACTAAATAAATTTCAAGTCTGATGACCAAGGCCATCTGGACTTCCAGACTGAAATCATGATGGACAAATATGAAAGAAATCCACTACCTTAAGTTACTCATGCTGAAATGTTTTGCACACTTGAAGCTACATGGAGACTTGCTTCTGTTACAGAAATGTGTAACATGAAACAGTAAATGACAATACTATACTATCGGATAAAGAAAACTATAGATTAATACTATTCAAATCAAACTTCACAAACTGTGTATGTATACTGACATTCATGAAAGTGGTTATTTCAAAAGCTAAACATTGATTAAGAAAATAATAAGGCAAACTTAATGCAGGTGATGTAAACACTCACAGTTCAGCCAAAAAATAAATAAAAAAATAGTAAGACAGCATGATGAAAATTGTGGACATAATGCAGAAACTGTGACAATTATAATTAAACCATTAAAAAAAGCATGGAGGAAGTTGGAAGCTTTGTGTAATGCTGTGTCTGTGAGTAACCATACTGCCATCTTGTGGTGATTTCTGCAAAAGTTTGAATATCAACTGATATTTAATTTACAATATATGTTGTTTGATGTTAAATGTTACCCAGTTTAGCTAAAATATTGTAAAGGTCTCATGATGAGATTTTGAGGTCTTACCTGAATCCAGGTCAACTGCAGTGACTGTGACAATGATCTCTCCGGGTTCTCTGTTCTCCATGACGGTGGTATTGTAAATGTGCTGCTGAAAGACAGGAGGATTGTCATTAACATCCAAAATCTTCACTGTGAGCGTCTGAGTAGAGGACAGAGAGGGGATGCCGCTGTCTCCGGCCTGGATGGTGAGGATATGGACATTCTGGGATTCATAATCCAGGGATGAATTCAGGTACAGATGGCCTGCAAGAGAGAGAGAGAGAGAGAGATATTATCTATCTAAGATTTTCCAGAAAGGGTGCATTAAATTGACTCAAATTGAGAGTACAGATCTTTACATTGCTACAAAAACTAAAGCAGTTGAACTGTTAAGCAGCTAAACTGTTCTTAACATTAATAATAATAAGAAATGTTTTTTGAGCACCAAATCAGCATACATTACACTGATTTCTGAAGGATAATGTGAAACTCAAGACTGAAGTAAAACATTTTTTAAATAGATTAAAATAGAAAACAGTTATTTTCAAAAATTGTAATAATATTTAACAATATTACTGTTTTTATTTAGCCTTGGTGAGCAAATATTTTTTTTTAAATATAAAAAAAAATCTTACTGACCCCAAACTTTTGAAAGAGAATGTATACAGAGACAGCTATAGCTGATCATGACAAGTAAGGTGTCATATTACAGTTAATACTATATTCTGTGCATGTACAACCTTGGTTATCTCAGGCATTTAAGAGGCAAGAGTAAATTAAATAAAAAAATAAGAAATGTAATTCAAGATTTAAGAGTAAATTTAAATTTATGACTTTTCTTTATTTTGAATAATGTGTAGTGATCAGTCATGCCAAATAAGACCAAGGACATTTTATGAAGGTAAAGCTAAATTTTACGTTGTCTTTAACTATAAGCGATTTTATCCTAGACCTACATTAATTTACATCCTAAACCCATCCCATAATAATTCATTTATAATTCCTCATCTAATAAATAATAAATTCTGCTTCTCACATTCAAGGCACTTCACAATCTTGCTCCTCCATACCTTACTGATCTTCTTCATCTACACCCCTCCTCGCACTCTGAGATCTTCACTCTCACTCTCCCTGGTGTCACCACGTATACGATTACTACCATGGGAGCTAGAACCGTCAGCCATGCGGCCCCTCGTCTATGGAACTCTCTCCCTCTCGAAATTCAGAATAGCAACTTCAAATCCCGTCTTAAGACATATCTTTTTACCAAGGCTTTTCTATGACCTGTTTTTTGTTATGTTTTTTTACTAGCCTGTACTGTAATATACTGTTTCTATGATGTGCGTATGTTTTTAAGTTGTGGTGTAGATCTGTTTTAACTATTGCTTGTTTGCTTGTAAGGTGACCTTGGGTGTTATGAAAGGCACCGTTAAATAAAATGTATTATTATTATTATTTACCTGTGCTTTCCATATGAAAGTAGCCCATCTCATTGCCTGAAATGACACTGTAAATGACATGCCCGTTACTCCCTTCATCTTCATCTTTAGCCATCACATGATGAACCAAAAGTCCCACCTCTGTGTCCTCTGGGACACAAGACATTTCAGTGGAGACAAATGTGGGACTATTGTCGTTGATATCCAACAGAATCGCCTGAGCTATGACTGATGTTTGTTTCCTATCTGTGGGCTCTTCTGCGTTGTCACTGACAGTGACTCTGAATACAATGTTCTTGGTGTGCTCACGGTCCAACTGTCCATTAGTTTTGAGAACTCCAGTGTGAGGGTCGATGTGTAAAGGCAGTCCCTCTATGGCAGGGTCGGGGTCATAGGTCAAAGAATAATAAAGCTCACTGTTAGGCAGACTTCCATCGCCATCATGTGCATTAAACACATACAACGACGTTCCATTGGTAACATCCTCATAAACACCGAACACAACAAAGTTGTCATTACCAGGAAACCAGGGGGTGTGGTCATTGACATCAACAACACTGATAGCCACAAATGCAGTGACATTATACGTAGGAGGGGCTTCTGCACGTACAACCAGGAAGTAGCGCTGTGTGACTTCATAGTCCAGATGTTGTGCCACATAAAGCTCGCCACTAGAGCTTTTGATGCCAAACTGCAAACTACCACCACCCTCGACAATAGAATATCGTAACTGCATATCTGGTGCATTAGAAATCCCAAGTGATCCAACGACAGTTCCCAGTTTTACATCTTCCCCCACAGTGAAGTATTTGAGGCTCTGAAAATCCTTTGAGTTTTGTTGGTCTAAGGCATAAACCTGGAATAAAAAACAAAATTTGTGTAACTATTCTTAAAACATTTACGACAAGACACTACAGGTGAATTAGCTACAGGTGTTTTTTTATGCTATTATTATTTGGACTAATAAACATATACGTGTTTATTTTTATTGCACTTCATCTATATGTGTCTGTAGATGTCAATTAAAATACATATAATTAAAGACGTTTTCTCAAAATGTTTTTTTCTCATGCACTGAGCCAGAAATATCCACTTAATTAGCACTTACATACACCAAACTTTCCAGTACAATACATATCTATATTCTGAAGGTTTTTGCAGAGGGGTTTGTTCATGTATTATTTACCTGATTTATATGACACCTTATTCCTGAAATCCTCATAATTCTATTTCTGTCATGACAACTCTCGGAGGGATTGGCATGGTAATGTACATGACAATGTTAATGTATTTGGTCTTGGCAGAATAGATCTGCTATGCTGCTGCTGCTGCGGCAGAGCAAGTACTGAGACTTGCTACTGCCAATACATCCACTACATGCTGCTGTGAGCATGTAGGGAATACTGCTGCTGCACATATAACACATACGAATAACCCCCATATAGCATACATGAATCACCTCGTAGCAGATCTATACAGGTGGAGCTGGGGAAGGTTTCTGAAGTGCGCTGCTAACTACTACAGCAACAAAAGCCAGGTATTTAAATATTGAGCAGTGAGCTCATTGGCTACTGATACAGGAGAAAACCAATCAGCTGTGCCATGCGATGATGTCATTAGGTCAGATTGAGTTAGACCTATCGGACTGCTCCATCTAGAGTTTCATGCCAGAACTCTGTATTTGTCCTTTATTTAACTCTATTTATCTTTTTAAATAATGCAAATTACTGCATGTTTACCATCTTCAAGAAACAGCTAAAAACACATCTATTCCATCTTTATTTGACCCTCTAGCTCTAGCACTCTCTATTCTAATTCTATTCGATCTATTTGTTGACTTGACCCTCTAACACTAGCTTTCTCTATTCTTTTTCTATTCTATCTACTTGTTTTCTTTTTGTTGTATGTATGTGTATATATATCCTAAATAAAAAAATTCCAAACAGCCTTCTTTTTAAAATATAATTATAATACTGAGGTGTAGAGTGCAAAACTGGCTGAGTAGACACTGCCAGAATAAGCATCTCATCCATTGTGGATTTTGACAAAATTTTATTGGCACAGGAAGTCCTTATTGTGCCAGTTCTCATTCAAATGACTGGATTTCACACATTTCACATTTAAATGATAAATGTGGCTGCACCTTTATTAAGATTGTCCACAGAAAAGACAAATCAATAAGCAAGTCTTCAGCCCTACTTTGACGCACGCACGCACACACACACACATACACAGTGTTGTTATATGCCAGTACCAGCTCCACTAACCTGTATGTGAACAACTGCAGTCTCCTCCAGAGGAAAAAGACCATCGTCTGTGGCAACAACTCTCAGGGTGTAGCGCTTCTGTGGGTTTGAGGAGAACTGTGATGTCACCCTGACATCACCATTACGGTTATCAATGCTAAAGTGGCCCAGCCGATTATCTAAAAATATGAAGAAACATTAGACATCTCATACTAAATCACAATATTTTTCCTTCGAGCAGGGGGATATAAAAACAAATAACCCATGAATTAAAAATAAATTGTCCTCTCCTCATCAGTTTACCTTTCATTGTGAACTTGACAGTTCCATTCTCTCCTGCATCCAGGTCTTTAGCAAACATAGTGATTACAACAGAATTCACTGGAATGCCTGCCCACACCTGCACAAAAAGCCACATAAACAATTTGCAAATTATATATGCATTTGGTTGATGCTATTATCCAAAGTAATTAACAGTGCATTGAAGTTTTTTTTTGTGAATTTTTTTAGTAGCATTACTCCAGTCTTCAGTGTCACGTGATCTTTCAGAAATCATTCTAGTATGCTGATTTGGTGCTCAAGTAACATTTCTTATTATCAATCCTAAATTGTTAATCTATTGTTAAATCCAATGAATTTTGATGGATATAAATTTACAAGAACAGAATTTATTAAAATTATTAAAATAGTTTTTTAAATCGTACAAGTCTTTACTGTCAGTTTAGATCAATTTTATGCACCCATGCTGAATAAAAGCATTGATTTCTTAAAAATAAAAAATAACTTACTGACCTCAGACTTTTGAACAGAGTATACATTTACAATATAAAGACATTGTACTTTCAGAATTATAGAAAAACATCACTGAAAAATATTACTTCTTGTGCTCAATGTACATAAACTCTATAATTAACCTGTTAATTTAATTTAAATAAAATCTACAATTATATTTTCTATTGCTTGTGTTTTCTAGAAAAAGTATTATTATGACCTGTACGTTTAGCTCTTTCGTGGCAGGTAGGTGTGTGAACTGTGGGGGGTTATCGTTGACGTCTGTGACAAGGATGTGAACAGTAGTGGTGGTGTTAAGACGTGGTCGACCCTGATCTGTGGCCATCACCCTCAAAACATGCTGTGCCTGCTCCTCACGATCCAAAGCCACCATGTTTATGATCTCTCCTATAGCCAGAGAAAGAGAGAGAAGACTCAGAAGTGGTGTAGGATTTTTGCTAGGAAATTTCACAAATAATTACAAAGAAATAGCAAGTAAAACACTGAATTAAAGGTGAAATTTTGAAGTAGAAAGACAGAAATAGTATTTTCTTGTAAAACATACTCCAATAATCTGTTTTTACAATATATAACATTTTGTATAATGTAGAACAATATCCATAAAGAAAGGTTAGAAGGTTATTTTATTTATTATGGTTATTTTATCTTGGTTTATTTCAGTTTAGTTTAGTTTACTTTTATTCAAAATACAAAATAATTTTTAATGAATTTTTGGATTGCTTTTTTTGACAAAGCAGTGTATGATACATAGTCTGAACGAAAAACAGCACTAATTTGAAAGTAATTCTGACCTGTTCTGGGGTTGATGCGAAAGTTTTTTCCCTCAGACAGCAGGATGTAGGACAATACTCCATTGTTACGTGAATCTCTGTCTGTAGCTTTTACTGTTCCAATCATCCCATGAGGAGAAGGTCCCTCCTGCAAACTGAAGAAGTACACATCCCTACTGAACACAGGTGCATTGTCATTCTCATCCTGAACCATGACAACCACCATTGCTGTGGCCTCTGTTTTGCCATTTTGTGCCTTTGCACACACACTAAATCTGTAGATGGGTTCAGTTTCATAGTCAAGACTCTGAGATACAAACATCCATCCAGTCTCTGGGTGGATTCTGAATGGTGGGACTCCAGAGAGGGCTTTAAGAGAGTAAGTAATGATAGGGGGCGCTTTGCCAGGGGTCCCTCCATGCTGGGATCTGGCTCTATGGGCACGTACCTGAATCATTCTAGTGTCTTTTGGAGCGCTTTCTCCAATTTCCACTTGATAAACCAAAGTTTCAAAGGCCAGTGTGTCTTCCACAGAGCCTAAGGAATCCATCTCTATCACAAGACGTAATGTAGAGCTCAATGAAGGATGACCCTCATCCTCAGCTATGATGTTGAGCTCGTACCTCTGGCTGGAATCTCCCAAGAGGTCGCCGTTCAGCATGAGAGTCCCAATACGTGGGTGAATGGAAAACAAGTGGCTCTCAGGACGTAAAATATAGTGAATTCTGCCATTAAGGCCGCTGTCAGCATCATGGGCATGTGCAATGAAAACTGGCGTGCCTGGAGGGATGTTATGGGATATGGTGATGTGTTCTGAGGTCTTCTGGAACACAGGAGGGTTGTCATTGACATCAGTGATGGAGATAGTGACCTGAGCACTGCTGTAGATAGGAAGGGTTCCCGTGTGGAACTGTATGTTCAGAATAACATAAGAGAGGGACTCGTGGTCCAGTGGCTGGCCAGTGGTGATGATGCCCGACTGGGAATCAATTGAGAAAAGCCGCTGAGGGTCACCCGAGGATATGATGTATGAGACTAGCTCCACTGAATCTGAAATTACAAGGAAAAAGACCACCAAAATATAATTAATATGACATGAAAAAATAAGATGTGGTATGTTTTTTTCAGTATGTTTTATAAGTAAACACTATTTCAGTCTTACTACTTCAATATTTTACATTTTATTCAATGTGTTACTTGTCATTTGTTTGTAATTATTTTTTACATTTACTAGCAATGTCTGAGTGAAACTTAATAAAATAAATCCTACACAAGTTTTGGTCACACTTTATTTTAAGGTACAATTCTCGCTACTAACAAACCATTAACTACGTCTTTTGCCTTAATAAACTCTAATTTGCTGCTTATTAATAGGTAGCCGTTAAGTTAGGTCTTGGGTAGGATTAGGGATGTAGAATATGGCCATGTAGAATAAATGCTTGATAAGTACTAATAAACAGCCAACATTTTAATAATAGGCATGCTAATAAGCAACTAGTTAATAGTGAGATTTGGTCCCTATACTAAAGTGTTACGACGTTTTTTTCAGTGTACTTTTACCTTTAAAGGTATAGTTTACCCAAAAATGAAAATTATGCCATTAATTACTCATGTTGTTCCAAACCCATACTCTTTTTCCATGCAACACAAAATGAGAGTTTCTGAATAATAATTTTGAACAATTCTCCATTAATTCTTACTTATATTAGAGTTTCATGAAAAAATAACAGTTTGCATTTTTGAAAAATAAAATAAATATTTTTATTCCATGGGTGAACTATTGATTCAAGGATTTTCAGGAATTGAATTTGCAGGTCAAGTATGAAATGATCTTATTGATAGGGTATGTTAAAGAAAATGGCTGAATGTTTTTAATACATCACCTATTAACTGTAACATAAATCTTTGTCAATGTCACACAGACTGTATGCTTATCAATTTAGAACTTAATGACACACTTACCCCTACCATATGTATTAAAAGTGGTATTGTCATTATCCTATTGTTTGACAGTTGAGACTTTGAAACGGCTGGAGAAAACCAAAGCCCCCAGAGATTAAGACACCTGCCCCCCTCTGCAACTCAGAATTTCTGAACCTTCATTTGACTTGAAGAGAGGGTTAATCAGCTAATCTAAACGTTAACCTCAACTGACTGTCTACTGTTGAAGTGCACTCTAAACATTTGTGTGTGCGTGTATGCATGTGCATAAGCCAAAACAAGTGCAAATCACTTAAATAAATCAAAAATGGAATGTTTTAAGCGAGTAATTCAATATATATATTTATAACGCTTAATTTTATGATTCAAACCAGTACATTTTTACTGCAAAACCAAATCATATGTAACTTTTTAGGCATTAAGCACAGATATTATATACTTTGATAACAGCATACTATTATAAAATCAAAATCTAAAATGACCTCAGACTAAGTAGATGTGAATCACTGAGTATGTTAAGAATGTGTGATTAACCCTAATACCTTAATGGGCATAAAATACTGTTCACTAAAAACAATTGATTGTAGACAAGGAAAAACAGACCACAGCAAAGCTCATTATCTATCCTAACAACCGTGCCAACTAAGACTGATATTTAACCCTCTGATCAGCTCATCCCTGACCCGCAAACTGGATTAGCCACTGGGGTAACAATGACTGGAAATAGTAGGTTACTAGTGGAAAAGCAAGATGTAAAACAAAGGATGGATGTATTTTGACACCTTGGACTTTCTTGCAGGGCTTCCAATTGAATTTCATATTTAATTTATTATTGATACTGGAAAAAATAACGAACATATTTTCAATAAATAATAAATATTTTTTAAATTGATCTACACCCATTTCTTGAAATAAATTAAACATGGTTCAATATTATGTCTATTTTCTCTACCTGTTCAAAACTTTACAATAAGATTGTATTTGTTAACATTAGTTAATTAATTCGTTAACATTAACTAACAATGAACAAGATATGTATACAGCATTAGTTAATCTTTGATAATGTTAACTTGTCATTTCACAACATTAAGGGCCAGATTTACTAAACAGGGCAAATTATCGTTAGAGCGTGATTCCATAAAAGCACAGATGGGAGGGGAAAATTCTGCGTGTGATTTACTGACAATGCACACATTAAAGAACACAGACAGATCATTTCCATAATGACCAGTGAAATCTACCAAGAGCAGCACAAATTACTGCCTGCTTTAAGATGTTAAATAATGGCACAAATACCAGTAATTTGACGAGTGCAAAAATGAGTAAATCGCGATGCGTGATTAATTTTAATAATCTCCTCCCATAAATTTTGCGTCTGAAAGGGAAACTCCTACAAATGCATATGCAATAAGACCAGGCACAAAAATAGCAGTGTCCGCACCTTTTCAGCATTAATTCTTCACTGCGCTTCTTAGTAAATCCTGACAGTACTATTTTGCTAAAAGACTGTTTGCGCTGGCACGAGCTGTTAGTAAATCTGTCCCTAACAGTTTTACATTAGGCCTACATTACATTACCTTTTAGTTACTGCATTAATTAACAGAAACTAATAAACAAGATTTGTTTACAGCTTTAATTATGCTTTGTTAATGTTAACTAGTATATCTACAAATTAATTTCTCAACATTAATATCTTAAATTTTTAACATTTGTTAATTCATTAGTTAAAGGGATAGTTCAACCAAAAATCAGAATGGTCATCATTTACTCACCCTGTTCCAAACCTGTATGAGTTTCTTTCTTCTGATGGTATTGAAAAAATGTTGATAACCTATAGCTGTGTCTCATTTAGAAGACTGCGTCCTCCGGAGGTCGAATCCTCTGTAGGTCGCAACCTCTGTAGGATGCGTAACATATACGAAGTGTACTCAACAAAGAATTAAACGAGACGGCCTTCGTAGGACGGACGGAAAAGCAAACCGGTAGTATCGCGTTGATTTGCTAATACATTTAGAGCATCGTTGTGCTCTCACACTACTTAAATGAACGAAAAAAAAAATAAATTTGGAAAGTAATTTGAAAAAAAAAAATGCTTTTACTTGTTTTATTTTGCTCAGTGTTTGAGGAGCTCCAGCGTACATACAACAGACATCTGTTAGAGAAAAAAAGGAGTAGGATATTAAGAACAAAGTTTATCCGTTTTTACTGGAGGCACTTTTAAGTTGAAAAGACACATCTGCGCTTGTGTGTACATCTGCCGTTAATTTTTCAAATTAACGACGGTTTACAGCGACGCAAAGAATTGTGGGTTATCTGTGATACACCTGATGCATGTGTGAAAGAAGGACGCATTCGAAGATCGCATTCGGAGTGTCCTACTTGCTTTTCTGAAATGAGACAGCCTCGATGACGTATGCACCCTTCCAATGAGACCTCCAGAGGACGCAGCCTTCTAAATGAGACACAGCCATTGACTTCCATAGTATCCAAAAAAGGAAGTCAATGGCTACCCAACAATTGTTTGGTTACTAACATTCTTCAAAATATCTGCTTTTGTGTTCAACAGATGAAAGAAATTCATATAGGTTTGGAACAGGATAAGGGTGAGTAAATGATGGCAAATTTTTCATTTTTGTTTGAAACATCCCTCGCCATTTAATGTGAACTAACATGAAAAAAGCAACACTTTAAACCATTAAAGGAATAGTTTAAAAAGAAAACGTACCCACCCTCAGGCCATCATGTAGATGAGTTTGTTTCACATCAGAAATGTAGCATTACAATACTTGCTTCCCAATGGATCCTCTGCAGTGAATGAGCTTGACTCAGTCCATCAATTAATGTCTTGTGAAGTAAAAAGCTGAGTGTTTGTAAGAAAAAAAATTATCAAGGCTTTTTAAATATAAACAGTTGCCTCTGGCCAAAATACCAGTCCATAATCTATTATAGCGCATCCTCCAGTGACAAAGTCCATCCCCCTGTTGTCATCTCACATCAACATCCACTGACTTGTTTGTTTAGTACTGTTTTAGACTGTCTTCACTTGTGAAATCGTGCTTGATCTGTCCAAATTTCACTCCTGATTCAGATGAGATGACTTTTCTCTGGAGAAAGCAATTTATATGAATTAGAAGACTTGTATTTCAGCCAGAAGCAACGATTTAAAGTCAAAAATGTCCTAATGATGAATTTGTTTATTTAACAAATGCTGTTTTTCAAATGGTATTAAGTCATCGCATGATTTGTATTTGGATGACATATTTGCCTCCTTCGAACAATTAATCCAGAGATTTGCTATTCATACTTTTATAGGTATTCACAGTTTAGAAGCTTTGTATCATCGAAATCCAACTGTTTCTCCTGTTGTCCTCATCGATCTCTCATTAATTCTATTCTCGAGCATAGGTGTGGAGTAAAACAGTCCATTAGCAAAGTTTATGGACTACTTAATCTACATAATCTGGCTACCTTAGAAACTTTAAAACAAAAATAAGAAAAAGAAATGGGAGGACCAAATATCAGATGAGGCTTGGCAGGAAGCAATATGGAGAATACATTCTCCATTCTCCATACAAGGTTTCAAATAAGAGATTCTTTACTACTTGCCAACCCTTTCTAACCTTTGTGGAGAACACTGCTGCAGAAGAATAGTACTGAATGTACATTGTCCCTTTTTAAAAAATAAAAAAAAAAAAGGTCTGACTGGTATATAAGGTTGTTTTTTTTTCTTATCTTTTTTCATATTATCTTTTTTTCTGTTTTATTGTTCTATGTTAAATATAAAGAAAAAGATTGGAAGTAAAAAAAAAAGCTGTTTTTCACCTCACAAGGCGTTAACTGATGGACTGGAGTTGTGTGGATTAATGTGATGTTTTTATCAGCTGTTTGAACTCTCACTCTATAACTGCACCCATTCACTGCAGAGGATCCATTGGTGAGCAAGAGATGTAATGCTACATTTCTCAGTTCCGAAGAAGAAACAAACTCATCTACATCTTGAATGGCCTGAGGGTACATTTTCAGCAAATTTTCATTTTTGGATGAACTTTATAGTAGTTATAGTAGTTTATGTTAATTTATACATGTACATTTCTTAACATTCAAGGTACGTGCTCTGTGTTAACATTACTTTACTTAAAAGTTACCAAAGTTTGTGTGTGTGTGTGTGTGTGTGTGAGAATCTCACTGCAAAGTGAAAACCATTTTAAATGTTTGCAGATTCCTTGGTAACATCTTTAATAAAGAATTTATATGCACTTTGTAAACCTTATTGTAAAGTGTGACCTATTTCACATGATGTGTTACAAATGTTTGTAGGTTCTCTAATCTCTACTAATGTTGTTTAACAGAAAAAAACATTTATTAGGGATATTACTAGATCTTATTGTAATCTGTATACATGTGTTGTTCATAATAAGTTGATGTCAACTAATAGGCCGACATTTACTAACGCTAAAAAATTTAGCTATTAATGTTAAGAGATACATTAGTATGTATGTACAGTACAAGGTAACATCAACAAAGATATAATACTGTATAAAAGTGTTGTTCATTGTTAGTTACTGTTAACTAATCCATTAACTAATGTTAACAAAAACAACCTTATTGTAAAGTGTTAACAAATAGGTTTCTTCTTCAACTAAATGAACATAGTGTCACACTATCCAGTCTCAAATAGGGCAACGTGTGAGAGAGTCATAACATTTCTCAGAAAAAGCAAGGGAAACTCACTGGCAGGGGTAACAGCCTGAACCAAACCAACAGAGGAGCCCACAGGTGCATCCTCAGAGATAGAAAAGGTGTAGTGGGCTTTTTGGAAGAGGGCAGGAGGCTGGTCGCTCTGCAAGATGTTCACGGTGATGTTAGCAGGATAAACAGCAGACATGCCTCCTCCATCCTGAGCAGAGACAGACAGCTTCACACTGCTGCTGCGCAGCTGGGAAAGTGAAGCGTTCAGGCAGACAGAACCTGAGGAACACACAAATCCTACATTAACATCATAGAGGACACATGCACAAGGTGTTAGCTATTATTGCCGCGCAGATGTTTGATCAATTAAAAAAGAAGGTTTAACTTTAAGTACATTACAGACTGAAATTTAAGGGTCCTGAAATTAATTATCTTAATGACAATATCTTGATTTGAATGTGTAATAAAAGCTAATTCTTTAACTGCTAGATAACTTAGAAACTTGGTAAGCACAAGGCCATGATTTTATTTTATTTTTTTACTTATACACTATCTCCGTCTCTTTTCAAATATTTTATCACTGATGGTGACATGGTGGATATGTTTGTGGCTAGCTCCACTTTTGACAGATGGTGGGGGGTCTGCTAGATTCTGTCACCTTGATCTAACTTAAAATCCTTAGCATCTGTTGATTTAAACCAGGAGTGGTTAACTTTAAGACATGCGTGCCCCCACTGGTACACAGAAGGGTAATCACTGGCATGCAAACTTCTAAACATTCTTAAGAGATTAATATGTGTGTATTTTATTTGGTTGTTTGTTTTAGAATTTCCTAGAACCTGCATGCCAATAAACAAGAAATAAAATAAAATAAAATTAGTGTTCCACTGATATTTAGTCAAAGATGACATGAGGCGATATTTGGCAACTTTTATTTTGACAGCACTGAGAACCATGCATCTGAGTCAAAATAAGTCATAATAAAAGTAAAAAATAAAGTTTTTCAGTCAAGTTTCAGTCACCCATAAGTTTCATAAGCGCCCATGTTTGAACACAGCTGAGTGGCCAGAGTGTGTGAAAACAACCAGCCTATAATGGTACAAATCAACCCACTCATTTTTTTATAATCCAAATAAATTATAATCAGTCTCTCCAAATGAGCAGTTCCAGATTTCTCCCTATGTACCACCAGAGCAAGACCCTGTCATGGCCAGCCCAATCTCAAAACCTGAACCCCACTGAAAACCTCTGGAAATGTAATCAAGTGGAAGACGGATGGTCACAAGCCATCAAACAAGGCCGAGCTGCCTGAATTTTTGCACCAGGAGTGACATAAAGTCCCCCAAAAGCAATGTGAAAGACTGGAGGAGAACACGCCAAGACACAAGAAAGATGTGAAAATCAGGGTTATTCCACCAAATATTGATTTCTGAACTCTTCCCAAGTTAAAACATTAGTATTGTGTAGTTTAAAAAATGAATATGAACTTGTTTTGTTTTCTTTGCATTATTTGAGGACTGAAAACACTGCATATTTCTTTTTATTTTGACCAGCTGTCATGCCTGCAAATAAATGCTCAAATGTTAATACAAAAGCAATATATATAAATGTTAATAAAAAAGCAATATATATATATATATATATATATAGCAACATCTGAAGGCACATTATGTCAAAAAAGGTAGCAGGTTCTGAGAAAAAGTCACATCAAAAATCTAAACCAATGATACTAAGCAGGAATACTGGAGAAGTGAGTGCATGCAGACACCCTAAGTTCTCTTTCCTACAATGTCCTCTCTCACAAGTAGCTCTGGGAAATGTGATTAATTGCAGTGAATTAGTTTCTCATGTTTTACACATTCATGTTTCAATGTAAAAGGAGGAATATTTATTCAGGCTTCTGAGCACTACTTAAGAGTAACCACACTTAGGGCATACAGTAAAGCATATGCTTTTTCGTCTTTGCCACTGCTGCATTAAAGAGAGAGAGACATATATGTAACAATTAACGGCAGAACAGTGATTGTAATGGGATTATGGAAAAATAAATCACAGCCCTCCAACTTCATTACAGAGTAATCTGATTACTGTAATGCGTCACACCAAACAACACAGCTCAGCAGGAGCTCTATGTGTGCGAACAGTAAAGGACACTGACAGTAACATGTACCATACAAATAATTTTAATAAAAACAGTTATCTGTATTACCTAAACTACTAATGCGATTTTGGTATTTGACATCTATACTGTATTATAGACCATTACTTAAAATAAATTAGGGAAAAGTAAATGTTTATATATCTATGTCATTTTCAATGTACTGTAATTGAAAATTACAGAATTGCTCAAAATATCATGGCATATTGGTACTATATTGGTTCCAGATTAAAAATGAAACATTTTGCCAACATTTAATTTTATGGATCAATTCAGTAACTGGACATTTTCACTGTATGTGGTTTACTTAGCAACAATTGCAACATTTTATAATAAGATAACTGAGTACATCATATAAAGCATAATCACAGATTTCTGTAGACACTCAGCACTGCATGACAGTCCACTTCACACAATCTGCACTCATGTTTAGTCAGGATTTAGAAAGGTGCTGTGTAAATCCACAGGTCCCCTACTGAGATGTGACAAAAGCAATTACTGTATCTGTTACAGAAGACTCTCAGTCTGACCGTCAAGAAAAGCATGCACTATGTTGTCTAAACAAAATATATGAGTTATCTATGCTGTCCTATGGACTAGTATCACACATATCTGACTTGTTCAAAGTTAAATTTGAGCTTGATCTTAACAGTGACAGCACAACAGTTTCCTTCTTTTTAAGTCTTTCTATTTGTGGTTATTTCATTGTAAATAAAAGATTCTTGGAAGTGAACATTGTGTTTTGGCAAAACAGATTTAAGTCCCAGCATGTTACCTGTTGACTGGTCCACAGTGAATAAAGAGGCAGAATCTCCTGGCAGAAGCTCATAGGTGATTTTTCCATTGTTCCCAGAATCCCGGTCAGAAGCAAAAATACTGAGAAGCTCAGTGCCAGGTTGCGCATGGATGCTCACACTCGTGACGTATTTCTCAGGACTAAAAACAGGAGCATTATCATTCACATCCTCCACATTGATGTGAACAAATGTCTGCGAACTGAGCCCATCCTATTCAGAAAGAAAACATAATTACTAGCTTCTTTTTCCATTTAATGTCAATTTCCACAATGCCAGTATTAACAAAACTCACTTGATCTTCAGCTTTAATTGACAGGTCAAAGGTCACAAGGCCAGCTTCATGATCAATATCTTGAGACACACAGATTTCCCCAGTAACAGAGTTGATGTGAACGTAAGGGTGGTCATCCTTGCTGCTAAAGCCATCATAGAGGGAGTACTGCACTGATCCAAACTCAGCATCATCAGCATCTGTGGCAGTGACCTGGACCAGATGGAAATGTATAAATAGAGTAAATCTTATCTAGACCTGCAGCTGATACAATTTCCTTGGCCTCCAGTGCGAGAATTACTCAGAATCCCATGTAATGTTGTGGTCATACCAATGTTTTTGAGGTAAAATATTTATCATATTGCACATTTAACGCCAATAAAATCTATAACTATTCTTGCACAGTTTATACATGAACGGCACCATTCTTCCAAAACTAGGATCCTGTAATCAATCATCTGTGTATTGGGAGCACCAACATGACTGTGCGGGAAAGCATTATCTCATTAACACTGGTTATGGTGTTGGCTCAGCAGAAGGTGTCTCAGATTAACGTTTCCAGATTTACTCTTTTAGACCACTAAAACCTTTTGCGTGGAAAACATACTTGTGAGTACTTTGAGTAATTTGCAGGTGATGAACAACTGTATAAACACAATAACCTTGTTTTCCTCATGACCCTAAGACAATTCACACTGCACCAACAGATGCAGACGGCAAACCTGTTTTTCGACAGGTTTTGTCAGATCGGTGTGTTGGCGTCTGTTGCCATTGGTCAGCGCTTGTCTTAGCTGATTGAACATGATGCGTCTGCATTTGTCGGGTCTTGGAATGTCTGAGAAGTGACGTACTATAATTGGTTGACTGCGTTTGTCTGCATCTGTCGGAGAATTGAATTGGTGTTCAGACTAATTGAAGAGACATCTTTTAAAACAGCTGGAGAAACACATTTTGGTGAATCTCATTTGTACATATCAAATGCGTATGCCCTACTGACATGCATACCTTTTTATAGAAATAGTATGTTTACTATTAATCAAATTGTATGAATTTGGTGTCAAGTTGCTAAAATGTTAAATAGTTGAGTTTTCTGATATCTGATTGTGGCTATGGACAAAAAGAGAGATATCTAAAATATCCCCTGAAGACACAAAATTATCTGAAAATATACAGTACTGTGTAGAAGTGTTTTTTTTTTTTTACAAAAATATTTGTCTAAATTAACTTGACTAATTAATATATTTATATAAACAACTGATATGTTTTGGTGTGGGGTTAGAGTGGACCTTCATGCATACTTTTTTAAATAAAACATTATATGTTTTCTATTAATCAGATTCCTTTTTGTGTTAAAAAGGGAATGTGTCTGAATTTCTTGTATTATTAGGAAATACACCAAAGAACGAAAAATGTGCTTGTCAAGCTATTTCATGGAGTCTTTAAGCTTTACACTAAAGTTTACTATACCATACATATCAAACACATCTAACAAAGTAATGTTTTTGCAATTTGATAAAAAAAAAAAAACAGACGCTTCCTTTCTCTGGGGAACCAAATAGTGTGTATTGATGGAATTGAATTAATAACACATCAAATACAAGTCTTTTTTAAGTAGATGAATTACACAGAGTGGAAAATGTTGCTTAGTTTTTCTAAATCAAATTTTTCAGATGAGTCACTGGAGTAAGATTTTATGTTTTTTAGTGTTCTACATGTTAAGCGGTGGTACTGATTCTTATTATCATCTGTCGTATCTTTAGCAGCACCTTATGATCTAAGCCTTTCTGTCATAAAAAGATATCATACTAACATTTATGAGCCCAGTAGTGGGTGGAAGACTGAGATCTCTGTTCAAAGTCTAAAAGCAACTGTCTGAGATCATGAATTCCATAAACACTCTTTGCACGCAGAGCTGATTGCGGCTATGATCAAAAAGAGAGTTATCTAAAAATATATCCCCTGAAAATATGGCAAAATTTTTATGGACATGGAGTCCTACAACAGATGGCACAGCACCCAGAGCCCTGATCTCGACATCACAGAGTCAGTCTGGGATTATATGAAGAGACAGAAACAATTGAGACTAAAGCCTAAATCCACAGAAGAACTGCTGCCACCTCTCCAAGATGAAAACTTTCTTAAAAACCACACAAGTGTACCTAGTATAGTACTGTTTGTAAAGCAAAGGGTGGTCACACCAAATATTGATGTGATTTGATAGCTACTAAAGTTCATTGATATAACAAAAAACATCCAAAGTATTGTTTTATACATTTATACCTAAGTAATATTACTATAATTTAAAATAACTAATATATTTTAAAAAGTAATTTATTCCTGATGGCAAAGCTGAATTTTTTAGCAGCCATTACTTCAGTTCTCAGGGACACATGACACATGAAATCAATCTAATATCCTAATATTATTATTATAAATGTTAAAAAAGTTTTACAACTTTTGTAACATTTTAAGTCTTTTAATGTCACTTTTGACCAATTTAATGAATCTTAGGGATAAGGGAAAATGGTTCTAAAATATGGTCATGCATTAATATGTGCTTTATAAGTACTACTTAACAGCCAATATGCTATTAATATGCATGCTAAAAAGCAACTAGTTAATACTGAACAGTGTTCCCTAATCTAAAGTGTTTCCAATAAAATATTGAAACTGCCAATGAAACTGCTTGATTTGTCACGCCGAGTGCACTTGTGCCAGGCGACAGTTTCACACACAAGGAGACAAAGCAGTGAGCGGTGTGTTGTGGCTATTTTGCAACACAGCTGTCTTTGTCTCAACAAAAAGTCTTAGTACTGTCTCTGTTTTGAGAGGGAGTGTGTGTGTGTTGTTGTGATAGTAATTGAGTGTTTCTTCTAACCTTGTGATCCCTACATTGATTTATTTGTTGTGCACAGGCTTCATCCACAATAGCTGTATAGTTAGTTAGTTAAAGCGCTTACCAAAAACAAAACATGCCTCACACCTGTCTTGGCCATGTTGCACTGCATTTCTTATTTTTGCTTCTTTGTTTACAACTAGGATAGTTCACCCAAAAATGAAAATTATGTCATCATTTGCACACTCTCATGTCTTTCCAAACCTGTATGACTTTCTATCTTCTTTGAAACATATTGAGAATTTTTTGAGAATGGTCTTTTTTTTTGTCCATAGAATGTAAAAAAAAAAAAAAAACATTCGAAGTTGTCAAACATTATTCAAAGTTTATTGTAGCAGATTTGACAAAACAATACTATTTCAGTCTTTCTACTTTAAAATGTAATGTTTAATTCAATGTGTTACTTAATTAACTGTGAAATTTACTAGCAATTTCTAACATTTTAAATTTACAATACAAGTCAATGGTTACCAAAACTTTTTGGTTACCAACATTGTTAAAATATCTTCTTTTGTGTTTGCAGAAGAAAGAAAAACATGCAGGTTTGGAACAACACGAGGGTTTGTAAATTATGACAGGATTTTCATTTTTGGGTGAACTTTACTACTGACTTAAGCTTTGACTTTTGACTAAGACATTTTTTCTTACAAGACAAAAACATAAATGAATTTGACAAGAGTCAAAGAGTAATAGTGGCATATTATTTTTAAACTGGTTGAGGTACAAATTCATGAAAAGGAGTGTAATAATAATTTTTACCTGTAAGATGCATGTCCCAACAGCTGTGTGCTCTTTGACGGTAACGTTATAGAAGTTTTGTTTGAATATAGGTTTATTGTCATTGACATCTACCACATGGATGGTCACGGTGGCTGTAGAGGACAGAGAGGGGGGACCACCATCCGTAGCCACCACCAAGAACCTCAGCTCTGTCTCTCTCTCATGGTCTAGGCCTGCAGCAGTGGTAATGAGACCTGATGTTGCATTTATATTCAACAACTGCTCCTGCTCTGGCTGCATAATAGAGTAGATGATTCCAGAATCTCCTCCTAGATCTCTGTCTGTGGCCTTGACTCGGAAGAGAGCTGTTCCCTCATGCACATCCTCAGGAACGCTCTCCTCATAGATGTTTTGGTCAAAAACAGGTGGATTGTCATTCACATCTGTGACCTGAACCTGAAATGTTGTTTCACTGCTCAGAGGAGGAGAACCGAAATCTCTGGCTGTCACAGTGAGTTCATACAAGTCCTTTACCTCTCGGTCCAGTGGGCCATCCACACAGAGAACATAAAGAAAATCATCAGTGCATATGAGGGAGAACATCTCATCCCCACCTTGGAGGTGCACATCAATCTTCTTGACATCTCCTAAATCTGGATCTGAGACTGCAATCCTTGCAACATAGTCTCCAGGTCTCGCCCCCTCAGATACTTCAGGTGCTCCGGCCTCATTAAGAAAAAGGATGCTAATATTTGGGTGGTTGTCATTGACATCCAGGACTTTAATACTTACAAATGTGCTGGAGGATTCAGGCTGAATCCCAGAATCCCATGCTGTCACAACAAGCTCAAAAAATGACTGGTTTTCATAGTCCAAAAATTTATTGACACTAATGATACCTGATGAACTATCAATAACGAAAAACTCATTTGGGTCACTTTGACGGCGGTTGATCTTATAGGTGACCCTGCCATTGCTGCCAAGATCTGGGTCTGTCGCAAATACCTGGCAGACAGGTGTCATTAATGTGGTGTTTTCCCATACAGCAGCATGGTACTCTGTCTGATTGAACACAGGCTGGTTGTCATTTTCATCAAGTACAGTAATATGCACTTGCAACTCGCCTGTTTTGGGTGGTAACCCACCATCGAATGCCTCGATTGTGAAACTGTAGAAGCTTGTAATTTCTCTGTCTAATCTTGCTTGCAGAATAAGGTCAAAACTGAACATACCACCTCCACTATTGCGGATCTCAACTTTAAAAAGTTCTCTCATGTCTCCGTCTGTAATTCTGTAGCCCTGGACGCCATAATCACCCTCATCCTGGTCCTGAGCTCCTTCCAACTCAAAACAGGTTCCTGGAGGGCTCAATTCAGACACATTCAACTCTATTGTTTTTACAGGGAATACAGGGGAATGATCATTTACATCCTTCACCTGAATGATTACTTTAATAACTTCTCCTGTTAAAGTGGCGGCCGCGAACTCGTACTTATTTGTGCGCTCTCGATCCAGCACCACGGCGGTGGAGATGATCCCGGTGTCTCCATCGATCTCAAAGTCTCTGAACACATCTGAGTCTCTGCTCTCAGATATAAAGAATCCAGAACTTTGGGTTTTCGCCGGCAGTCCAGCTCTTATATCCCCGACAATAGTTTTTGCAGATAAACCTTCCTCTATGGACAGACTGAGATTGAACACCTGTGCGCAACCGTCCTCACAAAATAAAGTAAATAAGATAAATTGAAGTAAAGTCTGTACGTAAAACTCCATTTTCACATGAAAACATTAGTATAAGTTTGTTGCATTGGTTGTAAAGAGGAAACAAGTCTTCGCACTATCACTTCTGGCTGAAGTTCACTCTCCAAAGCGCGTTTCTTCAGGGTCGAATGTTGCTCCGTGTCTTAACAGCTTTACAGCCATCGCCCCTCCGCTGTGTGTGTGTGTGTGTGTGTGTGTGTGTGTGTGTGTGTAGGTTGAATACAGCATCGCCTATTGAATGAGAGGTGAATGCGGCAAACGAGAAAAAAGTCAGTATGAGCTTTGTTACGTAGTGCAGCACGAGCATCCTGATGAGTCACGTGATGCGAAGTATCTTGAAGCAGGTGAAAAAGACCTTCTGCCAATTGTTTAATTATTATATTATTATATTATATTATATTATATTATATTACATTACATTACATTACATTACATTACATTATATTAGGCTTTATTATGCCTTGTTGCGTCATGCAATACATTATTAGGCAAATAAACTGAAATATGACATCAATTTAGGCATGTCTGGCAACCAACAAATAGGCCTATGTATTTACTATCATTAAAAGTAAGGTGACACTTTGATATGCAAGTTTTTTTGGACACCTCAGTTTTCTTTGCAAACTAATTATATTAAACGTAGGAGACATATGTGTGCCATGGTTGTAGAAATTAATTTCTTTACATCTTGTTTATGTGAACCCATTGAACCATACTGAAACTAAACTACGAGAACTAGAAAAACTATGAGACCTATGAGAAAAGCAATTCTCATCCTGTGGCTCCTCTTAGTGGATAACATTAGTATTACATTGATTTGTGTCTTTGAGCTTGAGCATGACATCTGAAAAATGCTAATGCATTTAACAAGTCCCTATTATGATGACACATAGAAATTTTGTAGAAATTTCACAGTTGTACTGTAGGAATGACTTGGATGAATCACAAGTTGCGGTATCAGAAGCCAGCAATAATCAAACACATTTGGGGGGGGGGGGGGGGGGGGGGGGGGGTTACACGCCGAGCTCGGACCCCTCTCCCCGGTCGAGGGGAGTACCCCGGGCTCGGGAATAATTACCGAGATCGGAGCCCTCTCCTCGGACAGCACGCCAAATATGCATAACCCTTTACTCAGTTTATTATATGTAAGTGTGAACTCGTGAAGCTATTTTAGGGAGGAACAGCAATTCCTCCATAGCCTATAGCAACATTTCATAATCGTGACAAATGGCTTATTTAACAAGCCTAACAGTCTTCGATGTTTATGTTTCTCAATTTTCTTGACTCCAAAGAACAAGTGAAAGACAATATTTGAAGGAACCATATTTCTGCTACTTCTGTTGTAATGATAATGCTGCTCATTTTCAGATCAAAAATAATTAAATTCCAGAATTACACAATTTATTTTCAAGTAGGCTACTGAGTGTTCTCCAGGGTTTACACTTTTTATTACCAATGCATTTACAAGACTTTAGCTGTTTGTGAATACAGAGTTAATAATAATTTTCTACCCAATAAAATATGTTAGAGCTGGACTTAAAATGTAGTACATTTAAGTTTATTATTTTCCATGACTTTTTCAGGTTTACAAATCACACTTTTTTAAATGACCTCATCTGAGTTAAAATTAGAATTTAAGAAATTTGGTGTCAGCTTATATTGACTTTTAGCTGGTTTCGCTTATGTTTTGGCTTGTTTTGTCTTATTGTAAACTATTTCAAAATATTGTGTGACCTGGGAGTTTTGCTGGGACCCCTATGCTTCCTGGCCCTCTGGTTTAGATAATATTGTTGGCATTCATCTGGCATGATCCTATATAAAACTGAGCTCTGTTCTGACTAATCAAATCCTGTCTTTAAGGGAATGTAAACAGATGCTGACCTCACCTCACTGTGAAAATTCCTCTTCACCTCCACCTCCACCTCCACCTGCATTCTTATTTGCTTTTTATTGTAGTTTACTATGCTTTTTAAGCAAATATCTCTATGAAGCCACTGTTTTTCCCAATAACTGGATTAAAATGATCAAAACATGCTACTTAATATTTTAATTTAAATATTAAAAAGTTTTTATTCATTAACTGTGAAAGTAGCCTATATATGGAAGATGCTGTTCAATTTTCATTAGCAGACCAGGGATTTGGAAAACAGGTTTATTATCCCTTTGCTAATATAGATAGATATCAATTGCTTTGTAAAAAAACAACAACTACAAAGATAAAAAATCGTCCTTAATTAAATTAGTATTATAATCAAGGACTATCAAAGCTAACCAGTGTTTACATTTCTTCTGAGTCTTGCAGGGTTGCCAGGTTTTCACAACATAACCCGCTCAATTACTACTCAAAACTAGCCAGAGGAGTCCCCCGGTAAAAATCGCGTTCCGCGGGGTAAAATACACGTTTTTGGCGGGGTTCCCCTGGTAAAATTCGCATTTTAGGGGATAAATATCACGTTATTGGGGTCACTTAAACCCGCGGACATGAAAAACAACCCTCGGCGACAATGTTAAAGTAAGTTAGCCCAATTCCGCGGACTTGGCAACACTGGAGTTAAGCGGACTTCTCGCGTCTTTCTGAAGTAACGCTCTACCGGAAGACGCTTAGTCGCAGACTGGAGTATGCACAAATTGTGGAGTAATAGAAAATGTAAAACACATACTTTTAGATTATACACAATACACCAGAGAAAGGGAAAATATGAAGAGAGCGGTAAAGAAAGACTTAACAATGGAAAATTTATTGAGTATAAAAAGCACACAGTCTACAGTTAGGGCGGTTATAACTTTTCTTAAAGAAACCCAACTAGCAAGTAGAATTTAGTAATTTTTTTTTTTTTTTTTTTTGAATGATGACATCCCAATGTGATCACACCTCAGCCCAGTAGATGGCGGTAATGCACAATGATTGCAAGCTGCCAATAAAATTTACAGAAGAAGAAGAAGAAGACGCTTAGTCGCGCCCGGAAGTCTTGTTTTTTTTTCACGTCCGGTTCAGATTGTGATTGTTTGGTGTGTGGTGAAGCTTTAAGTTTTGTTTTTAGTTTGACCGCCGTGTCCGTTTTTTAAGAAAACAGCAAACATGACTGAGGTAAACTGGGGCTTTTGTTTCATTTGCGAATGTTTCAGATTGATAGTCTAGCCACATAGTTCCGTGTTTGTGCATGAATGCGGCGTGCTGTATTTCTACACATGTGTGGTCATCTGGATATGTGTATCTCCAGCTTCTAATAGCTTATAAGTTGTTATTTTTGCCTGACTGACCCGGTCGCCTCATTGAATTTCGGTGTTTTATTCCTACAGGAAGTGCAGAAGCACTCTGTCCACACGCTTGTGTTTCGTTCTTTGAAAAGGACGCATGATATGTTTGTATCAGATCATGCTAAACAAGTAGCGCTGGACGAACAGAGGTAAATACTCCACCCTGTTGCTCTCAGTCATATAATACTGCAAATCTGGCATGTTGGTGATACGATGTAACCAACGAACATTATTGGTTTTGTGCAGGTAACTTAACAGGATAATAGCTGAAAGACTTAAATTTTACATTTGAACATTTTACAAGTCTGTTCTTTATGAAAAACCTGTAATTATTGTTTGTGAGGCTGTATATCAAGCTAAATGGCTCGTTAATACTACCTATGTCTTGCTACTTTATCTTTAGCAACAAGATGAAGATGACTGTGAAGATGAGAGCAGAATACAAACCTGTGTTACACATGCCTGTGTTGAAAGAGGGCAGAGACAGAGGGCCACTCCACGCCTCTGACCCATATGGCCAGCTGGGATACCCACTGCCTGGTATAATGTGACCTATTTCTTTTTGGAATTGATTTGCACAAACTGAACTCTTGGTCCTTTGTGTTTTATTATATTAATGTTCTTAGGGACTAAACATCTCAAAAACGTTATCAGTGTAACTAGCAACATTGACTTTTTTGACTTTTCAGTTTGCTGTAATTGTTGGACTTAATTTATGCAGATGCTGGTCCAGATTACTTAGTGACAGGAACTCATCCGTATCCATCAGCTCCAGGTAAGTCTGT
The DNA here is from genome assembly GCA_027422415.1 of Schizothorax lantsangensis. NCBI lineage: Eukaryota > Metazoa > Chordata > Actinopteri > Cypriniformes > Cyprinidae > Schizothorax > Schizothorax lantsangensis. Next base: position 18,535,777 of record CM049841.1, read on the forward strand.
TTAAGACTGAAAACCTAGATGCTGAACATTTAAGTTGATTGCACAGAACTGTATTTTCCAAAGAGGCCTAATCATTTATTTTCTAATGTTTTTAGGAGTTGCCCTCACTGCAGATACACAGATACAGAAGATGCCCAGTGAAGCAGGTGTTCACTCAATGGCTCTGGCCCTTCCTCCCTCTCAAGCAAGGTGATAAACTAAATACCAATACTTCAGATCTGATTTAGTGCTGCACAATTTTGGGCCAAATTCTAGCTTCAGGTTTGCAGTGCTTGTTTGTATGGCTGCACAAATTGACCCAAATGTATGTTATAAGCGACTCAAATGCAAAGATGAGCTTGTTTGCATTTACTGTGAACCAAGTTACTTTGAGACATTGAAAATGCCATCTCATGAGCTGCTTGCATATAAAAGAACAGCTCTTCACCCTAAAACACCCAGTGCATATAAGCTACTTATTTAATTAAATCAGTGTTTGCAATTTGAAAATCACACTAAGCCATATCTTGATTTGGTTCCAATATAGACCCTTTTTCTGTTAGTAAACATTGTGACGTTTTTCTGTGGGCGGAGCTTAGGTGGAGGCAGAAAGATTCCTCTGACTGCTTCACTAACGCTAGCTATGAAGTCTGTTTAGCTTGTTTTTTTTAACAATAACTGGATAAATTCCGATTTAACCTGCATATGTAAGGTCACTCACTGTCCGGGACCACGATTGTTATTTGAAAATGTTAACTTTAACGGACGAAACCAGATTGGCCGACCCGCACACGCTTTTACTCAAAGGATGGACGATCTGACAGGATTCCCTCCGGTTGAGTGACTCACATCTAACGTGTATAGTAAAGACAAACTCACCGTGTCTATCTAGTCATGACGTATAGATGTATATATATTTCGTTTTCAGCAGGCAACTATTTGTACAGCTACATTATTATTCCAGCCACAATTAATCACAACAATGTATATACAATTACATATGATTAAGCATATAAATCGTCAGTTTGTTGTTTTGCACACAGACATTTCATACATGACATAGTGAGATGTATAAAAAAATCTTTAGACGCACCCATAACAACAAAAGACAATACTTTATTTAACCTTTTCTGATAAGTGTGCGCTTCAAAGGTGAGCATTTTTGACAATAGTTTCTGTCCAGTCCGCTTGTTTAACCACAGCTGTCGTCGTTTTTTTTGTCTGGCAGTGGCATCAGGTATGCCTTAAAATTTCAAATTGGAGCCTCTACTACATCGATTCTGGCACCCAACATCACAAGAAGATGATATTTTAAGCTCCTTGTGTAGACGAATCTGCGCTGGTTTGAATGGGCCGCCTCCAGTTTTCGCTTTGTTTTGCCTCCAGCTAGCGCTGTGACGTAATTGTGATGTCGGCCCTAAAAGGGTCTATAAAAATGTAAACAAGATGTTTCAGTTCCTGTCTACAGCCTTAAACTGACTAACTTGTCGTATGTGGATAATTCAAGATGCATATATCTTATTGAATCAACACGAAAATTTCTTCACGGGTGCTTTAGTCTTTGCACTGCAAAAATTTTGGATCATGCTCTACTCCTGAATGTAATGTTGTTCACCTGTGATTAGATTCTGATACTAATTTAAATGTAAATTAGGTTTTTGAGATGTTTTATTCCTTGCTTTGTAGGCAAGAAGCCAGTCGAACTGCAGCCAGTGTGGCAGATATCCACAGACATGCAGGAGGTGCAGAGAGATCTCAACCCCCACAACACGCGCTGGTGAGCATCAGCTTTTATTTTATATCAATGATTAAATTGAATCGTTTTAGATTTAGTTGCTTGTTCTTAGAATGTAATGTCAATTCAAATATGACTGCTCTTAACCCATGTGTATTTTAGTAGGCTACCTTAAACTGAAATAATGATTTTGTACTTCTGTGTGTAGATGGTTGCACATTTTTTTCAAAGATGAAGTTCATAGCATAAATTTGTTTTTTTTGCCTTGTAGTCTCTCATGGAAGGAGGCACAAAGACTTCTGCACTGGTGCCAAGAAAGGCTCCTACCATGCCTAAACCTCAGTGGCATCCACCATGGAAACTGTACAGAGTGAGTACTCTGTCTTCCTCCAGGAGATATTCAGCATGTTTATTTTATTCCTGAGTACTTGTGAATAGAAACTTTCATTGTTTTTCATTTGTTGTATGTTTGGAAAGCATGTGTAATGGTTTCATTTTAAAAGCCATTATGATACAGACAAAAAAGGGCAGTTTACAATGATGGAGTTTCATTGGATATGATGATGTTCTTTGGGTCTGTCTCTCAGGTTATTAGTGGCCATCTAGGCTGGGTCAGATCTATAGCAGTGGAGCCTGGAAACCAGTGGTTTGTGACTGGATCGGCAGACAGAACTATAAAGGTGATCTATCTGACTTCAAATTAATCGGAAGAAAACGAAATGACAATGGTTTAGTGTGATTATCATATTACAAAGACTGTTGTTTAATATATATATATATATAGTTCACACTAAGCCATATCATAAATTATGTAGTAATATATATCCGTCCGTCCATCCGTTTATTGTCTGTCTATCTGTCTGTCTGTCTGCATATTATCTATACAGATCTATTTATTTATTTGTATATGTGTGTGTATACGGTATATGAAGTGCCGAATTGTTCAGCCCTACAAACAAGTACAGCAAACCTAGAGTTTTTTTTTTTATTAGAAAAATCAGTTACATTTTTTTTCCCCCACAACATGGAGCTCTAGTTAATATTATTATTAACTTGTATAGAATGTTATGGATCAGGAATAGTGTTAAGCTTTTGTTCTGTAATGCTAGATCTGGGATCTTGCCAGCGGTAAGCTGAAGTTGTCTCTAACGGGTCACATCAGCACGGTGAGAGGGGTGGCTGTCAGCACACGCAGCCCTTACCTCTTCTCCTGCGGGGAGGACAAGCAGGTTAAATGCTGGGATCTAGAGTATAACAAGGTAGAAACTATACAAACGAAAACAACGTGCATTCAGTCTAAACTTTACTTGCAGGATACAGGCATGGATACATTTTTCAGATTTCTGTGTTGTCTGCAGGTTATTAGGCACTATCACGGTCATCTGAGTGCAGTGTATGGCCTTGACCTTCATCCTACCATTGATGTACTGATGACCTGTAGTCGAGATGCCACAGCGAGAGTAAGATAGCAGTCCTGACACAGCTGATTGACAGTGAACCTACTGTACAAAAGTACTAATGTATATTGTCTGTGTGTGGTAGGTTTGGGACATCAGGACCAAGGCAAATGTCCACACCCTTTCTGGACACACCAACACAGTGGCTACAGTCAAATGTCAAAGTGCTGAGCCACAGGTTGTTACAGGTATGCATCCATCTTTTATTTTTTATTTTTTTATTCTGCCTTCTTAACAGATGCTGCTGCTACATTTCTAAAGGAAATACCTTGTGTTTTTTCTGTTATGTTCATGTTTAGTGTGCTTTATATTTCTTCTACAGGAAGTCATGACACCACCATAAGACTCTGGGATCTGGTTGCTGGCAAAACAAGAGCCACGCTGACAAACCACAAGAAGTCTGTCAGAGCATTGGTGCTCCATCCCAGACAGTAGGTTGCTTATGTGTAACGTGATTTTAAGTGAACAAAAAGTAATTTTGTAAGAAACATGGTAAACTAATATAAATATAGTTGTAAACAGTATAAAGCAATTTAAGTTGTAAATTACAGCTCTATGAAATCCAATTCCCAGTTGGTGCCACATTCTGTTTCCATTTGTCTTTTTTTTTTTTTTTTTTTTTTTTTTTTTATTATTATTTTTTGGATGCCGTCTTTAATGGTTTGATTAAATTTATTCATAAAAAATTATTATAACAATTTTAGCCATAATTTAATTTTTTTCCCATATCACAAAAATCATAGGTCTCAAATAAAATAAAACACTGTTACAGATTGTTGCTTGTCTCATACACTAAATTCCAGCTCCATAAATCTGATTCAAGTCATATTCAAGTCATATTTTCCTTACGTACCCCTCTCTTTAATAGGTACACCTTTGCCTCTGGTTCTCCAGACAACATTAAGCAGTGGAAATGTCCTGATGGGAACTTCATCCAAAATCTTTCAGGACACAATGCTATTATCAACACACTGGCTGTCAATTCAGATGGAGTTCTGGTGTCAGGAGGTGAAATACTCCTTCACTCTTTTTGTTTCAAAGCCAGTCCTGCTAAAAATCTGTTGTATATAAACACTGTTGAATTTTGTCTTTACATTTGTTCCCCTTTTTTTCTTGATACCTTCTGTTACATACCAATGTTGCATCTGTTCTTGGTTATCCTTTTTCACGTCAGCTGATAACGGCACTATTCACATGTGGGACTGGAGGACTGGCTACAACTTCCAGAGGATTCATGCAGCAGTGCAGCCCGGTTCTCTGGACAGCGAGTCTGGGATCTTTGCGTGTGTGTTCGATCAGTCTGAGAGTCGGCTCATAACAGCAGAGGCTGACAAAACCATTAAGGTCTACAAAGAGGACGACACAGCTGTAAGTTCTTGGTTTATTATTAATTCTCACTCTACTCAAATTTCATTATTGATAATAATAATAAAATCAATTTGTTGAATATTCATAATGGGAAAAGTTTATCAGATGGAAAAGAATTGCCTTGATGTTCTGCTGTAAACTCTCTAAATTAAGTTTTTTCTTAAAGGTTTTCAAATATTTAATAGACTATTTTTTCTTTATTTATTTTTTTCTTTCAGACTGAAGAATCCCACCCGGTTAATTGGAAACCTGAGATTCTGAAGAGAAAAAGATTTTAATTTTTCTGTGTTTTTTCTGTATTTGTAACTTTTCATTTTGTTACATTTTAGTAAGCTGATTTCTAACAGTTTCTGCTTAAGGCATAAACGTAAACAGTACATTCACAATTTAAGTGAAGTCAGGAGACTTTAGATCAGATGAGACATTTAGCTTTGTTCTACCCATTTAAAAAAAAAAAAAAAAAAAAGAACATTGCTGTTGTATACATTTCTTGTATACACTTTCTTCCCTGTCTACTCTAAACAGCATAAGCAGGTCTGTGTGACCAGGCCTGCCAATTATTCATTCTGAAAAGCAAGAAATCCTACAGTGTAATTGCAATGTCAAAAGTTATTTTTCACATCTGATCACTATTGCTGCTCTATCAGAGATGCAAACAAAACAACTTTGTAAATATTTGCAAACGATGGCGGTTTGTTTTGCCAAGTTTAAATAAACTGAGCAGTTGACAAATTCGTAACTTGACTTTTTTGACAATTTACAACAAATCCCTATGAATTAATAAAAAACTGTCTGTACCATAGATTTTGTCTTGAAAATTGTATTATGTTTCCTGACATAATTTGTAAAATAATAGAAACTTGGTTTAAAAAAACATGGGTTTTCATCATATTGAACTAGTCATCATTTCATGAAAATCATATATTTAAGAACAGGGAGTGCAAGCCAAAAAAAAAAAAAAAAGTACAACAGCTCCTTTACAGCGCTCATTCACCAAAGTGTAAGTTTATTTTAAATATATAGTCTGATTAGTTCAAGAATGTACTGTGGAAAAAATATACACATACAGGTTTTGTTCCACAGTGTTGTGTGTATATATGCTGTATTGTTTCTTGGGTGGCTACATATGGCTGCCAACCTGGGGCTCCAGAAATATGATTGGGAACAACTGGATTAGTTGAAAATGTGTGCTGTAGCTAAAGAAATCTCTGTCAGTTAACGTTACAGAAAACATCCTTGTTTGTATGTTAAAAGTGGATAACTTGCATTACTACATTTACATTTGTTAAATAGTCTGTCAGAACATCAAGGGAGCTGCCAAAAATGTATTGGGGTTTCATGACCCTTTAAATTTCAAAGATTTAGCTCAACAGAGAAATGTGTGCCATCATTTTGAGTAGCCTATACATTTTCATGCAGAATTTGTTAAATAAATTATCTATAAAATATGTTACAGGAACTTGAAGAGTTGCAGGAAAAATAAGGGACAGTAGCATGTTACTGTGTTCAGAGGACCAAATGTGTGTGGTCATGCAGACAAGCTGATGTAAAAATAGAGTTGTGCATTAAGTGATGCAGAATAATTTCAGACTAACAAAAATGTAGCAAGTCTGTGTTGGCTGAATATATTTAGCAGCTTCTACAGTTAAAGATAAAACTTAAAGCACTCTTTTTGATATGTCCTTTTTAAGACAACGTTTAAAAAAGTGTTTTTTTTAATTAAATCTAAAAATATTTTAAAATATTTAATGCATTATTTAATTATTATACCATTAATAATTAACTTTGTAGTTTAAATGACATTATACTTTGTGACTTCCTTATACTTCATACTTCAGTACAGTAAAATAACTCAAATGTTATATTAGTTATTTTATAGTAAATCCAAAAGCACTAGGGAGTGGAAATGGCAACAGAGCTAATGAGTGATCCTCTGCTGCCATCTACTGGTAATAATAGTGATTTAATGTCATTTTCATTTTAAAAGTCTTTGTTTTCCACCAGGAGACAATTTTTTGGCACTTTGTTTTTCATGTCATTTTCACGAATGAAAAGTTAATTTTTAAAGTGAATTTTACTGCACAACTGCAGAGTTAAAAAAAATAACGGCTTTGTTTCTTTGTCAACTTTTCCACTCATGCTGAGTTTGCATCCTTGAAGACTGCAGTACTTTGATCATAAAACTGATGTTTTTTTCCACACTTAACCACCAAAGCTGCAACAGCATTTCACGAGTTTGTGTGCCCATATACAGGTGCATCTCAATAAATTAGAATGTCGTGAAAAAGTTCATTTTTTTTCTTGTAAGTTATTTCAAAAAGTGAAACTTTCATATATTTTAGATTCATTACATGTAAAGTAAAACATTTCAAAAAGTTGTTTTGTTTTAATTTTGATGATTAGAGCTTACAGCTCATCAAAGTCAAAAATCAGTATCTCAAAATATTAGAATATTTACATTTGAGTTTCAATTAATGACCAACCCTACAGTATAAATTCCGGGTATCTCTTGTTCTTTGAAACCACAATAATGGGGAAGACTGCTGACTTGGCAATGATCCAGAAGACGAAGACGCCCTCCACAAAGAGGGTAAGTCACAGAGGGTCATTACTGAAAGGTGTGGCTGTTTACAGAGTGCTGTATCAAAGCATATTAAATGCAAAGTTGACTGGAAGGAAGAATTTGGGTAGGAAAAGGTGCACAAGCAATAGGGATGACTGCAAGCTTGAGAATACTGTCAAGCAAAGCTGAATCAAACACTTGTGAGAGCTTCACAAGGAGTGGACTGAAGCTGGAGTCAGTGCATCAAGAGTCACCACGCTCAGACGTCTTCAGGAAAAGGGCTACCAAGCCACTTCTGAAACAGAGACAATGTCAGAAGCGTCTTACCTGGGCTGTGGAGAAAAAGAACTCAGTGGTCTCAAGTCCTCTTTTCAGATGAAAGTAAATTTTTCATTTCATTTGGAAACAAGGTCCCAGAGTCTGGAGGAAGAGTGGAGAGGCACAGAATCCATGTTGCTTGAAGTCCAGTGTGAAGTTTCCACAGTCAGTGATGATTTGGGCTGCCATGTCATCTGCTGGTGTTGGTCCACTGTGTTTTCTGAAGTCCACAGTCAACGCAGCCATCTACCAGGAAATTTTAGAGCACTTCATGCTTCCTTCTGCTGATAAGCTTTATGGAGATGCTGATTTCATTTTCCAGCAGGACTTGGCACCTGCCCACACTGCCAAAGGTACCAAAAGCTGGTTCAATGACCATGGTGTTACTGTGCTTGATTGGCCAGCAAACACGCCTGACCTGAACCCCATAGAGAATCTATGGGGTATTGTCAAGAGGAAGATGAAAGACACCAGACCCAACAATGCAAATGACCTGAAGGCCTCTATCAAAGCAACCTGGGCTTCCATACCACCTCAGCAGTGCCACAAACTGATCACCTCCATGCCACGCCGAATTGAGGCAGTAATTAAAGCAAAAGGAGCCCCTACCAAGTATTGAGTACATATACAGTAAATGAACATACTTTCCTGAAGGCCAACAATTCACTAAATTTTTTTTTTTATTATTGGTCTTATGAAGTATTCTAATTTGTTGAGATAGTGAATTTGTCGGTTTTTGTTAAATGTGAGCCTAAATCATCACAATTAAAAGAACCAAAGACTTAAACTACTTCAGTCTGTGTGCATTGAATTTATTTAATACACGAGTTTCACAATGAGTTGAATTACTGAAATAAATGAACTTTTCCACGACATTCTAACTTATTGAGATGCACCTGTAATCTTAGCATTAGTGGTAAACAGGTTTGGCTTGATGTCTGCAATGGAGGGCTCAGAGAGACCATTCTACTCGAGCTCCAATAGCCCCCTATAGACAGAAAGAAAAATAAATAATTAAATATGCATAAAAGGAGGAGATGGGGAGGAGGAGGGATGCCGAAAGAACTAACGACGGAAGTGGTAAGAGGCTGTCTTTTATACTTGGATATTAATTGGAAGATTATATGAGCGAACTCCTCCCGAAATTACGTTAATAACTTCACTTTGCAGGGACATGCTATTCCATCTGGTTTGCACTTAGTGGGGCCATCATTTGTTTTCCAACAGGACATGACCCCTAACATATCTCTAGGTTATGTAAGAGCTATTTGTTCTAGAAGGAGAGCGATGGAGTGCAGCATCAGATGACCTGGCCTCCACAATCACCCGATCTAAATCCAGTTGAGATTGTTTGGGATGAGTTGGACCAGAGAGTGAAGGAAAAGCAGCCAACAAGTACTCAACACCTCAGGGAACTCCTTCAAGATTGTTGGAAAACCATTCCAGGTGACTTCCTCATGAGGCTGACTGAGAGAATGCCAAGAGTGTGCAAACTGTCATCAAAGAAAAAGGTGGCTATACTTTGAAGAATTGAAAATATAAAACATATTCTGGGTTATTTAGCACAAATTTGTTGACTACATAATTCCGTATTTGGTCTGTCATAATTTTAATACCTTCAGTATTAACATACAGGTTGAAAACAATAATAATTAAAAAAAACATTGAATAAGAAGGTGTGTCTAAACTGGTAGTGTATGTCTACCTCACTCCTATTCTCATGAAGTGCTTTGAACGGCTAGTCATGCAACACATCAAGTCTGTCCTCCCCCCTCCCTGGACCCCTTCCAGTTTGCATATAGGTCCAATCGCTCGACCGATGATGCCATCGCCACTGCCCTCCACCCAGCCCTCACACACCTGGACAAAACGGACACGTATGTCAGATTGCTGTTCATAGACTTCAGTTCAGCATTCAACACAATCATCCCTCAACAGCTCATTCATAAACTGGTCCAGCTGGGGCTCAACACCTCTCTGTGCAACTGGCTGTTGGACTTCCTGACCGGGAGACCTCAGGCAGTACGGGTCGGCAGTAACACATCCAGCACCATCACACTGAACACAGGGGCCCCCCAAGGATGTGTGCTGAGCCCCCTCCTCTTCACTCTGCTGACCCACGACTGCACACCGTCACACAACTCCAACCTCTTCATTAAATTTGCGGATGACACGACTGTGGTGGGTCTCATCAGCAACAGAGATGAGTTCAAACTACAGGAGCGAGGTGAGCCGCCTGGCCAGGTGGTGCAGTGACAACAATCTCTCTCTGAATGTGGAGAAGACGAAGGAGATTGTCGTTGACTTCAGGAGAGTGCACTCTCTGCATGCTCCTCTGACCATCAATGGTGCGACCGTGGAGAGAGTGAGCAGCACCAAGTTCCTGGGTGTACACATCACAGAGGACCTCTCCTGGACCAACAACACTGCAGCACTAGCCAAGAAAGCACAACAGCGTCTCTACTTCCTCCGCAAACTAAGAAGAGCCAGAGCCCCGGCCCCCATCATGTGCACCTTCTACAGAGGGACCATCGAGAGCTTTCTAACTAGCTGCATCACTGTGTGGTATGGCGCCTGCAACGCGTCCTGCCGCAAGTCCCTTCAACGGATAGTGAGAGCAGCTGAGAAGATCGTTGGTGTCTCTCTCCCCTCCCTCCAGGACATTTACAGCACCCGTCTCACCCGCAAAGCCCTCTGCATTGCAGGTGATCCCACCCACCCGACACACAACTTGTTCAGTCTGCTGCCATCAGGGAGGAGACTGCGGAGTCTCCAAGCCAGGACCAACAGACTGAAAGACAGCTTCATCCACCAGGCTGTCAGGAAGCTGAACTCCCTCCCATCCTTGCCCCCCCTCCCCTCTCTTACCCCACGCACCACTGAACTCTGACCCCCCCCCCCCCCATGTAATATGTACAGTAAGATACTGTAAAATGTATATACAGTATTTTACTGTAAACTGCGAAGGATTATGGGAAAATATATGGTCACTACAGTAAACTACTGTAAATTTACAGTAGTGAACTTGCCCGCGAAAAACTGACCAATGGCAAGGGAGATTTATTTTGTTTGCTGTTTGGTGGAAGAAGCAAAGGACAAAAGAGTGATTCATTCCCTGGGAATCAAACAGGCGCTAGGGGTGGGCTAAGGGTGCTGAAGCCCCGAATGTTTTTATTACCATGTCTTGTGCGCCTCAAGATTGAGTTTTCATGCACATTAAAATTATTTCTATTAAATCAGCACTTAAACAGCAAAATGCAGCTGCTTCAGGTATCTTTAATTTACTGTAGCCTATAAATTCATAATACCAGATACCCCCATCTGACAAAATTAGATTACTGTTATTGTATAGCAACAAATATAGATTTTTAATCATGGTATTATAAGCAAAGATTTTCTTGGACACACACATTTAGAATGACTAGATTATATGAACAGATTGGTTAGCATTTAGTATGGTCTGTGGCAGACTTTACTAAGTGTCAGGGCAACAAAATTCAATAAACAAGAAGTTAATATTAAGTGATTTAAATCGTGAAGAAAATATTGTCTTTTTGCTCTATTTCACAAAAATGGTTCTAAACAAAGCCATGTTGTGCGTCTCTGCACACAACAGTGTTTTATTACTGAAAGAATTTACCTTTTTGAATGCCTTGAATCAGTGATTCACTGATCCATTCATAAAAACAGTTCCTGAATGAATCAGCAGTTTTTAATGAATTGATTGAATAAATGACTCAATGGCTCAGTCATTAAGACAGTGGCTTGCTGCCACCTACTGGTAATTTTAGTCTCACTTTTAAAAGTATCATTCTATTTTTTTTTCTATCATTAGTACATATTTTTGTGTAAAAAAAAAACTTGTGTATATATTTAAAACATTAATTTCATAATATTATTTATGCAATTTGTAAGTGCAAATTATAAATAATTATACTTGTCGCTTTAAAGAAAATTAAGCCACTTATGCCAAGTTCACACTGCACGATTTTAGCCCGATTTTTCACTCGCCGACAGGTTTTGATAAATCGCCGACAAATGTGAATTATCAAAGACGCGATCTGACCGAATCTGACAATCCTGCTGTGTGAATGAGTTCTGACTGAAAAATACATCGGCGATGACCTACAGCCAATGAGAGAGCAAGATACAGGGCAGAGGGAAGTTCGAGGAGGACTTTTTCTATATTATTATTATTATTATACAAAGCGATTAGCCCTTTACAAACAACGTGCCTACATTTTTGCATTAGAATATACAGAACAGGTAGGCTACATGAAGATGAAGAAGGGGCTTTTTCCTGTAAATAATATTATTCTATAAAGGACAAAACATTTATTGCATTTTTCTTTTTCATCACTTTGAGGGCTTTTATAGGCTATAAGAAATAAACTCATTATAAAATGCACAAAACGGTGGTATCACTTTCAAGTAGGCTACTTAGATTTGTGTAAATAAAATTTTTCCCAGCAGAAGTATGTTTGTTAAACAAGTCATCTTTGTTAATTATTGCGTGTTCGGGGAGGACTTATAGACCATAATATCAGTGATCTTGCATTATAATCTTATCACTTCTCGTGTGTTTGGCTGTAGTTTGGGCTGCGCTGAACCCAGCGGCCGGCGCAGGGCATGCCGCGTCCTGTGTGAAAGGGCTTTAAGGCTCGTTAGCTCTCGGCCTGCTTTAAATTAGACACAGAGATGTAGTGCGGTAAGATCGCATTTATTTGAATTAGCGAGAGAGAGAGGGATTAAAGTTGCGTGTGTGAACTTGCGTCTGCGCGTCTCTCTCTTCAAGCAATGAGGCTTAGTTACTTCAAAAACAGCGATTTACCCACTCAATGCAGAGAAATATAACGTTACGAGTCAGCCTATCGAAGCTATTTACACACCCGTCAAAAAACAAGTCACTGATATTAAATGCTGTTGAATGTTTTGTTTGCACTTTATCAGAACTACCTCTTATCTACTGAATAGCAAGATGTTAAACTTGTGTTTAAAGAAAACTTATCAAAAAGGTGTCTCACAATTGTATGTTTAATGTTGTTACATTTTCACTGTTTACAATGGCAGGGCTTGCCATCTTATCTTTTTGGCTTGTTGTTTCTGATTGCACTTTAACCCCAAGGGAGAAATCCAGATCAAACCCCAAAAGGGAAAATCAAAACAAAACAAAAACTTGTTTTGAACAATTTCTTTGTCATCTGCAGATTGATTTTAAGTAGGGGGGAAAAAAATCGATTTAAATCGTAAATCGGATTTTTTATGAAAATATCGGGGATTTTTTGGGGGGGCCATATCGCCCAGCCCTAATATATATATATATATATGGGGTGGCAAGGTACACAGATGGTTTGGTACGTACCTCGGTTCGGGGGTCACCGTTCGATACAATTACAAAAAGAAATCTACTATGCTCGGTTTCTTTTCATTTATTTTGAACAGACAATAGTGCAAATAAAAAAAAAAAATCCATCTAGATGTGAAAATACTACATATTATTACATGTTATATATATATAAATCCGTTTTGTTTTCACAAATAAAACCAGACCTTTATACAGTGATTATTAATAAGACAATAAGTGTTTAAAGTTGATTCTGCTGGTATAAGGAAACAGTTGAAGTGATCGCGTCACACACACACACACACACACACACACACACACACACACACACACACACACACACGCACACACACAATTCAGCTTTGATCACAGAAATAAATTATATTTTACTATATATTCGCATAGAAGACAGCTATTTTAAATTGTAACATATATATTTCACAGTACTGTTTACTGTATTCTTCATCAAAATAATTTGTACTCTTTTCAACAATTGGAGTTCTATTCCTTAAAATGATAGATGTCAAGCTCCTGCAAAACGACAAATACTGTATATGACCAATAGAAAGGCACCATAAAAACAGTCCGCATTCTGCACTATTCAAGTCTTCTAATCTAGACGATACCAGAGTATTGTGTCATATGGACTGATTATATGTATTTAACTTTAGTGATATTAAACTGTCCCTCATAAAAAAAAATCTTTAAAATGATTTACTATTTGCCATATACACCAGAAAAGAGAAATTCTAATGTAAAGAAGTATACCACTCATTTATGGTGTGGTGTGGTGTGTTGCCGACCAGATTTGGTGGGCCGCTCTGTGCCAAAAAGTCCAGAGCCACTTTTTGGCCCCTGAATCAAACCCATTAATTCAGCATTCTACCACGTTGCTCTACAGATTGAGAATGCATTGTAAAAAATAGAGCTTTAATAATTTGAATGTGATGGATTATCAACTAATTATGTACCTTCCCTTGTAGGTGCGTTCAGATGTAGTATATAATGTTTTTATTAACATCAAAGTGCATACAGCACCAAGTTTGACAGTTGAGGTAAAATTCTGTAAACACTGCTTTGAAAAATAATGCTTTTTTTTTTTTTCTTGTGCTTGCAGGTTCATTCAGACGGTCAATCTTTGTGGCACCAAATGCATTGAAAGTCACAGATCAGCTGGAATTCTGGAAAGAGGGTGCAAAGAAAAAGGATCTGCCTGAATCCCATCCTGCTGTTTCTCATCGGAGAGCTTGTCAACTTTGACTCTGAAAATTACTGAAATTTAACACAACTCAAACTAATTTTTACTGTATTATTTCATTTTACTAACACAACCAGTCAAACGGTTTTGAACAGTAAGATTTTTAATGTTTTTAAAGAAGCCTCTTCTGCTCACCAAGCCTGCATTTATTTGATCCAAAGTACAGCAAAACAATTTTGATTTTTTTTACTATTTAAAATAAATATTTTCTATTTGAATATATTTTAAAATGTAATTTATTCCTGTAATCAAAGCAGAATTTTTAACATCATTACTCCAGTCTTCAGTGTCACATGATCCTTTAGAAATCATTATAATATTCTGATTTGCTGCTCAAAAAACTATTATTATTATTATTATTATTATTATGTTGAAAACAGCTGAGTCAATTTTTTTCAGGTTTCCTTGATGAATAGAAAGTTCAGAAGAACAGCATTTATCTGAAATAGAAATCTTTTGTAACATTATAAATGTCTTCATCTTCACTTTTGATCAATTTAAACCATCCTTGCTAAATAAAAGTAGTAATTTCCATAATACTGAATCCAAGCTCTTGAATGATATAGTGTATAATGTTACAAAATCTTTTTATTTCAGATAAATGTTGATCTTTGGATCTTTCTATTCATCAAAGTATCCTGAAAAAAATTACTCAACTGTTTTAAATATTTATGATGATAATAATAATAATAATAATAAATGTTTATCAGCATATTATAATGATTTCTGAAGGATCATGTGACACTGAAGACTGGAGTAATGATGCTGAAAATTCAGTTTTGATCACAGGAATAAATTACATTTTAAAATATATTCAAATAGAAAGCTGTTATTTTAAATAGTAAAAATATTTCACAGTGTTACTACTTTTGCTGTATTTTGGATCAAATAAATGCAGGCTTGGTGAGCAGAAGAGGCTTCTTTAAAAACATTAAAAATCTTACCGTTTAAAAACTTTTGACTGTTAGTGTACTTACTTGTTTTTGCTTTTCAGTATGTGTATGTTTTGCCATGATACAAAGTGCCCAGGGGACTGTGATGATGCCCTTTTTTCAGCTAGTTCATCCTAGAGATCAAGACTTGTAATTTGTACTTTTAAAAAGAAAATGTTAAACAATTAAAAAGAATATTATCAGAACTAATGCTCATGAGTTATTGTGATTTTTATGGGGTAGGGGGGTGGTAAAAATCATGGATTACAGTGCTGCACCACAATTTGATTGTTTTTTAAAGGTAAACATTTTTTAAACTACATGAAAATAAACACTACAGCACTGATACTGTAAATAAAAATATGGTAATAATACTGTAAATGAAAATACGGTAATAATACTGTATATGAAAATACGGTAATAATACTGTACATGAAAATACGTTAATAATACTGTATATGAAAATACGGTATTAATACTGTAAATGAAAATACAGTAAAGCCATTATTATACTGTAAATGCAATTACAGTAATAATACTGTAACCATTTTTACAGTAACTTACTGGCATCCAGCTGCCAGTAAGTTACTGTAAAATTTACAGTAATCTTTTTACAGTGTAGGACTGACTCCAACATCTCTGCCATGCTGTGACCATGAATAGGACAAGCGGTTTGGAAAATGTATAGCTGGAAGGAGAGTCAATCTACGCTCAAATGTTCTGATTTTAAATTCTGACACTCGAAAATTGAGTGAATTAATGTGCAGCAAGATATGGCTTTGGACCGAGATATGTAGAAAAGAATAAATATAATCATTTACAATTTTGCATCTTCCCTAATAATTAAATTTACTGATTGACCTGACAGATTACCCCTAATATGATGTTACTGAGCAAAAATTAACAGTAATGATAAAGTTCCCAATACAGTAATATTTCTGACACAAACAGGTACATCTCTACTGATGCATTCATAATGGATACAAAAACTAATTGCAATTAAAGGAATAGTTCACCCAAAAATGAAAATGTACTGAGAATTTACTTACCCTCAGGCCATCCAAGATGTAGATTTTTTTTATTTATTTTTTTTGGTAACAGATTTAAAGAAATTTAGCATTACACAATGGGTGCCGTCAGAATTAGACAGTTGATTTTGCTTCTGATTTCTCTCCTGATTCAGATAAGAGAAATTTT
Organism: Schizothorax lantsangensis; assembly: GCA_027422415.1. NCBI lineage: Eukaryota > Metazoa > Chordata > Actinopteri > Cypriniformes > Cyprinidae > Schizothorax > Schizothorax lantsangensis. Next base: position 18,551,928 of record CM049841.1, read on the forward strand.
CACTGGAGAAAGAAATATTATGGATAGACCCATATTTTAGCAAAGGTTTCAAGTAAAAACGTGTTAATAATGGATTTGTTTTTATCAGCTGTTTGGACTATCATTTCTGACGGCACCCATTCCCTGCAGAGCATCCACTGTTGAGCAAGTGATGTAATGCTACATTTCTCCAAATCTGTTCCAATGAAGAAACAAACTCATCTACTTTGGATGGCTTGAAGGTGAATACATTTTCAAGATTTTTTTTTTTTTTTGTGAAATATTCCTTTAACTCAATGACAATAAACCGTCCAGACATTTTCATTTAAAGATAATGTTACATAATGATGGGGAAAAAACACTTATCATCTATCTATTTTGAATGTGAATAAATAAACACATGGGAAAAAATACAATACAAACAAGAAGGTACTTTCCTGTGTCGAAATAGCTGACTTAGTATTTATTGATTAATGCACCTCAGTACAGATGATGAAATCTTCTTACAACAGGGAGCTTGGAGTGCAGCCTGATCACCCCCATGGTCGTGTTCTATCATGACAGTGGGGCAATATTGACTTACTGACCATGTGGTCCACAACTCTTACACAGAGGTTAACACAACCTGAATAACAAACACTGATGCACTCCCACTCTCACATTTTTAATGGGGTTGACGTTTATACATTTTTATAATAACAATCCTTAATAATAACCTTGTATCATAATAAGGTTTCTCGCTTCTGTTTTACTACTTTAACAGGCAAATAAAAGACAGGAAACAGAAGAAATAATACCATTTTCTTATGGTTTTATTTACTTTTTCCCAGCAAATTTGCACTTTTTGGACAATTTCTTTTGTGTCTTTGTTAAAGAGTAATTACATAAATGAGTACTGGGATTTAATGAACTTACTGGAATTTGAATTAATTTAATTTAATTACTATAGGTTTAGGGTAAAGGTTTGATTTTGTGTTAGCTTGAAGTTATGCATAATTTATTACTACTAAATGTAACCTTGTGTTACATTTACCATGGACACATTAAAATAAAGTGTTACCCAGTTATTTATTATTATTATTATTATTATTATTATTGAAGGTTCCATGTGTTTATTTGTGTGCCTTTGTAATATAATATAGCTGTTTTCATTTTTACCTGACCTACATTTCCAGTTCTCACAATATTTAAGTAAAGAGGACTACAGAATACCTTTCATTTAAAAAAGACAGATACTTTTATTCAGTCATTGACAGTGTAATGTGTTAGACCAGCTGCAGTATAAGTGAGTTGATCAAATCTTGAAAAATGACCAATATGACTTAGAAACCATTAGACAGATGTTTACGCTCACTTGAAAATGCCTTGCCCATGTCATTCCAATGTACTTTTAGCTTCACAATGACAAAATGATAGTTCAGAACAATGCAGGGAGCTTTGGTGATGTCTCTTTTTTAAATGTCTCCCAGGCCTCCGAACTGCTTGGCACCACTATGCTGACCATCGGTACTGATTCTGTTGATGGGAATGATCTTCATAGTGGTCTCCTTCAGAGAATACCAGCGACTGTGCCATGTGGCCCAGATAATGCCATTGTCATATCCCTTCTGTGAGTCCTTCTCTGTGTACTTGCCATCTGTGAAGACAGAAATAATACATCAGCAAAGAGACTCCCTCATGTATAGTATTGTCATTTGATGGATTTATGAAGATGGAAGGGTGGAAGGGTTTACCCTGATAGTATTTTCCGTTGAGATGAGCAGCATGGCAGCGGTTCATCCACCAGCCAGACCCTTCCTGCAAGGCACAGTTTTCATGGAACTTGTCGTTGTCTCTGTCAGGTGTACTGAACTGCATGCCATTGTGAGATGTGTAGAATTTGTCACTGGGATCATCACCAAAGTCATGACCATCAAAGGCATCACCAGCATCTCCACCAAAGTAATAAGAATATGTCAAGCGGTATGCATCAACTTCTGGTCCAAGTTTGAAAGTGGCGTAGTCGGCATACCTAAGAAAACAAGTTTAACAAGGTAAATTTAAGACAAACACTCCTATTGATTGTTGTGCGCCCTAATGTTCAGCAGCATGTTTGATCTGACTGAAAGGGTCATGCAATGTGACTTGGCAAGAATCAATTTTGGTTACAGAGCAAAGTCCTGTTTGGTGACTGCAGATAAGGAAAACTTCTGCTTGGGGAATTCATGGATAATTCTTGCTCAGGTTTGACACCAAAAGCATTCCTGTAACTCAAACCATAGAGCATGGTGCTAGCAACGCCAAGGTCATGGATTCCCAGTGAATACATGCACTCATGAAATGTATTACCTTAAATTCAATGTAAGTCGGTTTGTATAAAAGTGTTTACCACAGGGGTGCCCAATCCTGTTCCTGAAAATCTTTCTTTTCAGTGCCAACCCTGCTCTGTAATTGTCAAATTGTAAAAAGTCTGCAAGTGTTCCTGAAGATCATAATAAGCTGGTCCAGGTGCATTTGATTATGGTTGGAGCTGCACTTTTCAGGAAGGAACAGTGGGCACTTCTGGTCTACTGAGTGTGTGAATGTGAAAATAGGTGATTTGTGAGCTCTGCTTGTGAAATCAAAACCTAAAAATGTACAATATTAGGCAGAAAGGTGTGTGAGAGTAAGAAAATCAGTTTCCATGGTTCATTACTTTTTTTTGCCGTCCCAGTCGACCATCTCTATCCTCAGTACATAAGGCACACTGGACTGAACAGACAGCAGATGCATCTTCTCATTCCCCAGCCAGAACTCTGTTCTGTCATCTGGTGAGAGGTACCCAAAACCTTCCTTATACTGAATCCAGTTTTTGTTGAAGTCAACACTGCCATCACGTCTCTGAAAAACATACAATGGATTTTGATCAATAAAGCTGAACACCTTTGTAACTGGTTCTACTCACACAGTTCCGGACGGTTTTCGAACAAGTAGCAGAACAAGGATGTTAAAGATCACAGTCAGTCTTTAGTGGCCTCTTGAGACCAGGGTAGTGAAGTTTACCTGAACAGCTCTTACTAGCTGGACTACGTTATACTCACCCTCCCTAAACCTCACTCCTATCTGGGTCACGACACCAACATACTGGTCTTACTTGCACTACTCTGCACAAGAGGCTTCTTATTTCTTATTAATGCACTGATACCAAAATTTTGGCTGATATGATAATTATTTCATATTTTCATATTACTCTCAGATAAATGGCTAAAAACAAATAAATAAATAATTTAATCAATTATTTAATAAAATCAAGACTAAAATCAATTGTTTTAAAAACAAAACAAAAAACTATAATTTTTAACAAGTGCATGTAAGCATCACAACATGTAGGCTACTGTATATTATGAATAATAGGTATATATATATACTGTATATATATATCATTTCAATCATGACAACTCTCTGAAGATTTTAGCATGGTAATGGTTATGACAACGTTAATGTATTTGGTCATGGCAAAATAGATCTGCTGCTGTTAGTTATTGCTGTAGTTGTAGAGTATTGCTGCTGCTGCAAGCAAGTACAGGAACTTGCTACTGCCAATTCATACGGCGATACGGTGCTGTGAGTATTTAAGACTTACTGCTGCTGCACAAATAGCATATAAACTAACCAGTAGCAGATCTACACAGGTGGAGCTAGGGAAGGTGGAGGGTTTCAGAGGAACTCTGAAAGCGCGCTGCAAAATGCTCAAGGGGATGCTAACCAGCCATTTAAATGTAAAGCAGCAAGCTCATTGGCTGTGTATGCAACATGAACCAATCAGCTTGTGCCAAGTCGTTTAACGCTGTGAATATCATCAGTTACGTTAATACCCATCATCCTGCGTCTTCTAGAGTTTCATGACTATATACTGTATATAATTGTACATCCTTACATTTTCTCAAAGGAAATTATGTCACTGTGCATTGTCTGTTGTGCCACGTACCCTCTGAAGTACAGTCCATCCACGTCCAAAGCTGTCTATCTCACAGTACACCAGGAATGCCTCAGGAGCCCTAGCTGGTTTCACATAGTAGAGCCCACTGACCTTACCACCTTTGTTTGCAATGTCCTGACAGTCTGGGGGAAAATAAACATACTTCAGCCCTCTAATCTTATGTACAGCAAATTCAGTGCCAGTTGTCATTAGGATGTTTAAATTAGCTGGTTTTACCTTTGCCTGTGACTGTCTGAATCTCCACAGTGTCTTTGCAGGGCTCTTTACACATCTGGTCCAGCTGGACAGACATCTGCTTCAAATCGGTTATTCTTTTCTCATTAGACTGTAGGATTGACTGCAGTTGACTGGGGGGGGGGGGGGAATAAAAAATAAGAATACTTTTAAAAAGGCTATAAATTTATATAATGACATTTATTAAACTTATGACCATATTTAAGATAAGTGGTATAAAAAAAGAAGAAAAATGCTCACTATATTTGATCTTCCTGAATGAGAATGCTCTTCTCAAATCGCACTATATCATCAAGCATGCTTGTAGATTTTTTGATGTATGAGTCTGACAAAAAGATGGTGGTTATGAAAATCAAGTGAAGTTTCACATTTACTTTAAAAATACAGTTCAGACATACAAAATGGCTGAATACACCTATTCAATGATAATCATGTTTTACTTTCCGTATTAAAATTCATTTTGATATGTTTTGGGAGGCATAAAATGTATATAGTGATACAACTGTCCTGATATCATAATGAAGAAGCCCCTTTAAAATAATAAAAAAATAAAATAAAAGTATCATCTTTATTATTTCTTTCACTTTTTATTAATATTTGAAAAATATTTTCTCGTGTGGTGCGACCAACTTGAAACAGGAATCATAAAACAGGAAATGATAAAACAGAGAGGACCTCATGACTGTGTCAATGTCAGTAAGTCTTATAAAATATAATATAATTTTAGTTCATGAAATGTCATGTGGTGTGACCCCGTAATCTTATTTATGAATTAATAATTACTGATGTGTAAAGAATAAATAAATAAATAACATTTGAAATTATATTTTAAACATTTTTAAATAATAAAATATGTACATTCACATGTATTCAGGGTGTAAGAAAAATATTTTTTACTTGATGTCCTGTATCTATTTTTTTTTTTTCTTCAAATAACAGAAATCCGCATCCGGTCATCCAAGACCTCTGTACACATTTTACATTAAATATTTTTTTCAATCCATAATTAATGATATATTGCGCTACCTGGTGCTTGTTTCTGTGCTTGTGTTTCTGAGTCTCTCAAGTAGACCACTTTGTCCTGCGCTCCTCTGGTAAGGTTGGCGAGATCCTCCAAATCCTGTTCCATTTGATCCAGCTCTCTGTCCATAACAGGCTTGTACCTCTGTAAATAATCAGCGACTCCACACGTGGTTGGGCAGTATATCCCCTGAGGAAGAAAGAATGGAAAGTTACTGTTAAAATAGTGACTGTTACCATGAAGCTTCTTAAATGCAAATATATTACATGAAACAATCCAGAGCAGACAATCTGTACTTACAAACCCATCATTCAGGTTACATATATCTTGTGCTGGTGAATAGTCCCCTCTCATTTGCTTAAAATGATAAAAGGAAGAAAAGATAATTAGTAAAAATAAAAAAAGTAAAAACTGCTAGCAATAAAATAACATTTTTATGTTGCTCACCGCTGACGTTAATGTGGACAGCAGCAGGATGGAAACAGCCAAATGCATGAACGAGGCCATGTTGGACCTGCAATCAGTCTGGTCCCTTGAGATTGTGAGTGACTGTTGACTGCTGCAGGATATTTATCCGATCAAGGTCCTGCCCAGAGATGGAGATAACGGTCCACTATACAAATAAGAGCTACCTCCACCCCTCTCTTACTCTCAGTGTGACTCAGATCTAACCGTAAATTAACAGAGATTGGACAACATGTCCATCTTAATGCTGAGAACATGCTAATGAACATAAATGGGCTGAGACAATCGTACCGTAGCCTGCTACTGTATTTACTCACTTTTTCATGATGTTGATATTGCAAAGTCAATAGATAATCATTATTGATGACAGAGTCACATAATTTTATGTAACTTTTTAACTTTAGTTTAATAAGGAAAAGGCAATGAAACAGTTTCCCCCACAAAATTAGTTTGAGACTAACCAAAAATTGACAATAATTTAAAACCTTTAGATTACATGTTGTAATCAAGATGAAACACTGATTTGTTGAAAATAGTTTTCTACTTATACATAAGCATAATATAAAAACAATATAAAGAAACAAACAAACAAACCAAAAAGACAAACAGATCTATTACCATGACGCAGCACATTTCTATTGCTACAGAGCCTATGGGTCACTATCCACTCTATTTTAAGTTAATGATTTGTAGCATTTGTCTTGTCCAGTGCTGGGAGATCAAATGTTCCACAAATCTCTAGATGATATGTACACACAAGCACAGACAAACAGACAAACAGACACTTGTGCTGACATACTTTAATCTCCACCACCTGAGTCACTGAGGCAAAAATATCTTTCTTCATTTTACTGGTAATGACCTAAGTCAAGGATTGCTAAATATTGAATATTAAATTATATATACATATATATATATATATATATATATATATATATATATATATATTTATGGTTTATATATATATATAAAACCACCTGAGGCCAAAAATATTGTCTTTCGTCATTTTACTGGTAATAACTAAAGATCAATGTGATATAAATTGGTCGTCCATATGTATAATATTTATGATCAAAGAAGTTACTTGCATTAAATATTCACTACTTATTTAAGCAGTATTGCAGCTGTTTTCCACAATGTAAAAAAAATTATGAGGTGTTTGCGTTATTAACATTTTGGAGTATTTGATGACTGAATATTACTAGTAAATATTTAATCACTTTGAATATTAATACTGTTGCTTAATACTTATGTCTATGTTTTCAGGGCCACAAACACCCGTACCAAAGGTGATAAAGACTTTGAACGTGTTTTTACCAATTTAACCACTAGGGGATGTTGCACATCAAAAGTATTACATGGTCCAGATCTTTGTTACCAAAGAAGCAGTACACACATCAGCAGTTGTTAAAAATATTACTTGATATACTTGTACAATAAACTAAATGGGTCAAATTAATTAGTTTCACTAAGCTAAATTGGGTTCTGGAATTAGGGGTGGGAGAAGGTTTAAGCAGAAATGGTTCAGCTTGGTGTAGGCCCATTTACAATGTGGTTATGTTTTCTTATTTTTCATATTCATTCATACAGTATATTCATTATGACATTCTTTTATGGTTTTATTACATTACATTCATATTAATGTATTACTCATATACTCAGTTACTCAAGTATTATGCATTTATATTCAGAATTCCAGTTGTACTCATATTCCATTGACGTAGTATATTTCCTTCATATGACATATAAAGGTACACCCTGTTATGTTCCATTTATGTTGGACAGGATGTTGGAAACTCATTCTTTATGCATAATGTTTTTTTTATAAATGCACAGATGATGCTCAGTTTGTCTTTAATTGTCTTGGTATTAAGCACTCCCTTCTAAGTTGATATGATATTTAGCCTAGTGATATTTGAAGATTTACAGAGCTTGCTGTTTCTGCTCAAAGGGTGTAAAAACCACAACAACCTCCTCCGACAAGTCAAGTTGACCTTGCTCTGACATGATCTAAATAAGGGGGAGGGAAAGGTAAATAGTAGGTAAATATTTTTACCATTTTGCTGATCAGACGAGAACATTCTCGATCAGACGAGGATATTCTATGACCTACGAAGACGTAGGTCCCTAGCCTATATAATGGCCCTTCAATTGGCATCTTTAATCTTTCCTTCTCTTTGCATGCTCTGAAGATCTTCATCTCTCGGCTCTTGAATATTACTATACTCAGATCAGATTACTCAGATTGTTAGACTTTTATCTTAGTTTTAGCAGAATATGTTCAGCTTGGATATTGTATCCATTTTTAATCTTTCCTTTTAATTTTCATATTTTAACACTTAATCATCTGTAATCTGTATCACTTATATTTATGATAACTGATTTTTAATAAACTACACTTTTACGGAAAGACTTAGTCTGCCTGGATCTCTTCTCAGTGCATCAAGCATCATAACAAAATAAGCATCATTGTTTGTCTCAAAGCAGAACTGAATGAAACAGAACTGTGTTTAGTGCAGTGTTCAGACAGGACTTGAATTCTCAGGGGCCCCATGGCCTGAAACTATTCAAAAATGTAAAATATCACAACAAAAATCTATGTTTTAACACTGAACATTTATGCAAACTACTGTTCTTGGTCTTCTAATGTTAGTCTAAGTCTAAGAATGTTAGTGTTCCCCGTTCTATTTATAGAAAATAACACATGCCATTTATCAATGAAGCCTATCTGGTAAAAATATATAAAGTTGTATTGTTTTTTTTTTTTTTTTTTTTTTTTTTGGGGGGGGGGGGGGGGGGGGGGGGGGGGGGGGGGGGGGGGCATAGGTTGTGAAGACTATGTTGCAAATTAATGTTGATGCATTTTATTCACAAAAGTATCGCTGCATGAAGGGTTTGGTGACAAATATCCAGCTGCCATTGAAAAAGATTAAACTCTTATAAACAACAAGTGATAAACAAGATTCAGTGAGTCAAGCAAAGGCCAGCTCTGTTTTTCTTCTTTGTGGTAGCAGTAAAGGACATCTGAAAGAAGACTGATCTTAATCTGAAAGCTCTTAATTATAAAAATGTTTCCTCCCCAATCAGCTCAGAAATAAAATTGCTGGATTCAGTGTCTGTGAATAAAAAGCTTTAAAAAAGATAAGAAAGCTGATCCACAGAGTTGACCCATTAAAGCTTCCTTCACTGTGGATTTACAAATAGCAGATGAGTTTACAGGGGCAGTGGGTCTAGAGAGTGACATTCTTTACTTTTATATTTCTACAAAGTTCCCCAACAAGGTTTCTTCATTGTGTTTATTTTCTGCTTAGGTGAACCATGAAGCTCTGACTCTGCCAATAACATCATTAATGTGACCAGGCTGTGACCCGATTTTATGGTGTGAAACCATATTGAACGTGGTAGACGACAGATATAAGGCATGGCTGACCTGAGAGTCAACTTCAGCGTCTGTGAACTTAAACATCTCTGAACTCTGCCTGAACCTCGCTAAAAACCAGATGGAGAGCTGCTTCCATTTCACAAGTCCCAAGATGCAGCCTGCCAACTCTTCAGTCTCCCAAACAAAAGATAAGAAATGTCACCACCATTGAAGCGATCATGAGAGGTCATTGCCGTCTAAACTGTACAGAAATAAACAGAAAGTCTTAGGTCATTTTGAGGTTTAGTACAAGGCCTGAACTGAGATTCCTCCAGTTGTATATATACCACGATGAAATTTGTAAAACTGCCAGACCTTCCCTATTAATATGCTTGTGGTTTTTATAGGCTTGTATACAAATATTGTATTGTGAGGATTATTAGACCTTGTGGTGTAGAGCTAAACAGTAGCTCAGCAAGGCCCTATCAAAACCCAAACAACCATATAATATTCTTACAGAAATGAAACAGAAGGATAGATTAGCGGAACACAGCTTCAGAAGTGTTTGAAAGTGCATTTGGAAAAAATGGCTGGTGTCAATGCCATCCATCTGACTTTAACCCAATAAATCCTACTGTATCATATTTGACACACAAATTTTGAAATACCTGTTGTACCCAGTCTACTGCTTCTGTCATCTTAAATTATAGTTAAATGATCATCTACACTTTTAGTATTATTAGTTTTAGTCATTTTTAAAATGTCCCCTTTCATAGCTTGGCACATGTGTCTTGAACTGATTTTTATAAAGTAAACCTAAGAAAAACTTATTGTTAGAAATATTTCAAGATAAACAGTTACTAGTCTGAAGTAACTTACTCTAGGTTTACTTGATTATATTATTTTTTGGGAAAATGTATGCTAAAATGTGAGCATTAAATATGATACATCAGGCTTTTGAGAAACGTTTGTTTTTACTTCTCTCGGTCATCATTGTATTGCATTGCAATATATGTTTTGCCTCCCACATTAAAAAATACAGAGCTTCGATCATAAGTTATTAGGATATATAATGATATTTATATGCATTTTATGTAAACAATCTGATCTACTGTTATAAAGAGTTCATTGATTACATTTCAAGCTATCAGAATTTCATCTTACTTTTTAGCCATAAATAATAGCAGCTGCACCAAATTCTACATATTTTTTTTTGTTAGTTTAATTTGGGCTTCTTAATAAATTTGATGTGTTTTTTCCCCCTTTTTTGAATGTGAGCTCCATATTCTCCTGTTTCATATAAAAATGATTTTGTGCTGAAGTAAATACTACATAAAAACAAATGTAATTTCTACATGAAATTATTTAGTTCAGGCAAGAATTTAAAAAAAGGAGTAAAATCTATATTAGTACTCAATTTATGCATGTAGAAATTAAAATTTGAACTTATAAGTATATTTTACCTGAAATTGTTTGTTATGTTTACAAGGATTCTTTAAGTAAATATCAAAGTTATGATACCGTTTTTCCCATCATGCACTGGGGCATGAATAATTAAAAAGGTTACACTTTTCACTGTTTTTGAGTTGTATTTACACTGTTTTATGGTAGCTTTTGAGGTTAGGTTTAGTAACTTACTATTTTGTGACATGGAGTTCATTTTCTACTCAAAATGACCCATTCATACTCAAACAATAACCACTGATTGTTACCATCATTGTGTATGGTGTACCAAGTATTGATGTCTCTGAGTTCATTTGGGTAATAATTCTATTGAGTGGACATATTATCTTAGAAAGGATAACAAGCTGTCTACTTGTTTATTTATATGTGCGTAAGTGAACCACATGCTTTAATAGCATGGTTATATTTAGTGCTATGTTGTTTGAGTAAAGTTTATAAACCGTGACTAAGTGAAATGTACTTGAAAATTGCGGATTTAACTTAAAATAATTACGTAGAAATTGCTCATCAAACTCTAACTGGCAATGTTAAATTTACTTATTTTCTTTGGTAATTTTAAATAAGATAACTAGGATTATTGTGTAGTAAAATATATAAACAAACAGTCAATACAATTTACTGGGAAATTCCAAGTAAACTTTACTTGAGATTTTCTAATTAAAGCTAGAGTTCTATTGAAATTACTCACATTTTCTAAGTGAAAAAACTTTCCTAACTTTTTTCAAGTAAATCCTACTCCAATTTTTTTTTCAGTGTATATGAGCTGTTTTTGACTTTTCTAATTATTATTTCATGCTTTACATTGTTAAAAATTTAGAGATATTTTGAACTGCTTCTAATGCTTCTCATTGGGATTGTTTATGTGCACAGTCATGCTAAGCAGTTACTCAGGTTTATGTCTCCTGTCCATTTGATTTACTGAAGTCCTCTACTCCTCTGTCCTCAACATTAAGGCACTCTGCAGATCCTTTTTTTTCTTCTTCAAGGTTCTCTTCAAAACTTTGTAAACAGGATTGGAAAGAAGAATAAAATAATAATCAATAAATGCACAAAAAGTTGAGCGTTAAGTATAGTGCATTTCTCAAGAGTACTCTTATCTGGCATCCCGTAAATGTGATCATAGTGAATTTGTAAGTGGGGAGGTCATACCGAGGGCAGTGTAAGTTCAGCAGCCGACACTTCAAGGGAGGTTCTGCAATGACCAGAGTTTCACATCTGCCCCTCAGACCTTAGACTGCCTGTTGATCACAGCTGCCAAATATTCAACACAAAATAAATGGCTTTAAAGGCTAAAATAATGATTACACAATAATTATTTATGCTACACAAAAGCCTTTTACAAATGAGGAATGCATGTGATTTAGACAGAAGACATTGAACGTGATCACAAACGTATGTATATATATATTTTTATAAAGGATCTCCATTTTATTGCATCACAGTGCACACTGGTGATTATTTTTTCCACAAATGTTTTAACTATTGCACTTACTATAGTTCTACTTAATGAAATCTGCTTAAATTAAGAGTTATCATAGCTAAAAGCCAAAATACTAAACATACAGCAGGTACAATGACACATGTCCAGTTCTAGCTCAACAAAGAAAAACAAAACTGGCCTATAATCAGCTATTACAGATACCTTGAGAGATTTATTGGGTCCCACTTTGATGTTACCATATTTTTTAGACCACTTTAGACATTGCGATTACTTTATTACAGATTCCTTCACCTCTCACAGTTTGTCAACTCAGCTGGTAGCAATCTTCCACAAAGTCAATAGTGTATCCATATAGGCAGACTTTGTGTGCTGAAATACAGCTGATTTAAATAATTTTTGAATAATTTTATGCTAATGCTTAAAAGAATAGTTCACTCAAAAATGAAAATGTGCTGAAAATGTACTCACCCTCAGGCCATTCAAGATTGTAGATTAAATTATTTCCTCATTCAGAACAGATTTTGAAAAATGTAGCATCATAGCACTTGCTCACCAATGGATCCTCTGCAGTGAATGGGTGCCGTCAGAATGAGAGTTCAAGCAGCTAATAAAACATCACAATAATCCACCTGACTTCAGTTTATTAATTAACATCTTATAATGTGAAAAACTGCATGTTTGTAAGAATCAAATTCATCATGAAAATGTTTCTAACTTCAAACTGCTTCTTCTGGCTGATATAAAACCAATAAAATTGCTTTCCAGTGAAAAAGTTGTCTTATCTGAATCAGAAGAGAAATGTGCACAGATCATGCACTGTTTACAAGCAAAAACAGTCCAAAGGTTCTATACAATTTTATCTGTGGATTCGGATGTGAGAGGAATACAGGGGACCTTTTCACTGGAGGAAGCATTATTATGGATTATGGACTGGTATTTTATCCAGAAGATACAGTTGTAAGTTAAATTGCCTTAATGATGGATTTGTTTCTTACAAACATGTAGCTTTTCACTTAACAAGGCGTCCAATAAATGTTAACAAGGTATCAGTTACGAGCAAGTAATATTTCTCTAAATCATGTTCTAATAAATAAACAAATTCAACTACATCTTGGATGGCCTGAGGATGGTTAAATTTTCAGCTAATTATGATTTTTGGGTGAACTATTCCTTTAAGAACTAATTATAAACTAATAACATTACTTGATTTTACATTATAATATATATTATAAAGTGGAAAGAAAATATATAAATGCAATATAATAATGCTTCTTGAAAAAAGTTTCATGATTTTTTTTTTTTTTAAATGCATTCACATTGTGAAAAGAATAGGCTACTGTTATGATTGTTGTGGACAAAAAAAATCTCATAGTGTTTCTGTTTAAGACGTCATCAAATGGCATCTTCTGCTGTCTTTTCTGATTAGCCACTGATATGTAGGTTAAATAGCACTTGGAGCCAAACATTGTGGAGAAGAATAGTGATTCTGATTTCATGCACTAGATTGGACAAATAGGTCTAATGATTAAAACAGAAAGAGGATCTGGACGGATCTGGGTACAACATATTTCAAGATTATCCGATGACCTGATTACGACAAAGAATTGTTATTACATGCCACTGCTAATTAAGGCCACTTCTTGTACTGACGCTTGCAGAAATCTTTTGGGTGCTTAGGAGAAAGGCTGGGAGGACCAATGCGTATGAGAACAGCAAGTGTTATTGTTAGAGGATAATCAGCCCCTGCCTCTTATTAAGAGGCTCACGTTTCACCGACTCGACTACAAAATCAGCTCAAAGGGACTTCAAGACATGTTTTGAGCAGAGGGGAATATGGTTCCGGATAAGCTTCTTCACATGTTTGAAACAGACATGTACGAAAAAGTATAGAATGTGCTATATAGTGGCCACAAAACATATGAATTTTAAAGTCTTTTTTAATAAATGTTAATTTACAGTCACATAGTTGAGTTAATAAGCACATTTAATTATGTTGCAGAATTCTTGTACGTGAATAATTACAATGCCAAAAGTATAAAAATTATGTTTATTGTCAAACAATCTTTTATATATACACTCTTAAAAATAAAGGTGCTTCACAATGCCATAGGAGAACCTTTTTTGTCTAAATGGTTCCATAAAGAACCTTTAACATCTGAAGAACCTTTCTGTTTCACAAACGGTTCTTTGTGGCGAAAGAGGGTTCTTCAGATTATAAAAAGGTAAGAAAGAGATCGTTCTTCTATGGCATCGCTGTGAATAAACTTTATTTTTAAGAGCGTATATATATATATATATATATATATATATATATAGATAGATAGATAGATAGATAGATAGATAGATAGATAGCTATCAGGAATGTTATATACAAACGTAACAACCTATATAGGCCTATTACAGTTTTTTACGATCACTATGACAATTTTTTCAATACTTTTAACAATTTTCCTAAACTCTTAACGCAGTTAGCACAACATCTGTTTGTGTAGGATATACAATTAACACATTTCTTGTTGCTTTGACACAAAATGCATACAGTTAACACAAATTTAAAATGCTTGAACTTATTTTACACACAAGCTCAACCAAGACCAAAATGTAATTTTACTGCCAAATTTTCAAATGCTTTCACACTGTATGTCAGAACAGATAACATCATGTTCTAAACCTAACTTGTAGGCTAAAGTCAAAGGGAACAGCTGTTCATATTTTTGAATTGAAACACAAATATGTCCTCTGTATTTTATTCTATTGCTAATGAGAAACAACTGATTGAAGTTATGCAAATTTATAAATTACAGCTGATTCCCATTTAGGAAACACACTCAGGTGTTGAGGTTCTTTCAATCGCATGACCATATGATATACAGTAAAAGAGAACCTCTTTGGGCTGATCATGTGTGGGAAATGCACTCCTGCATAAATGTGAGATTTTAGAAGATCTGCACCAAAGACTGGTGCCAGAGAAAGGGGACAAGTGGGAGACCACTTGCCAATATATGTGATCACATGGAACAATGTGGCATTCCACCATTCCCAGTGCAGTCAGAGCCTGGTTTTGACACCCATTCGAGAATGATGTCTCTTTTCCTTGCCCCTTACTCCCCTTTCCTCAACCCCATTGAGGAGTTTTTCTGAGCCTGGAGGTGGAAGGTTTTGACCATCGTCCATCCAGGATGCAATGGATGCTGAATGCCAAGACATCACAGCTTAACAATACCAGGAAGGATAAGGCATACCAAAAGATTCTTCCCAAGATGCCTTGCCAGAGAAGATATCAGATGTGATGTGAATGAGAACATGTGGCCAAACGCAGAAGACCGGGCAGATTAGATTATTTTAATTTTTAATTTTTATTTTTTACATAAATTCTTCTGTGGGTTTTTCTGTTTGTATATTCACATAATAAATGACAGCTATATTGCTTTTTTTCTTCTTACATTCTTGTTTTCTTTCTTGTTGCATTCTTGTTTTCTTTCTTGTTTTTCTAATGTCCGGTTGCAAACAAAGCCTTTACTGCAGCAATTCTGTCTCTGTCTTTCCCCCCTTTCTGCAGCAAAATAAACAAAATACATGCATTTAGTAAACCCAACAAAACAAAATTGTAGAGAGGCTTCAAAGGAAACTAGTGTAAAACACAATCTATGATCAATGCAATATACTGTTTATTGTATAAGGTCAGACCTGACACCTGAAATAATGCAGTTTCTGTAATTCCATTTGATGTTAGTGTTTTTATGATATTGCACTATGATTGACTAAATTTTCCTGTTGGAAGAGAATATGTGTTAGTGTTTTGGAATAATAATTTGATTTTGAGACATGTTTTCAGTGTTTTGGTAGCTGTAGTGTATTGTGTTAGTGTATTATTTTAATTTGAAAATTAGTGTTGGAGTTTAGTTTGCAATGTGTGATTTTGAGCATGAAATGGACTGTTTTGTCAATTGTGTGTTGTAGGTGTGTTGGTGCGTTAAGAGTTTAGGAAAATTGTTAGAAGTATTGAAAAAATTGTCATAGCGATCGTAAAAAACTGTAATCAAGATATCTAACATTCTTTTTTTTCAATACTGTAAAGTGCTACCAATAGGCTTACTGTTTATTTGCGAAAACTACACAACATTAAGTAATCAAGTGTTGAGTATTAAAGTGGTTTAGTGTGGGAATGTAACTTCCAGCCAATCAGAATGCTGGGGACCTCCTCGGTCCTGAAGCACATGCCATATATAAATTCTCCATCGACTGTGAAGTCTGCAAATCATAAAAATGCTAGACTCGCTGACGCTTCTATTTGAGAAATTCTTTCTTTTCTCAAACTTTAATATTTTTGTAAAAGTCTATGGCAGGAGGAGCCGGAGCGTGCGGTGAAATGGCCAGTGCTCAGGAGAGGAGATCTACTGGAGGTGCAGCGCACTCTCTTCATTCATTACGGCATCTATCTGGGCGACAACAGGGTGGCGCACCTGATGCCTGACATCATGCCAGCATTAACCAACAACAAACAGCTCATCAAACCAGTCGTCACTAACAAAAGACTCATATTAGGCTGTATTTACAGAAACGCGTGTATACGTGTAGACTCGGTTGAAGATTTCGCGTATGGAGCTCAGATTATGGTGAATGATATGGATATGAAAATGAAGTGTCAAGCACTGGTGAGCGAAGAAGTCGCGAGGAGAGCAGAGAAACTGGTCGGTGATATCCCGTACAGTTTATTATGGAATAACTGTGAACATTTCGTGACGAATTGCAGGTACGGGACACCTGTGAGCCAGCAGACAGAGAAGGTGAGCTCTACAAAAAAATATGATTTTATTTAACATCAAATCTTTTAATATTATAATAGCCTACAAAATATTATAATCTACTTATTAAAATATCATAGAATTAATATTGGTAACAATATAGGCTATTGTAGGATTAATCGGATTAATACCATGTTATCTAAATGTCAATATTTCAGCAAACATGCATAAATAAGCCTATATATTCTTTAAAACCAATATTTTGGTTGGAGAAGAAACAATTGAATTTGATTTGGACAAAGTCTGTTAATGATATATTTAATGTATTTTCTTTTGCAGTTCTGTGACTGTCTGAAAACCATCATTCGGGACCAGAGAAGTGTGGCCTTAACTGTTGGAATAGGAGCGATGTACATTGTGTGCTTTGGCCTGGCACCTTCAACTACATTACCCACAATCTTTATTCCCTTCATTCTGTGGATGGCTGGCTGAGAGACACTTTCACTACATCACATTAAACAACAAAGCTCAGTTTTAAAGGGGACAAGTACACAACAATGCAATGCATCAGTGCCACAGTGGAATATGTGTAAACATGCAAAGTCTCAAACAATGTTTGAGCATCATTTGCTTTTTACTTCTATGTTAAAAGATAGGCTCTGTCATTTAAATAGTTCATGACAACATGCTGTTAACTCTGCCTTTACAGCACTGCTATATATTTTTCATTTTAAACCATATACCTAAAATTGGTAAAGCCAATACTGTTGTAGCTTAAAGTTACAGATTGCATGTACTGTTCACTAAAGGTGCCTTATATTTGTATTAAGCAGAAGTGTTTATGATCACTGATATGGAAATTAACTGATATGATCAATTTTAATGTACTATGGACTGTGATTTAAGACATAACATATATAAGTAGGCCTACCTGTAGTTTTTTTATTGTTATTATTAAGCTCTGACGATGCTTGATTGTGAATTTGTACAGTTTCAATGTATATTTAATACATAAGTTCTGAACGAGAACCAGAACAAGAATATGCAGACAGAACAATTTGATGAATGTTGGCATTATGTATAAATAAAATTATTATTTCTGGTTACTGCTGTAAACAGTTGATTGGATTTATTACACTATTTTCATTAAAATAAAGCTTGTCTGATCTGTATAGCTGAACTTGTGGAATTTGCACAAGGCCGGTTGCATACAAGGTTAAGACAATGTTAGTAGTTAGTAAAAGTTAGTGAGCTATTTTATTTTTTCGTTTAGACTGGTCATATATATATATATATATATTTATTCAGTTACATAAAAATCCAAATAATAAGCCTGATTAACCCTTGGCTAACTGCTAGTTTGTCAGACTAGTTCTTAAGACACTGTCTTAACATAGAGTCTAGTGTATGCAACTGGCCCCAGGTTCTATAATCTGAGCTGTTCACCTCTTAGTCTGATTTGCCATCACTAAACTTTTTTAGGCCAGGTCAATTTTCTGTTCATGAAAACAACAACAACAATAATAATGGGGAAACAATGATTTCAAATATTTATTGCAAACTTCTTCCAAACATGAATTCATATAGGGAAAATGAGGAATAAAATAATTGAATCAATGAACAATGGCACTAAAGCAAGGATGTGAGCTGAATTTAAGAAGTTTAAAAAGTGGTTTAAAACAGTGGGTCTTAACCTTATTGACCCTCCAGTGTTCAAGACCATATTAAGAGCCCTCCTTATTTAGAGTAGATCTTAGAAATAAAGGTTAACAAAGGCCACAGAGGAACCATATTTGTTCCCCAAAGAACTATTTTTGTCTTAATGTGAAGAACAATTTAATATTCAAAAAATATATATAAAGAACCTTTGGTGCAATGAAAGTTGTTTTCATAGTTTTTTTTCCCCAAATAAATTAATTTATTTTATATCAGCAAATGGCCCACCATTGTTTGGTTGGGTCAGATAAAATAAAATGATAAAAGAAACCAGTCTAGCTAAAGGTAGATTGGCTTGAAGAGTAAACATGTTCGAATAAGCTTTTGATGCAGCCGTCCCGAATTGAATCTGCCTTTTCTTCTCCCATTCTCCTCCCTATTCCCATTGCATACTGTATGCATAATGCTCAATTTGTTATCACACTAAAAATTTACCTGATTTTGAGGTTCTCAACTGCAGGATTTTATACACGAGAAGTGCAAAGCCACCATCATCAGGTCAGTCTCAGGCCTATACTTGACCAAAATGATGTGTATATAAATGACATGCTTATGATACAACTGGTCAAGGTACAAACATTCTTCAGGTTTTGTTTAACCTGTTTCAACAAGCATGCATTATACAAGCATTAATCTTGCTACTGACCTGGGACTTTCACCTCCTGGCAATTAAGACTGATTTATTCAGCAGGCCATTTAAATATCTATTTATACACAGTGTGGCTTATACAAAACTTGTGAAATTACCTTGTCATAGTCAACATGTGATGCACAAAAGCTGCTTTATTCCACATCACCACATCTCTCCTCCCAGAGCAAATCAAATAAATTGAACAGATGTGAAGTGAACAGCATCACTGTAGACTGCCTTCAGCCATGATCGCACTGAGACTGCTTAATTTCTTCTTCATCACCTCAACACTGGAGGATGAATATGAAGAAGACAGGCGGAAGACAACCTACGATGTCTATCTTTACAAGCGTGGTGACCTTTTGGAGGTATCCAGGACTCTTTTTAAACATTTTGGAATCTACTTAGGTGAGGGTCGTGTTGCTCATTTCATCCCAGACATCCTACCAGTGTTCACTAATGAGAAGTCCATCGTTGAGCAGATGGTGACAAAGACTGATTTGGGGAGTTTTGGCCAAAGCAGCCAGTGTCCGTGTGGACTCTTTGGCGGATTTTGCATATGGTGATCAGATTCAGGTCAATAAAACGGACAGTATGGTCAGTGTACAGCCACTGAATGGAGAGGAAGTGGCACGACGGGCGGAGAAGCTGATTGGATCTTTCTCCTACAGCTTACTGTGGCACAACTGTGAACATTATGTCATGTACTGCCGCTATGGTGTTGCATTTAGCTTCCAAACCTTTCAGGTAAGAAAACAAAGAAAGGAGGGTGGATATATAGACAATTTGAATATAGATACACTACAAATCTTTTAATTTTTTGAAAGAATCCTTAATGCTCACCAAGGCTGCATTTATTTCATCAGAATATAGTAAAAACAGTTATACTGTGAAATATTATTAAAATTTAAAATACATGCATCTATTTCCTGTATGCAGTGAACTGGCAGTATGAGACTAAGAGGAGACATGTATTGTGCAGGAAATCAATGAGCCTGAAAATAACATTTTAGTTTATTGACAAAGCAGATTTTAACATAAATTAAGAATGGACACTAGATTTAAGCACCTTGCGTTCTATGTGTGGACATAACAGTCACACTCTGCCTCCCACAGCATTTATTTACTTGTCCACTTTTGTTTCCAAATTCCAAACAGGATTTCACAATTTCCTCCTACACAAGCACAGATTATCTCCTATTTGAATATGTCAGTGAACTCCTCTCCTCGTGGTTTATTCCCCATAAATAGAGCTGAGAAAAGACGAAAGGCATCTTGTGCATTTTGTATTAACTTTAACCTCATGTGCCATGAAAAACTGCTAAATGCAAAAGAATGAACAGGGTTATTTTCAGAGCACAAAAGCCTCGTTTGAGCTATAGCTACAGTTCATAGCCTTTTATATGGAGCCAAACAACTCAAACTATGAATATGATTCAATGGTGCATTTTGAATTTCTAATTTCTTGCTGTCATAGGCTATACATATATATATATAGATCAATTAGGTCTGAATACTGTAGGTATCGTAAACTAACACTGACAGTATTGCAGTAATCTATAGGTTAATGTTAATTTTTACATATACTAAAACATTTTTTTTTCAATTTTTCAAGTTATAAATTAACAGTTTAAGTATTATGAATAAACAAGAAGTAGGCAACTAATAAAAACTGTACATTTCTAACACTAACATTAAAAATCTATTAATAACAAACTAAAAATGAATATGATTGTTAGTTAGTGAAAACTAATGCATTAATAACGAATTTAATCTTTTTGCAAAATATTTTTTTTAAATATATATTTATACAACAGTATTTAATAAAATAATATAAAATGAGCATAGCTATTTCCTATTAAATGTGATGAGCATCATGCTACTACATTTGCATAAAATAGTTAGCCTATAATTAAATTTCAGTACAGATTACAATGCAATACTCTTATTATACTCGGTAATATGAGTAAAATCTGAAAATGTGACATTCAAAAATCCTTTTATTGTGCATCTTGCAACACTCATCTAACAACAGTAGCAGCACCATCTAGTGGACAGTGGTAATACATATTTCCATAAACAGTTACAGAATCGTCAGTTCGTGCAAACTACAGCAAAAGTTATTAATATATAACAGATAAACATTTGATTCCATGCTAAACAATGCCTCTCCCATCTCTTTCAGTTCTGTAAAACTGTAAGGACAACTCTCTTAAGCAGAACGATGGCCTTCCTGTCAGCTATAATCGGGGTCTTCATCGTGTTGTATCTAGGCGCTTTGACACCTCTCACCACCCTCCCCATTGCCGTCATTCCCTTTACCATCTGGATGGCATCTTGAAGACACTCCGGGAGGAATTTGTCCTTTAATGTTGATCCAGAAACAGCCACAAAAGCATCAAAGCATTTACTCTTGTCAACAACTGCTGACAGACTGCCTTCACTACATGGCAACAAAATGTCTTGGTATCTGTGTCTAGAATATGTCTGTTATGCAAACTATAAATGTTAAGAAATGGCGATTATGATACCATTATGAAACTTTTCATTAAACAAAGTGTTAATCGCATGCCATGTAATTATAGGATATAGGCCCCTACATCTGATGCATCATGAATGTATGTGATCTTTGATAATTATGATTATCAGTTTCACTTAAGCACTATTTTTGTAATAAAGAAGGAATACTTATAATGAGGAAACAATAGACTAGTGTAATGTGCTTGAAGATAACAAGCCAAAAGTGGAAATATACACCAGAATAAGTGAAATAAAAAAGTAAGAGAGAGAGAGAGAGAGAGAAAGAGAGAGAGAGAGGAAATTTCATACTACATGACTGAAGGGAAAAAAACAAAACAAATATCCAGGACATCTTAAAGTGATTCCACAATTCCAACAGCATGGAAACCTTAAAAGACAGAATAAACATGATAGCCCTTATTTCTTTCTTTACATAATCAGTAAATTATATATATTCATATATGTTGTATTTAAAATGTGTATTAATTATTTATCTAATTTCTAAAAGCTTCATAAGCAAGATAACAAATTCAGTGTAATTCATATGCAAAGTTAAGGACAGTCCATACTAATTCTATTATGGATTACAATGAAACAGTGAGTAATATTTGGACGGTCCTGAGTGCCATAATGTAGTCAAAGAGAACAGTAATGGGGATAATGATGATGAAAAGTTAATGGAAAGATGCTGCAGACAGCAGTTACATTAGCTAGTGTCCTAGAGTCTGGATCCAGTTCAGTGCAGGGGGTAATTACTGAGGGAACATTCTTACTGCATCCACTTGAGCAGTTTAAGAAACTATTCAGACTTGTTTGTTTGCATAATTCAGGCATCCTTCAGTTATTTTTAGATTAATTGAGCAGACAGGTACTATTTCACATTTGAATTAAGAAGATGAGTCACTTGCAACAAGTAAGTTGTTTAAGTTGAGTGAAGCGAAGTTGAGCATACATTTTTAAAAGAGCCAATAAATCAGCTTCCTTTGTTTTTACATGTGAGTGAAACCTAGCAAATATCTTTAAGTATGAGGCCATGAATATCATATTGAAATAAACAAAATTGTTATGCTACATTGCAGATAAAAAAGCTGCTTTGATAAAATAAAATCTTCAACATGCATCTCTCTTATCATTTTAAAACTGCAAAATGAAAAGACCTCCAAGTTAGAGCAAATTTGGACAACATCTTACTAATAAATAAAATGAATAATAAAGAATTTCCTTAAGAAGTTATCATTTTTATTCTCAATTTGACAACAATACATATGTATAATCTTAATATTTCATGGTGTTACATTTTTACTGTAAAGTCATCCTGTGACAGCACTATGGATCACAGGATTAACATCAGATACAGCGCTTCAGGGAGCTGGTTATTTCTGTCATTGTGTTCTCTGTAGTGTTGTTGTGCTGCTGCTTCTATTTATGCCTATTTGCCTGGCTGGACATTTACCTCAGTCTCCCTGCGGAAGTGAATGAAAATCTATACCAATTAATCACACAGCCAGTAAGTGACTAAAGCTGCCAGCTCAGTTCAATTAAAAAGCTATTGCACTGAGATTTAGGAGGGTTTAGGTATACTGTATATAGATCATTTCTTCTAATTCTTTTTTCTACCCAAATGTGTCAACCAAACTGCAATTATTGATTCAACAACATATACAAAGGAAATTGAAGAAAACATATTCCACAGGTCAAAGATAGGGGTTTTCATATGCTCCTGAAGGAGAAGGATGTCACAGTTATCCCTCCAGTTACTAATAACATGCTGTAGTTTGGCAATGTTGTGCCAAGAATATAAATCACTATGATTTTCCCACATCTTTCATTATCCACAATGGTAACATAAAAAGCACATATTTTGCTCTTCCAAATTATATTTCCTTTATTTTTATTTTTTATTTAACACTACTTATTTTTATTATTTTATTTTTTCAGCTGTTTATTTTTCATGGATACCTCCAAAATGAAATTTATTTCACATTTCTGAAAAGATTTATAAGGCATTTTATAATTGCATAGGGCATTTTATAAACATATAAAGCATTTGTTGTGGAAACATTTTCACTCAGAAATTGCTAGTAAACTGCACAAACATTACAAAGAATCAGGAAGTAGCACATTCAGTTAAACATAACATTTTGCTTACAATTAAACCAATTAAGTTTGTCATAAAAATAATCTTAATTTGTCATGTGGGTTTGGAACAACATGAGGGTGAGTAAAAGATGACTTTTTTTTCATAAATTATCACCTTTTTTTAATTCATACTCTTGGTCTTATTGTGAACAATTGATTGGTGCACATTATACCAAAGAGAGGAAAAAAATAAATTATTCTTAAACCATGAGTAATTTGCTCTGGGTTGCAAACAGCAGACCATGTTGACTTTATCTTTAATCAATATCCTTAATGAAGCACAGCAAAACTAATTTAAAACCAGGGCACCTTCCTTAGTGTAAATGAACAACCTTATGAAAAAATCCATTATACAATCAAATTCAAATTTAGAGACTGACACAAAGGTGGACAGGAATTGGAAAATGCCATAAATCACTCAGGGTCACTTAATGCTGTGATATTTAACTTGAGAGCAAGACAAGAATGATTAGCATTTATAGTCTCGGTGCAGTTCTGCATGGTTGAGAATATTAATGCTCTGGCAGTCTGTGAATTTTTAAGTTGAATTATTGCAAGCAGCAGTCTGGTTCCTAAAAGTCGCCCTGCGAAAGTATATCATAATTGCTGTCTCACTTAAAAACAAAACCTAATGGACTAAAATGTTGAGGTTTCTGTTTCTTAATAGTGGCCAGCCGGTTACATCTATTAATGATGAAACGATGAAAACTTTCAGGTCCCTGATTTGAAAACAGAATACTGTATATTCATGCTAATTATCACAATCTCAAGATAATAAATACATTATGCTAACATGGCTGTATTCCATCAGATGAAACAGGCTTAGTGTTATATGAGAGAATAATACTTAGTGTTATCAGGCTTATAATTTAAATGACTCAGGCTTAGTGTTATATGAGAGAATGACGCTGTCATCACTTGACAACAGACAAGATCAGATCTTATGACCTACAGCAGCAAAACACAGGACTATTGCTAATGGTAGTGCATAAATGTAATTGAAGGTCTGACAACAAAATGGGGAGATTCTTATCCTGATTGTTGACGTCATACATTCATGTCTACCTGATGTGGATCAGGAGGACAGACAATTGTGCTTTTGTCATAATGATTACATTTCCTGACATTTGAAACCTCTTTGTACCTGTGCAATGTAAAATTACAATGTGAAACAAAGAGCTGAGCAAACATGTGAATGACATTAAATTATTTATGAGTAAATCAACTGTAATTTGTTGCAGATATCAGAAAAGGAAAGTGATAATTGAGTTATTTTCATGTCTGTAAATTATCTTAAAACACTTTTTTGTAAAACAAAATTTTGTAATAACTTTAATTAACATTAGTAAACATTATTAGCATAAATTATATAGGCTAGACTAGTGCTTAAACGTAGGCTAAAATTTGAATGTTAAGAACCTTTGATAGACTTATTTTAATATGAAATATTAATTAACATAATGACATATCCATAAACCTCTGATCTGTTAGCATTAAGCTTATATTATAGTTGTAAATGTAAAGCAAACTGTGGCTCATTATGAAGTCGGATGTCAATCAATCTCGCGAGCACAGCTGGATTTGCTCATGTAAAGATCATGCAGAGGCAGCCTGTAGACTCCAGCAGACGCTCAGAGAAGCGATCCGTTTCCTTCTGTGCATCCAATTCATTCAGACTCGTGTTATTGACACTTCTTGACGACTGTCGTTGAGTTATCCGTGATAAATTTGTTATGGACTCGGTCTATTTTTTTCTCTTCTGCAAGATACGTACGTGAGCTTATATTGCATGAAACTTGTCAACTTAAAGAAGGTAAGACACTTTAAGGACTTACTCTTTTCAAAAAGGATTTCCTTCCTAAATTCATATTTCTTTCTTTCTTTCTTTCCTCTGATCAATCCAGAGTTGTTGTTGTTGTTGTTTTTTTCCAAAATTATGCAGTTTATATCTATAGCTATAATTTATAATTTGTGACAATACATGCAAACGTGCATATGCAAATAATCATATACTATAGATAATAAGTGTACACTCAAACATTTATTAAAATAAAATATGAATTAACGCTCATATATTCATCAAATAGTAAAACATATCATGCATCGACAGTGCATGGCACTGTTATGCATGAAAATAAGATCTGAAACTCTATTATCATTATTGAATATTTATAATCACTGATGACATAATAACAGGGCATCCAGCATTTAATAATTTATGGATTATTTAATTAATTATTAATTAATAATAGGGTAGAGTGGGGGACAACCCCCCCCCCCCCCCCCCCCCCCCCCTTAAGGATGGTGTAATTTTTTTTCAGTGAAACAAAAGTTAAATGTGTTCAGAAAAGTTATCGGTTTTAGTGACAATGGCATAAATTATAAACCAAGTATGAAAAATGTCCAGAGTTTTCATGTTATTAGATTTTTAACAAAAATTTAATTTGTGCCAAGGGGGCGTTTTTACCCACCTATGTGGCAAAACGCTCCCATGGGTGGGGTAAAATGCCCCCCAGTCTGACAAAGCAATTTGCTTTAAACATTTACAGCAAAATCAGAATACAGGCAATTTTAGCTTAAAATTAAATAAGAATATAAACATTAATTATGAATTACAAAATTATAATAGTCTATTTGAGAAAAAAAGTTAGCTGATGATAACTGGCTAGCTAACTAGCTACCTGATGCTAACTTGAGGTAATTTTTAAATATAATGTCCAAATATTTTTATTCAACCAACTAGTTAGAATAAATTTGATGGAAAAACAAAGGATTTAATGTTCAGAACAGAATAACCTCAGTAATTGCCCCGTTTTACCCCACCTGGCAGGGGGCGTTTTACCCCACACACTATGTTTGAGAAAAGAAATGATGTCATTCTGAAAATATAATTATATTTTTATTAAATAACACGTACTCCCCATCTACAGGCCCTACTGTTCTCATATCATATATAACTGTGATGTTCTACAAAAAACAAGCTTTAAAACACTTTTTTTCTTACTGTTGAAAATTAGATCATTTACTGTGAAATCCGTTTTCTTTCCAGTACATCATCAGTGTAAGCTTCATGGTGAAAACTTCTACATCACTCTTGTCAACATAGTCCACAGTTACAATAAAAATGTATTTTGACTTTATCTTGTGGTTATTTTGGTAAACACAGTAGGGGGGTGTTTTCCCACACTCTACTATAATTAATTTTCTGTTTTGAATACAGTATATATTTTTAATTAGCCTAATTTTTCATTTTCACTTTACTCTTTTTTTCAGAGTAATTGACTTAAGTGAACGAATGCTAAATATGGATATAAGAACTGAAATGAACATATCTGAAGACGAAATTCAGTCTGCAAACTTTTCTACACCAGCCACTATCCAAGTTCAGGGAGTCTTACTAGACGGTCTGGAAGACAGTACAAAACTGGTGGGTGTTCAAGTGATCTTGATTTTGGCTTACAGCACCATCATCGTCTTTGGCGTGACTGGGAACTCCTTGGTCATATATGTTGTGTACAAGTTTAGAAATTTACACACGGTGACTAACTATTTCATTGTCAATTTGGCTGTAGCAGATTTGTTGGTCAACACGTTGTGTTTGCCTTTTACATTGATGTACACACTCTATGGAGAGTGGAAATTCGGACAGGTGATGTGCTACCTGTTGCCGTACGCACAAGGCTTAGCGGTCCACGTTTCGACCATCACACTCAACGTTATAGCTCTGGACAGATACCGCAGCATTGTCTACCACATGGAAACCAAGATGTCAAAAGGCATGTGCATAGTCGTCATCGTGATCACATGGGTGGCAAGCGCAATCCTTGCCAGTCCTCTAGCTATCTTTCGTGAATACGTGACCTTTGACTTGACGCCTGACCAGACGATTCAAGGTTGCGCTGAGAAGTGGCCTGGAAGTAGTGCGGATGGGACCATCTACAGCATAGCCATGTTTTTTCTACAGTACGGCCTGCCTTTGTCAATCATTTCATTTGCATACACTCGGATCTGGAACAAGCTAAGAAATCACGTCAGCCCTGGCGGTGGCCGTAGCGACCGTCATCAAAGGCGACAGAAAACGACAAAAATGCTGGTTGCTGTAGTTGTGGTCTTCACCGTTAGCTGGCTACCCTTTCATGCTTTTCAGCTTGCTGTGGATACTGATAGTAGTACATTGGAAATGAAAGACTTCAAATTGCTCTATACGGCTTTCCATATTGTGGCCATGTGCTCCACGTTTGCCAATCCCATCCTCTATGGCTGGATGAACAGGAACTATAGAAGATCTTTTATGGCTGTGTTCAAGTGTGGACGGTTAAACAATGGAATGAAAAGGGTTTGTAGCAGTGAGACAGTAAGGGACAAATGTACACGCAATAAGCAAAGTACAATCAGTGTGGCCTTCACACAAGAAAACACGCTGCTGTGAAGGCTGTTTGCTTTTTACAAAATATGGACAAAAATCATACTGTAAAGATAAGTCTACTGTAAAGAAGGCTTGTATGTAAATCTAAAGGCTGAACACTCAAATTGTCTGATATTTGACAAATTGATGAGACATTTGTGGTGACTTTGTGACTAAACACTTAATTCGTTTGGAATATTGTATTTTTTTGTTATAATGTAATATGTATTTGGTTTTATATGATCTGTAAAAAGAGTCAGTGAGGGATCTCATGTTGAATATATTCCAGTGTTTGTTTCCTGTGAAAGTAAATGTTATTTTATGGAAAATGGTTAATTAAAAAGGTATATAAATCACTCATCTTGTGCATGTGATTCAAACATTTTCATTACTTGAAATAAAAACAAAGCATTTTCATTTAATATACTAAAATAACTAAAATTAAAACTGAAAAATAAATACTAAAACAATAAAACTACAATAAATAATACAGTATATAGGCATATAAAAAGCAAATAAAATGACAAAAACACTCAAATTTGCTAAAACTAAATTTTAAATGAAAATGGAAACTACAAAAATAAAATCTAATTATAAACATTTAAAAACGTATAGTAAATCAATTATGCTAAAATAACAATGGATTACAGACCACCAAAATAATAAAAATAATATCTAACTGTGCAGTAAAAAAATTTTTTTTGCTTTTTTTAACTGATTTAATTTCTGTGGAAAAAAGCACTGTAGTCAAAGTATTTGCTTGTTTTTTTCTAAAACACACTTGAATTTAATATATTGGTGCCTTTAAGGCTGGTCTGAAACAAGTTTAGCAAGGTTTATACAAAAATGCTGTGTGTGTGAATCAACAATTGTATTGGGCAGCGAGGCAGCAAGCCAGCTGCTTTCTGTTTCAGACACCTCATGTCTCGCAGGTAATTAGGTTAGCTGGCCTCTAATACTTCACATTGTTCACAATAAGAGCTCTCACAAGCGATGAAATAATACGGAACCATTTTGATTCCAAGGGTGAAGTGTTTTCTTTTTGAAATGGAATATTCTTAAAACAAATATTCTCATAAACAGCAACAAGTCTGTCTGGTGGGCAGTTGTCTCAACTTGTTTGTTATGGATATTCATGTTTCATATTACTGAGCTCTTTATTATCTAGAATTATAAGATGACCAAATTAATGCATTATGAATCAGTCTTTTGTTGTAATATAGAAAGGGATTGTGAATTTTTGCCCACCAGACAAGCCTACAGACTATAAAACAATCAAGAAATATGGTTTACAAATGTAATTTATTGCATCAAGACCCACATTCTAATTCTGATAGCCACTGGCCCATGAAAGATCAATCAACTGACAGGAGCACACCAATCAATAATTACTGAGCACAAGGGTACAACATAAAAATAGAATAAGAGGGTCTCAGAGTATTGATTCTGTCAATTACTGCCCTGTCTGTCCCAAAAGCCACTACTATTATATCTACAATTTAATATTGAATTCCTGTCTCTGCACAAAATGATTTATCTATAGACATCTTGCTGCACTAGGGATTTTATTTCTAGCAGATGGCTTTCAGCCTTAAATCTTCAGGATGTGCATTACCAATGGTGCCATCTCATAGTCATTCATTGCTGATTTGCTCTTATTGCATAATAAACATCATAAAATTACAGGTTTAATAATAAGTCTATTAACCTATTTAACAATTATTTAACAATGGGTTAAATAATAAGAATATAAGCTTAACATTAGTTCCTAGTACTTTTCTGTGGGTGGCAAATTTTGCTCTAAGTTTAAAATAATAGCTAAAAAAAAAAAAAAAAAAAATTGCTGAAAAACTTTTAGGCCATCTAAGATGTAGATGAGTTTGTTTCTTTATCAGAACAAATTCAGAGAAATGTAGCCTTATCACTTGCTCACTAGTGGATCCTCTGTAGTGAATGGATGCCATCAAAGAGAGCTGATAAAAGCATAACAATAATCCACAAGTAATCCACACAACTGCAGTCCATCAATTAACACCCCATGAAGTGAAAAGCTTTGTATTTGTAATAAACAAATCCATCATTAAGATGTTTTTTTAACTTCAAACCTTTCCTCTTTCCATTACCGAGTCCTCTTTTCATAATTTTGCTTTCCCCAGTGAAAAAGCCAACTCATCTAAATCAGGAGAGATATACACACATATTAAGCAGATTACAAGTGAAAACTGTCCAAAACAAACCAAAATGTTGGTGGATTTTGGTGTGAGAAAAAAATAGAGAATGGTCTTCACTAGAGGAAAATGTTAATATGGATAAAGGACTTGTATTTTGGGCATAAGCAACAGTAGTTTAAAGTTAAAACTCCTTAATGATGGATTTGTTTCTTACAATTATGTAAATTATCATTTCACAAAACTGCATAATGGACTAATTGATGGACTGGAGGGGTTTAGTGGGTGATTTTTTTATCAGCTCTTTCTGACGGCACCCATTCACTGCAGAGGATCCATTGGTAAGAAAGTGATGTAATGCTACATTTCTCCAAGTCTGTTCTGATGAAGAAACAAACTCATCTACATCTTGGATGACCTGTGGCTGAGAAAATGATCAAATTTCCATTTTTGCTTGAACTATTCCTTTAAGGACCTTGCTGCTGCTGCACAACTGCAATTTCCCCTTACAGGGATTAATAAAGGTTATTATACTATACTCTCTACTATAGCTTGATTGGTAGTGCAAAAGGTGCTGGTTTGTTCCTAGATGAACCCATGAGATGTCAAAACATTTGAGCACAATCTGTGAACAAAATAATGTCAATGATGATTAGTCAAAACTAATTTAACACATTTATTTTAAACAAAGACTTTGTTAAACATATAATGCAATGCTATAAACAGCACCGATTTAACTTTGGTTGCCATGTTTATGACAAACTTTGTGATATTTATACAAATATCTTAAAATTGCTTTTCTAATGTAAAGACATCTTAATGAACATGTCATGTAGTGTTACTGCATTGCATTAACCCTGTGAAGCCTGACATACTGTATGAAATAATATTCGGAAAAACCTTACACTAAATACTTTTTTATGGAATCTTAGAATGTTATGGCTCATAGTATGATATCGGAGAGTATGGAACTCATAGTTGAAGAGAAAAAACACCTCAATTTTATTTAAATGCCAAAACTGAGGAAAAATATGCAATTTTGTGCAGTTGCTGATACTGTATTTATATATAGCCAAAAAGTAATATGAAATGTTGGTATATATAATGTAAATCAATTGCATCTTTATAACAGTACAGCTATTTGCTTATATAAAATGCATATACCTATCAGTTACCACTCTATATCTCCCAATAAAAATGTCTTAGTAAGAGGGTATTTGAATCTTGTTTTGTAGATTTTATTATTAAAGCTCTGTCATTTTTATTGTGGGGGCAAAACATATAATGCAATGCAATACAATGTTTGAGAGCTGTACAAATAAAAGCATGTTCTATCATATTTGATACATTTAAAAACATTATTTTTCAAAAAAAAAAAAAAAAGATGTATGGACAAACAAATAAACCTAAGTTACTTCAGTCCAGTAGGTGTTCATATTAAAATATTACTAACAATATAATAGTTATTCTTATGTTCACTTTATGAAATTTGATAAAGGGGTACGTTTTTAGAATTATAGTAAAAAGCCTTAAACTTGCTTTAAAAATAACAATTATCAATCAGATGACAGAAGGCACATAGAATATTGTGTACAACATGTAAAGTTTTTTATCATGTTGATAATGTAAAGGCCTTAGAAATTTGCATATCAAATATGATACAGTATAGGCTTTATAGGCTTAAGGGAATTTTGATTTATTTATGGTTTGAGTCTTTCTGAAACGTAGTTATATCAAATGTCAAAGAACAGGTTAAAAATAAAAATTAAATAACGCTCATTTTCCAAATGGGATAGTTTTATTAGGTGGGCTCCAGGGTGGAGGGGGCTCATCTTGAAGAATAGCCTGTATCCTCTTTTCTTTTCTCTCTCTTTTTTGTTGAAACTCTTTTCTTTTCTGTAATAAAATGACCAGAACAATATAAATTCAACATCAATCTAACAAAGAAAACAATCAAAATATTTTGTTCACAATATGTTCAATGAAAACTAATGTATTTTAAAAACAGATTAAAAATATATGTCTCAGTCTCAAAGCATCTGTTATAATAATTATAATCTGTATAATGACAACAATTAATTGGCAAATGACGTTTAACAGTCATTTGGTTATTTTGATCTTTTAGTTTAAGAAGAGCAACTTCTTAATAAGCATAAACAGCAATGTCATGGATATGTATTTTCTAAAACTCTTTTTACAGAGCAAATTGATACATGTGATTGAGAAATAGCATGTAAACTTCAAGGCAGGTTGTCTATTCATTAACTAGTGCAGAAATTTGCTGTACCATACCAGCCATTTCTCATACATCTCCAAGGCCATTTTTTCTTTTTCCTCATTTTCATATTTCTCCTCCACTTCCTTTATCTTCTCCTTCCTGCGTTCTGCCCTTATCTTCTCTTCAACAACATCCTTCTTTTGGTCACTCCTGTAATATGTAAAGCAATTAACGGAAAGTCAAGTTCTGCACAACAGCACAGTTATTAATGTCAGTCTGTAACCTGAGGTGTTACAAAGAGAATACATTTACATTTTAATCAATACATAATTGCTTGAGTGTCTTGAGCATGATTAAACATGTGCTAATTAACAAAACAAATGAATAAATTAGTGTTATGTATATACAGTGCCATATATAAAATCCTTTATTTTTTTGCATATTTGTCACACTTAAAAGATTCAGATCATCAAACAAATTTAAATGATGATTTCATTTATTAAGGGAAAAAAGTTGTCCTGGCCCTATGTGAGAAATTAATTGCCCCCTCCTGTTAAATAATGAAAGAACTGTGATTAACCACATTATTTTAGAAAGTGGAGTTAAATTTCACTAGCCAAACACAAGCCCGTTTAATCAAGAAATCACTTAAAAAGAACCTGCCTGACAAAGTAAAGCATGCTTAAAGAGCAACACATCATGCCACAATCTAGAGAAATACAAGAACCGACCATTATCCACAAATGGTGAAAACATGGAACAGTGGTGAACCTTCCCAGGAGTGCCTGGCCTACCAAAATTACTCCAAGAGCGCAATGACGACTCATCCAGGAGGTCATAAAAGAACCCAGAACAACAACTAAAGATCTGCAGGCCTCACTTGCCTCAATTAAGGTCAGTGTTCATGATTCAACAATAAGAAAGAGACTGGGCAAAAATGGCATACAAGGCAAAATCCACTGCTGACCAAAAAGAACACAAAGGCTCGTCTCACATTTGCCAAAAATATCTTGATTATCCCCAAGACTTTTGGGCAAATATTCTGTGGACTGAAGAGACAAAAGTTGAACTTTTTGGAAGGTGTGTGTCCCATTGCATCTGGCGTAAAACCAACACAGCATTTAATAAAAAGAACATCATACCAACAGTCAAACATGGTGGTGGTAGTGTGATGGTCTGGGGCTGCTTTGCAACTTCAGGACCTGGATGTCTTGCCATAATTGATGCACTCTATCAGAAGATCCTGAAGGAGAATGTCCAGCCATCAGTTTGTGACCTCAAACCTCATGCGCACTTGGGTTATGCAGCAGGACAATGATCCCAAACACACCAGCAAGTCCACCTCTGAATAGCTCAAGAAAAACAAAATTAAGGTTTTGGAGTGGCCAAGTCAAAGTCCGGACTTAAATCCGATTGAGATGCTGTGGCATGACCTTAAACAGTTCTTTCATGCTTGAAAACCCTCCAATGTGGCTGAATTAAAACAATTCTGCAAAGAAGAGTGTGCCAAATTTCCTCCACAGCGATGTGAAAGACTCATTACCAGTTATCACAAACGCTTCATTGCAGTTGTTGCTGCAAAGGGTGGCACAACCAGTTATTAGATTTAGGGGGCAATTACTTTTTCACGTAGGGCCAGGCAGGTTTGGACAACTTTTTTCCCTTTATAAATGAAATCATTATTTCAAAACTGCATTTTGTATTCACTCAGGTTATCTTTGTGTAATATTAAAATTTATTTGATGATCTGAATCTTTAAAGGGTGACAAATATGCAAAAACCTTTTCACGGCACTGTAACTAAAAATGTATCTTTCTTACCATTCAGCAAATGCAGAGATGGAGTCCTTCTTCTTCTCTTCTTTCTCTTTGACCTGCTGTAGTTTCTGTCTTCTCTCAGTCTTTTTCTTTTGCCTTATTCTGTCTTTAAGGATACTGTCATTCTCCTCTTTCCACTTCTCAAAAACCTGATATATTTATGTGAAAGATAGCACCAAAATTGCATTTAGCAGTATATATTGCATCTACCCTGGTGAAAAATAAATATACAAAATTGTATTTGAAATACATTTATTTTATGCTAAGTATACTACAAATACATTTACATATTTATGTACTTCATAAAAATACCCTGCAACTGTACTTTTGGTATATACTAAACTGCTAAAGTAAACTTAAAGTCTGCTAAATTGGAACAACTAATTCGTACTTAATGCACTTTAATTGTGGAAGTAGTGCTGAGTTCCAACTAAAGATACTGAAGTATATTTGATTGTGTTAAAGTGGAAATATTACAAGTATACTACAGGTACACTTCAAATATCTTGCATTAAGGCCGATATTATTCAAAGATCATACATTCCTCATTAAACAGTGACATTAAAACACATTTTAGTCTAAATATTAAGAAGAATGCATTGTGCACAAGTAGTACTTCAAATTTTATTATTAAATAATTAATTTTATCAGATAGTCTTTGAGTGTAATGTCAGTAAATATATTTGAACTATACTTAGCATGAAATAAATGTATATTAAAAAAAAAATTTTTTCCTAAGGTATGATTATAGGTTTTGGTTTAGATTGATATAATTTCTTTAATTTTATAAGTACAAATAATCCAGTCTCTCAATTAATAATCAATGGAGTCATGGATCATGCATGCCTTGATGGTTATAAATAATAAAGCATTAGCAAAATGTTTAGTTTAAGATAAGAAGTGTGTCACACTACAAGACATGTCAATTTATATCCCAGTATTTCAGGACAGATACTGCTTCCTCCTAAGCTATACATAACAGAAAAAAATAATGATAAGCGTAAAGACTGCAGACCTGAAACCCCCGCAGACATCAGAAAAAAAAAAAAAAAAAAAAAAAGACATGACAGTTCTGAATATGGCTAAAATGCTGAATCTAAAATGCATTGAAACCAAAGATACTACTATTATATCATATTTAGTAATGGTGTGATTTAAAGCAGAGATGGGATTCTGCCTTAACGGGCACAGTGGCAAGGGGATGCTAGTTCAAATTGAAGTGAGAAACTGAACACTTTCACAAATGTCTGTTCCACAAGGCGTTTAGTAAAGGGTTCACAAGGCTGCAGTGCAGTTTAAAGTGCCCCTATTATGGATTTTTGAAAATGACCTTTCATGCAGTGTGTAACACAGCTCTAATTGAATGAAAACATCCTGCAAAGTTTTAAATCCGAAAGTGCACCGTGTATAAAGTTATAGTCTCTCAAAAGAAAGAGTCGACTCTGAATCATTGAAACGAGTCATTTTTAAAACAAATCCCAAGCTGTTTCATGTTGATGTCAACATGAAACATTAGCATATTGCCCGCCCACTTGTCGGTCTTTGTTGGTCTGAATTAAATGCAAATTCATTCTTTGCCACTAGGTGCCTCTTTTGGAGCGTAAAATAGCGGTTTCCCCGGTAACGCTGTACACAAAGCAGCACTGCACTCACAAACACTGCTTTATCAGGCATTACAGGCGTGATGAAATGAAAATGAGATCAAATCGACCAATCACCGCAGATTAGCGTCACGCAAAGGAGGGGTTTGGAAAATTAATCGTTGAGCGAATCGTTTGGGAGTCGTTGAGCAAGTAAGGTAAAAATAAATGCATATTATAAGACAATGAAAGTGTTTTTTGACATTGCATGCATGTCAACCTGTTGTTGGGGACTCCCAAAACCAAAATATGAACCTTTCATTATCCATAATAGGGGCAATTTAATATCCAGTACAGCAAACCACATTCACAAATATATATAAAAAAAAAAAAAAAAATCGGTGCTAGTGTTGTGGACCTCATGTGCAGTGGATTAATAAAACAACAACAACAAACAAAAAAAAAATATATATATAGTAATAACAAATCCCTAATATCCTTTTAATATAGTAACATATTTACAGTGCTTCTAATGTGAATAAAATTCTCATAAACAATGAAATATGCCGTTTACTTTTTTTGTTGCCAATAAACTAAATTTTAATAATTACCAATGAAAAATACTGACCTGTTTTGCGGTTTCCTTTTTTTCTTGCTTTTTATCCATTTCCATTTGTTGTTGCTTGATTGTCTCCTGCTTTTCATTTACATTTTTTTTGATGACTTCACTTTTTTTCTCTTTCCAGGCATCATAAGAGGCCTTTGCATCTGCAATTTTGGAAAGCTTTTCCTAGAAGAGAAATGATAAATATTTAATAAATCATTCCAGGATTGTGGTTACTAAAGAATTCAATTAAGCATTTGATTTATCTTACCTCTTGCATCTTCTCCTCTTTTAATTTCTCTTCCTGTTTTTTTGCCTTCCATGTTATTTTTAAAGTTTCTTCTTTCTTTTTTAGCCATTCCTATTTAGATACACATTTTAGATACATTAAAATGGCTTCTTAATAAATCATAGGTCAGTCTCTTGACATAATTATTAACTTAATATGTTTTAATTCCTTAAATATTATGACTACAGTAAATGATTAGTCTAACCTGGTACACAGCAGCTCTTAGTGAATCTGCTGCTTCTGGAACCTGTTGGGTGTCTTGTGTCCTCTGATCCAAAACCTTCAATGTTCCCAGGTATTTAGACTCTGCTGTATAGGAGCTCTTGGATTTTCTGGAACTGGATGACCGAGAGCTTGAAGGTCTAATGTCCAGAAGATATTGTTATTTGAGTTTTCGATGTTTGATGCATTTTAGTAACACTTTTAAGTTAATTGTGCACTAAGTGATGTTTTACTCAAAGCATAAAAATGACAGATATGATTAAAATCATGAGCGCGCATACCTGTGCAGGGCTCCAGACTGCGACTAAAACGGTCGCATTTGCGACCAAAAATATTAATTTGCGAGTGACGTTTTTGCTGAGGTCGCCACTGGCGACTATATATATTTACATGTTATGACATAAAAATTTGCATGTAAGGACTTTTTTCCTGATTGTTTTGCGATCACATCGTTTGCTTTGTTCACGTATTAAACTTAAAATTAAAAGACGAAACGCATCAAAGTTTTAGTGGAAAAAGAGTTTCAAACAGTCCTCGTCTCTGCCGCACAGCAGCGCTGACGCACACAGTCTGCTAAACAGCTCCAGTTGTGCAGCGCGAGAGAGATTGAAATGATGGAGACGTGCAAGTGCAGAAAAGCAGTGTCTTCAAGAAGTTAGGAGCACCAAAAAATGTTTAGGAGCACCCACTGAATATTAAGGAGCAACACAACTGGCAATTGAGCGGAAGGGCTGGCAACATCCTTCCTGATGATTAAAAATCTTCAATTGAACCTGATCCTTAAGCTGCAGTGCTTTGTTTTTTATGCATGCAATATACAGAGGCAAGATGAGAAGAAAATGTAATTTAAACTTTTCTCAAAACAGTCAGTTCCCCTCAGAAATACATTCATATAAACCCCCACTCCCAATTCAATATTTAGGATTTCCCTTCCATATTTCACATGTGAATGTTGAGCTTGCTCAGGCTGCTACAGTATTTTCTTTTCTTTGTGTCAGTCTTCAGCGTTAATGACTGTTTACACACTTGGCAATATTTCCACACAAATGAAATTTTGGAAAATGATGTCAATGCAGTTTGTGCAAGCGCGGTCACAAAACCGGTCAGTTCCAAGTAGGGGTGGGCGATATGGCAAAAATATATCAATATTTCATGATTTTAATCACGATTCTTTGTCATGTTAGTTTTACTATTTTGTCTGAGCAGTATGGCCAGACTAATTTCCCTATTATAAAGACAAAGCCTTTCAAGGTAACAGAATATAAAAAAGAATGGTGGATATTTAGGCCAAAGTGGGTGAAGATAAAAATCTTTGTCATTATTTTATCTTTGTTATTAAAAAATAAGAACAAAGATACACATTACAAATACACATAATATACAAATAAAATAAACAGTGTTTTATTTTCAGGTACAACAGGCATATTTAGCAGGAGCATTCAAGAAATTGAGTGAACAAATATAAAAATAAATCACTATATAGATTGATTCCTATTAAAGGAACTATTATTTTTTTTCAGTCAAGAGTAGTTAGTTATTTCTTTCTCTTTGTGTTTTGTTGTTTTAACATTAAAGAATAAAAATTAAACAGTTGCTGGTCCACAGTGTTTGGTTACCCACATTCTTCAAAATATCTTCTTTTGTGTTCAGCACATGAAAGAAATTAATACAGGTTTGGGACATCATGTGAGTGAGTAAATAATGACAAATTCAATTTTAGGGTGAACTATCCCTTTAATGACAGTCGGCTGCATGTTTAGTTCTGTCATTTTAAGAGCTGCACGCATCTAATATACAGGCACGCATCCGTTCCTCTCAGCTGTTTACTTTTATTTTAGACATAACTAACTGAGTCTATATGTAAACCTTGTGTGTTTTGACAGTATTAGCTCAAAAGATAACTTAGTTCAGTAATCAGGCGCTGTTAGACAGGCTTTTCAGTTCGCGCGCTTCAGGTGCATGGGCTCAGAAAAAGCGCACGTCAGACCAGCGCGTGAATGAAAAGCTTAACCGGCAAGGCTTTAAAACACGCAAATAATGTACTTTTGTGATTGTGAATAAGTGCAGTGTTTCGTGAGTGTAACTCTACCGCTGAGTTAACACTGAATGGATGTGGCGTTGTACAGTACAGTACATACAGATGGCGGCACCAGAACTGCAACTGAAAGAATGTGCGCTGTAGCACGATACAACAATATTTCTTCAAAAGCAGATCGTGGAGACATTTTTATCGTCCACGATCAAAAATCGTTATATCGCACACCCCTAGTTCCAAGTTGGCTCCCTGTCACGTGGCACATGCTGTGCAGTAATTCGCGAACGTTTAGCAGAGAACTGTAGAGGTCGCACCACAACAATTATTTGCACTCGCACAAATGCTCCCAAATATATTTTGGAGTCGCACAGATTACATTTCGGGAGCATATGCGACCAAAATGGTCGCAATTTCGAGCCCTGAACAGGTAAAGCTGTCAGCTCTGTGGATACTGGCAATATTGTCAACAATTCTCATTTATAATCATTACTAATATGGCTTCTTCTTATCGAGATCTTAGTCTATATGCTGTGTTCTGTTAATGCGTGGACTTCATGTTGGTTATTTGAAGCGCACTTGCCATCCAGTAATCACAAAAAGCTTTGTGCTTTGTTACTTTTTAATAAACGCTGTCCGTGTATGCGTCCGGATTGCGCACGCGGAAACAGTTAAAGCAGCAAGTGAACCCATTATATCTTTCTATGTACTACTATAGTACGAAATGAACATGATTTAACATCAAAAGGTAGGCTATTTTATAAGAGAGCCTACAGTACAACTTACTGAAATGTTTCATGTAAAAGCTCATTCAGTGTTTCAAACTGAGGAAAACGTGTAAAGCTTGTAAACATTGCATTGTAATAATACATTTACCTCAGAATAACCACTCAGTGTCCATAAGCTCATCAGTTAGCTAGAAAAATAACTATAAAGAGGAGCATTCAGTGGTGTAGTGGAGGGTATACGCAGGTATACGGCGTATACCCACTTCTTTATCAGTCGGCATTCCGTATACCCACTTCTAAATCCCCTCTGATGCGCGTCCTGCACTAGGCAAATCACGACAGTCCAGCATAGGAGTAACTAATCCAATCGCATGTGAATAAATGCAAATATTCTCTAAAAACATCCAGTAAAGACAGTAATGTGGTCAGGAACGAGACGTGAACACTCTCATGCAGTGTATGTTTCTTTTATTGATAGTTTTCACGTGACGTCACACTCGTATAGGAACGCCCCCCTGGCGGGCAAAACACTGAACCGTTAAAGGGATAGTTCACTTTGAAATTAAAATTTGGTATCTATCAGCTTACCCCAAGGGCATCCAAGATGTAGGTGTCTTTTTTTCTTCAGTAGATCCAATTTTGATGTTTTTAGGTCAAACCGCTCTAGTCTGTCAGTCATATAATGGCAGGTATAGGTCACTGTCTCTATAAGAGGGAAAAAGAACATGCACAGAGAAATTCAAATTAAACAATTCCCCATCTACACATTGATGGCCTAAGACACGAAACGAGCGGTTTGTGTGAGAAAACGAACAGTATTTATATCGTTTTTTACCTCTTGTACACAACCATGTCCAAGTGATCTGAGTGCGCACACACATCCGGTGTGTGACGTGTGTGTGCGCGCGCTCTGGCTCACGCTTGACGGAGGGCGTGTCTGAAGCGTGGTGCTGACGCAACTTCGTGGTATTTTCTTGTTGGAAGACGCGCACTGTCATCGCTCGTGTCGTTTCTGAACTGTCTACTCTTGGATAATGATGACTTCTCTTAAGCAGACCCGCTTGCTGTCATGCATTGTATTTCTATACGAGCGCTCCATGTATCCGTTTCATTCATCTGTAACTAGCCAAACACACATGCCGCAACTCCACCCTCCTCACCCTGCGTCACTTCCACCTAACCATGTAAAAAATAACAGATCCAGGAACAGTTTATTGAGACATGACACCGGCGAGGAAAAAAAAAAGGAATCTTACTATGACGAAGGATTAGTCCATGAATAATATTTGTGCCATTCCGAAATTAAAGAGCCATCATTTTGTACCAAAAGGAATATACATAACCGTATATAATAATACTGTCAATGGTCAAACAATTCAAATAATTTTTAAAGCACCACGCTTCAGACACGCCCTCCGTCAAGCGTTGACGGCGAGCTACAGATGAATGAAACGGATACATGGAGCGCTTCGTCATAGTAAGATTCCTTTTTTTTTTCCTCGCCGGTGTAGATGCTATTGGTGTCATGTGTGCGCACTCAGATCACTTGGACATGGTTGTGTACAAGAGGTAAAAAACGATATAAATACTGTTCGTTTTCTCACACAAACCGCTCGTTTCGTGTCTTAGGCCATCAATGTGTAGTTACGATGGGGAATTGTTTAATTTGAATTTCTCTGTGCATGTTCTTTTTCCCTCTTATAGAGACAGTGACCTATACCTGCCATTATATGACTGACAGACTAGAACGGTTTGACCTAAAAACATCAAAATTGGATCTACTGAAGAAAAAAAGACACCTACATCTTGGATGCCCTTGGGGTAAGCTGATAGATACCAAATTTTAATTTCAAAGTGAACTATCCCTTTAAGAGGACTGCGTTCATATTCCGGCCTCATCTGCTTGCCTTTGTAAACTATGCATCATTAATGTGGTGATTACTGAATTTGATCTTTTAATATTACTGTTTTAAATATATTAAGGCACTTTTAAGTGTTTTTACAACGTTTGTCGCACTGTTTATGATTGAAATATTGCCGCGGGTGCTTAATATGGATTGCAAATGGCCAAAACTTGCATTTTGTTCAGAAATACATTTGTTTTATTCTTTTGAGAGGTGATCTAAATATTTGCGGCTGGGAAACAGATGAAAAATTGACACGCTTGTGCTGCAATTCTATGGATGTTTTGCCCTCCAGGTCTTTGAGCCGGTCACGTGACTGAAAACTATCAATCCACCTTTTTCTTCAACGCGGAAGTAAGCCTATGGGTGAGACTTCCGGTTCATTAGCCGCTATAGGTAAATAACGAGGAGAATAACAACTTGCAGTAAATGCTAAAACTGTTTGCACTACAAACCAGTGTGATCATAATTAAGATAATACATTAAAATAATATGATAAGACACACCAATTTTCAATATCAAGCAGCAAAACCAACTGTTTTGTACAGCTAAAAATAGCTGGGCAGGATGAGACCGGAAGCGAGACCCATAGAATTTACAAATGGCCGCGCCCAGATTTACGTTAGGAAAAAGGTGGATAGGCTACTCGAAGCCGGATGGCGCTCTCGCGCAGAAAGTCGGCCTCATAGAAGTACTAATTTACGAGTCACGACGTGCAAGAATCCAGCTATTGCTGTAGCCAAAGCTAGCTAAGCTGAATAAAAAAGAATAGTGAAGACAGTAAACACATGATTGTGACAATATATGGTTTATGTGTGTTTTTCAAGTCATCTAAAAAAGCATCTGATTCTGAATAATGCAGTGCTAATTGATAGCATTTATTACAC
The DNA here is from genome assembly GCA_027422415.1 of Schizothorax lantsangensis. Classification (NCBI taxonomy): domain Eukaryota; kingdom Metazoa; phylum Chordata; class Actinopteri; order Cypriniformes; family Cyprinidae; genus Schizothorax; species Schizothorax lantsangensis. The sequence goes on from CM049841.1 coordinate 18,594,456, forward strand.
TTGGCAATAGATAGACTACTAGGCTATAAAATATATATTCTGCCCAGTCGCGTAGGCCCACCCACTTTAATCTGTGGCCCACCCAATGAGAAGTTGGTAATTTTCCAAATGGATGTAATTTCTTAAACGATACTAATAAACGTCTTATTTCACTGTAACTTTATATATTTATTAAAAAATATTAAACGCTTGCTTTCATGGTCAATTACAGGTCGTTTCTTAGTTTTCCCTCTTCCTATAGGTGCATCACGCTTATCAAAATGATGATGATTCGTCAGTTTCTGTTAGTCCCGCCCACAACGTTATGTTTACGATGTAAGGATATAATAGTAAAATGCGCGCGTTTGTGGAGTTAAATTTGAAAATAGCAATCATAAATCAGATCAATTCTTTAAAAAGTAAAAGTCTTAGCAATAAATCCGGACCTTCTACAAATGAAACCCGACAGACCACCTGAGGGTGCTGGATTTATCGATCGGAAACTTCTGAACCAAGAGTGTTTGAAGCATCATATTAGCATAGGTACAGTGTTTGATCCGCTAGAAATGCGTCCTTTGTGGAAAGAAACACATAAACTCTGTGCTGGATCCTGGTCGCTACAACAAACTGCATAATTTGCAGCTGCGCACATTTCTGCGGTCCTCGATGTGCGTGAACTGACAGAGACGTTTGATTATGAAATCATCAGCGAAGCCCCATTGTTTCACACTGACTGAGGTAATGCTTTTTAATAAACTTCCTTTAGTTAACGTTAGTTAATGCATTAACTAACATTAGAAATACATTTGTTACCGTGTTGTTTATTCATCTTTGTTAACCAGCTCATGCAAATGTTAACAGATACAACTTTGAATTTTAATAATGTCCTAAATTTTGAAATGAACATTAATATAACAAATTACTAATGTTGATTTAGAAGTACTGTGTAATGAACCTTGGTGCTGTATTTTGTGTTGGCAATTTGACATGCAGTTTTCATATGCTACACACTTGGCCCACCCAGTTTTATGTAGGCCCACCCACTTTAACATTTCTGGCTACGCTAGTGATTCTGCCTTATTCTGTGATAAAAATGGGGAAAGAAATGTAGTAGCCTATATAGGCTAAACAAATCATAAAATTGTCATTAGGAAAATACAGGAAAAATATGACAAATTATTGGTTATTGTCGCAGTGTATTTGATTTCTCAGCCAATTAAAAGCAAGAGGTAATAATTAATAAATAGTAATAAAACCTGTCAATTAGACAAAAAAAGTTATTATATTTGACATTTCTGTCCCCCTCACTTCTGAACTGATTGAGAATCACGATGTTTTGTTTGTTTCAAATAGAGATCACAATTCTGAACAGACAACTAAACAAAATAGCATGTATAGTTTACTAGAGGTTCTGACAAAATGTCAGTTGCTGCAGTCTATTTATATGTATTTATTTATTTATTTTAATTATTTATAGCAAAATCTGCACCTCTTCTGTGGATAATATTATTTTCATAATGATCCTTACTCAAGCAGCAGAAGTTAAGTGACAGTGTGCAAATATTACAATAGTGAACTAAATATGCAAGACTAGTTTACATGTCACTGTTTGACACAGGTCGTTCATCCTTTGCTGGGCCTTTAAAAAAAAAAAAAAATGGGGACATAAATTAAGTGTATACCCACTTCTCCGGGCACCACTACACCACTGGGAGCATTTTGCTATATTAATGCGCTATTGCATATTAATATTTTTACTTAATCTGCTGTCTACATGATTCAACTCCTCCTATAAAATTACATTTTACTAATGAAGAAAAACAGACTGAATGTGTGAAAGACATGACAACATTTATAGGATGCATTGAGGAGGAGCCCAAACTACACTCAGTGGCCAAGTGATGCTTATGATCCATGATATTGGTACAGATTCTGTGTAATGAACAATTCTTTGTGACTGTATATTTCAAGTTGGAAAAGACATTTAGTTCCCACTTTAAGTGAACCTTAGTTCCCAGGTCATCTACAAGATTGATTAAAATGCTGATAAAGTCAAGAAAAGATGAGACACAAACACATGACAGAATGATTGAAATGTTAAAATGTAGGGAAAAAAATAAAATGATAATAATAAAATAAAACACGTTTATTCTGCGGCACCTAAAAAAATAATTTGGCGCCTAAGTTTTTCTCTTATAGGAGCCAATGGCTCCTTACTCGATTTTTTTGTCTGGAGCCGTGACCAAGTAAAAACTATTTTATTATATTAAAAATATGTACCTCCAAGAAAGCAAGATAGAAAAAGCTTAACTTGACAAAATAATTAACAGAAGTGTTAAGAAATGCATAAAAATGGTGAGATTTTCATGTAGTGACCCAGTTCGAATAAAAGTATGTTAAAGGGATAGTTCACCCAAAAATCATAATTTACTCACCCTCAAGTAGTTCCAAACCTGTATGAATTTCTTTGTTCTGCTGAACTCAAAGGAAGATATTTTGAAGAAGGTTTGTAACCAGGCTGTTTTGGGGCACCATTGACTTCCATAGTAGGAAAAAAAAATACTATGGAAGTCAATGGATGGTGCCCCAGAACTGCTCTGTTTCCCACATTCTTCAGAATATCTTCCTTTGTGTTCGGCAGAACAAAGATATTCATACAGGTTTGGAACTACTTGAGGGTGAGTAAATGATGACAGAATTTTCATTTTTGGGTGAACTATCCCTTTAATGTAATGTTCTTCCAAAAATGAAACTTCTCACTAAATTCATATGGATTTTGCACAGTCTTTAGAAAGCTCAGAACTCTCTCAGGTTTCATTACAAATATCTTCAATTGTGTTTCGAAGATGAACGAAAGTTATATGGGTTTGGAACAACATGAGGATGAGTAAACAATGACATTTTTCTTTGTAAAATATTCCTTTAAGTATGTTGCAACATCCTCATCAAAATGCTGTGTAAACATCAAATGGAAAATTATTTTACACTTTAAAAAAGAGAGAAGACTTTGCCTCCTTCAGAAGTCCACCACATGGACATATACAGCACGAGATATTAAATAAATTCACTAACCTGTCTGTTGATTTTCTAGACATTCGGCTTAGTGTGGTTGACGTGTGGTCAAGATCACCCTGGGAACTCTCCTGATTGGGAAAGTGTAAAGACAGATTTAATTAAGAAATAAATTAGCATTTAAATTTGACATGGCATTCAATTGACCTTAATTTGTAGGGTATTGCTTCATTTAGTAACTTGTTTCAGAAGTTGTTTAATGCTGACACTAGATGCCATTTTAGAAAACAATCTTTCAGAATAATTAAAAAGAACAAGATCTTTCACTTTTAATCTAACTTACATGCTTTTCTTCAAAGGATGTTGAGTAATTTCTCTCTTTGCTATCTTCTGAGGCAGCTAGAATGAAAATTACATATTTAAAATTATTAATACTATAATTTACTTTAAACTATTAGATGTCATGTCACAGATGACCAATACCAATTTAGTAAAATGTAATCTCACTATTACAGAATTTCTGAACATTAAAACAGTCTAAATTAATTTCCGCACATACCACTGCCTACAGTGTCTGGAACCTCAGACATTTGCTCTGCTGTTGAACAAGACTGTGTCTTGGACTTTTCTGACATGGCCTGGTCTTCATCTGGACCCTGTAGTAAACATAAAGATTGAAAAACAAAACAAGAGTCTTTCAAAATATCTCCTGGATTTAGAACTGATCAGCTTTTCTGTTGGGAGATATTAATTATCTACCACTAGAAAATAACAACAGATTCTAAACACTTAAAAACAAAAGGGGCTTTACAGCAACACCTAGATAAATCATTCTGTGTTTCCCAAGGAACTTTTTAGTGAACAGTTCTTAAAATAATATTTTTTTCTTAGTGTGAAGGACATTTTATTGACCTGAAGAACCCTTTTACACTATAAAACACCTTTTGTGCAAAGTTTTATGAAAAGTTTTCATGGATGTTAAATGTTCTTCATGAAACAACTGGTGCCAAATGCTGCCAATAAAGAAATCTTTGTTTCTAATACTGTACATATGGCGCCACTAAATTCATACTTGTAATTGAAAAAAAAGTAACATCTCTTAGCTTGGGTTTTAGCATTTACAGTGTTTAAATGGGTTTTCTGCTGACACTTTTTGTCTTTCTATTATTAAGACATTCTCACCAGAACACTATCATTGGTAGAGGTTTGACTCTTCTCAGTAGAGAATGTGTTGGAGAGAGCTATAGACATAGAGGATGTCGCTGTTCTGCTGCCGGCAGTGGTCTCTGCTTGTGTTTCCTCTTCTAACTGACCAATATCACACATTTTTGCTGTCCTCTGCCTGGGTTTGGGTCTGGGTGACATGTCTTGAGCAAGACAACCTGTTTACATTAAAGAAAGTGCATTTTAGTTTCTGACACTTCTTAAGCTAATTTTCTAGACAGAATAAAAATCAACCCCAGCTCTGGAAACCTTTTTTGAAACCTTTATTAAATTAGTGAATAATTTTAATCAGAACATGGTCACTTGGGAGCAACCATTAAAATTAAAATTCAAGATATAAATACAAAGCAAATAGTAATATTATTGGTAACTGGTCTTGCAAAGATCACAGACCTTAAACAATTGCACACATGCAAAGACTGCACTGACCTGTGGAGAGTTTTGGTTTTACACTTCTCTCCCTGGGTTGAGGAATGGGTGGTTCACCATCTTCAATCATTTGGTTGTCCTCATCTTTTTCTGAAGGCAATGGCAATGGACTGTCCCACTGAGAGCCATCTGATGTAAGAGGGACAGAAGATTCCCATTGGCTATTCTCAGAGTTTAGTGGCAGTGGAGATTCTGTCAGGCTCTTCCTCAACGTCGTTACTGATTTTGACTGTTCATCCTTCTGGAGTGAAGTGGATTCTGGTTGAAACTTGTCAGATAGAGAGGAAAAATGGGAATCTGTCTGTTGGTTTTTCTCTGGAGTGTAAGAATTGCTTGGACTTTGAGAAGTATTCCTGAACTGGGTGGAATGGAAAGAACTAGGCTGGTCATCTGCACTTCCTGTGATGTTCAGCTGATCAAAGTGCACAGGTGAGCTGGTTCTTTTTGTTTTCATAAAAGATACTTTTTTGGGTTTGACATTTTCCTCTTCATCATCTGAAAGCTTGAAATTGTTGATTTTGCCTTTTGTCTTGCCAGCTTTAAATCTCGCTTTCTTCTGATTTTGTATCTTAAAGAGTTTGTCAAGTATGTCTGCTGTATTCAAATATAAAGGTAAAGAACAATAAGAAAAACTGAATTACAAACATTACTAAGAAAATAAGCAAACTGATTCAAGGTAAGGTCTGTAGCTCTGAGTATACCAGTAGTATAATACAATACAGTGAACATATTTTTGATAAGCATGGCGCTGTAAAACCTCATCATCATCATCATCATCACCACCACCACCTTCATCATCGTCAAAGTCATCAGAGTAACTGTGTCTGTTGCCTCTAGCAGACACAGCTTTCTTTAGCTCATCCTGAAATTCAGCAACATGCACTTGTCATAGTGAGTATTTTTGCGGTTACAAACGTTCAATTCGAAACGTGCTACAACTGTCTAGAATAGATAGGCAGACATAAACTGATGTGTCTGACAACAATCTACAGAAACTTTTAACGTTGGAGAACACTAATGATTTGACACTAATACCTGAAAAGTTGTTCTTCTGGATGCTTTAGGGCTTTTCGTGTATGCAAGCGTTGTAGAAAAAGGCTCGTCATCCATCTCATCGAACAGACTGTTTAAATATGATAATGTATTATACAAACAAACATGCTCGTTTTAGAATTTGCCCATCAAACGTTCAAACGATTAATACCTACCGTAGCTTCAAAACAAATGAGCTGTAGCAAGCGTTGCTCAGACCATCTTGGACGCCATTTGTTTACGCGAGTTACCAAAGCAACCACCGGATAAAGAACGCACGAATCCTACTATGACGATGGCTTGGCGTGGTGACGTTGCTTGCTGTGGCATACTATGGCAAACGCTTTTTACATTGAATGCCCTAAGCTTTACCAGTTTATTTAAAGGGGTCCTATTATGCTCTTTTACAAAGTCTTGATTTTGTTTTGGGGGTGTACTAGAACATGCTCTCATGCTTGTTGGTTTGAAAATCGCATTATTTTTACATAATTTACATTATTACAATACCATTCTCCCCAGCCTTACACAAATGGCTCGATTAGTTCAGGTGTTGTGCCCAATTCTGACTAATAAGGGGTAATAATTTGGCAGGGGTCGTAAATGGGCGCAACACAGGGTTTGATGAAGGCCCGCCTTCCGAAAAACAAAATGTGTTGTGATTGGTTAGCTGTCCCAGTGCGTTGTGATTGGCGAACAGCTAGACAGTGTTTCAGTATTGCCCCGCCCCTTGCCAGAACAGCAAGTTCGTCAATATTGCTATATCAATTCAGACCTCGAGAATATTGAAGAGGATCGCGCAGAACCTTTGCACGCACGGATATTGCAAGACAAGTGGTAACGTTACTGTTGTTGTTTTTTTGGGGCTAAATCACGTTTTAGATAGGATGTCAACAACAGCTTAAAAATAAATGCATTGACTATGTACAGATAAGTGCAACGGTAATATGTATTATGTTTAGTGTTCTTTAATTCTAACATTATAACATGAATTGCACTGAAACTGTTGTACAATTGAATTTATTTATACCATAGTCCCACCAGAGCCGGCGCCAGGGCACCTCCATCAGGGGGCATTTGAATTTCTAGGGGGGGGGGCACAAATCACATTGTGTGTGTGTGTTGACGTGCTGTGCAAGTGTGCTGTTGCTGTTTGTTCGTCGAACTAATGTGGTCGGAACCAAAGTTTGGTGCGTTCTCTGGACTTCAAGCGGAGGACTTCTACATTCCGAATGGTTGCCGCCGAACCGCGTCATAGCTCATTACCATGAAGTTGACTTGATTTCAACTCTCCTCGACGGCCACTCGCCGCGCCGCTCTCGCCGGAGCTCGCCGCCGGCATTGAAAATGAATGACTTCCGGCACTTTGACGCTCTCGCCGCCTGCGGTGTGAACGCTGGCTGCTAAAGCTGCTGTTGTAGTGGTAGAGAGAGGTTTCCCCGGTAACGCATTATCACAAAAGCTGCAAGACATTATATGATGAAATGAAAATGACATCCAAAATTTTCTGAAAACAGTTGGTTTCCATCAGAAATACAGTGATATAAAAACACCAGCAGGGGTTTCGATTTTGAAATGTGCAGTGCTCAACCAAGCGTAAACCCCCCCCCCCCCAAACATTCAAATTTCCGTAGGCGGGATTTCAATTTGTGATGTCACAAATACAGGAAAACAACTTTGTAGTCCAAACGAGCCGTTTGCTGTAGTTCTTGAAAAGGGATTTTTTAAAAACAAAATATCTCCCTTTGGAGTGGACTTTGAGATTTGTAACTTTGTAGATCGTTTTATGCCAAAACATACACACTACACACTGACTAAAATACAAAAAGTGAAAAAGCATAATAGGACCCCTTTAAATCTTAAAAACGGAACAGCTCCAGTTCAAGACAGATGTAGAACCTTTTGGATCATACACAGCTTATCTCCATCTCTGTGAGTTACCGAAACTCCATACGAAAACAGAGAACAAAAAAGCGCTTAACAGATACGTTATCTAATATTGTTCTGGTGTTCTGAAAATTCGATTATTCATGCCTGTCCTGTTTCGTGGTAGATCATAATAAACAACTTTTGCACATTTTTAACACAGTGATCAGTGTGAATTCTTATTATTTTGTCTTAAAACTTCTTAAGGACAGTATTCTACTAAATAGAAAAATAACAAGATATTTAAACAGAATATGATTTTTTTTAACTGACAATCTTAGTCTGCTGCTTTTTGAGCATCAATGAATGTTTACATATTTTGTTATAGTTGTGTATAAGTCCATAATTTGCTCTAAGTGTAAAAAAAAAAAATGGATCCCAAAATCATATCTGTTGGATAGAGGTCAAAAATGTAGAAGATGCTGGAAAACCAAAGAAAGTGCAGGACCTGGTATTTCTTCAGAACAGTGGGCAGAACTGCAGACAAACATAAGAACAGACAGATCATCCAAGTAACAACACAAAGAGTTACTTACAAATTGTAATCCGTTACTGATTCCAAATTACATGACAAAAATTGTAGTTAGTAACATTACATTACATTACACATTTTAGGTAATATATAATCAGACTACTTTTGACCAATCTTGTTTTTTCACATTGATTTAAATAGGATAATCTTGTACCATATTGATATAAAAAATACAAAGAGTAAGAAAATATATTCCATTTGTTGTTATCAACAACATGAAGTGTATTGAACGTTATATTACATCAAGGTTTCCCAAGCTGGGTTTGTGAAGGAACTGCAGGGGGTTTATGAGTTTAATGAAAAGATAATAATGAATTAAATCATAAAAATGTTAAATGAAAACCATTTTAAAATGAATCAAAATAAAAGATTTACTGAAAAAATAAATTATTGTATTTGTTTACCTGCATGTCATGTGATCATACCATGTGTCAGAGAACCATGAACATGCAAATGTGATAATTATTAAAATATTTATTTTAAAATTTCAGGGGAACTTCAAATAAAAATATATAGGTGAAAGAGGATCAGATGAAAAAAAAGTTTGTGATTTTTTTTTTTTTTTTGTATTTTAATGTATTTGAAAGAGAAATGCCTTCAAAAGTAATACATGGTAAAATAACCTACTGAGTGATAATTCAAATAGTTAAAAAAGTTAATGTGCTCATCAGTAGCAGATTATTGAAGAATTATTGCTATTGTGTAAATAATATGTAGTCATGTAATCCATAAAAAGAGGCTAACCTTCAGAGGCTAACCAGTGACACGATGAGAGACAGCAGTGGTGGAGGATTGAATGCAATGCTGTCAGATTACCTTATGTCTCATTCACCGGTGAGAAAACATTACAGTACAAAGCACTTAATATTACAATAATAACGCCTTCCTTTCTTGCTTGGTCTGCAATAGCATAATGGAACGATGACGTGTCATGTCTGTGCGGAGGTTGCGTGGAGGTATGCAAATACATATGTTGACAGGTGGTAGAACAGCCTATTGTAGCCCTCGGACCGAGGGATATGACTGAACGAACATTTTACGGTGCTACGCCTTCCATACAGACGACATAAATACATATAAATACATTTAGACCACTTACAGTAACTTAGTGATTGCTATCGGGATGTGAAGAGACTTTCAACCAGCATAACAAAAAACATAATCACCTACCCTGCCTTTAAGAATCAATAGTAGGCCTATGTAAATGTCTGAACTGGATCATTGTGTAAATCTAGCCATTATTTTATCTTGTGGACTGTATGTAAACTCCCATTATGTAAAATAGCTTAGGGCAGGGCACATTTAGCAGATTCTGAAAGCTGATTTTATCTGTTGCACAATTTTCTGGTTTGTGCTTGTGTCTGGCTGGGGGCCTTGTCAAGTCTGGACCAATTGCTGAATATAACTGAAAATATAATACCATATATACCCACCAGGGGGAGGTAGACATCGTAAAATATTCCTGCACTGGGTATAAACATCTGCATCTGTGAGCTAACTGATCAAGGTCATGGATAATGTAAAAGAGGGGACAACAGTGTAATGTGTGTTACAGTTGTTTTGTTACATTTCAGTGTTCTTTTAATCACTGAAATACAGCAGATATTGCCATAATGAAAAAGCATTTTAAGAAAACTCTCTTTTCTTGCCACAATAATACAATTATTATTTTATTAATTTTTTTATTTATGTATTTATTTTTTGTGCATTTTTATAGTTTAATTAATTATTAGCTTTTTATCAACTCACAAACCCATTGCAGTTCTTACATTAAGCATTTTTTGGGAAACCCTAGTGTAAAATAGTGTTTAATGCATTTTATGGTGTTGATGGAATTGACAAAAATTTAATATATTTTCTTTCTCTTTGCGAGAAAGAATATGGTATGTTTAATGTTAGTTTAAAATAAGTTTAATTAAAAAGTATTCTGAAAGTAATCTAAAAAGTACTAAGATTACATTACCTAAATTGAGTAACCAAGACAATGTACAGTTTTCTTTATGTAATCTGTAATCAGTAACCGACTTAAATTTGTAGGTAATCTACCCAGTTCTGTCAGTTAGTAAACTTTTTTGTTTTACTGTAAGAAAACATCAATAGAAAAAAAAGATAATGCCCTTGCAGAAAATTACCAGTACATTTCCATTACATTTACTAACATTTCCTTCAATACATAAATCCTTCATATTAACACTGTACATGGGGTCTTTAATGTACTTTTCTTATTGTGTATGTTTGTCTCACAAAAAGCAATGTGATATTTCCAGCCATGTTTTCCAGTCCATGTTTCTCTTCTTGTATCTTTTTTAACAACCTGCAAGCACCACAAATGTCCTCTTAATAAGATCTTGACCTCTGTATGACACTATCTATTTCTCCATCGCATTCTTCCTTTTTCTTTCCTGTTCCTTTCCTTCTGGCCTTTTTTTTTTTAGAAGAATTGTCTGTGATTATTCACACCACTCTCATCAGCTGTGTTTGGACAGCAGCTGTTTATATCACTTCCATAAACAGTATTTATCATGACAACTCTCTGAGAGTTTAGCATGGTAATATACATGGCAATGTTAATGTGTTTGGTTTTAGCGGAATAAATCTAATACACTGCTGCTGTAGCAGAGCAAGTACCGAGACTTGCTACTGCCAATACATCCACAGACATGCTGCTGTGAGCATGTAAGAATACTGCTGCTGCTGCACATACAACATATATGAAATAACCCCCATATAACATACATGAATTCATCCAAGTCTATACAGGTGGAGCTGGGGGAGGTGGAAGGTTTCTGAAGTGTGATGCAACTGCTACAGCAAACGCTAACCAAATATTTGAATGTTGAGAGCAAGCTCATTGGCTGCTGATACGAAAAGAAACCAATCAGCTGTGCCATGTGTCATTATGTCAGATTGAGTTAGAACCTATCAGCGTGCACCAGCTAGAGTTTCATGACATAACTTAACATAACTGAATGCATTGGTATTACTCCATAATGACCTCCATTAATACATCATTAACATTATTAATTTGTGTCTCATTAGAACATTTAATATGGCCAAGACAACTGTAGAATCATATATAAATATTAATTTGAAATTTATAGTCAAATTTATCAAAGGGCCAAGTAAAATAATACTAGTCAAATCACTTAGCAATGTCACCGTTTTGAAAGTCTTATATTCCAGGTTTAATGCAAGTTAAGCTTAAATCCACAACACTTATGACATGTTGTTGATTATCACAAAAATGTATTTCAATCAGTCCTTAAAAAATAGAAATATGGGTTACAGTGAGATGCTTACAATGGAAGTGAATTTATTGTTAAAATAAATTGTTAAATGTTAATACTTTTTGTTTGTTTGTTTATATATAGTCTGTGTGTGCCTGACAATAAAGTTGAACTGAACTGGACTGCAACAATATGCTAAATAAAATGATTTATGTTTGAATAAAAATGCTTATTATAATTTTTTTGTATGAAGATATAGTATTTTACAACTTTGTTGCTATGATAATGTATTGTACACCATAAACTAAACATAAAATAATATAATCAACTACACCTTTTTAACAGAATAATGAATATACTGCAAGCTCTTTTTTAAAGTTCTAAACTGCAGATTTATGTAAGGTACATATGAGAGTGTGTGGTACGCAATATGCTGCAAAACCTGCTGATTGAACTTAACTTTTATATTGAACCTGGAATATTCCTTCAGTCTTTCCTCTTATTTGCACTAAAGTGCATAGAGAATGACTGTGTATTGCTGTTCTGTAATCATTTTTATATGGAGGGTAAAGTGCATATACAGAGGAGCATCAGTGGCCTAAGGCACCGTAGAGGAAACCCACTTACGCCATCTACTTACTCTGGCAGCTGTGCCCATCAGCTGTTACACATCACAGTGGTTATGTAATATCTGAATCTTACACCAGCCTCAACCTGTCCCCCAGCCTTATATCCAATATTATTTTGGTATTGAGTTTTTTATTATTACTGAGAAGTATATTAAATTTCTCTGTATCCTTTAATAAACATCATATCTATTTGCATGTTCTGATTAAACTAGTAAAATGACTTAAAAGAATAACGTGTACAAAATAACCTGCTCCAAAAGTTCTGTTGACCTTAGGTCTGAAGCGCTACCAGCCTTGTTCTTCCAGGTTCCTTCTAAGAGGAAGCAACTTTTTAAATGTCTGTGGTTTGTTTGAGTTGTGAGTTGTAAGCTGCTTGCTGGTTTGTGTCAAACAGAAAAAGGGGGATGATGGGGAAAGATCAGGTTGCTGGAAGATGACTTGGAGCACCAACAAAGCCTGAATGGTTTTTGTCAATGAAATATAAAGCTAATAAATAATACTGGTCCTGGAGATGGAGAGAGAAGGAAATAGGATGCAATAAAATGGAATTCAGTGTGTCAACGATAAACAAACTGTTAAAACAATTTAGATTTCCGGTGTTCAACATAGGGTTACAATTTTTGAATGTGTGCTTATCTCATTTCCTAAATGTTGAAGAGAAAGAAAACATGCTTTCCATAAATAATAAAAGGTCATTTGTTGACAATATGATAAATTTGTGATTTATCATGTTGTTGGTCATATTTTTTTGCTGTTGTAGGCTGTAAGTTTTCTCTTTCTGCTGGTCTTTCATTCTATGTAATACAAAATATTTTATATAAACTCTAACTTCTATATATTCTTGTTTGTCATATAAATACATCTAATAAAATGACCCAGTGGAATGGATGTCAGTGTGAGCAAAGATAGAAGAAGATTAGAAGGAGATATAAAATAGCTAATTACATTTGTTTTTATATTCATGTGTTCGCAAGGGAGTAGGTCTGAAAGTATTAAAGAATTCATTCAAATAAACATTGTAGCAGATTATTAGAAATAGTTTGTCATGACACTCCATAAAAGGAATTGCCACTTCAGTAAACTCTGTCTCAAAATATTTGAAAGTATTTGCAATGTTTGGCAATTAAATTTTGCTACTGTGGTGATATTCCAACCACTTTACCTGACTCCAACTGCTCCCTATACAACATGCACCCCATCCCTTCTCCTGCTTTGAAATTGACTGAAGTCATCAGTGGTGACTTGCTCCCAGCAGTCTTGCCATTTATAAATGGTAATTCCTAAAGAGATAAAGAGAATCCAGCCTGGGCAGATTGAGGATTCATCGAACAACACTGACTAGAATATCAATGTCCTTACTACATGCAGAGTAGATATCAGTGCCAATTTGTCCACAGCTTTTAGAGTCACTTAACTCCAGTCACACTTTTGTATGTCTCAGTTTGTATGCACACACTGGATTCAGGTCATCACCTCGTTAGAAGAGAGCTCCGTGAACTCAAATGAGTGTGTCAGATAAAGCCTGAGACACACTGCACGATTTTTGGTTGTCCCAGACGAAATATTGGCATCGTGAATTGTGGCGAATCAGAAATCGCAACGATTGTTTCACGATGCCAGTCTTTCGTCTGGGACAGTTGAAATCGTGCAGTGTGTCTCGGGCTTAAGAGAGACATACAAAATGTGCCGTGCAGTAGGTCCCCAGGACCAGAGTTGAGAAGAACCGATCTACATGCCTCTCGATTGCTTTGCCATCGGTTGAACCTTTTTTTAGACCAGTGGCTTTCAACCATGTTCCTGGAGCACCCAGCAATTCACTTTTTGCATGTCTCCTTAATCAAACACACATTATTCAAGTTATTAGCTCAGTATTAGAAAGTCTTAAGACCTGAAATGTGAAAGAAGGGAGACATTCAAAATATGCACTTTTGGTGGGCTCCAGGAAGATGACTGAACCTAGACCTTTTGAACTACACACAACTTACTCTTTAGAACTTGACTAAGTTAAAGGGATAGTTCAGCCAAAAGTGAAAATTCATCATTTACTCACCCTCATGTCATTCCAAACCCATAAAACTTTGGTTAATCTTCGAAACATGAACTAAGGTATTTTTAATGAAATATTTTTAATGAAATGAAAGGTTTAAACCAAGTATTATGAGGAGATATGATCACTTTATACAATTAATTAATTTTATGTTGGCTTTTATTCACACATTAACACACATGAGTGCATCACATATGGTAAACACGGAACAGTATGTGATGTGCTCTGTATGTGTCAGTCATTGTTTAGAAGTAAATAAATGCCTAAACTGAATCTTACACTCTGAATGACAACAAACTTATAGTGATCGGTGTGAACAGCCATTAATTATAAAGTTTTGATAATCATTTGATAGCGATAGCGCGCAAATAGCGAAGTCACACCACAGTTAGTCTTGCATAGCCAGACATTTAGACTGACGGCTGAAGGTCTGGAATAGATGGCAGGTTTTATTGGCCAAGGCCCGCCAATGAGGCCGTTTGACCGACATGTCAAACAACCAATCACAGTTCGTTTCGTTCAGCGTCATGTTTCGGGGCGTGGAAATGTCACCACAACAACAGACCGGTGTGTGAAACTCTCGGATGTATTTTAAAGATTCTATGCCGCGATTCTTGAAAATCCAGCGTTTAGTTGATCCTGACAAGCGCTCGTTGTCACATTTGTAAACACGATGGCTTTCTTCTTTCGTGAGGGGGTTTGGCGTCACGGTATCTTTGTTTCCAGGCGGAACGTTAAAGAATGCAACACACCGCTCCCGGAAATCCTGTATAATTCAACCAATCCGATGACGACTTCGACACTCCTGAAGTGTTTCCAGATAAGTGTGCCATATGCATCAGACGTTTAGCCAACGGTCCGTGGGCGTGACGTCTGAGGCTGAGACTACACCACAGTTAACAATATTGACGAAGAAGAACAATATCGTTGGAATCACTTTTTTGAAAAATATTTTTTCCCGGTTGATTAACGTTAAAACATTGACAGCCAATCAAAATCAACTTGACTTGACCTTTTAAATTGGCAGATGGCAAAACTTTGGTGCGTGCTTATAATAAACAATCTTATCATTCATTGGTGTGGATGCTATATAGCCTAATTATCTTTATAGTCATTGTTTTAGTTATTGTTCTTGGTGTGAATGGGTTTTATAGATGCAGATATTCTAACACTTCCTGTAATTTCCCATGAAAGCTATTTATAAGGCACCCAATGTCACATCGTACATTTTTCAGATGATTGTCCTGCGGTGAAAAGAGACAGATTATTATGTCACTGTGTCTGTCAGTCTTTCACTCAACATGTAATTTTTGTTTTGATGTGTGTCTGTGTTATGGAATAGAGACAATTATTGTAATTTTAAAATCGGTTTGTAATAGTCTGTCACTTCCAAAGTCAAAATGGAAGATTTTTTTTTTTAATGGCACGAACATTTATCAAGAAAAATTCAGTTTTCTGTTTTCTCATATAGCTACTACAAGTTTTTGCTCCTAAAGCGCATTCAACTGACAAATACAATTTCCTCTCTAAAAAGACAAAACTGATAAACTTAAATATTTTTCTGCTCTGTGGCTCTCCTCATGACCATATGGCACCTAACAGTTTGCTGGACAAACACTTGTCGTATTTGTGCTTCTAGAGACAGCTGTGTCCACACATAGACTCAGACCATCATGTTTTTTTCTCTCCTGATGTGCAGCCTTGGATCTCAGGTTGCTATTTGGATGTGTAGTTGTCACTCTCCATGTGGTTCCCTTTGCCCTTCTCCTCCGAGTAAACACAGCATCAGTGCTTCAGTCTTAAAAGGTCTGGTCATGGGCTGAACGCTGTGAGAAACCTAAGATCGTTTATCATGGCTACCTTTTAAGAGCAGAGGCTGGCAGCCGTGGGCCTTTTTTTTTTTTGTAAACACATGACGTTGGGTTGTAACATGGTGAAACGAAACTGTAATAAATCCCTCTTCTATATGTGTAAATATGCCATGGCATAGTAACAGCGGCACTGTACCATTGTAAAAGGGGGAATTAGCTTACACGAGGTTTGGTTTATGTTTGAAATGTGTTGCAACTCATAAATGGTGCCTACATGTAGCTGATTTGTTAGGGGGAAATGTGTGGTAAAGTAAGCATCATCTGATATATTGATATTCCTCTTCACTGCTTAGTACATTCTTCCACGCTAAGCTCAGGATGACCATATTAGGAGCCAAATTAAACAATGTGGTTCATTCCTTTGTTTAAACTTTGCTTAATTTATTAGAAAAACACTAGATGTTAATTTGTGAATCCCTTACACACATTGGAGGTGTCAATTTATTTTAGCTGCCCTGAGAAAAAAAAAAAAAACATAAAAGATAGGTTACAATTGGCTAATTTGTTAACATTTAAATTAATTGTTTTCATTCAAGTCAACAATTTTATTTAAAGGGATAGTTCACCCAAAAATGAAAATTCTGTCATTTCATCATTTTACTCACCCTCATGTTGTTCCAAGCCTGTATATATTTTTTTTCTTCTGCTAAACACTAAAGAAAATATTTTTGATGAATGTTGGTAATCAAACATTTATTGTCATTGATTGTGAAGGTTTCAAATATTAATTTAAAGGTTGATTTTACAGTTGCAATATCAAATCTTTTAAAAAAAATCAAATTTACGTTCTGGACTCGGCGTATTTGAATCAAACTCGGCCTTGAGTCCAACTTGGCCCATTTTGGACTCAGACTTTGACTCAAAATCAAAGTTTTTTTTTTTTCTCTCTCTCTCTCTGTTTCAGGGTTTTATTAAAAAGGCCAAAAGAGAAAGAGCCACTCTGGTCCCCTTCCTCAGCTCTCTCTATTATTTAAGCTTTTAAATGTGTTTGTGATGTTTCAGCATGAGGATGCTCTAGATTAGAGGAATGTTTCCTGTGGTGCTCACTGCCAAGTGCCCTCACATTATCTTCTGGGCTTGCAATAAAATAAATGCTATTTGAGTCTTTTTACTTAAAAAATCTAAAATTACACTCTTAATTCAATGTGTAGCTTGCCATTCCTTTGTAATTATTTGTGAAATTACTTCTAAACAAGCTGTTTTTCAGTGTGCTGTACAGTCATTTGTTTAAGGTTTACATAGTCAGCACTTTGACTTGGCATTGCAATAAATGGTTTGGTAAAATTGTCAAGTAATTTGAGACCTCTACTGTATGGGTGGGGGGGAAAAACAACTAAAAACAGAATTATTTGAATTATTTTGTGTGTTTGTGTGCTTAGACAGCTACTTTTACCACTACTACTGGTGCTAAAAATAATAACAGTAATCACATTGGTGTTATAATAAACTGAGCTGTCAGGGGACAGTCTGCCTACAGCACATTAATTAAAGTCCTCACCATGTTGTTTTGCTGCTCTGAAAAATAAATGAGCTCCTGCTAAACTGATTGCACCATAAACAGGATCAAAACCCTGTATATGACTGTATATGACAATATTTTAATGAGTGCTTTCAAAACATCAGTGTGTGATATGTAACACTGTGCCTTGCATACATTTGCACTTTCAAAGATGTGGTCAGTTCATGCAATTGTTCTTCATTCCAGCGAACATATAAGCATATAAGAAGGGGGACAATTAGAGAGAAAATATTTCCTCGGAGAAAGAATATTTCAGTCACGTTATTGGACTCAGTTAAACATTTCTCCTGGTGGATGGTGTGTTGCTATGGCATTGAGCTATGGCATTCTAGTCACAGACAAACTCCCAGTGCTGCTCGAAACCATCATTGCGTTCATAAATGCGTGACAGGATTACATAATGATTCAGGCTCTCGCCCTGGATATTGCAGAGACTAATCTTGTGGAAGAGTGGAAGTCTGTAAATAACAGCTTTGCACTCTGTCAGTAAAGTTCATCCACTGTACACAAATCTCTGATTGATTCTTTAAATAGTAGTTGGTGCAAAAGAGCAAAATATTGACACAAATATGCAGTAATCGATAAGATTTATGTAACATTCATTATTTTGAAACATTTGAAATGCATTCTTCTTCTGTTATTTCTACAATCATTTCACCCCTAGAGAAGAGCACTAAATATCATTTTATGCCACAGTGGGTATTCATTTCATTCCATGCTTTCACACAATTTCTAGTCCAAGGTCAAAAACACTGTGTTATGTGCCTGCCTGTGAAATCCACTGCTCAGTTTGTGGCTCATTCTCAAGAACGAAGAGATGAAATGAATGAATAAGCACGCTGTGTTGGTTTGGAGTACCATTCAGAGTGCTTCATGTTCAGTATTGTTTTATGTGTCATTATGGGCTCCTAATGGCAAATTCCCTTTCGACATAAATCCTGCTCAGCCATCCACACGACTTCGGAATATGAGATTAACAATCTGTCAGAACAAACATCCTTTATGGCTACAAGGACCCTCAGCTGGGTGGAACTGGGAATTGAGGGGCAGAGTGTTGTGTCATTTATGGGTAGGTTGGTAAACAAGTTCAAGGGACTGTGTGAACACCTATGATGTTCTTTGAATAAATTCAGAAGAGGCAGACAGTGCCAGAGGGTTTCTGAGGTAAATAAAGCATGGGAAGTTTTTTTTATTTATTTACTTTTTTAAATTCATATTTTTACTCAGCAAGTATGCATTAAATTGATCAAAAGGGACAGTAAATGTTACAAAAGATTTCTATTTTGAATAAATGTAGCTTCTTTTTACTTTTAAAAAAATTATCATGGGTTCCACAAAAATATTAAATAGCACAACTGTTTTCCACATTGATGAAAAAAAGAGAAATGTTTCTTGAGCACTAGATCAAAAATATTACAACCCTAATACAATAAATTTTAGGTTGCTTTGTAATATGCAATAAAATCAAGAATCTGTCATTTTTTTAACCTTTATTTAATTGACAAAAGTACAAAGAAAAGATTTCCAATGTTTTCACCGACCAGCTTAAATGTATTTTGTAAATATAAATACATTTTGGTTTTAATGGCTTCAACACACTCCAAAAAGTTGGGACAGAGGCATAATAAAAGTGAAAAGATTACAGAATATCCAAGTTAAACCGTTCTGAAACAGTCCACAATAAGCAGATAAACTGAATAGTTTAAAGTATTGTGATTGGTTGTGAAAGGGGCATCTCAGTCTTTGCCAGCAAAGATGGGCATGGCTCATTACTTTGTGCAAAAAAAAATCATGAGAGAATTGTCAGACAAATAAAAATGATAAAATCACATTTCTCAATGCAAAATTGCAAATAATTGAGATATTTCACCATCTACAGTACATACATACAGTATATTGTGAAAATATTCAGGGAATCCAGAGAAATCTTACACTCTTAAAAATGCTGGATTAAATACAACCCAGTGCTGGGTAAATATTGGACAGAACACATGCTGGGTTGTTTTCAACCAACAGTTGGGTTAAATGTGTAACCCAACATTCTGGGCAGCAACTGCTGGGTCTAAACAACCCAATCGCTGGGTTCGTCCATATTTTACCCAGCGCTGGGTTGTATTTAACCCAGCATTTTTTAGAGTGTAGTATAAGCGTAGGACCAGGCAAGACAGCTCAGTCGAATGTGTGACCTTTGAGGCCTCAGATGATATTACATGAGAAACCGTCATGCTGCTGTGTGAAATATAGCCACATGGGCTCGGGAGTACTATGAAAAACTGTTGTCACTTGCACAGTCTGCAACTGCATCAAGAAATGCAACTTGAATCTCTGTTATACAAGGAGAAATCTATACATCAATTCTAGGCACAGACACCAGCGAGATCTCTGGGCCCGAGCTTATCTTAGATTGTCCAAACGACAGTGAATATGTGTGCTGTGGTCAGATGAGTCCACATTTCAGTTTGTTTTTGGGGAAAATGGACATCAAATTGTCAGTCCCAAAGACAAAAGTGACCATCCAGACTTTAATCAGTTACAGAAGCAAAAGCAAACGTTTGTCATAGTATATGGGTGCATCAGTGCAAACGGCATGGTTGATTTGCATATGTGTGAAGGTACCATTGACATGGAGGCATATATTGGGATTGTATACTGCCATCAAGACGTCTTGGTGGTAAAAAAATCAACACTGTTTTGTAGCATACAGTGTTACACACAGAATGAGACCATCCCAAAAAAAAAAAGTGAAAGATACGTGGAAGATTGTTTATTTGAATTCTGGCGCGCTCTCGTAACGGCGCGTGACGCATGCTGTGATGCACCTGTCATCTGATGGGGGCGTAACTTAGTGATCAGCTTTTTGGACAAATAAAACCTTTTTTATTTATTTTTCTTCAACATTTTTCATATATGTTTGCGTGTTTTGTGGGGAATGTGACTGTATCTGTATGATTACCATCTGTATGGCTGATAATCAGCGTGTAATTACTGACTGTTGACAGCTATCAGTGTGAATGCAGTCTATATAAAAGGCCATTATAATGTGATTGTTGACTATGGGCGGCCATCTGTATGATAACCATCTGTATGAATGATCGTCAGCATGTGATTACTGATGTATGAGCAACTATCTGTATGTCAGGAAATCAGAGTATGTACTTGACATTCAAAGTTATTTTTTAATTTTTTCACTCAAAAATACTCATCACTCAAAAATTATTCTTATTGTATTTTTCTAGTGCTCAAATAAATCACTTATACAATGTCTAAGATTCTGTCTACTGTTTTATAATTGAAAAACTATGCAGTTGTATGTATAATGACTAAATAGCTTGTAGAACTCTTCAATACATTTGGTAAATATTTTTCCTCAAACGGGGGGGGGGGGGGGGGGATCTCAGAAAAATGGTTGCAGGAATCTCATTTTTCATGGCATCTTCTTCAGATTTGAAAAATAAACTCATGAGACATGTGACTTTCAACCCATTACTTTCTGGATTGCTCGAGGACTGATTTCATGTATTTTTATATGAAATAAAAAAAAATCAGTGTGGTACAATTTTTTTCAAGGCACTTCAGTGTCTATAACTTTTTTTATTTTTGAGCATCATCAACTCTGGATGATGGATAGTAAAGCCCAAAGGGTCTTCTTTCCAAAGACACCAACATTTCTGAAGGATCATGTAACACTGAAGACTGGAGTAATGGTTTGTTTGAATGGGAAAATCTGCGTTTCCATCACAGGAATAAATGACATATTATTAAATGACATGTTATTTTAAATTGAAATAATCTTTCACATATTGCCATTTTCTGCATTTCAATCAAATAAATTCAGGTGAGCAACTGGAGACAACCAGAAACTTTTGAACCATGGTGTTATAGGCTACATATAACCTTGTTATATACCAGGGGTGTCAAACTCAATTCTTACAGTGCCGCAGCCCTGCAGAGTTTAGCTCCAACCCCAATTAAACACCTGATCCCGCTAATCAGGTCCTTTAGACTTATTTGAAAACTACATGTGTGTTGGAGTAGGTTTGGAACTAAACTCTGCAGGACTGCAGCTCTCCAGGAACAGAGATTGACACCCCTGTTATATACTGTATATATGGTGGTATGGTTGTAGGATTACATATAGGCCTATATATATGCCCCACTATGTTTCCATTTTATATGCTTATCTTGTGAATGGACAAAAAACATAAAGACACACATCTGCTCTTATTGTTCTTCTGACCATCTCAGCTGTAGCGTGTGTGTCACCAGTTACAGGGAGGTTTCTTCCCTCTGCCACCACTGAGGAATAAATCACGATTTTTGACTTGATGCATTGCAAACGTAAAAATCAATTCATTGCTCTATTACATTAGGCACAGATCTAGCAGTGATTCCAGTTCTGCATATGTCTCACAGTACCCATGGAATTTGAATTATTCATGCCTGGCACCACTGGGAAAATAAACAACTTCTATCAAACATGACGTATGCTAACGAACTGATGGCACGATTAAATGAGTCATGCTTGTAACAGACATGAAGATTGGAGACTTAATTTAGTTTGTGACATTCTGTGGTAAAATATTTGTATTCATGTGTCAGAGCCCTTTGTAATTACATACAATCCATAATTTTAGCTGCAGCTACATTAACATTTATTGAAAAGAAAGGTGAAAAATACATTTGTTTGACAATAAAACTCCTGCTATGACACATGATCAAACTACTGCTATTCTGGGGCAAAGAGAAGTTAAATCAAACTCGGTTTGATGCAAAATTGTGTCAAATCTGTAAACAGAGGTTTGGATTGCCAAAAATCCCTGTTTTGTTCCAAACTTTAATGGTTTTAAAAGCAATGAATTTTAATGGAGTGCTATTTTAGCATGAGACTGAATATTTGTCAGGTTTATGCATGGTCAGAGAGAAAGAGAGATAATAGAAGACTGAGATGATTATAGCTGGCGCTGTATGGCTTTTAAAGCATGTGGGCAAAAATAGAGCCAAAGCTTGACATCACGCAACCAAGAAGCACTATCGAAGACAAATGAGGATGAAACTAACAAACTAAGAAGGAAACAATTGTCGCACTTCCATCTTCTCCGTGCTTCCAGTGAAGCTGCTCCAAGTTGGCAGCTTTAAGGCAAACTCTTTTCTTTTTTTAATGCTGATGAGTAGCCAGTGTTTACATAATGATCGCATAGATATGATCAAGGCCAATATCACATACACATACAGCATGTACACAGAAAACATAAACAACCACATAAAAAGATTCAAGATTCAAGATTTTATTTGTCACATGAAACAGCTGAAAAAAACAGCTGAATGCATATGCATAACTCTAAAACTAAAAAAGAAAAAGTCTGAAAAATACTGGCATGGCATAATGTGTTGACACATCTGTGGCCATCAGGTAGCCATTAATGTAAATCCGAGGAATGATCACTGCACTCTGCAGTATAGCTGCCCATGTGATTCCTCTTGTTTGTTAATCAGTGAGCTCTTATGGATCTATTTGAGTCCCATGAACTGATGATGGATTCAGCGTCTGCAACCTCCAATACATGCTGTCTTTTCTTAGTCTTAATTTCAATTAAAGTGTTTATCAAAATGAGGTAATGTCATGAAAGTCATGCATCCTTTAAAAATTAGTTGGGACCTTCTTTTCCTCCTTAATTTGAAGATGTCCTCCTAATTTGATTTGAATGTGAAAATGGTGCAATATTAAATATGCATAATATCACTATACAGTTTTTGTTGATTCCTAAATATTGAGAGCAAAGATTTAGTTTACTGTGGACTAAGAAAAGTCAATAATTTGAGAAAAAAATTGTATTGTTTATGTCCATGGATTATGCTGCCCACAGAAATGTACTGAAAGCTCTGCAGATTTCAAATGTTAAATCCCATCATTAAAAATCCTGCAGATCCCATTGCCTGCTTGTTTGTACTTTGTTTGTATTATTTTGATTATGTGTTCAACTACTGATAAGAATAGAGGAGAATGGACAACCCAAAACAATAAATAAAATATTATTTATTTATTTATTTATGTAATTTTTTTTCCACATATAAGATTCTGTTATTTTGTCTCAGGAGAAAAATAATAATAATTCTAGCACAAGTAGACTATCATCTCCCCATTTAATTACACAGCTGTCTAGTAGAAGCAATGAGATATTACAGAGATCTAATTTTTATTTTTCCCTGTGCACAAAAAACAAAATTTAAATGAAATACAATTATTTTAGACATTCTAACATGCCAATAATGCAAGGTATCCATGCTGTTAGGGTGATCCCCAAGTCCCTTTTATTCCAAATTATTTCAGAAACATGTCACTGACCAAGTCCAGTGATGAACAAAATAATTGAATACTTGATTTCAAGTTTTTATTGATCTGTGTACATGTTATTGATCTGTTTTGCACTAGAATCTCCTCAGCTCTTGCAGTGTCTGCAGGTCCCTAATGCAATCTTCAACCGCTGCTACATCGAAAACAAGTCATTGTCACCAAACAAGAATGAATGACTGTATAAATGTATGAAATATTGTAAAATTTGTTTTGAGGATTATTTTTTTTAAATAAAATAGGCCTATATGGGTGTTTTAGTTGTTAAATGCATTTTTTTAAAAATCAAAATAATTAGGCTCATTCAACTGGAATCATAGTGTGATCTCGTGAACTAGGTGCTCCTCATGAGGATCTATGCCCAGTTTGCGCAAACATAAATTGCAATTGTCTGACAAGTCCTGCATGGCTGCCTGTTCATGGCAAAGAGACCCATGAAAGAACGCAAAGCCTTGATACCCTTATATAACATCTCGCGCCTTTAATGAGTTGCATTGCAATTTATGTTTGCGCGAAACTGGGCATACATCTGAGTGGCCCAAAGCGCAGCATGTGTCCGAATTGTTTGCTCCAAATATGATACGTGACAGATTCAAGTGCAAGTGCATGCTGAGAGCGTTTCCATTTGCGCATCGGATCGCTCGGAATCCGATTTAAAGAAAACGTGATGTTGCATAAGTATCCAACGTTAGGGTTAGACTATAGCCTATGTGAAATTTAAATATTTGCTATACGTCACTGAAAGCATGTATAATAAAATGAGGATTGAGCAAGCACTCCGTGCAGAACGGAAATCCTCTAAAATCACCAGCCAGGATGATGAGCGTGGTACACAGCATCTCCAGGAGAACATCTCCAGACGAGCATAATACATCTTTAAGGAGCTCTGCCTGCCGGTTCATCCATTGGCTAGCTGGAGGTTCCACTGGGTCCTGTGATTGGCCATACTTAATGATCCAAGGCTTATCATTTGCCCCTGTAATTTTCTATGAATATTGTATGCAGGCGGAAAAGCTGCTGATAAGTTTGAATAGCTTAGTCCTGGTAAGACGTGTGTGTGCGGGGAAATTATATTTTCTGGGCTGATATTTTTCCATCACCTAGTGGAAATGCTTCTATCCTGGATTCGGATGGGTAGGAATGGTCTCAGTCGGATATTCACCATGTAGATATTTCTGCTGCACGTTTGGAGAGGACTACGCAAAGAATGTTTTGCGCTAAACTGAAGGATCTTAAGATTTCGGGTGAATGCCCGTTTTCTATGGTCGTTGGAAATGAGGAACCCGCGGACTTTGAGGAAAGCAGTGCGGTGAATGTTGTGCCAGTATCCAGAGAGGTGCAGGGCACAAACACAAACATTCTGCCCAGACGCAAAATAAGCCGGAGCAAAGTTAATCTGCATTCACTGGGCGAGAGCATCCGAAAGCTGGTGTGCCCGGAGGTAAAATACATATGTTTGATTTGTCTAATTCACCTGATGATATTTTGCAGCAAAATCTTATACATTGCATTGGAAAAATTGTTTTATATCTGCGTTATGTCCAGTGTACACATGCAACGCGCGCAAATGGAATATTGTAATTAAGAAAAATGTGCAAGACACACAAACGACTGTTATCAATTAAAAGATAAAAAAATAAACACAAGCTATGCTATATTTAATGTATTTTCTTTTTCTTTTAGTTCGAAAAATTACGAAATGCATTGATCAGAGTTATGAAACAGCACATGAGTTGGTAAGATGTTCTTTTTAATTATGTCATCTTACATCTGTGAGAATTTAGATTGTCCTTTTATCGCATTTCAAATTTTGACAATTTGTCGATCATTTACAATTTCCATACATAATTATTGTGTTATTGTGTTCATTTTCATGACAATATGTAATAATTGTACTGCATCCGTATTTTTCCTTATTGTTTTATACATTACATTACATACAAATTGTCAAATTATATAGCCTATAATGTTGTCAATGTGAATTATTATATAGCTTATATTAGATTATATTAATATTGTATATGCTGAAATGCAGCCTATGTATTTGTTTCCTAGTTCAACCTAAAATTCAAAAGTGTTCTAATGTTGTTCTCATTATTCCATTCTCCATATTAATTTATTGACTATGGTTTAATATATGTGTCCAAAGCCCTGTAGCATGCAGTTCTGATGTGTCTCAGACAATGGAAAATGCTGAACAATTATCAGATGTTATGAGAAACTTCTCCCTTAAAACAGGTAAGAAGAGGCATTAAAAATGTATATTTATATTATCTTAATTTTTATTTAATTTTTTAATGAATTGTACTGATTAAATCCCAGATATCCCCATGGATACGCTAAAGATTTCTCTGGGTCTGGAGGTGTTTCGGGACTGTTATGAGGAGGACGGTCATATTCTCCGTGTGGTGGGGGGAGCTCTCCATGATTTTCTCAACAGCTTCAACGTTCTCTTAAAGCAGAGCACACCACCCACCCCAGAAGTTCAGCGTTACATCCACCAAGCCTCCATCCTCTGCCTGGACAAAGATCCAGGACTCTTAACCGTCTATTTCTTCAATCACCTCCCCACCACTGAGCTCTTCTTCTCGGGTATCATCCAGGCGGCGGCGTGTTTGCTCTACTGCACACGGGTGGAAGTCAGAATGGATGTTGGGGGTAAAGACAGTGGTGCTCTACAGGCCAATCATCAGCCTCATCTGCTGTACTCAGTAGTAGTGAGAGACGGCAGAAGCCTCACACCAAGCCCCATGAGGACACACTCATCTGGAGACATTTCCCTCTCACTGCTCTACTCTACTTTTCCCTTCCACATTCTCTTAGATCAGGAAATGAGCCTGATGCAGATTGGAGATGGCTTGAGGAGGAGGCTCGGGCGATGCAGAGAGGGGCAAAGGAGAACTGTTTTCAATGAGCACTTTGCTATTGTTTCACCTGAGATACGAGCCAGCTTCCAGGATATTTTAACCATGCTAAACACCCAGTTTGTGCTACGGGTGAAACAGCATGGAGCGAGCCCTGCTGACAGCCCTGGAAAGGTATTTTTTGTTTTACTGTTTCTCCCTCTGCAATAAGGTTGCCCTTGTGTCCTATGTATTGAAATGCTGATGCTAACAACAGGCCACCTGTTACGTGTGAAACTGCTTACCTGGGAAATTTAAAAACATCAAGCTTATTGCTTAGCTAAGACAAGTCAAACAGAGTGAGGAAAAAACACCTAAGTTTGCAGCTTTGAATGCGTTCGTATGTTGGTTTGCATTTGAAATGTGAACTTCTGAAGGTCTATGTGTCATTTTATCACACCGACATCAAAGAGAAAGAGAAATCAAAGATTGCCTTGGGTTTCATGTTGATTAGACAATTAAAAAGCGCAACATGATTCAACTAATCAGTGCAAAGTAATTAGTAGGATTTTTCCTCATAGGTTTATCTTCATGTAGATCTGAGATGAGTTTTTATGAGGTGATCGAGGGGAATTTTTAATGGCAAGTCTCAGTTTCTTGGGTTGCAGAGGATCAGTATAATAAGGGCAATGCAATAAAGTCCTGTACCACGCAGATGATGAAATGAACATGGCGGCAAATGTCAAGACGTGGAAGGCCCCTCAAAGCCTCTATTTATGAGATCTACCCTTACGCTCACACAAAAGGAATAGCATAGCAACCTCATACAGTAGATTCATTTAGGAAACATACAGTACACACAATATACACTGCCCTCCAAAAGTTTGGAAACACCCCTGGCAAAGTGTGGTTTTGGACGATATCAGCATAAATCCTTATCATTTTTTGGTGCAAATACAAGAAGTAACTTGACATTATCATTGAAGATAGCAATAATAATTTTCATTTTGATTACATAATAATGGCAATATATACATGTCAAAGTCAGACATGCCCCTTTGCCAGCTGTGATGCCTGGTTACTGGTTTAAACTTGGCCCAGGTTTTTAAAAGATTTTTGGGTCAGCACACATAAATAGCTTCAACAATTGATTGCAAATTAAGTTTTGAATACAATGAACCAATTAGAACACAATTTAGGTCAGATAGTTAACAAATATTAAATTGAAAATTAACTTTTTTTCTATGTATAAACTGTTTATGTAATAAAATATGTTTTCGTAGTTTGTGTTGTCCCTTATCAGTGCAAAATTATCACAAATTAAAAAGGATTCATGCTAATATTGATCAAAA
Organism: Schizothorax lantsangensis; assembly: GCA_027422415.1. NCBI lineage: Eukaryota > Metazoa > Chordata > Actinopteri > Cypriniformes > Cyprinidae > Schizothorax > Schizothorax lantsangensis. The sequence goes on from CM049841.1 coordinate 18,622,424, forward strand.
CCCCACTTTTCTAGGGCGTTTCCAAACTTTTGGAGGGCAGTGTACATTATTGGTACAGAGACATTATTATAAGTTTGTGCATTCATTTGGTTCATGTAGAGTTTAGTTTTATGTTCTTTCCTTTATTAGTGTTAAAGTGTCCTTTTACAAGTTTTTCTAAAAACCAATGCTGTTAGTTTGATACAGTCACATTGAATTCATTTCATTTTCACCTCTTGATAAGCTGGTTGAAAAAAAGAGTGTAAATATTGCCAACTAAAAGATTTGGCCGAAATAACCCTAGTGAAAAATAAGTATACTAAAATGTATTTGAAATAGATTTATTTCATGCTAAATATACTACAAATACATTTACATATTATGCACTTACTGTAATAAAAATACCCTGCAATTGTACTGTTGGTATACTAAACAGATATACTTAACGTCTGCTAAATTGGAACAACTAATTTTGTGCTTAATGCACTTTAATTGTGTGGAAGTAGTGTTGAAGTCCAACTAAAGATATTTTTAAGCATATTTGATTGTGCTAAAGTGGAATTATTGCAAGTATACTTTAGGTAAACTTTAAATTTCTTGCATTTAAAGACGGATATTCACACAAAAAAGATCACACAATCCTCATCAATAGTGACATTAAAAGATATTTTAGGTTTAATATTAAGACATGTGCATTGTGTAGTAGTACTCCAAATAAAGTTTAATTATAATTTTTATATCAGTAAGTCTCGAATGAACTGTCAAGTAAATATGTAAATATGTAAATATGTTAATACATTTAAACTATACTTAGTATGAAATAAATGTATTTTAAATATATTACTTTGGAAGGCACATGGACATCATTCAGCAAAGAAATTATTTCCATATTTCCAATTATTTTCCTAAATAAAACTATGAACTCATGCAGGTGGTAGGGTTAGGACGACTTGACATTCTGGAGCATACTTCAAAATCAATGTGCAAACTAAGTGCATATTGAATACCTTTGAGCAAGATGAATGATATGATGTTATATTCAAAGTGTTCTCATGAGCAAACTATTTAACATTTTGTCAAATTGGTGGCAAATTCTTTTGTTGTTGGTTTTAGAAAAATGAAGATCCACTTGTAATCCCATGCCTAAACCAAACCTTCAATGTGGCAAAAGCAGATAGTATGAAAACGTTATAAAGATTGCATGAAATTCATTAGAATTTGCCAAAACATGAAATAGTTACAAAATGCCATGAGAGTGTTATTATAATATATTATATTACAAAAACTATATTAACGTAACCTATACTGTAATATACACATGTATATATATTTTTTTCTACATTGGTCTCATTTATAACAAACTAGTCCAAAACTAAACTGAATTAATTCCCATTCTCCCAACCCTCTCATTGTAGCATATGGACCTGAAGGGGCAGATGATCTTCATGTCAGAAATGAGCGCTCTCCTCTTCCTCGGCTCTCCATGTGTGGATAAGCTGGAGGAGTTGACAGGCCGGGGCCTCTACCTCTCTGACATCCCCATCCACAATGCATTACGAGATGTTGTTCTGGTTGGGGAGCAGACCAAGGCCCAGGATGGACTAAAAAAACGTCTGGGTAAAGCCAAAGCTGCCCTGGAACAGGCACACCAAGCCCTGGAAGAAGAGAAGAGGCGAACGGTAGAGCTGCTGTTCACGATATTCCCAGGGAACGTCGCTCAGCGTTTGTGGCAGGGACTTCCTGTGCAGGCAAAAAAGTTTGATCATGTCACCATGCTGTTCTCAGATATTGTGGGCTTCACTGCGATCTGCTCACGATGTACGCCCATGCAGGTGGTGAACATGCTCAGTGAGCTCTACACTAGGTTTGATCACCACTGCGGTGAGCTGGATGTGTATAAGGTGGGTGAAATTGCTGTATAGCTGTTAGCTCCAAACAAATAAAACTATGTAGAACATTTCACTGCCGCTTACGACTGATAAGTGTTAAATTCCTCATGAATGAATAGTGGTGTTTTTGGTGCTGTGCACAGTCTTCCTTTTTAGGCATTTCAGGTTCAAACGAGAAAAAAATAGTGAATAAAATGGGGCTGTTTTTTTTCACAGATTGCAAAAATATTCTCCTTTAACTTTATCTTGAGGCCCTAGGGATTTTTGAACAATCATTCACATGAAATCTTTAAACCAAACAATAATTAATTTCATAATTTTTGACGCGCTGGCTCATAAACCGCCGGGAGGTTCGCTAATGTAATCTGAAGCAGAATTTCCCATACACATGCAGCAGAGATGAATTTCATGTAAAAGACGGTGGAGGTAAAGTTTAGCTTAGTGTCTGGCTTTGCTTACATTCTTACAGACAGCTATATCCTAAAATAGATTCCCCTCTTGTCTTCTCCCAACATATCTCAGCTGGTTCATGATGTGTGTCTCAAACATCTCCCAACTGAATGTGCAATAACAGGGCATTAATGTCTCTCAAGCTGTCAAGATGTACTATTTTGTTAACGTAAAGTTAGTTTGTTATAGCTGGTTTCAAAATAGCTAACTTTCAACACTGAATCTTCTATGTTCACATTGTAAGAAACAGCTAATTCTTTTTTGTGGTCAGAATTATCAATAGTCAGTTAACGTAAACTGGTGTATGGATGGGAATGCACTATTGAGCTTTTAGTATTATGCAAAAAATATAATAAAATAAAATAATAGAATATAAAATAATTATTTAATATTTTTAATTATTTAATTAAAACTGCTCTGGGTGTGTGTTCATGGTGTGTGTACGTATGTGTATGTGCACTTGGATGGGTGAAATGCATAGCACAAATTCCAAGTATGGGACACCATGGCTACACGTCACGTCACTTATTCACTTTAAATTAAATATTAATTGTAATTGTTGTGCAAATGCAGACTGTTCTATTAATTGGTTTTCGCTAACACATGGATGTCACATGAGAGGGAAATCAGAATATTACGGCATGAACCTTGAATATACCCAGAGGTGTGTTATGAAATATTTAGCACTCTGCTCTCGTAACCTTTCATATGTCCTCATTTGTGCATTCAAGGTGGAAACCATTGGCGATGCATACTGTGTAGCTGGAGGCTTGCACAAAGAGAGTCCGACCCATGCTGTCCAGATTGCTCTCATGGCTCTAAAGATGATGGAATTGTCTGATGAGGTCACGACTCCCATGGGGGAGGTTATCAAGGTTAGTGTTTCATTAGGTTTTTCTACATTATGTGTAGTTATAGCATGAATATGAAAGAGTCAAATGTTCCATGTCATTTTTTAACATTTTATGTTTTGCGTGATTTTCTAAATCTTTTCTCATTAGTCATGCAAACCTTTGTTAGACTGCTGAGTTGAAACAAAATAATGCAACATAATGTTTCAACAGTGTTTTTGGTTTGTAAAATAAGAAATTCTCAATTTAAAACAAATGCGTGACTCATTAGAATGCTTATATATTTTTGTGCAAACAAACTCCCACTACAAAGGGTGAATAATTTTTGAAAGGTCGCATCTAATGTATCATATTTTAGACTCAAAAATAGGCATGATCAGTTTTTTCTTAACAGTGCAATTGTGAAGTGGAATTAGTTATCAGATTTAGAATTAGATCATGAATACTGCTGCTTTATAGATACACAACTATTTTGATATAATTTTATATAACAAACATTCGTTTTGGAGAAAGGTATTTATGTTTGTTTAAAGATTCGGTTTGAGCTTCTGAATTATCATTGTTTAAATGATAAATCTATTTTAGAAAACATTACAGGGGACTAAAAGGGGACTAAAATTTGCAATAAAGAATATAAAAAGAATATTTGAGATGAAAGATGTGAAGAAAACATATTTTTTTAAAGGGAGTCTTTGCTGTGTTTTATTCTCAGATGCGTATCGGGATCCACTCTGGCTCGGTTTTGGCTGGTGTAGTCGGTGTTAAAATGCCCCGCTACTGCCTTTTTGGCAATAACGTCACATTAGCCAACAAGTTTGAGTCCTGTAGCCTGCCAAGAAAGATTAACGTCAGTCCCACCACATACAGGTATAAACAGAGACATCTATCCTGTTTGTTTATTCTATATTCAGAACTTATTGGCAAGTGTGTTTGAATAAATGTTTATTTTATTATTTTACAGTTTTGAATTTTAAGTGAGGGTAAATTTATTATGTTATCGAGAGCAACAGTGAATCGGTTATTGTACAATAAGGTGTGAGTAAAAGCAACTGCATTAATTTTAAATGAACAAAGAACAGGAACATTCCACCAAATGATCTGTGTTTTTTATGTTTAAGAAAGAATAACACATGAAGATCTTCCTTATTAAATAATTTCTGTATGAGCCAAAACAAGTACAAGTATTTTAAGTATATTCCACTCTGTTAGAGGTGATTTAGCACTAACAGTTTTACTGTGTACCTGCTTGTGGATTTTAGGACAATTTGTTACTTCTCTCTCATTTCAGATTTTTAAAAGATTGTCCAGAGTTCACTCTCATCCCCCGGACAAGAGAGGATCTTCCGCCCAACTTCCCTGCCGACATCCCTGGAGTTTGTTACTTCCTCCAGGCTCTCGATCAAATGACAAGTGCTGCTTCCACTGGCTGTGCTACAGACGAAACTCAACCCAGTGGATAAAAAATATATAAAATCTTTAAGACACAAATGCTGGAAACAGTGGGTTAATACTGCCTGTCACTCTGTGTATCTTTTTAGTTGAGCCAGAGGTAGTTAATCATCCAACTGTTGAATGTTGCCAAAAAGATGTCAAATAACACTCATTAGAAGGGTTTTACTGTGCACAGTTTTTGTTCACAGTAGTGTTGGTTTAAAGCCTCAGATTTTTGTTTGGCAGAACATCTTTTGTTTTAATAAAGTATTTAGTTTATGTTGACTTCCTGACTGTATACCAAAAATCTAAAAAGCAGAGATCGTCATCCACATTTGTATTTATAATGACTATTTCTTTATATGCTACAGAACCAATAGAGTGAATCATTTATTGTGTATGGGGCAGTTAGTATCAGTTCAATAGTCTGAATAGAGCACATTTCATTGTAGTGCACCACACAGTAAAGGGGAAGAAAAGCACACAGTAAAGGTTCACATTAGCATAGCCCGACCACAGTCATCCTTAAAGTAAACATTGTGACTTTTTTGTATTGTAATAGATCTGTAATAAACATGCTTTACTCAAGGTTTGGTTTGTTTAATGTCTATGTTTCAAAGTGACCTGCTCTTTTCATGAAAAGAGTGAAAGTGAGACCACAAAAAGATAACACTGTTGCATTATTCTAAATTCTGTTGTCTCCTAAGATTTCACATAACACTGTTCTTCACATAACACAAGTCCCAATGATGTTTAAAAATGTTGTTAAACAAAACAGGGGTCATGTGGGTTATTTTTTTTTCTAAAATAAGATTAACATGCTTCATAAAAAGTAATAATGTATCAGAAGCACAATACAAAAATGCTATGATAAACCTGTCTGTGCCTAAAATAGCACACTGCCATGAACTCCTCTATATTCATCACTACATAGGCCTATTATTAAATATAAAATTCTAAAAGAAGTGAAGAAATTAGTATTAGTAAAAAAAATATATATGTTGAATTATAATTACAGCAGGAATCCAACAGGTTTTATTAATTGTTTCAGAATATACAACCTAAATATGACATTCAGGTTTAACTGATTTCATTTACTATAAGCATAACAAATAAGAGATTAATCTGAAATTTATAAATTAAAGAAATATTAGGTTATATCTTGCTATCAAATTGACCTACAAAGTGAAAGCTTCATGAAAATTTAAACGTCTTCATAAAATAATAAAATCAATAGGGTATGAAATTACGAATTAATTTCATAATTTGATATTTTTTTTCATTAATTAGAATGATTACAATATTACGATATTTCTAAACAACTCCAACAACGATAAAATCTCCCGACAGCATTCCGCTTGCTAAAGCTTGTTCGATGAATATTAATAAGGTCATGTTGGCGTTGCTTGGTAACCTTCCCGGAGCTTACAAAACGTAATCTAATTAATATTCATGACCCAGTAATCGTTAATTCGCCAGTTGATTAGAGCCCACCTACTAGCGTCTACCTCGCGGCCAATCAGGTAGATATTCTGGACAAACGTCATGTTGCGTAATGAATATTTATGAGCCAATCCTTCAACGTAATATAATTCCTGAATCCGGGATCCAGCGAGAACCAGCTGTGTGTAGTACTTTTTGCATCCCTGCGCTCTCGTTGGCTGCATCCTCTGTCAATAACAATGAGCTCGTTTCAGGAATGGTGGTTTCACTCGTAACAGCTGTACGGTTTGTCAGTGCTTTAAGCTATCACAAACAGAGGACTGGCGACTTAATCCAAACATGGTATGTAGCAATAATATGAATGCGATTTTACATTTCTTTTACATTTCTATATTTATTCTGTACTCCTTATTCACGTTAATATTTGCTTTGCAGCTTACGGTAGCATGGAAATATGGAATTACTCAAATATGCATTTCTGTATTATAGGTGAACAATAGCTGTATTGCCTCACTGTGTGATAAAATACACTAATGTTCATAACAGCTCATGTCTTACGCACAAAAAGCACTGCAACATGTTTGTATAGATGGCACATTGAATATGTAAACAATGAAAAGGCAAATAATGCATTACACGGCATGTTGTGTATATACAAACATATTATTATATCATGTATGAATTTCACAACTGTATACTTCACTCTTTTTTGGCAGTACGGTTTTGTGAACCATGCACTGGAACTTCTGGTGCTGAGAAATTATGGTCCAGATGTGTGGGAGGACATCAAGTGAGTTCAAATGGACTTCTCTATTACATCATGGAAAATCTTTTACTCTCATATTCTTAAGTTTTTTTTTTTTTTTTGCATTTATGTGCACTGTATATTGTATTTGAAAAAATGTGTCTGTACATATAATAGGTGTTCTCAGATATAAATTCAGGTGACTTAAGGAGAGGTGTGTGTGACTATCAATGTGTTATAATGACACTTACAAAACTTTGGTTTGAACTCTAAATAAAATTTCAGCAAATGCTATTTTATTCTTAACACTTTTTCTCAATGATATCAATGATATACAATTAATGATATCCATAGCTCAGTATATTGTGATTGGCCAGTCTTTACTACCATATGCTCTATTTCATGAATTCAGAGCATGAGAAATCACGTATAACATGTCATGAGGTCAAGTCACATGCGTACAAATTTTTCCTCTTGCACAAACAGTTCAGCTTTATTTAACTTCCTCCATCTCTTTGACATGACTTTTAAGAGCAGTCTTTTCAAGTCACAGCTGTGCTTAATGTAAACAAATGTTTTAGAGCCTGTTTAGGCTCAAGTTGTGAGCTTGAGTCTCACTTGATTTTCTGGCAACATTAAAGTAGTTGGACTCAGTTATTGCAGCATTTTTTTCTGCAAGGTTCAGTATTATCACAAGGTTAGCAGCATCCCACAGTGCACTGTACAAGTCATGATTAATGATGTTTCTATTTCTATTTTTAGGTTGTGTTTTACAAGTGTTTTCCTTTGTTGATACTATTGTGACTTTTTGGCTGAACTTCTCTTTGGTCATCATTCTTACTCAAAGCTGATTTTTTAATTGCTTTCAGCTTACAGTTTAGTAATATGTCCAAGCAAATCACATTTTGACCTGACTAACAATCTTCATGCTTTTATTAAATATTATTTTTCATTTTTCACAAAATGTAAATATATGTAATTACCTTGGAGTCTAAAATTTCTAATTAAACATTCTTTAGTTTTTAATTAATGTTAATGATGTAATAGTAATTACTTGATGTTTTAAATATTATATTATATAATATTTTTCTTTTAGGAGAGAGGCTCAGGTTGATGTAGAAGGACAGTTTCTGGTCAGAATTATCTATGAAGATTCCAAAACATACGACCTTGTGGCTGCTGCAAGCAAAGTACTAAGTAAGGTTGTTTTTGTTATTGTAGGTTTGGAAAGATGGAGGTATATCATTTGCTAAAACCTAAATTGATTTATTTATTAAGTGGTTTATTAAATCAAAAGTGGCCTTTTATAAATGTTCTATTAGTTCACAGTAAAAATCTTCTTGAATTGCCTGTTGATTTAAATGGTTTCTTCTTCTATAGAAATTGATGCTGGAGACATCTTGCAAATGTTCGGGAAAATGTTTTTTGAGTTCTGTCAGGAATCTGGCTATGACACTATCCTTCGAGTGTTGGGCTCCAATGTCCGTGAATTCTTACAAGTAAGAGGCTACTGTTTTTATCACCCAAAAATCAGCAGCAGCAATGTTGAGAAAGTGAGGCACATAACACTGTCTGTTCTCTATTTCACACACTACATGTACTGTACTTTTAGTGAGGGTGATTATTAAATAATAATAGAGTATTAAATAGTAATAGTTATGTTAGATTACACAATGAAAATAGTGTTCTGTGTTAATGCAGATTATTGACAGTAACATCATCAGCTATATTTTTTTTAATTAATCCTTAATGGCTTTTGTTATATATCATGTTTTTTGAAGAAAAAGTTTTTTTTGCCTTATTTTGTGAAAAAAATCATACGGCTGTGCCCATAGTAAAATTAAAAATGAGAGAAAATTTTACAATAGCTGAAGCTGATTTCACTCTAATATTGTGTAGTATGAAGCTTTACTAAAATCTTGTATTAGATACCCTATTTTCACCCCTTTTTATTGCACTCACTTTGTTTAGCTTAGCAAAAATCTGCTCTTTACATCACCACATTAATATCAGCTTGTTCTCTCTTTCAGAATCTGGACGCATTGCATGACCATCTGGGCACCATCTACCCCGGCATGCGCGCGCCCTCCTTCCGCTGCACGGATGCAGAGAAAGGGAACAACCTCATTTTACACTATTACTCAGAGAGAGAAGGTCTTCAGGACATCGTCATAGGGATCATCAAGACAGTTGCACAGCAGATTCATGGAACTGAGATTGAGATGAAGGTGCTGTGCCTGTGCATAGATTGTCTCCCTTATAGATGTTGCTTTGTTCCTTTAGTTGTTTTTAGCCTGGCAAATTCAGATTGGCTGCAAATGGTAGAAAATAATTATTGCACAAAAAAGTAATATCCACAATGACATAACAATAGATAGATAGATAGATAGATAGATAGACAGACAGACAGACAGATAGATAGATAGATAGATAGATAGATAGATAGATAGATAGATTTTTAATGAAAGAAATTAGTACTTTTGTGCAACAAGGATGCATTAAATTGATTATAATTGACAGAAAAGACAAAAAAATCTATTTCATATAAATGCTGTTTGAACTTTCTATTCATCAAAGAATAATGCTGAAAATTCAGATTTGCCATCACAGGAATAAATTACATTTTAAAATATATTACAATAGAAAACCATGCTTTTAAATTGTAATAATACAGTTGTATACGATATTACTGTTATAACAAAAGAGACCTCTTTTAAAAACATATATATTTTTTTTAATCTTAATCTGTATATAATAACATATATATATATATATATATATATATATATAATGGTATTTTTAAACAAACAGTAATGTTAGTGCCAAATTCTGCAATCATCCAAACATGACTGGAGGTAGACCAGAGGTAGATTTACTCTCTTTCTCACTGAGAGAGGCTCATCGGTAAACAACATTATGATGAACTCCCTGCGGTTTATCCTTTGTCACCGCATTTCAGTCTCTGCCTTATTTTCCAAATAAATCCCCCTCACCCAATAAGAGCTAATCATCCCCCAGACGGCAGACTGCTCTTTCCGTCTCTCTCCATCTGGGCTTAGTGTGAAATGAGGGAGTCCAATCGACAGACCCTCGAAATGCAACACCTGACTTGTTGAAAAAAATGTTAGCCATCGTCGTCATGGTGACGGCAGGGCAAAGAGACAGTGACTTGACGTCAGTAAAATGGGCTCAACTTCAAGCTGAGAGAGAAAAAACAACAGCCTCTCTGCATTCAGACCAGGCTGATATGATGGCTACAATAAAACAGCTTTTAGGGCCATTTTCAGTGATATTGCTAAAGACAAAATAGAGAGATCACTGCAACCAGTGTCTTCACTGGGTAAAAAATTCCAAAAGCTATTCCTGTATTTGACTCATACTTAAATAAACTAAACATTCTCCTTTATTAAACACTCAGACACACTTGAAGCTCTAACTTTCTCTTTGCTTAGTCTACATGCTATGGAACGACTAAGGAATGAGATCCCTGAACCTGGACTCTTAGCACTTAACAGAAGATACTGTTTGGAATCACAAGAGACCATTAGACACTTTCATTTGTGTTTTTTAAAGGAATATTTCGGGTTCAATGCAACCTATGCTCAGTTAACAGCATTTGTGGCATAATGCTGTTTATAAAAAAACAACAACTCATCCTTCATTTTCAGGTATTATAATGAAAGTAAATGGGCTATTTTTGGAGGATTTAAAATGAAATATAATTAAATATTTAGCTTATAAGTTTATAAACACAAGTTTTTCTGTGAAAAAAATTAAAACTGTAAAACTTTTTAAATCATTCAGTCATTTTAAACAAAGTTGTAAAATTTGATATAACTTTTTTGACCACACTAAAACCATGTTAACACACACATTGTTATCGTCTTTTGGCTACACTTTTAAAACAGTATTTTAATGCTTACAGTTTGTCCTCATTCACTTAGATTGTAATTGCCTTCCCAGATTATTATTTTTATTTTATTTTATTTTAATTTATGTAAGAAATTAATGTTTTGGTTTAGTTTTTATTTTTACTCGAGTTTGTTTTAAAAATGAAACATAAGCAGTGCAGAATATACAGCACATATATTAGAAAATAAATAGATAAATAAATACATAAATTAAATAAACATGCATAAAATAATAAATAACCTCAACCATACCTATATAGATTTTTATGAAGTTTTAGTATATTGAGTTTGTGTTTATTTAGTATTTCAACTTAAATGAAAATGAGAAATGTTGCATGGCACTGGTTAAAACAAAATAAACTTAAGATTTTTTATGGTTTATTTTATTTCAGTTAATGTTTGTTTTATGTCAAGTATTGAAAATGTTTTTTATGGTTTTAGTTTTGGTTAACGATAATTACCCTGTATCGGTCTGTCTCTTACTTCCACCCTTTCTTCCAGTCATTTCTTTCTGTTTCCTTCACTCTGTGGGTGTCCACATTTAATGTCTGGAAATGCAATCCCCAAGACCCACGAGACTCTAAATCTGTTATTTGTGGGGGTGTACCAGGTCATTCAGCCGAAGAGTGAAGAATGTGATCACATTAAGTTCTTGATTGAGGAGAAGGACTCGGAGGAGGAGGCGTTTTATGAAGACCTGGATGGTTTCGAGGAGAATGGGACTCAAGAGACACGGATCAGTCCGTATACATTCTGCAAGGCTTTCCCATTCCACCTGATGTTTGACAAGAGCCTCATGCTCACACAGTGTGGCAATGCCATCTTCAGAGTTCTGCCACAGGTTCGCCAGCTCAAAAATGTATTTTAGAAATGTAAAAGTGGGAGATTTAGAAAGTATATTTATGTATATTTATATTAAGTTATTTGTGTCATCTTCCAGCTGCAGCCTGGCGTCTGTAACCTGTCCTCAGTGTTCTCTCTGGTGCGGCCACACATAGACTTCAGTTTCCATGGCATCCTGTCTCACATCAACACTGTCTTTGTACTGCGGAGTAAGGTCTGTCTGCCCCAAAACACATTACATACTGTCTGATATAAAACCACCAACACTCATTAACTAAAATGTTGTTGATAGTTTCTAAAGCAAATTATGATTGTTAGTTCTACAGTACATGTCACACACTCATATACAAATACAAGGCTAACCATGTATGTTATAAAAATATGCAAATGGAAACTAAATGATACAAGGTTTGTTTATGGTTTCATGTAGGAGGGCCTATTGAATGTAGAGACTGCGGAGAGTGAAGATGAACTCACAGGAACAGAGATTAGCTGCCTAAGACTGAAGGGCCAGATGATCTCACTTCCTGAGACTGAGAACATCCTTTTCCTGTGCTCACCAAGGTAGATGGATGAGGCTGTGAAATAATACCAATAAAGCAAATTTGGTAATTTTGGTAGCTTAAAATAATTGCATCAGTTTGAATTGAAATCATTCTACTGCTCTTCACATGAACTTGAGGAGAAGATTTAATTTGACAGAATCAACCTGACTCTATTATGCAGGTCATTTTAAAGTGGTTTATCAGGTAGAAATAGCTCCTTAAAGTAATTTCACATTTTCCCTTTTTAAAGTGCATTTAGACAGGCAACCTTTACTCATACTTCATTGATTTACCTTTAATACAGCTTTTATGAAGGAAATAACATAAAAAATAGAATAAAGTGTAATGTAAACATCAGTACTACTTGTTGCTTACAAAATAAGTACAGTACATTTTGTTCATTGCCTCCTAAATTAAATGTAATGGTCAGCAATGTACAGCAGGAGTTGGGCCAGTATGTAATAAATGTTTACATTCCAGTTATTCTGTTGGCCTCTTATAAGCCAAATCCTACTAGAAGTGTTATTTTTTTTTTATTTTCTATCACTTTGTATGTTAATACCTTTTCTCTCGCAAGTGCCTGTCTGAGATGAAATGAGTTATCTTACACTAATATGAAGAGGTCACTTGGTTCTGATTTAGAATTTTTTTTTTTTTTACAATAATCCCCATGGCATGCACACAAAGGCTTTGACAACTTATTATGTGGTGAAAATATTTTCTAATGAGACCGCTATATTGGTATATATTAAGGTTATATTTACATTTACATTTTACATTTACATTTAGTCATTTTGCAGATGCTTTTATCCAAAGCGACTTACAATTGGGAATACATAAAGTACATAAAGTTTACATATTTCTAAACTTAAGAAATATTTTTGAGAGTAACATTTTGTTCTTCACTTTTTGATATCTTAAATTTATGGGGCTGATTAAGTGTTTTGTCATTATGTCAGTGTTATGAATCTGGATGACCTGACAAGGAGAGGTCTGTACCTGAGTGACATTCCTCTTCATGATGCCACCCGAGACCTTGTGTTGCTGGGGGAGCAGTTTCGTGAGGAGTACAAGTTGACCCAGGAGCTGGAGATCCTGACTGACCGTCTGCAGCACACGCTCCGAGCCCTGGAGGATGAGAAGAAGAAGACAGACAGGTCAGTCCTCCAACGTGCCACATTGTGGAAATATTTAATGAATATTAGCTGACTCTACATCTATTTGAAAGCAATGGGATGACACTGTTAACTTTATTTTGTTTATGTTTGTAAGGGTTGAAGTTTGTAATAATATAAAAAAGATCTTACATGTATGTTATTAAATATATTGAAAGAATATGCTGTTTCATTCAAACAGTACTCCAATTCAGTGTTAGAGGTATTCACAGAGATATTTAAATATTTATGGTTCTTTTTTTAAATTGTTTTGAGGGAACACTCACCTATACACAAACCCAGACCAACACCGGACCCCATAAGACCTGAACCCAGACCAAATCTAGATCTCTCAAGACCCTGATCCAGACCAAGATTAGGTCCTTCAAAGCCCAGATCCAAACCAAACACTGAGTTCCAGGCAAGACCGTCCACCAGGATAGGAAATTATGGACTGTAGGAATTATTTTGCAGTGGTACCTGGATAATTTTATTTACCAGCCACTGTGGTGATTGACTTGACTTGATTGCCCTATGACAATAAATACTGTTGTTTAGGAGGAACACATTCATTTATATTCACAGGAAAATGATAATGAAAAGAAAAGCTGGTGAGGTACATGGCTGATCAGCTGATCATCCCGATCTTCAGTGCTGCTCTGTCACTTCAGTGCCATTCAGAAAGGACCCTTTCACGCATTAAATATTTTTGTCAGTTGCTTCTCAGAGCCAAATTTTGTAAGTGACATTCCAAATGAACTCAGAGTGTCTTATAATAATAAATATTATTATTATATTTAAGTACAATTAGGAATCTCAAAGTTAACGCCTTAACCCACTGTTTTTTGTGAAGCAAGCCAACTTGATGATATATTTTATTTTAGTTAAAGCAGGGGATAAAAAACAGATGTTTCTTATCCCCTTTTTTATCCCTTGCTTTAACTGAAATATTATAGAGTGCAGACCAATCATTGTAATTATTGAACATACAGTATATACTGTTTATCTTGGCACATAAACCAGCTGGGAGAGTGCAGTGAAAACACTGATTACAAATGAGATGTTTAAAACCCTTAATAATGTATAAGCAAAGGTGTCTTTGTACAATAAAACCTCTTTAATTAATCTTTGCCATCCAAAAAAAAAAACTAAACTTTATTGTTTTCCCTATCTTAAAGGTGAAAATTATTTCATTAACAATAATACATTGCAAATGACCACACTATAGTTTTGTATAAAAATGTTTACATGCAGTTAGAGGAAGATTTATGCAAATTCATTTGTGATAGATTAATCATGTTCATTACAAAAATATCATGAGATTAATTGATTTTTAATCTATTGACAGATTAAAAATCTGTCAAATCTTGGGCTAGAGAATACCAAACATTCTTAAACGTTATATATTATTGTTCGATTTCTGACAATGTTTTGTCCGCTTCTTCCCTTCCCTGCTTTACTGAATGAGCACCTTTGAGAGTCTGTGTGGAGCTTACAGTAATTTCCAGAGAAATAAAATAAGTGGCTCATCTCCTCCTCTGCGTGTCATCATTACCTTTGTACAGTAATCTGTAAACTACATTACATGCCAATCAGACCATCTCTTCCTGTCTAAATGGGTGGTTACACAAGGCAAGCTGGAAATAGACTGCAGTCTTATCCGAGACCATGTGTGAGGATCCAGATCCAGACCAATACACTGAGTAATATGACTAAGGTCAATTTTAGGTCCCACGACTAAGGCCCAAACCCAGATGGCAACCTAACCCCATATAGTCCTGCTCTGAGTCTATAGTTTGGTGAGACAAATACCGCATAGACTGTCACAAGGCTGTAATGATAAAAAAGCGTGATATTGGTTTCACTCTGTTTCCCCAGCGTACAGCTTTTTTAAGATGGCCGTCTCTCTTTTCCTGCTTGGAAAATGAGGCTGTATTTGCGCTCTCCGTGGGGAGTCGGTCTGCCTCGGTCTGTGAGCTCTGTGTTTGTTTATTAAATCTGGTGGAGAACCTTGAACATCACCAGAGACCATCTCTCTCATCCACGCAGACAATAAATACCAGTTAGAGCTACACAACTGCCAGTGTACAAGTTTCAAATGCTAGTCAGAATTTAAAACATGACTATTCGCATGAATGGTTTAATAATCTTCATAGACATTTAAATATGGACTGGGTTATTTTCTCATTTCTGTTTCAAATTACATTACTGTGAGTTGCTGATGTGTGGTTATGTCCTTCTAAACCTTTTTTTAGTTCATTTCAAATTTACATTCTCTTTTTGTCAGTAGTGTTAGGTGCACATGCATTTCGGATGTATGTGACTCATTGATAACAGGTGAACAAATGGGCCGTATTCTGACTGTGCTGAATAGTACAGCCTTATCTTCAATAGCAGGCGTTCTGCACTGAAACTTGTGCAGTTGCTCAATTTAGGACACTGAGATGTGACTGTGCCATTTTCTTTAAGGTTTATGCGTATGATTTTAGGATACAGTTTTTATATGCAGATTAATTCTTTGCTAGTAGGTGTCGCCTCATAGAAAATAGCTGGGTTTTTTTTGTCAATGTGTTGTATTTACTGTGAATCATGCTGTTTATTTATTTATTTTTAACTACATACAGGGCCAGCATAACGTCTATTATTTATGATGTCTGAGTAATAATGTGAAATGTATTTATAAAGAGCCTGTTTTGTATTCTTGTGAGACCATGAGCAAACCAAATCATTGAGAGGTGTTTTAAGCCCAGCAATTTTTATCCATAATTTAACACTTTTATGAGTTTTGGCCAAAAATGATGCTTAAGGAAGTTACCATGGCAGTGTAACATATGTACATGAGAGAGACATGTTTCTGAAATTATTTAGCGGACTAGGAGTGTGAGATGAAGAAAATTTGTTTCCAAAAGCTTAATAATATATTACTGTTCTAAAGTTTGGGGTCGGTAAGATTTTTTAAAAAGAAATTAATACTTTTATTCAACAACAAGGATGCATTAAATTCATAATATAATAAAATAAAATAAAATAAGTAAATGCAGTAAGATTTCTATTTTATATAAATGCTGTTTTTTAACTTTATATTCCATTAAAGAACCCTGAAAATGCACCAGTTTTCTGTTTTCAACTGTTGTAGCAACTGCTTTCTTTAGCAAGCAAAGCAGCATTTAAAAATTATTGCAGAATCATGTGACACTGAAGATTACACAAAAAAATCAGGTTTGCCAATTTATTTTAAATTGTAATTTCATAATAATACTGCTTTTGCTTTTGTATTTTTGATCACATATATATATATATATATATATAAAATATATATATATATTTTATTATAGAACATATATGTAGTCTTTTTCCCATGATTGCCTGTAGCCTACAGAACTAGCTGGGAGACTGAGTAACATAAAAACCATCAGAAGTTAAAGGCCTTTGCAAAGTTCCTCAATGTGCTTTGAGTTAATTAGCTGATTAGATGCCCGTGGTCGGGTGGCACGGCAGGTGTCTTCAATCCGCCGTATTGAACCTTTTGAACACAATATGGGCCAAGGCTCATTTAAAATTACTTTTCTGTCAGACAGATACTGACTGATTTGGGGTTCAGTTCATTAGTTGTCATAAGTTATAGCTTGCATCATCAAAAGGTTTTAAAAGAAATAAACACTTGAAATATATCAGTCTGTGTGGAATGAATGTATACATTATACAAGTTTCACTTTTTGAATGGAATTAGTGAAATAAATCAACTTTTTGATGATATTCTAATTATATGACCAGCACCTGTATACACTGAACAAAATTATAAACGCAACACTTTTGTTTTTGCCCCCATTTTTCATGAGCTGAACTCAAAGATCTAAGACTTTTTCTATGTACACAAAAGTCCTATTTCTCTCAAATATTGTTCACAAATCTGTCTAAATCTGTGTTAGTGAGCACTCTCCTTTGCAGAGATAACCATCCACCTCACAGGTGTGGCATATCAAGATGCTGATTAGACAGATGATTATTGCACAGGTCTGCCTTAGGCTGGCCACAATAAAAGGCCACTCTAAAATGTGCAGTTTTACTGTATTGGGGGGGTCCGGTGGGTGTCCGAAAACCAGTGAGTATCTGGTGTGACCACCTCACGCAGTGCAACACACCTCCTTCGCATAGAGTTGATCAGGTTGTACACTCCTCTTCAATGGCTGTGCGAAGTTGCTGGATATTGGCAGTAACTGGAACACACTGTCGTATACGCCGATCCAGAGCATCCCAAACATGCTCAATGGGTGATATGTCCGGTGAATATGCTGGCCATGCAAGAACTGGAATGTTTTCAGCTTCCAGGAATTGTGTACAGATCCTTGCAACACGGGGCCGTGCATTATCATGCTGCAACATGAGGTGATGGTCGTGGATGAATGGCACAACAATGGGCCTCAGGATCTCGTCACGGTATCTCTGTGCATTCAAAATGCCATCAATAAAATGCACCTGTGTTCGGTGTCTATAGCATACGCCTGCCCATACCATAACCCCACCGCCACCATGGGCCACTCGATCCACAACGTTGACATCAGCAAACCGCTCACCCAGATGACGCCATACACGCTGTCTGCCATCTGCCCTGTACAGTGAAAACCAGGATTCATCCGTGAAGAGAACACCTCTCCAAAGTGCCAGACGCCATCGAATGTGAGCATTTGCCCACTCAAGTCGGTTACGAGGACGAACTGCAGTCAGGTCGATCCCCCGATGAGGACGACGAGCATGCAGATGAGCTTCCCTGAGACGGTTTCTGACAGATTGTGCAGAAATTCTTTGGTTATGCAAACCGATTGTTGCAGCAGCTGTCCGGGTGGCTGGTCTCAGACGATCTTGGAGGTGAAGATGCTGGATGTGGAGGTCCTGGGCTGGTGTGGTTACACGTGGTCTGCGGTTGTGAGGCCGGTTGGATGTACTGCCAAATTCTCTGAAACGCCTTTGGAGATGGCTTATGGTAGAGAAATGAACATTCAATTCACAGGCAACAGCTCTGGTGGACATTCCTTCAGTCAGCATGCCAATTGCACGCTCCCTCAAAATTTGTGACATCTGTGACATTGTGCTGTGTGATAAAACTGCACATTTTAGAGTGGCCTTTTATTGTGACCAGCCTAAAGCCGGGCTCACACTGTGCGATTTTTTAAAAGTCCTTTAGGATTATACTTGTCAGACTGTACGAACATGATGATCATGTCACACTGTGGGATCTCAGTTGTCATTAATGTCAGACTGTACGACAGTCAAGACGAGTTAAAAACAGGTGCGCGCAAGAAAACTTGTCCGGACACGTCCAGTGACTGCGAACTGCATTGCACGCGGGACCGAACTGTTGGCTATCATGAAAAGTATATGAACGGCGGCAATACAGGCGTATTTAAGAAGAATAGTGTATGCAGCTCTACACACCCACATGAAAACAGCAGCGCAACCAGTATCAGCAACGTATCAGATGAATTCCGTGAGCAGAGGACGGGAGCGCCGGAGTTTATGGCTGATAGAATAATTCTCCAGCATTAATTCTGCTCATAGCTTGTCTTGAAAAACGGAGACAGTTTGACATTCATCGTAGGGGTAGTCACACTGCAGGACTGTTCGCCAAATCTTCTGACACTGCCAGAACTTCGTCGGAGGTGAAATTTGATCGCAACAGCCATTAATCGGCTGTCGGTGAACATGTCAAACCAGCGATCAAAGTCTACAGATTTTAGCCTAGGATTATAGGAATCTTTTAGGATTTTCAAAATTTGTCTCAGACGAGCAAATCGTGGCCAAAATCGCACAGTGTGAGCCGGGCTTAAGGCACATCTGTGCAATAATCATGCTGTCTAATCAGCATCTTGATATGCCACACCTGTGAGGTGGATGGATTATCTCGGCAAAGGAGAAGTGCTCACTAACACAGATTTAGACAGATTTGTGAACAATATTTGAGAGAAATAGGCCTTTTGTGTACATAGAAAAAGTCTTAGTTCAGCTCATGAAAAATGGGGCAAAAACAAAAGTGTTGCGTTTATAATTTTGTTCAGTGTATATATATATATATATATATATATATTTACTGTATATATACACACACACACACACACACACACACACAGTATTTATATATAATCTATATTTATATATATATTCTAAAATGCCTTTTGAGGTTAGTATTTGTGTTTTTCCCATTGGCAGTACAGAATAAGAACAGAACAGATGGATGAATGTCTAAATGTAGAGAGCCAATACTCAAACAGTCAAGTCAAGTCAAGTCACCTTTATTTATATAGCGCTTTTAACAATACAAATTGTGACAAAGCAACTGCACAATATCAAAATGGGAAAATAGTGTCAATAATGTAAAATGACAAGATTAAACACTCAATTTTCAGTTAAAGGCATTTCATTATTGAATTCAGTGATGGCATCGTCCAGCTCAGTTCAGTTCAAAAAGTTTCTGTTCAATCAAGTCGACGATATTGCTGGAAATGAAGTGTCCCCAACTAAGCAAGCCAGAGGCGATAGCGGCAAGGAACCAAAACTCCATTGGTGATAGAACGGAGAAAAAAACCTTGGGAGAAACCAGGCTCAGTCGGGGGGCCATTTCTCCTCTGGCCAGACGACACAGCAGTTCAATTCCAACTGCTGCAAAGTCAGATTTGAGGGCTCAACTGGTTCCCGAGGTCTTTTCCTGATGGCTGTCTAGGTGACGGGGTCCTCACTGGGGGTCTGTCTCTGGGGCTCATCTAGGTGTCCTGGTCTCCGCTGACGTTCAGGGCTGTAGAGGTCGTCTCTAGGTGCTGATCCACCATCTGATCTGGTGACTGCAGTGACCTCGGAATAAGAAAGAAACAGACTAATATTACCGTAGATGTCAATCTTTTTACGATGTAACAAGTACATCATGTGTTATGGGAAGTGTTCCCGGTTCCGGTTGATCTAATTAATGCAGCCTAACAATCCTTTAACGGATTTGAATAATAGAAGTGTATTAGTGTGTTATGTGTACGCCAGGTTAAAGAGATGGGTCTTTAATCTAGATTTAAACTGACAGAGTGTGTCTGCCTCCCGAACAGTGTTTGGTAGATTGTTCCAGAGTTTGGGCGCTAAATAGGAAAAAGATCTGCCGCCCGCAGTTGATTTTGATATTCTAGGTATTATCAAATGGCCAGAGTTTTGAGAACGCAGCGGACGTGAAGGACTATAATGCGATAAGAGCTCGCTCAAGTACTGAGGAGCTAAACCATTCAGGGCTTTATAAGTAATTAACAAGATTTTAAAATCTATACGATGTTTAGTAGGGAGCCAGTGCAGTGTTGACAGAACCGGGCTAATGTGCTCATACTTCCTGGTTCTAGTAAGAACTCTAGCTGCTGCATTTTGAACCATCTGTAATTTGTTTATTAAGCGTGCAGAACAACCACCCAATAAAGCATTACAATAATCTAACCTTGAGGTCATAAACGCATGAATTAATATTTCTGCATTTGACATTGAGAG
The DNA here is from genome assembly GCA_027422415.1 of Schizothorax lantsangensis. Classification (NCBI taxonomy): domain Eukaryota; kingdom Metazoa; phylum Chordata; class Actinopteri; order Cypriniformes; family Cyprinidae; genus Schizothorax; species Schizothorax lantsangensis. The sequence continues at coordinate 18,643,174 of CM049841.1, forward strand.
CATAGGTCTCAGTTTAGATATATTTTTAAGATGAAAAAATGCAGTTTTACAAATGCTAGAAACGTGGCTGTCAAAGGAGAGATTACTATTAAATAGCACACCTAGGTTCCTGACTGATGACGAAGAATTTACAGAGCAGCCATCAAGTGTTAGACAGTGTTCTAGGTTATTACTTGTGGGGGTTTTAGTTCCGATAATTAACACCTCTGTTTTTTCAGAATTTAGCAGTAAGAAATTACTCGTCATCCAGTTTTTTATATCGACTATGCATTCCATAAGTTTCTCAATTTGGTGTGTTTCACACCAGGCCGTGAAGAAATATAGAGCTGAGTATCATCAGCATACAGTGAAAGCTAACCCCGTGTTTCCTAATGATATTTCCCAAGGGTAACATATAAAGCGTGAAAAGTAACGGCCCTAGTACTGAGCCTTGAGGAACTCCATACTGCACTTGTGATCGATATGATACCTCTTCATTCACTGCTACGAATTGATGGCGGTCAGATAAGTACGATTTGAACCATGCTAATGCACTTCCACTAATGCCAACAAAGTTTTCTAGTCTATTCAAAAGAATGTTGTGATCGATAGTGTCGAACGCAGCCCTAAGATCCAGTAGAACTAATAGAGAGATACAACCACGATCAGATGATAAGAGCAGGTCATTTGTAACTCTAATGAGAGCAGTCTCAGTACTATGATACGGTCTAAATCCTGACTGGAAATCCTCACAGATATCATTTTCTCTAAGAAGGAATATAATTGTGAGGATACAACCTTTTCTAATATCTTTGACAGAAAAGGGAGATTCGAGATCGGTCTGTAATTAACTAGATCTTTGGGGTCAAGTTGTGTTTTTTTAATGAGAGGCTTAATAACAGCCAATTTAAAGTTTTTGGGGACATATCCTAATGACAATGACAAATTAATAATAGCCAAAAGAGGATCTATGACTTCTGGAAGGACCTCTTTTAGTAGTTTAGATGGAATAGGGTCTAACATACATGTTGTTGGTTTAGATGATTTAACAAGTTTATACAATTCTTCCTCTCCTATAGTAGAGAATGAGTGGAATTGTTCCTCAGGGGATCTATAGTACACTATTTGATGTGATAATATAGCTGACGGCTGCATGGTTACAATTTGATCTCTAATAGTATCAATTTTGGAAGTAAAATAGTTCATAAAGTCATTACTGCTGTGCTGTTGGGAAATGTCAACACCTGTTGATGCTTTATTTTTTGTTAATTTTGCCACTGTATTGAATAAATACCTAGGGTTATGTTTGTTTTGTTCTAAAAGAGACGAAAAGTAATCAGATCTAGCAGTTTTTAAAGCTTTTCTGTAGGATAGGGTACTTTCCCGCCAAGCTATACGAAATACCTCTAGTTTTGTTTTCCTCCAGCTGCGCTCCATTTTCCGGGCTGCTCTCTTTAAAGTGCGAGTGTGCTTATTATACCACGGTGTTGGACTCTTTTCCTTAATCTTCCTTAAGCGTAAAGGAGCAATTGTATCTAAAGTGCTAGAAAAGAGAGAGTTCATAGTTTCTGTTACATCATCAAGTTGTTCTGAGCTGTTGGATATGCTAAGGAATTGAGATAAATCAGGAAGATTACTTACAAAGCAGTCTTTTGTCGTAGAAGTGATGGTTCTACCATATTTATAAGAAGGAGTTGAATTTACAGCTTTAACTATATGGAGTTTACACAAGACTAGATAATGATCTGATATATCATCGCTTTGCTGCAGAATTTCAACACCATTAACATCAATTCCCTGTGACAGTATTAAATCTAGAGTATGATTTCGACTATGAGTAGGTCCTGAAACGTGTTGTCTAACCCCAATAGAGTTCAGAATGTCTATGAATGCTGATCCTAATGCATCTTTTTCATTATCAACATGGATATTAAAATCACCCACAATTAGGACTCTATCTGCAGCCAGCACTAACTCTGATAGAAAATCAGCAAATTCTTTAATAAAGTCTGTATGGTGCCCTGGTGGCCTGTATACAGTAGCCAGTACAAACGTCACGGGGGATTTATCATTAATACTTTTTTCTCTAGATAATTTTATATGAAGCACCATTACTTCAAAGGAGTTATACTTAAAGCCTGTCTTCTGAGAAATACTGAGAATATTGTTATAAATTGTAGCAACACCTCCCCCTTTGCCTTTTGGATGCAGCTCATTTTTGTAACAGTAATCTTGGGGGGTAGACTCGTTTAAAATAATGTATTCATCTGGTTTTAGCCATGTTTCTGTCAAACAGAGCAAATCTAGGTTATGATCATTAATCAAATCATTTACAAAAAGTGCTTTTGTAGAAAGGGACCTGATATTCAGTAAACCAAGTTTTATCAATTGTTTCTGTGTATTGTAAACATTTTTTATTTGTTGAACATCAATTAAATGGTTACTCATAAATAGTTTTTGATGTTTTCTGTATTTTCTAGTTCGGGGAACAGACACAGTCTCTATAGTGTGATATCTAGGTGAAGGAGTCTCTATGTGCTGAGAATTAACTGACTTCTGTGACGTGAGGCGGCTAGCAGACGGTCGGTTTAGCCAGTCTGTCTGCTTCCTGACCTGGGCTCCAGTTAGTCAAGTATGAACTCTAAGACTATGTGCCAAATTTCTAGAGAGAATAGCAGCACCACCCCAGGAGGGATGAACACCATCTCTTTTCAACAGGTCAGGTCTGCCCCAAAAACTCGTCCAATTGTCTATAAAACCTATGTTGTTTTGCGGGCACCACTTAGACATCCAGTCATTTAATGATGACAGTCTGCTATGAATCTCATCACCCCGGTAAGCAGGGAGGGGGCAAGAGCATATTACAGTGTCTGACATCGTACTTGCAAGTTCACACACCTCTTTAACATTATTTTTAGTGATCTCCGACTGGCGAAGTCGAACATCATTAGCGCCGGCGTGGATAACAATCTTACTGAATTTACGACACTGCACTGTGTCACTGTGGATAATTACAACAGCACTGTGGATAATTAGCACTCAACCTTCAGGGAAAGTACAACGTCTAAAAGAATGAAATGATAGGCATTAACCCATGGTCAGTTGAAGTGAATTTCACAAAAGGATTAATTTTGTATTAGATTAAATAATTTAGGTATAAATTATAAACAACTGTAAAACAACTGTATTAAAGTAAACAACTGTATTGCTTTGAATGGCTACAACAACTGCTACAACTATATAATTTTTTGTCCAGTGACATTAAATACAATGAATGTATTTTGTTGTAGAGTGTACATGATTATGATGATACCTCTTTGTTTCAGGTTGCTGTATTCGGTTCTTCCCCCATCTGTAGCCAATGAGCTTCGGCATAAGCGGCCTGTGCCTGCTAAACGATACGACAACGTGACAATTCTTTTCAGTGGCATTGTTGGGTTCAATGCCTTCTGCAGCAAACATGCATCAGCAGAGGGAGCCATTAAAATTGTCAATCTGCTCAATGACATCTACACCAGATTTGACATTCTCACTGATTCTCGGAAGAATCCTTATGTTTATAAGGTGAGTGACTTTCAAACCGGACTTTGGAATTCAGATCTTTCCGTAGGCTATCTGTGTTTTTAGTTTATTGATAGACAGATAAAAATACCTTTATAACCATGTTCACAGACATAAACAGAGATATTTTTGGCCACATCCAGAGATATTTAGCACACAAAGAAAAAAACTCTGTATGATTGTGACTGGACTAAAAATATCTTGACAAAAATGACAACTCTTGAGAAATATTTGTGAATGTGCTTGAGAGAAGGCAGGTTAGTCACAATGTAAAGTTCTAGCATTATAGGAGCAAAATCTGAACATCTAATTTCAATGTCACTTTGAGCAAACTTAAAGTAATAAAGGTGTCACTTTCAACAAAAGTAATAAACCTTCCAGCTACAAATTTCAGCTACAAAGTTCAAAGACAAAAAAATCTTTATAAGTCTTTTTATGATACATTGTTTTATGATAAATCGTTTATGATGTACCTAATTAGATCAATAAATGAATGACTATATTTAGAGCAGGGTGCGAAGCTTATTTTGGGCCAAGTGCCAGATTGAAACATCTTATGTGGGCTGATTTTAAAAAATAATAAAAAAATCTTGCTGTAGGAAACAGAGTGTGTATACAATACTGGGATAAAAGAAAAGCACATGGAATTTACTAATGAAATTTACCGGAGGCCTTTAGATTATATGTACATATGCAGTTGGTAATTAGGGAGTATTAATCAAACAACAATATTGATATATTTCATAACTGGGAAATTCAACTGAACAGATGCATCACCCACAAATCCATTTTCAGCTGAAAGTGCAAATTCATGCATGAGTACCAGATGTTACGTAATTACTACTTCTGTTTTAAAATGTGCTATAATATACACAACTAGTTTATCTAAAAAAAAATTATGAATTTTTCATACCCAGAAAATAGTTGGATGTGCTTTTTTTCAGAATAATTTAACTTTTTCTCTTTCAAATCATTTCACTAGCTGGATTAGACTCCTCTGGTGGCCATATTTGGCCCACAAGCTGTATGTTTGACACACTTGGTTTACATATTGCAAGTGTAATGTGAGTGTTTTGAAATTCCAGAGCAACGAGCCATGGTGTTGTATTTTCTGTAGCTTTAATTTAATTAACTTTCGTTTTGTTTTAACTATCTGTCCCTCATAGTCTGTACTTTTCCAACTACACACCATGTACAATGCTCTTTAAAAAACAAGGGCATGAGAACATGTCCTTGATTTACATCCTAGGCATACAGACAAGAATGTACTTCATGGAGCTTTGCTAACTAAACAAAAAGGGCGCGTAGAATTTCAAGGCTGGCTCACCAAAAAAAGCAATATTTACTTAAAGCCATCCGTATCTATGTGGTCCAAAGGTCTCATAAAGGACTGGTCTCTCTCTTTAGAGTTTGTTGTGATACAATGTAGATATGTGGTTGAAGAATGAAACACGAGGAGTTAAATTGGCAACATTTGTGTGCATTGTCAAGAAAACTTGGATGAATCAAAAGTGTTATAAAATTGGAGGATAGTTTCTCCTGATATTTTCATTTTTTATTTTATTTGGCTGTATTCATATCACAAACTAGGACCAGTTATTATCTTAGCATCAAGGCCACAAGATATCTTTTAACTGTTTTTTAAATTAATTTAATCAATACATGTTGATTAATTTTTATTTATTTATATTATATATATATATATACGGGTGCTGGTCTGTTTTTTAAATTAATTTAATAGAATATATCAAAAAGTTGATTTATTTCACTAATTCCGATTTATTTCACTAATTCCATTCAAAAAGTGAAACTTGTATAATGTATACATTCATTCCACACAGACTGATATATTTCAAGTGTTTATTTCTTTTAATTTTGATGATTATAAGTGACAACTAATGAAAACCCAAATTCAGTATCTCAGAAAATTAGAATATTGTGAAAAGGTTCAATATTGAAGACACCTGGTGCCACACTCTAATCAGCTAATTAACTCAAAACACCTGCAAAGGCCTTTAAATGGTCTCTCAGTCTAGTTCCTGTAGGCTACACAATCATGGGGAAGACTGCTGACTTGACAGTTGTCCAAAAGACGACCATCTGACACCTTGCACAAGGAGGGCAAGACACAAAAGGTCATTGCAAAAGAGGCTGGCTGTTCACAGAGCTCTGTGTCCAAGCACATTAATAGAGAGGCGAAGGGAAGGAAAAGATGTGGTAGAAAAAAGTGTACAAGCAATAGGGATAACCGCACCCTGGAGAGGATTGTGAAACAAAACCCATTCAAAAATGTGGGGGAGATTCACAAAGAGTGGACTGCAGCTGGAGTCAGTGCTTCAAGAACCACTACGCACAGACGTATGCAAGACATGGGTTTCAGCTGTCGCATTCCTTGTGTCAAGCCACTCTTGAACAACAGACAGCGTCAGAAGCGTCTCGCCTGGGCTAAAGACAAAAAGGACTGGACTGCTGCTGAGTGGTCCAAAGTTATGTTCTCTGATGAAAGTAAATTTTGCATTTCCTTTGGAAATCAGGGTCCCAGAGTCTGGAGGAAGAGAGGAGAGGCACAGAATCCACGTTGCTTGAGGTCCAGTGTAAAGTTTCCACAGTCAGTGATGGTTTGGGGTGCCATGTCCACTGTGTTTTCTGAGGTCCAAGGTCAACACAGCCGTATACCAGGAAGTTTTAGAGCACTTCATGCTTCCTGCTGCTGACCAACTTTATGGAGATGCAGATTTCATTTTCCAACAGGACTTGGCACCTGCACACAGTGCCAAAGCTACCAGTACCTGGTTTAAGGACCATGGTATCCTGTTCTTAATTGGCCAGCAAACTCGCCTGACCTTAACCCCATAGAAAATCTATGGGGTATTGTGAAGAGGAAGATGCGATATGCCAGACCCAACAATGCAGAAGAGCTGAAGGCCACTATCAGAGCAACCTGGGCTCTCATAACACCTGAGCAGTGCCACAGACTGATCGACTCCATGCCACGCCGCATTGCTGCAGTAATTCAGGCAAAAGGAGCCCCAACTAAGTATTGAGTGCTGTACATGCTCATACTTTTCATGTTCATACTTTTCAGTTGGCCAAGATTTCTAAAAATCCTTTCTTTGTATTGGTCTTAAGTAATATTCTAATTTTCTGAGATACTGAATTTGGGGTTTTCATTAGTTGTCAGTTATAATCATCAAAATTAAAAGAAATAAACACTTGAAATATATCAGTCTGTGTGGAATGAATGTATACATTATACAAGTTTCACTTTTTGAATGGAATTAGTGAAATAAATCAACTTTTTGATGATATTCTAATGTATATACTGTATATATATATATATATATATATATGTTGTGCAGATATTATTGCATCAAGTAGGTTAATGTGCTAAATATAAAATTGGGGTAGGAAACTTAAAATATCCAAGTGTCCTTTGAGGTTCATCATACCGCAGGCACATTAGCTATTTCTAGCCGTCTCGTCAGTTTCTCAAACGTCTCTCTATTCTCTAAAAGGTGGAGACAGTTGGTGATAAGTACATGACTGTGAGTGGTCTTCCGGAGCCCTGCACCCACCATGCAAAATCCATCTGTCATCTGGCCCTGGACATGATGGAGATTGCTGGACAGGTGAAAGTAGACGAGGATCCTGTGCAGGTGATAACTTTTCTTGACCCAGTTACAAGTTTAAACAAAAATAACATTTTTTTCACATTTTTATGCATAGCACATGAGGTCTTGTTAAGGTCTTTTGTTCCAGAACATCTTATCAACTCAAGGATAACGTAGTATCACTTTCAGTCTCTGTCAGAATAGCTGAAATATGTGGAAACAAAATTAGTGTTTGCTCAAATCTTATCATAGCCTGCTGACTGTAAGATTGAATACCAGTTCAAGTATATGTAATGAAGAATATTACAGCAATATCACTCGAACAAGAATGTGTGATACAGTTTTTTTCCAATGTTGCTTTATTAATTATCACTACTATTGGAATACTTGTGTAATTAAATTAGATGACTGAAACTATAGAGAATAGTTCCAATGTACAGCGTATATGAAGATTATTACCATAGGTTTACTCTCAGATACTGGAGGTGTATTTTATTAAGACTGCAGAGGTTGGCATGCTGAGGGTGCTGATGATGAGATAATGTGTACTGTTTAATATATGAAATTCTACATAATATAGTAAGGAATGTTAGCTCTGGTGCTCAGTTTTGGCCGATTTGCATTCCTAGAGTGCTGCTATTTAGTTCAACAGCACTGAACTTCAATGTTTGTATCAAAATGCTTGTCTGTGTTTGTTGAATTATTCACTCAACTGATTCACTCAGGAACGAACAGCTGATGTAGCTTTGGCTACAATTGGAGCTATTTTAATAGGCCTATTGGAGCTTTCAGAAGATGTGCATTAAGTATGAATGGTTGTGGATTCAAAACTTGCTCTACTGTTTTTTTTTGTTGTTGTTGTTATTGTTTTTTTTAGTAAATGTCAGTAAATGAATATCAGTAATGGCAGGTTGCATTCTATTTCGTCATTTCACTGGAATGGATAGGGGATCATAGGGAAGTGGGAGCTGTGTGCTGGGGCTTTGCCTGGTGCTGATATAGAGAACATTATCATTCTATGTGAATGCCTATGCCAGGATCTGCTTCTGACTAGATGGATGTATAATATTTAATGTCACAAACATTAAAGTTTTGTAATAACTAGTTTATTTTATTTGCTGATTTAAAGTACACAGGAGGATACAACACATAATTGCAGATTTTAGGAGCTGAAATGAAAGAAAGAGATGCTACACTGTAAAAAAAACGTGATAAATCAAAGTTACACAAATAGAAAGCAGGTAAATATAATATATAGGTACAGGCATACACACAAATACAAAACACCATCATAATATATATATATTGCAATAAACATTCATAACATAACTAAGACTAAAATAATGCCATTTTATTCAAGTTGCTGACAGTTAACCACTAAGAAGAAAGTTATTTTAATTAAAAAAAAGTTGCTAATTATTAAAATCACATTTAAAATATTTGATATTTGAAATATTTGTAATTATATATATTTTCACAGTGACATGGGTTAAATGAGAAATAAAGCATCAACATTTAAAATCCAGGATAAATTCATAAGTAATTGATCATATATAACTAAACAGAAATCAGTTTAAAGTGCTCATATATTTTCAGAACATTACAAGTTCTCTCTGCGTCGTCTGCTCCCAGCGCGCGTTTCTCTCCCAGCACACAGGTAACAGTTTCTGTAATTCAGTTAATATTAATATTTATGGATGCCGTATGAATCACAGCACAGTATTTGTCATCAGACGACGGTGCGATTATCATGATTTTTTGTGCAGATTAACATCTTGGAAGGGAGAGCTGGTTATGTAGTCTTAATGGGTCGCGTTTCAGTCACTATTTCATATTTATTCTGTTGTCTGACAACAGAAACAGTTAAATATACCAATGAAAACAGTTTCATTGAGAATTTAGCTTAATCAAAATACAGTATGTGGGCAAAGATAGGGAAACAAATGTAATAATAAATAATAAATGTACATTTTGCATTTTCAGAAGAAGAGCTGCCCTGTGTGCAAAAATGTAAACGGGTTTGTGTAAATTGCTCAGTGCAAAGAAAGAGAAGTAATGGGAACCTGGAATTTCTTTTTTCATGTGTCTAATAGACATGAACAAGTTCTTTGAAAAACATCTATGACCTTTGAAACATGTCTACTCTTCATGCTTTATGTTGACTATGGTTTCAATAATAATAAACATACACTATATTGCCAAAAGTATTGGGTCACCCCCTTCTAATGAACAGGTTTGACTACTTTAGTAATTTCTATGAGTACAAATCTTAATGTTAAAGCATATAATGATATTCTAGGAAATTGTGTGCTTCTAATATTATAGCAACAGTTTGGACAGGACCCTTTTCTATTCTAACATGACAATGCCTCTGTGTATAAGACAAGGTTCAAGAAGAAAATGATTGATTCAGTCAGTGTGGAAGAACTTGACTGGTCTGCATAAAACCAAGTCCTAATCCCAGTTTAACTGCAGACCTTGAGCCAAAAACTCATCACCAAACACCAATGACTTGTACATACACTATATAGACAAAAGTATTGGCACCCCCTTCTTTAGAACCGAAAAATGCACTTCCAAATCTGTGGCAACAACGATGGAAACATAATTCATGTATTTAAAAATTGTATTTCCATCTCTGTTGCAACAGTTTTGGAAGTGTCTAAAATTACTGTACCCATATGTACAAGTCATTGGTGTTTGGTGATGAGTTTTTGGCTCAAGGTCTGCATTTACAGTCACACCAGAGGTGTTAAACTGGGATTAGGACTTGGTTTTATGCAGACCAGTCAAGTTCTTCCACACTGACTGAATCAATCATTTTCTTTTTGAACCTTGCCTTATACACAGAGGCATTGTCATGTTAGAATAGAAAAGGGTCCTGTCCAAACATTAAGATTTGTACTCATAGAAATTACTAAAGTAGTCAAACCTGTTCATTAGAAGGGGCGACCCAATACCTTTGGCAATATAGTGTACATTTGCATAAAGCATCCAAATTTGTCCATGCCCATGTCGATTAGAGTATTACAAATTTGAAAAGTATTGATTTAAGGTACATTTAGAACAAATACAAATGTGCGATTAATTGTGATTAATCGCGAGTTATCTCATGACAATCATGCGATCAATCGCGATAAAAAAAAAATTGTCAATTGACAGCCCTACAGAACATATAACATATACACACAAATTTAACAATAATATAACAACCTTCAAGTTAACTTAAAACAATATTCACATAAACCCACTATAATAAATGTCACATTTAGCTTTGCCTTTTATAAAATATACCTTGGTAATATTTCAGAAAAGACATCAGCAAAGTTTCTTCAGAAATCAAAAATAAAAAAACAGTATATATATTTTTTTTAACTCACAATATAATATCCAATATATACTGGTCATTGTGTATTTATAATTTAATGCATAAATAAATTCTAATTGTTAAGACTTGTTTAATGCACTGCCTCATAGCATAAATTAAACAAAATACCTTACATATTTTGTGTACCCGGCTGACGGGCTTACACAAGCACCCACCCACCATGCTGTCCTTCATAAAAAAAAACATCATAAAACTGTGGGGATACATTTTAGCCAGTGTATTAAGGATGTTTTATGTTTTCTAAGAATAGCTTAAGAATACATCTCAAAGGTGTTAGATGTGTCTGCAGTAAAGTCTCAGTCGGGGTCTTTTGTTTAACCAGACGACACAGGTTTGTTATTATATGTGCGATTGTTGAAGATGTGCTGCTGGAACACTAAGAGCATCTAAATTAGAGAGAGGACTGTATTAGGCGAATGGCATGGACGCTTTCACACAAAGACACACACCCACACAAAAGTAAGCACAGTCTGGCAAAGGGAGACACCGTCAGATCATCCTTCCTTGTTTAAAAATACACCCACATTAACTTTTTTCTGAACCGTTAGCTCAGCTCTGGCACGTACACATGGCAGAGCGTGTCTCGCTCAGAGGAGGAATGTTCTTTGCAATTGCTGGAAAGACAAATGCATGCAATAAATGAAAAAAAAGTCCATAATTTCTCCCTTATTTGTCTAATTTGTAAAAGACAATGCGAATATTAAGGAGTTATGTGTGAATTTGTTTACGTATTTTCAGGCTTCACACATTTACTACCTAACTGTTATGTTTTGGAGCAGATCACCATTGGAATCCACACAGGAGAGGTGGTCACAGGAGTCATAGGTCAAAGAATGCCCCGTTACTGCCTGTTTGGAAACACGGTCAACCTAACAAGTCGTACAGAGACCACAGGAGAGAAAGGAAAGATAAATGTGTCGGAGTACATATACAGGTGAAAGAAACCTGAATGACATAAATCTGCACTGTAAAAAAATATTTCTCGAAGTTGTAAATGATTGGAGTACGTTTTACAAGAAAATGCTATTCCAGTTATCCGATGTGTTAACTGTTTGTGAAATATAGGCTACTAAGGGCCAGATTTAGGCTACTAACAGCTTGCGCCAGCGCAAACCGTCTTTTGGCGTTAAAATAGTACCGTCAGGATTTACTTTTAGAAGCATTAGCACTGAAAAGGCGTGGACACAGTTATTTTTGTGCCCGACCTTATTGAATATTTATTTGAATATGCAAAATGTATGGGAGGAGAGTATTAAAATGAATCACGCAACGTGATTTACTAACGTTTGCGCTCGTCAAGTTACTGGTATTTGCGCCATTATTTACCACCCAAAAAAAGCATGTATTAAAGCAGGCGGTAATTTGCGCTGCTCTTGGTAGATTTCACTGGTCATTATGGAAATGATCTGGCTGCGTCTGTGTTCTTTAATGTGCGCATTGTCTGTAAATCACACACAGAATTTTCCCCTACCATCTGTGCTTTTATGGAATTACGCTCTAACGATAATGTGCCCTTTTTAGTAAATCTGGCCCTAAGAATTTATGAGTGCAAATTGTTTCTACACCAATTTTGATACCACATAATATATATATATATATATATATATATGTAATAAAATAATTATATAATATAATATACTGTTGTTGTGTTGTGTTGTTTTGTTTCAGGTGTTTGCAGTCAGTGGAAAATGCAGATCCTCAGTTTCATTTGGAGTATAGAGGACCTGTAACCATGAAAGGAAAAAAAGAACCAATGAAAGTGTGGTTTCTCTCACGCAAGACCTAACACGCACCGTAGAGCCGCAGCAAAAAAATGCAATTTTTATTGTGTTCTCAGCTAATGTGTGTTCTGTCTGAAATCTATTCATAGGAGCATACTTTGCTTTGTTCATCAAGATCATTTTATTCTTCCCCTCTCGAATTAAGAATGTTCTTTAGTGACCCCTGCATTTCAAGTGCCAATTATTTCTGATTCACAGATAATGACAAAATAGGGGGAAAAGGGTATTACAACGTACATAGCTAAATGTAAACAGAGCTCTACACATTTTGCATAGAAATATGGAAATGACTGTCCATTTGATATTAATCATGCGATTCGAGTGCCAGCTATTGAATAGATTTAATACAGAAACAGAACATCGGAATAAATAAAACTGAAACATGGTATAAATACACTATGCAACGTGCAGACATGCTCATCAAGTGTTTGTTTTCATCTTGGTTTATTTATAGTAATGGATGTGACAGTATTTAGATCACTACCAAGTCCAGATTTTGTTTTATTTCATCACTGAGCAAAACAAGTTGTTTTCGCTGTGTATTAAGTCATATATGTCTGAGTGTTGATGTTTAATATTAAGAACACTACAACTTAGAAATATTATTTTAAAAAAAAATGTTTTTAATTGCACACATTAATTAAGAAATAATCCTGCTGATGTTCAGAAACACAGCACATTTTGTTACTGTACCAATATATTATATTGGAAATACTCAGTTTAACCATAATTAAATTAGCTTATTATTTTTTCATGTTTCAAGAGGATAATGTGCATGCTGTAAATAATAAAAATTCCTGCACATTGGAATCATATTTACAATCTCACATTGCATCAGAGAAGTTGGCAAACATGTACAAATAAGCTATTTTATGATCACAATTTACTATACATTTACACTAATGTTCTTGCGTTACCATGAGTAGTTATTGCATCAATGAATAGACTCTAAACAAGTTTCTAAGTGATATTAATTATTTAAAAAGTGGATATATTTCATTGGTGTGAGAGTTTGTATTCATTGAATGTATCAGATAGATCTTTTTATGTCACAATGCTTTTATGTACACCTCTGTTTGCAGCATATATTTAAGTCTTGTATTAAAATATTATTTAAAAGATTTGCATAATCTGATTTGTTTGTTCGTGTTGCAGGATAAAACAAAATAGCATTGTATTGCTATTGATAGTTTTTCTTTTACAAAATAAAAGTAGCCTTCATGAGTAGTTCATTTTAATGCCCCTAAACATATACAGTAAGTCTGTCTTGCTACTTCTAATACAAACATAGTCATATTGTAAATATATATATAAACAAAGTCAAATCTAAAATCATATTGTTTTTAATAAAGTCAGACACAGACCCTCAGGCTCAGTCTCTTTATAGATGGTGTGGTATGAAAAGAAACATTAACAAAAAATATAAATGTCAGAAGTGTACAGATTGATTAAATATACTGAAAGTTTTTATTTTGTGGAAATTGTGAAAATGCTTACCATGGATCATAATTTTGACTGCTTAAACTTAAGCAAAATCTCTACAACAATATGAGCAGACTAATGTATTATCATCACCAGAGACAAATATTGCATTTTTGCAGTCAGACATTAACAAATACTAAAGCAATAAGCCTGCTGCTCACACATGAATGTGAGTCACTCTCCAAATTTGTCTCAAGTCAGTCTACTAATATTAGAGCAACTGTCTCCTTCTTGTGGTATAAATATGTAACTACTTTGTTGCTCAGATCTGAAAACTAATACAAAATGAACTTTACTGCAATTTATAGTTCACCTTGGACTTCGAAGTCACTATAACCCCAATATTTTCTATATTTCCACTTCCCATATTAGAGAAATCAACTTTCATTTGTTTATTACAGATTATGTAGTTGATCATTACCTTCTGGACATAAACTGTGCTAGAAGTTATTACTCCTCTGTAGTAAAATACATCACCATGCCAAGTACACTACTAATTATGTAATAAAAAGATTAAAGCGTCATAGAAACAGTTTTGAATTGTGGCTAAGCTAAGAGTCAATGGGAAGATAGTTGCTGCCAGCCCTAGTGATAGAGTTCAAGTTCAAATCACAAGAATATTGTATTACAGCAACCAAGCATGACTTCATCCTGATTAATAAACACCTTTCATGTTTCATACAATTGTGCAGGAAAAAAGCAGATAATCATACCTACAGTCTATGAACCACAGAGGCACATGACTTGTAAAACCACATATTATACAGATTTTTATTTTTTTAAGAAATTAATACTTTTATTTTATAAGAAGGCATGAAATTGATCAAAATTCACAAAAAAATATGTATTCTATCATGTTATATAGACTGAACAAAATTATAAACGCAAAGCTTTTGTTTTTGCCCCCATTTTTCATGAGCTGAACTCAAAGATCTAAGACTTTTTCTATGTACACAAAAGGCCTATTTCTCTCCAATATTGTTCACAAATCTGTCTAAATCTGTTAGTGAGCACTTCTCCTTTGCAGAGATAATCCATCCACCTCACAGGTGTGGCATATCAAGATGCTGATTAGACAGATGATTATTGCACAGGTGTGCCTTAGGCTGGCCACAATAAAAGGCCACTCTAAAATGTGCAGTTTTACTGTATTGGGGGGGGTCCGAAAACCAGTCAGTATCTGGTGTGACCACCATTTTCCTCACGCAGTGCAACACACCTCCTTTGCATAGAGTTGATCAGGTTGTTGATTGTGGCCTGTGGAATGTTGGTCCACTCCTCTTCAATGGCTGTGCGAAGTTGCTGGATATTGGCAGTAACTGGAACACGCTGTCGTATACGCCGATCCAGAGCATCCCAAACATGCTCAATGGGTGATATGTCCGGTGAATATGCTGGCCATGCAAGAACTGGAATGTTTTCAGCTTCCAGGAATTGTGTACAGATCCTTGCAACATGGGGCCGTGCATTATCATGCTGCAACATGAGGTGATGGTCGTGGATGAATGGCACAACAATTGGCCTCAGGATCTCGTCACGGTATCTCTGTGCATTCAAAATGCCATCAATAAAATGCACCTGTGTTCGGTGTCTATAGCATACGCCTGCCCATACCATAACCCCACCGCCACCATGGGCCACTCGATCCACAACGTTGACATCAGCAAACCGCTCACCCACACGACGCCATACACGCTGTCTGCCATCTGCCCTGTACAGTGAAAACCAGGATTCATCCGTGAAGAGAACACCTCTCCAAAGTGCCAGACGCCATCGAATGTGAGCATTTGCCCACTCAAGTCGGTTACGAGGACGAACTGCAGTCAGGTCGAGCCCCCGATGAGGACGACGAGCATGCAGATGAGCTTCCCTGAGACGGTTTCTGACAGTTTGTGCAGAAATTCTTTGGTTATGCAAACCGATTGTTGCAGCAGCTGTCCGGGTGGCTGGTCTCAGATGATCTTGGAGGTGAAGATGCTAGATGTGGAGGTCCTGGGCTGGTGTGGTTACACGTGGTCTGAGGTTGTGAGGCCGGTTGGATGTACTGCCAAATTCTCTGAAACGCCTTTGGAGATGGCTTATGGTAGAGAAATGAACATTCAATTCACAGGCAACAGCTCTGGTGGACATTCCTTCAGTCAGCATGCCAATTGCACGCTCCCTCAAAACCTGTGACATCTGTGGCATTGTGCTGTGTGATAAAACTGCACATTTTAGAGTGGCCTTTTATTGTGACCAGCCTAAGGCACACCTGTGCAATAATCATGCTGTCTAATCAGCATCTTGATATGTCACACCTGTGAGGTGGATGGATTATCTCGGCAAAGGAGAAGTGCTCACTAACACAGATTTAGACAGATTTGTGAAAAATATTTGAGAGAAATAGGCCTTTTGTGTACATAGAAAAAGTCTTAGATCTTTGAGTTCAACTCATGAAAAATGGGGGCAAAAACAAAAGTGTTGCGCTTATAATTTTGTTCAGTGTATATATATATATAAAGTATATTTCAAATAAATACTGTTTTTCCCCTTTCCGTTAATCAAAGTGTCCTATTTGATGGTTTCCATTATAATATTAAGCAGCACAACTGTTTTTAACATTTATAGTAATAATAATAAACGTTTAATTATAAAAGAATGATTTCTGAAGGATCACGTGACTGAAGATAGGAGTAACGGCTGCTGAAAATTCAGCTTTAATTAAATATTTACTATACTTTTAAAATATTAAAATATATTAAAAAAGATAAAAGTTATTTTAAATTGTAATAATACCTCAGAATAATACCGCTTTACTGTATTTTGAGAGAATAAATGCAGCCTTGGAGAGCCTAAGAGCCTAAGTCTTAACAGTTTTAATAAAATAAGATCACTGTTATTTTGTTAAAATAATTCATATTTTGCAGACTCTGCAAGGTAAACATATAACCACAGCTTTGTGAACTTTTTGTAACTGTAAATATCATAAATTAGTTTAGAGTTTTTATAATCTTCGCTTTCAATGGGACGATATCAAAGGTCTTGCAATAGGACGATACCAAAGGTCTTCAAAGGTCTTCTTATATTGGCCTGTTGAGAGATTAAGCCTGAGGTAATGATGAAATAAACCATTATCAGAGATTATCATATCTCTTTATATCTCTTTATATTGTCATGGAGTCTCCAGATGAAACTTCCACACCACATGTTGCTTTGATTTCATATTTGGCAAGTCTTGTAGAATTATTAGTTTAAATTTTTATTATCAGAAAATCAGCTCTTTTCCCTCAATACTTGAATCATTGTAAACAATAGCAGTGAATAATTCTCAGTCAGCTGGTGAGTCATGTCAAACATGAAGAGTTTTGCCCTTCACAGTTCTCAACATGTTTAATAGATGTCAAACTACGCTTGCTAAAATTCATTGGCTAAATAGTTCTTGCTACATAAACCACAACTACAGAACAGACACACCCTACACAGTTTAAACTGCAAACAATTCAAACAAAGGCAGGACTTTGTGTGCGAACAACAAAGCCGCTACTGCCATGTGAATATCTGACCACACAATACAAGCGAGCACTTGTTCTCTTGGAATGACTTGAAGCCTCCACTCTTTTGCACAATTAATGAAGACACAAGGCATGTTGGGATGTGTAATGTATAGCCTGGAGGGAGGGTGAGATTTATACTCGGTTGAGCTTTACTCAGCCACATCAGCATGAAGATAATACTTAGATAAGACAGCGTGCTGTCACTCGCACAGGTATAAAAGACAGACACAGGGTAAAGTTAGGCCACTGTCAGAATCACAGCAGTCTGTCATCATGACCTTCAACGGCACCTGGAAAGTGGACCGCAGTGAGAACTATGAGAAGTTCATGGAAGAAATGGGTGAGTGGACACAGACAAAATTAAGCATAGCCTGTGAATTGTTGGATCCGAGATCAAACGCTGCAAGATTCTTTGAATTTCAGTCAGTCAGTGCTTCAGTCAGTCATTATTTATAAGGTGCACGTGCACTGTATATCTTCAACAGGCATCAACATGGTTAAAAGGAAACTAGCTTCTCATGACAACCTGAAGATCACCCTGGAGCAGACTGGAGACAAGTTCCACATAAAGGAAGTCAGCACTTTCCGCACAGTGGAAATTGAATTTACTCTGGGCGTCACCTTTGACTATTCTCTTGCAGACGGCACTGAGCTCACAGTAAGCACATTGACCTTTTCAGGTGTTTTCAGTCTTATATACTCTAAAGGTTCCTTATTTGCAGGTTCCTTATGATTCCATAAAGACCCTTTAACATCCATGGAAACTCTTACTGCACAAAAAGGTTCTTTATAGAGGAAAATTTTTATTTAGATTATATAAACTGTTCTTCACACTAAATAAAACATGTTCCTTTAAGAGCTTAAAGTTTTTTTGGGGTGACCGAAAGTGGTTTTTCTATGGCATTGCTGCAAAAAGGAAAAAAGGTACAAAAGAAATCCCTGAGGCAGTACTAATATGTACACAATGGATACTAATATGCACCTTCGAGGTATACTGAAATAATAAGGTACAAACATCTTTTGAAAGGGTACCACCCCAGTGACAGCTTTTGTACCTTTTTTCTGAAAGTGTAATGATCAAGGGCAAAGGTTGTGATGCATGTTGAGCAGTCTGAATGGTGATGCAAACAATAACATGGAATTGTGATGTTATACATGAACTCTTTTTGTGTGAAATCAGTGTCACATGTCAAATTTACTGAATTTTGCAAGCTGGTTATTTGCTTAATCGATGTGCTTTTCTAACGGGAGTGAAAACTACAAAGTTCACACTTCGAATATTTGAGTGACAGACAAGAATATGTAACTTTCATAACACCCTCCATACAAGCCTCCTGAAGAAACAATCAGTTACCGGTGAACTAGACCTATCACTGCTCAATTCAAAATGAGTCTGACCATAGACCTTCTGATTGCAGGGAACATGGGCCATGGAGGGTGACCTGCTTAAGGGGACGTTCGCACGCAAGGACAACGGAAAGATGCTAATAACAACCAGGAAGATTATTGGTGATGAACTTGTACAGGTGAGTTGTTGTTAATTACGAATGAAGACAGAGACTCAGATCAAAACTTGTGTTGTCTAACATTTTGAGCTTTTTTTATTATTTGCTTACAGAGCTATACCTATGAAGGAGTCGAGGCCAAGAGGATTTTCAAGAGGGGTTAAAATGACATCAGCATTCCCAACATTTCAAAATTACAATTCTAGGGACCTTTTACATGGATGTTCAACCTGAAAATAAGGGTTTTAACAATTGGCAGCCCTAAAGTTTACAAAGCATGTATGTAAATCATGTGTCATTTGCACTGTGAGTTTTGATATTTGTGGTAATAAAGCCATTTTACAGCCTTTTGTGAGCAGTTTTATTTATATGCATTATGTGTCATGATTCGTGTTGAATTAACTTATTTCAAATAGAATTACAACGAGTCAGCACAGGTAGAGCAAGATCGTGGATTTTCAAGAAGGAAAGTACATTTAGATTCAAAAAATAAACATACAGTACAAAGAAGCAGATTGCACCAGTGATTGAACATTTGAAGTTTATTAAACAAAGAATAAAAATAACTGCATAGACATCTCCAAAAATATATAGTGGATATCATTTTACATTATTAATTTAGTTTGAATCATGTCAGTGTTTTGCATGAAAAAAATCGCAGGAAGGCACTCCACAAACAACCTCTAGGGAGTATGTACAAAGGTCCATTTGCAATAAAATTAAAGTCAATAACACAATCGCTATTTTTCTCTTTAAAACTCTGTCAATTCTTTGTTTTTATATATATATATATATATACTCTGTTACCTGTCACAATTCAGTAAAAGATAATCAATTTGATATTCAGCATAAAATGGTCATTCCTGTTCACAAGCAAATACTGACTCAAGCCAAAGTGCATACTGCCCTCCTGTGGATGGCTCTTATAAGATACTCGAACATCACATTTACAGGAAAAGGGTACAAAAGGACAAGTCTCTCCTATGCTGCCCCTCAAATACAAATACATTGTAATTACAAGTACAAAAACAATCCATATTTTTTCAACTTCTTTGGCAATTCTCTTGCATTACTTCTCACTGGGTCACCAGGACCTGATAAGAAAGAAGACTGATTATATTGCATTGTTTTTAAATACATGTGACCCTACAAACAATAATCAGTTTGGAGAATGGATGGATAAAAGGATGTTTATAAATACATAAAGTACCAGTCAGGCTGAACACATCTATTCATTAATTATTATTTCAAAGCACAATTTCACAAACTATGAATAGTCATTCACTGGCTGAATTTAGAACAGCAGTGTTAATTTAGTATTATTTGTTAATATTATTTACTATTATAGTGTTTAATAATATTATGAATTAGCTTAATGATTTTATGTGATTGTCATTTTTATTAGTTGTTTTTTTAATTTGCTGTTTTTTTTTATTTAGTTAGTTGCCAAGGCAACATTTTAAGCTTTTCAACTAATGTTTATATTTGTTTATATGTTTATAATGCAGAAATAGTAAGTCTAGTATGCTAATATGCTGTTCCCAATTCAGTCCCAAATGAAATCACTCAAGGACTTTTATAAAATAGTAGTGCCCATTGTGTTTGTATATTATTCAGTTTGCCTTTTTAACAAATTCTACCATCAATCCAGCTAACTATGGTAACAAATTCACCTGCCAGTATCTTATCCTCTCACCACTAGCCCATCTCCTTTCACGTTCTTTATCAAAATAATAGAGCACTGCATGTACCACTGCCTTGTAACAATCTTAGTTTGCTTGGCTCAGCTAAACGTTTGGCTGCCCAAAGCTTGAAAACAGTTTCACTGCTTTATGTTCTTTTATGGTCTTTCTCAGCACAATTCTCCGCTGTTTGTTATTTAGATGAAAAATGGCTGATATCTGCACTGATGTTTGCTGTGTTAGCTCAGCTCTATTCTAATGAAATGTTACACTGTATATAAGAAAGCAATAAATACAAAGTAACTAGAAAGCTGTAAGTGTAGAAATGTAAAATTACAAATTATCCTTATCAGGGTAGCTTGCGTGTTTAAAATATTTGATCAATGGTTGTCAGGCTCAGACAAAAAGAAACTAGACTTCAGATAAAATGATCTTGAGAAACTTTTAGAAAATTTCTGACCGACACCATAGATATAGGTTTTAAACATTGTACTGCAGTAAAGTAGAGGATCATTCTTATCACAGCCATTGATATAAATAATTAACTTTACAATACATATGTGCTAACATAAGATAGTGGGTATCATGAACTAACTATGCATTTAATAATTCACATTCTCTAAATGTACAGTTCATTCTTAGTTTGTGTTATCTAATGCGATATCTAATAAAGTCAATAAAGTGTTTAAAGTCAGTACATTGCTAAAAAAAATATTTTTGGATTTGAACCAACAGATAAAACTGTATCTGAAGGTTTAGCGAGAACTTACCATAACTTTCACAAATATCCATGTTCATCTAGCCCTTTTGACGTGACAGGGTGCCATTTAGCAGTGGGCTTATTGTTGCTATTGCCTGGAAAGGATAATTTAATTTAGTTAAGCTACTAACTACAGTTAGTAAGTTATTAAATACATACATTACTGTTCAAAAGTTTGGGATCAGAAAGATGTAAAGAAATTAACTCTTATTCAGCAAGAAAACAAAAGTGACGTGTTACAAATGTAACATTAAAATGTACACATTTTAAATAAATGCTGTTGTTTTGCATTTTGTAATCAAAGAACACTGAAAAAAATATATTACAGTTTTCACAAAAATATTATGCAGCACAAACATTTTAATAAATGTTTCCTGAGCACCAAATCAGCATATTAGAATGATTTCTGAAGGATCGTGTGACACTGAAGACTGGAGTAATAGCTGCTTACAATTTAGCTTTAAATATGTATTTTAAAATATATTAAAATAAAAAAGGTTTTATTCTAATATTAATTAAATTTTTTACTGTATTTTGGTCAAATACATTTGTCTTGGTGAGAACAAGAGACTTTTCAAAAACATTTTACTGATCCAAACTTTTGAATGGTAATGGAAATATAATAATATATCAACGACTGACTGAACAGATCAGCTGAGCTTTAACATACCAGGGTCAGGCTTATTTTTGGCACGCTCAGATTGGCTCTCTATGCGGCTTGAGTGTCCTGTGTCTCTCCCATCCTTGACAGATCCTCTCGGCTCAGGCATGGAGAGGACCAACGGCCTCTGGTGGTGATACTTTAGTCTGTAGGTGTCTGTCATACAATTATCCACAGAGAAATAAGTAGTCAGCGCCACTCCAGATCCTGGAGACACTGAAGCAGATGGCTTATCCCAACCACAAGATCTTTCTTCAGGCTCACTGAACATCTGCTCCCCTCTCTCCTGGTCAGAACCCGATTTTGGGCATGTGCCGTTGACTTCCATCCGTCTGTGTACTGCAGTGGTGTGCGATGATGGAATGCCACGACCGGAGGCTCTGGAAGCTGTCTGTGATGGCTCCTGTAAAATTCTGGGACGGAAGGGTGGAGTCTTTATCTCGATGGGCCGCTGTGCATGTTTGGAGTAAGTTGGCATCGATGGAGCTATGGCTGATTCTTCCCTTGGCTGCAACGGGTAACTGTGATTAGGACCCGGTGATTCGTGTGGAGCTACTTCGCTGGTGCTGGAACGATAAGCGCTGTCTTCCTGCTCTGAAAGAGGGTTAGTGAGTTCATCAGAACTGTTATACTCTGAACTGCTGATCTTGCCCAGGCGGTGCAGTAGGGGGCTTTCTGGGCTGTGGTGCCATCGCATGGAAACTTCCTGTTGCTCTGCTTGAAGTTCACCAGTCGATGGGTCTTTCTCTGCATTGCCCCCTTTCCTGGCACCACAGGATGAGTATCTCAGCTTCCTTCTGTGAAGCATGAACACATTTATTTAGATGTCACCTTTAGATGACACCATTTCACAACATTTAACATCTTCATATCCACTCATCAAGTTTCTCCACCTTTACTTTAGATTGTAAAGACAAACTAATAAAACAAAATCCAGTTCACCAAAATGGACTGTTATACACTTGACCTATAGACTTCTGCTGTAAAGCAGTCAATGTCATATAGATGTCCATGATAAAGAAAAGGAAAAATTATTTGCAAATCTAGTTTAAAAAAAATGCACTCTTGCATTAACGGTGGTTTCATATGGTTCATAAAAACCTATAAAACATTTTCAAGAAAAAAAAAAATTATGTAATGACGAAGTGTCGTATAAGTCATGTGGTATAACCATCAAGTAATAACACATTTTCAAATATCTTAAAGTTGCATTCAGTAAGTTTTGCCTCTTTGTCGCCATCTCTGTTTGAAAACCTGGAATTGCAGCTGCTTGCGGAATTATATTCCTTGTGTGGGATGTGCTCTGGCACATGAATGTTTTGAGGAGTATGTGTGGCAGTCAGTGACGGACAGGTGTGGATGTTTACTGTACTTCATAATCACAGATTCTAGCCTATGTCTTGGAATATATGACCCAAATAAGAATTTTCACCGTATATTGCCATCTGAACAAGTAAGTAACAAGTCTGCCACGTGCCACGTGACCAACTGAGGAAAAAAGCATTGCAATAAATCGCGCTACCAATGGTAATTAAATCGATCGGTTAGCTCATATCACATCAAACCATGCAAATTATTATTATTGTTATACTTTATTCTCAAATTATTAATGTTAACAACATCAGCATTGGGTGACTGTGAGTATAGTGTGTGCATGTAGATTTCAATTTCTGTACAGTCTGATCTAATTGTCATGCCATTCGAATTTCATATTAAGAAATTATTTTAACCCAAAAAGCAAATTATGCTCCCTTCGAACTGGTTTTCTTTAAAATACAAATCTTGTGTAATCCCAGGCTATCTGTAATCAGAAGCACATTTAAAACTGGAATATAATTTAATTTCATTCCATTCACATGTGTTTCATAAACACATAATCCTTTCTGGATTACAATCCGCCATCAAAATGATACATTTAATTATTCCAGCTGCTGTGAGAAAAGGCTATAAACGATCCGCCAGCTGCAGTATCCTCACATGCGATAGCCTACTACCTGGGACAACTTCTTTATGTTTACAGACGTGACGTAATGACGCAGTGCCATTCTCGAATTTCCTGCGAAATCCTACCTGTACCACTCAAATTAGAAAACATTATTATAAGCTAACCGTTTTGAATCGGGCTAAAGTAAGGTGATAGTTTTGAACACTGGCTGGTTATGTACTTGCTCAAATATTGATTTCGGATCATTTTTGACCAAAAAAAGTTACGGACTGCAGCTTTAAGTTTAAATTGGTAACACTTTACTTGAAGGGGTGTGCATAAGACATTAAGTCATGACACATGACACCTTCATAATCATGACATGACACATGTCATGAATATGAAGGAGGTTTTATGCATGTTTATGACAACTATCATTAAGTGTCAGTCGCTCAGTTATGTCATTTTTAATGCAAAGATGACATTATTTGACCTAACCCTAGCCCATAACAAAGACATCTCAAACAATGTCATATTTGCATTAAAAATTACATAACTGAGCGAATGACACTTAATGACACTTGTCATAAACATGCTTAAAAAAAACCTTCATATTCATGACATGTGTCATGTCATGATTATAAAGGTGATGATTATGAAGGTGTCATGTCATGATTATGAAGGTGTAATGTCAGTCTTATGCACACCCCTTCAAGTAAAGTGTAACCCAAAATGTTATGTTTTTCATTGTTATGGGGCGGTCACATTAGTTTTAGAGCACGCAAAATTGTTTTGGACACTTTAGTGATAGTGATATGACGTCATGCTCTGCTGTGTCTTTTTTAAATTCAAAATATAACAAATGATGATAAATAGTATTCTACTGGTCACACTTCTTTACATAATACAAATTCACAAATCAGAGTTCACCAAAATTAAACTTTGGAACACAACAAAATGCAAAACATCTTTACAAGAGGTTATGTTTCCAGTCTCCAGCATTTGCATGCATATGAATAGAGGTCAATGGAACAAAAAGTATAGTATGACTGCCCCTTTAGTCAAGACGCAAAACTTTGATTTGATGGCAAATATTCAAAATATTTTTAAAACATACTTAATGGAGCAGTTTTGTTAAGATATTTACATAATTTTCCCTTCAATATGATAGGCCATATCACCTTCACCTTTTTAATTTTGTGCCCCTAAAAAAATTATACATTTTAATTAATTAATTAAAAACATTACAGTGTATTCAAATAATTGTAGGAATTGCATTTTTAATGCATTTATGAATAAATTAATAGATATAACACAAATTGATCATCACATAGTTGACCTATATGCATAGCTGTCAAGTACATTATTGTTTGCTTAGTAATCAACCACATTTTTTACTTGTATTAAACTTTTCTTTTAGATTTTGTTTATATATTCATATACTTGTTTTCTTTGATATTCCCTAAGGCAAATTGTGATTGAAACATCACCATGAAATGCTGTTATAAATGTGATTATATTTCAAACATATTTGCAGTGTAAAGACAAAGCCTGTAAATACCTTGAACTTGGACTGCCTTTCATGAGATGTTCTGAGTTCTTTCCCTGAATTTTAACCAAATGTTTACCTGAGGGAATAAATGTGCAATAATTTATTTCATGAGACATCAAACAACAGACAATAAAGCCTAAAAGGTGAATTTTTGCATCTCTGCCATGGGTGTGTAGCGACAGAGGAAAAGAACTGCCAAAATCCTCCTAGCTGGATCGCAGTGGGCACAGACACACTCACTAGGACACATCCTACTCACTTATTTATAAATAGACAGACTATTCATCTCTTTCCTGCCAACCTGCTGAGCTCCATGCAAGGATAAAGCCACAGGATACAACACGTGCTCTAACTAAGTCAAAGATTTGGGCTTCAGAATACTTATAGTATACATTTTACAATTTTACAATGATGTTTTTGCATTTTTTACTTTTACAGTGATCTTGTATTTCAGTCTTTGTGTGCTGTCCTGCTGGCTTCTGATGCTTTTCTCTTTACTAAGAAGGGGCTTTAAAATTCCATGACTTCTGGGAAACCAAGATGGTTCTTAAATAGTACATGTGGATTTGAAGGAGCTACCTGCCACACAAGACTACCACACAAGCCTGATCGACCACAGTGCAATTTAAAATGATAAATAATTAGTTTTTATCTCTTTTCTGCCTTCATCTTTGTGTTCCAATGCAATATATATCAGTCTTTAATGGGGCAAAGTGTTTTAAATTTTAAGCTGCTTCTGTCTCTTGCAAAGTAGAAGACGAGGAGAGAGGGGATTTTCTCAGTTTTTGGCATGCAACCATGTGCTACCATGGAATTAGTGAGAATTACAGCTGCGTAAAATCACAAAGTATACAAAAACATGACAAAACTGTAGATGATTCAGTCTTTTGGAACAACTCCAAATGCCTGTCTCTCTTTTGGGGTTTGATGGAGCTTGATTTCATATGTAGCTTAAACTAAAACAGACACAATGAGCCACACATGACCTGAAATGCTCATTCTGTGAATGAGATATGTATTTTTTAAATGTTAAATGTTAAAAAAAATATGTACAGAATGAGCATGATATGGTGATTCATGAAATAGAATTTACAAGTGCATTTTGTGACATGACGTTACACTTGGTGCCTCTTTCTACACTAATGCTAATTACTAAATTACAAAGCAAAGAAAATAAAACATAGCTGTTTTTTGGGCATTTTACCACTTTTTATGACAGAAAGAAAAGAGGCAGAAAGGACAGGACCCAGAAATCATAGACTAGATTCAAACCAACCTCTCCTATATGAGCACCAAAGCTCAACATCGCTAAAGAATATGGGCTACTGGCTGGGCCATGACTTGTTTTAAAATCTTAAAAAAAGCAAATTAACTACACAAAAAAAAATTATACTTTGGACCAACTTAAAAAATATATACTCAAATTACAGGCAAATTTATTAGTTTTCTCAAATGTATTAGTATTCTCACATTATATGTATGGTTTGGTTCAAACACTATTTTTATTTATTTAATATTAATCAAAACTATTTATTTTCCCAAAGGAAAAAACATTCATACAAAGTAAAAAGATTATTCATTATAAAGACCATATACTTGATTAATGGGTGTCCTCTGAATAAAAAGGTTAAAACAGGTCTAGTCATTCGATTAATGTGTTGTGAAGCAAAAGCTACGTTTGTAATAAAATGTGCTTGCTTCAGGCTAAAATACAAGTCCTCTATCCATAATATTGCTTTCTCCAGTGAAAAGGTAATCTTGTCTGAACAAAAGAAATATGCACAGATCAAATAATATGTTGGTAGCTTTTGATGTGAGAGGACAACAGGGGATGGATTTTTTTTCACTGGATGATGCATTATTATGCATTACGGACTGGTATTTTAGCCAGAAGCACTTTAATGATGTATGTGTTTCTCACAAACATGCAGTTTATAACTTAACAAGATGTTAATTGATGGACTGGAGTCATGTGGATTACTTGTGGATTATTGTGATGTTTTTATCAGCTGTTTAAACTCTCATTATGATAGAATGATTTGCTTTTAGGCAAATTGAACAAAACAGGTTTAAACCAGAAACCATGTGGCATGGCGTATGATTAATACTTACTGTGGTACAGCGGAGAACGCACTGCCTCCATTTTTGAGTCACCTTGGTTATTATGGCCTTGATCCCTGAGTAAATACAAGTGAATCAAGAACAAGGAATCCAAAGGACAAATCACACACCTATCATTACTTAATTTCTCCTACCTGAGGTGCTGTACATCTTGACTGAGTCTGAGCTCTTTGCCTGTGAAGTTCTCAACACCTGGAGAGTCAGGATTGGTGGAACCACTGCTCAACCTATCACTGCTCTCATATCCTGATTCTGTCCTCTGAATCATCCAGTTATCACTCCGCTGTGCTACATTTGCTCCACCTTTAGGCCTCGTCGCCATCATCTGTCGCTGAGACTCCTGGGAGCTTTGACTTTCAGTCTCCAAACGTGAGTCATCTTCATAAATAGTCATCAGACCTTTTTGTTTTTCCTTCATCAGGCCTCTCTCGTGGCCAAAGCGACGGACACATAGAGGGCTCCCACACTGCTGCTGCTGCTGACGCCACTCTAGTTCGCTCAGCACACTGTCTACATTCAGAACCTCTCGCACTGGTCTCCATGATGGCTTGGACTTGCAACGCTCCGGGAGACTTGTAGACCCATGATGGCAGAGGGATGATGAATCAACGTGACGACTGGAGCCAGTGGCCATTCCCTGGTTTGAGCGGGTGGACTCCTGGGGTGATACATGAGGATGTACTGAAGAATGCTCAGGTCGAGAGACTCGTGAGGGAAGAGTTCTCTGTCTCTGGTCAGAATGAAACCTCGGGCCATTCTCAGGGGGAGAAGATGATCGAGGATATGTCATATCTAAAAAAATATATAATAATAATAAAAACATTATTTAATTAGTACGTAATTAAAATTATATATACAAATATACAATGGCCCAAAATGTATTTGGAAAACTAAGCCAAAATGAAAGCCAAAAAAGGGGTTATACAGAAGTCAGTTATTTTTTTTATTTTATTTTTGTTATTTCGTTTTTGCCATTTTCAGGCGTTGTATTTAAACGAACTCCTCCTAGAGATTTAAATGGTAACACTTTACAATAAGGCGTCATTTGTTAACATTAGTTAATGTATTAACTAGCATGAACAAACAATGAACAATGCATTTATTACACTATTTATTAATCTTTGTTCATGTTAGTTAATGAAAATAGAGTTGTTCATTGTTTGTTCACGTTAGCTCACAGTGCATTAACTAATGTTAACAAACAAAACTCATTAATTAACTAAGATTAATAAATGCTGTAGAACTATTGTTCATTCTTAGTTCATGTTTACTAATGTTGTTAACTAATGTTAACTAATGAACCTTATTGTAAAGTGTTACCATTTAAATAGATCAACACCAAATTTAGTCAGTGTAATCTAAAGGTCTTTGTGACGTTAAATTGCAAAGATCTTAAGTTTTCGTTGAAGGGCGTGCCCATGGTGGTCTGACAAAGTTCGATGTTTCGCCATGAAATAGGAAGTTGTTATAATTCAGGCATGCAATGTCCAATCTGCCCCAAACTTCACATGTTTGATACGAGTCCTGGCCTGAACACATCTAAAGGCCAATATTCTGTTATAATCATAGCGCCACCTGCTGGCAACAGGAAGTGGCATGTTTTACGCTCTAACAAACTCCTCCTAGAGATTTGATGACATCAACGTTATATTTGGTCAGTCTACTCTAAAGGCCTTTGCAATGTTAAATTGCGAAGATCTTGAGTTTTCGTTAAAGGATGTGTCCTTGGCGGCCTGACAAATTTCGATGTTTCGCCATGGAAACGGAATTTGTTGTAACTCAGCCATACAATGTCCAATCTGCCCCAAACTTCACACGTTCGATAAGAGTCCTGCCCTGAACACATCTACATGCCAATATAATCATAGCGCCACCTGTTGGCAAAAGGATATGTCATGATTTACACTACTTCAAACTAGGGGTTGCACCAACTAATCGACTAGTCGACTTCAGTGCTCTGCCATGACGCTTTAAGCTTGACGTCGACTAGTCGCTGGTCCTATAGAGGGTGCAACAGGATAATAAATCCACACTTATGCTCCGTTTCCAAACAGTTAAAATTACAAATTAATTCATACTCTGAAAGCGCTCCACAAGACATGTGTGATTATATTATTGGATGCTCGAAATTGAACGGGATAATGCACGTTTTAAACAGCTTATTGTACAGGTCAGTTAATCGCCGTTCTAATCTAATGCGCTGCTGCTCTGTTACGCACACATAGGCTTCAGACAGTAGCGCCCAATACATCACGCGCAGATCGTGCGCACAGAATCATTCAGCACGGAAATGTATTGTCAACACTGTTCTGTGATTTCTCAATAAAATAGCTTAGAAACTGAAAAGTTCAAGCATATATTTCTTAATAACTAAATCCCACAGATTCTCTACTAGTAGAGAGACGCTGCCAGGTAGAATTAATTCACACACGCAATCGCTCTCACTAATGCGTTCATATGAATGTAATCTTTACTGTGCTACTTATCTGTATCTGATTTAGAACGAGCAGAAATCTGTGAGAAATATAACGACCCAAAGACGAAAGAACTGATCAAAATAAGCTGTTATAGGAGCAATAGCCATGTGGGCAGCGCTGTGTCATATGCCATAGCTGTGCACAAGGTGTTTGTCACAGCTCCAGACTTATTTATTCATTAATTATGTCATCAGCGACTAGTCGACTTCGACTCAACTTTCATCACATAAAAGTCGACTTTAAAAAATCAGAAGTCGTTCAACCCCTACCTCAAACATACCATGTTAAATCTGCAACAAACTTCACATGTTTGATAAAAGTCCTGACCTGAAGACATCTACATGTCAATATTCTAAATGACTTTGACATATTCCTTCTATATTTACCACTTTAAATGCATATTGCTCACCATTTGCTGTTTTCCTAAAGCCACGCTCAGGTGGTGAGCCCGGGTGCGAGGGCCCTATCAACACTGCTTGCAGCTTTAATTATCAAATTGAACCTTACTGTAAAGTGTCGCCAAATAAATAAACAACTATGTGAAACCTACAGACTCAGTCTTTCATAAGTGTCAAAGTTATGTTCTGTTTTTAGTTTGTTTTCAGTCATTGCTGTCTTCCTGACTGCTTGAGTTCATTAATTAGGTTTTATGGTTTATTCATTTGATTAGTCCTTTCGTTCAGCTGTTGCTTAATTATTTCTGTTTGTTTTAGTATTTATATGCCTGTGTTTCTTCTCTTAGTTGTGGTTTCTCATTAACGCTTACGTTCAGTTCCTTCTGTTAATAAATCTGTTTGCTTTAATCTTCTTCTTCATGCTCCTGCATGCACCACATTTAGCCAAAGCGTGACAATAAGTTTATGCTGATTTTAACATGAATTTTAAGCCTTTTTGAACAGTATGTGCTTTCGGCAGGCTGTTTAATAGGACAGATGGCTTGCTGTTATTTTGGAGGTTAGCCAGTACTACAAAACTTTTTTCCTGTGTGTAATTTGCCTTTAGAAGCTCCGTCTGTCAGAGCAAGCACCCCCAACTGAAAATAGAAAAGTTGAATCATGATCAGCACAGCTGATTCTATGTTTTCAGACTCCCAGAACTATATCTGTAAGCTGCAATCTCAACTAAATAAACAGTGGCTGTATATGCTGGCTCATGAGCCAAAGTAAAATGACGAAAGAGATTCACCAACAAAATTCTTCATTGCAATGATTCATCATTCATTCTTTGTAATTACAATTCATTCACTGTAAATTTCTAATTTTTCATGCATTTACTTATTTAATAGTTAATTGGGATTTCTGTGGAGTCAATAGTGGATAATATCTGCATTAAAAAATGTAGCAATATAAAAATCTGATATTATCAAATGTCTGAAATGATTAACACCATCAAAATATATATCTGAAATATTACAAATATTTTATACTGTCTCAAATATGAAACCTCATTTCAGAGACATGAAGTAGCAAAAAAAAAAAACACAGGACTATAGTACCAAACTAAAAGTCTAAAATCGGCTTATGCTAAAAGGGCTCTAGTGTTCATGAAAAGGTTTAGCAGTTCTGTTTTGGCCTGTGGATGATGTCTCATGACTGATGCATTTTACCAGTGGAAACCGTATTACATGTGTGACACACAAATCTCCATGAATTACAAAATGCAAAAACTGCAAGGTAAAATGAAAGAGTGAAGTACTTATTATACTAACACTATAATAAGATTAAGGTCTAAATATCTTATAAGCACATTAGTAAAAAGGTACAATTATTGTATGACACATATTTTATAATTCATTACATTTATATAGCGCTTTTCTGCTTTTCTAAGCACTCAAAGCGCTCTACATTGTGAGGGGGGTGTCTCCTCGTCCACCACCAGTGGTGTGAATCATTTTGTATGAATCATCATTGGAACTGTTATTTTGTTATATTTATTTTATAGAAAAATACAACAGACACTACAAAGGCTAATTCATTTTAGAATTAATAACTCAAATATTTCATTATAAATATGTATCTTTTATTAACATACCTTTGTGTTGGAGAGAGTCTGATCTTCGGTAGCTTCTTTCACTCTCTCTTCTCTGACCTCCTCCTCGGTGAGAAAAATCTCTGGAAGACTCTCGGAACCTGCTGGGACTTTCTGGAAGCACTTTAACTGGGACATTGAAAAGGGAGAATTTTTTTGTGACTTTCGTCATATCAGTATGTTTCTAATGCAATTTCTCCAAACATTGTTTGTTTCTTTTAACCATTTCATGGAAGCATAAAATATTGTGTGGACATGAACAACTAATCATGATGACTTACACCGATTGGCTGAAGACTGCATTGTTTTGTGGGATCCCTGATTTGTTCGTTGGGAACCAGCACTCATATCTCTCACGCTGTCCAGTTTCTTAGAGCCTGGCAGCTGAGTATCTGCCAAAGAGAATGAGAAACAGAGAAACACAGAGGTAAACCTACATTAAATTAGACTTTATATATTCTAACTTGCATTACTGTCTCTACTCACGGTTGCATCATCTCTCTACTACTGTCTCTACTGTGTCTACATGCCAATATTTTGCAATGTTCTGAATTTAAAAATAAATAAAAATGATTGACTCATCCTCATGTCAATCCAAACCTTTTCTTATATGGAATACAAAATATGTTTGGAAAGAAAGAAAGAAATACGAGTTTGAAATGACACGATGTCTGGACATTTGACTGGTGTAATCTTGCAAGTAACAACAACCTTCATCCATAGCACATGATGCAAGGGACATAAAACGTGATTATTACCATGTTGCACTATATTTTAATGCTATCTATCATACTGCTGTAGACCGACCTCTTTTAATGTATTTTCAGAGAAAGACTTTTATAAATTGATTCTGTGTCTCATCCAGTGGACACTGAGTTAAGTAATCAAATAAGGCAGTGCAATCTGTAACTTAAACAGCTTTGAGTAGAAGCCTCCTAAACTACATTACATCTCTGCTGTGTCTGCAAACTTCTGCTGGGAGAGAGAGAGGACAAACTTGCTTATTATGTGCTTATATAGGGCACGCAGTGAGCCACCCCAGATGTTTGAAGAGGGAAAAACAAGCACATGGATTACCACATTCCCCATAGATGAAGAGCAAAGTGGATCTGCTACTGTACACACATAAAAATTGTATAATAAATCAAACAAATAGGAAATAATAATCCAGTTAAACTAAAACCATCAAAACAAAACAATAGAAAATTCTTTGGATTTAAATCGACATCAATCATAATATAATCTATCTTGAAAAGAAAGATAGAAATAAAATACTGTACTTATGTAATCTTGACCTGACTGCAAAACAATGAAAAAAAAGACTGCAGACTAAAAAAAAGGCAGTTTATTTAAAACAATAGATAAATTTTATCTTTAATCACAAAACTAATATTAACTAATCAAAACATTAAACATGCCCTAGAGAACACAACACACCAATAATAATACAATGATAATAAAATGAATACTTTATTTAACTTTTTTTGAATTCTTGCTTACTTTTTGTTATGTAATGTTTGGCTTTTTGCCAGTTTTATTTCTAGGGTCATGAGATCAGCAGATGATGGAGAGAAAAGGTGGAATGGGATCAGGAGCACAAGCTCTACACATAGGAACATGTGCGTGTCTCTGACACTCTGAAAATGTTGACGTCAATTGAAAAATAGTGTTGTTGCCAGCGAAAACTTAGCAACTTTGATGAAATCATGGCAGCGTGAGCAGTCTATCACTACGGAGAAAGCATCTGTGTTCTGCTCAGCAGAAGTGTTGCCAGCTCAGTCTAAAGTCCAGAGCTCAGCAGAGACTGCAGGAACAAGCTGGCGCAGATCCCACATTAAACATCCTTCCAAAAGCACCAGAGGAACAAATCCAGGAAACACATTAAGACATTTCACAGTCTACAAACGACTGAGCAACTACCAAGAAAACACACAAAGGTCCAGCAGAGGAGAGAAGTTATCGAGTGGACAAATTGTTGCACAACTGCAATAGTTACCCATATACAACACTGCTCCATGATACACACATAGTTTAAAATCAATGAAGCTTACAGGACAAAATAAAAGAAATACAAGCA
The DNA here is from genome assembly GCA_027422415.1 of Schizothorax lantsangensis. Classification (NCBI taxonomy): domain Eukaryota; kingdom Metazoa; phylum Chordata; class Actinopteri; order Cypriniformes; family Cyprinidae; genus Schizothorax; species Schizothorax lantsangensis. Next base: position 18,677,296 of record CM049841.1, read on the forward strand.
CTACTTACAGATATTCATGGAAAAATAAGAATGCTTTCCCATTCCAATAGGACTAGGTGAATATGACAGCCTGGGGAGAATATCCATTTAGCACACGAGTCAGAGTAAAGCAAGAAAGGAAGAGAGAATGTAGGGAAAATTCAGTAGAGGGGACAAGAGAATAACAGTGCAATGCAGAGGACAGAGGGAAAGGATTAGGAGAGACAGAAAGAGAGATAAAGTGAAAGGCAGCGAGAGAAAGCGCGCGTGGGTGATAATCCCTGTCCTCGGTAGAGTTCAGAAACCCGCACAGAAATCAACTCATCCACCCGGCAAATGCTTGCTGCAAAACTGGGATTTGTGCTCAAGGTCACAAATAGAATATAGTAATGGATAAAAGCGCATTTTGCATAACTCTCAGGGCTCATTGAAAGTTGGTCTGTACCTAATTTCCATACAAAAGATCATTCATAATAATACTTTAAAAAAATATTATGTAGTTTCATATCATCTCATATACTGTTCTTGGATACACCAGCTTAATGATTTGAGAGAAAAATCACTTGATTGATTAATTTATTTTTCTATTATTCATTTTGGAATAAAAACCCTCATGCTGACGTGATGCTGCGTTCAACGGATTCAAATTTTAAGTAGATTAAATATTTAAAAAGGTTACACCCAAGCCACACAGCTAAAACCACTATGTACTATGTGGACATTTTGGTTTATCTCATACACTAAGCAAGGCAGTTTTACCTGTCCCCTTCCCATTGAGGGGGGAGCTATAACGGGACCACATGGTGGTCTGTCTAGGGGCATCCTCATTGGACACTGCTGTACCATCTGGGTTGGCGTAGAACAAGAGGAGTGGCTGGAAGTGACCCCGGATACATTTAGATGCCACATCTTTCCACTTGGAGCCAATCTAGATACAAAATATTAGACACAAAAATATGTCAGTGAACACCAAGAGTTCAAATATCTCAGAGCATATGATGACCTACTTTCAGCAAAATTTTTTAGAAGGTGCATCTGCAACCATAGTCCAATGCAAAATGGAAAAAAGAGACTCTTAAATCAGAGTCATATTTAAACATTGATTTAATTATTATTCACACTAGCACTAACAACATCCGGCTTTACTAGTCAGGAAATCCAAAAAGTAATTTTAATGAGGTGAGTGTGCTAACAAAGATTATGTCAGACACTGTAATCTGCTCGGCCCTAGTCCAAAGGATGGCGAATAGAGATATGTCATCTATGACGTCCAAGTGGTGTCCAGAGAGAATACAGTAAAATAGCATTCAGAGATTCTGTAATTGGAATAGTTTGTGATGTACACTTGGTCTGTTGAAGAGAGAATGAGGGGAAGATGCAGTTTTTAAATTTGGTAAATAATCTTAATAGTACTGCATGAGTGCCTGACTCACTGGGGCTCAGGCCAGAAAGCAGACTGGCTTAAGTCTGCTAGCTCCATTGACACAGCACATAAATCACATCACATAGAGACTGTGTTTGCTCTTACTATTAAGCTCTGCACTTATCTTAACTTTTTCAATCTGCACCTCATTGTTTGCACCTCAGTTTGTCTAATTACTTCTAATAGATTTATTAACACATCTGACTCCACTTTTATACAGAGTAAAAAACTTAGTACAGCATTATAAAAATGTATGGTAGACACTATACTGAATACTAACTACTAAAAGAGGTGCTAGATGTAGTTTCTAAACCACTTCTCATTTGTTTTTCCCATTTCCCATTGTCCCTATTAAACCACTTAACAGTTATTAATTCCTGCATCAATAAATCATAACTGTATACTTGTGAATGTATTATTTTCATTCCCGTTTGGTTGCACTTTGATTTACAGTATGTGCATTTGCAGTGTCGTTTACCATGAAAGTACTAAGTTATATAAGGTAACTACAATGAAGTTAACATGGTTTAACAAACCTAAATACCAGCATGCTTCTGTGGGGGATGGATTATTCAGTATAGCTTGTGCTAACTAAAATCTGGAACTCATTTCCCAGGTCCCTCTATAGTATTATTCAATTGTTGTTCATTTCCTGCGCTATATCAATTGAAGTGTCCTTGCGCTATGGAAAGGTACTATATAATCATGTAAACATCTTCTTCTTTTACTTTCTGCACTTTGGCTTCTCCTTTAGAAAATAGTCATCCAATTCCAGAAAAGTCCATTCAGTAATCACTATAACTGTGACAAAAATGTATATCATTAAAAGTAATAGTTGTATTTGTTGTAACAGTTCAAATGGCCCTCGATAGAGAAGACCACCTGTCATGTATGATTCCAGAAGCCCAAGTGCTGGAAGAATCTGTAGGATAATTTTAGATTTTGAGACTATTACATTAAATTCCAAATAACATATACAGGGGTACTGTAAATACCAAAGTGAGTGACAGTCAAATTACCAAAGGTCTCCCTGCAGCAAGCTACATGATCTTGCCTGATAAACTGACATGATCAAAGACAAAATGGTGGAATCTCGTGGATCAACCCGTGTTTGAACCTACAATATAAGATCCAACACATTCAAGGAAGAAATGTCAATTAATTTATGAACTCTTTCACTCTTACGGTATTTGCAGATGTGTGTGTGCTTGTTAAATACCTCTTTCACGGTTGCATCATCAAAAAAGATCCATTTGGAAGACTTGCTGTGAAAAGCGAATGCTAGGTAATGTCGACTAGAGTAACAGATCATTCCCACCAGGTGGAGATCTCTCTTCTTGGCATTTTCATCAGTGACTCTATAGAACAGCTAAAGAATAAATAGAGAGAACAGTCAAACTGACATTTAAAACTCATGGTGAGGATAATGAAAGACTGGAGATATTTTGAAGCATTGTGATTCACAATGTGACACATTTAGTCTACTGCAATATATCAGTCCCATCTGTAGACTGTAATCTCTCAAAATCAAAATAAAAGCGTAAACTGCCTCTAGCTTAGGGAGTTCAAGCCGATGTACAGGATGGTTTTGTCATAGTGTGCCAAGGTTCATGATGTCTCCTCTGGTGTAGTGACCTAGACATTATGTGATATTGGCCTGCAGCACTCATATGACTGCTGAGGAGGAAACTGAGGTCTAACAGAGGGGAGTCTGGCTGACTTTAGCAACACATACTTGCAAGCAGCCATGTGGCATTTGAATTCCACATTTGATATTTATGCATGTACAGTGAGGCCACAAAGCTGAATTGAATTTCCATTCCAAGTTAAATTTAACAATTTATTAAGGTTTTGAAAAATGTAAACAAAAGTAAAACACTTTGTGCTAAAATATATATATATGCCAAGGAAAAAAACAATATGCCGTGGCTCAGTCCAACTGTGGCCTTGTTGTATTAATTCGTTCCAGAACTTTAGTTAAATGGCCACGGTGTGGCCACTATCTAGTGAAGTTCCAAACATAGGTTTGGGAGGAGCCTAATCAATCAGTCCTGTCAATCATCTCTGCAAACGTATATATGCAGCAGTCATTGCACCGTCCCAGCGATGATCTGGCATCCCTCCGCCTTCCCTTCACCGCCTCTATTTCCTTCCTTTCTAATTCACACCGTACAATAATGGGGGGGGGGTTCTAACTCAGAGCTCGAGCCGAGAGGACATCAAGCCAAGTTTGTTTACCAATATCTGGAGGACTGAATGGGCAGGCGAACTCATGAAACTAAATTAAAACGAGGGCACTAATTAGTACAAAATGGCCACGACTGAACTAAAACGAGGGAATAAATTAGTACAAAATAATAAAATGCGGCCACTAATAATAAGTAGTGGGAACAAATTCTCAATTTGCAACCACAATATCTTTTTTTAATTTTATTTTTTATCATGTGCGAACTCCATACTGTTTAAACATTCTCAAAACATGCTGCATCACAAACTTGTGGAGCAAGTTATTTTAGTATCACTGATATACTATTGTGGTGTTTGTTAATATTTTTATTAGATTTTATTTTGAAATTTTCTGTTTTCATTTAAATGTTAAAGTTTTATAAATTTTGTAGTGTGTTTGTCATTTTATTATAATTTTTTTAATATGTCTATAGTTTTTATTTTATTTTAAGCTTTATTGTATTTTTTTGTTTGAGTTATTTTAGTACAGTACTTCATCTTAAAATAAATGAAACTGAGAAATGTTGCCTTGGAACCTAGCTGAAATAAAATAAGTTTACGTTTTTTTGTTTTATTTTATTTCAGTCAATGTTAATTTTATTTCAAACGTGACATTTTTTAATGGTTTCATTTTTTTTGTTCATCTAATCACAAACATTTAAAGTTCTGAAATAATTTGCATTTAAACATTTTTAAACAAATTAGAAAAATTAAAAATAGATTTTTACCAAATTTTTGAGACTTTTGGACACCACTCTGCAGTTATTGTTCCAGACACTATAAGGTTAACTCAGGTAAAAATAGTAATAGATGTTTAGTTTTGGACTGGTATATATGCCAATCTCCCTACATGTTGTTAAATCAATGTTTTGATTTAATAAGCAACACAGAACATGACACAGTCATTGAATATATACTGAACAATAAAAACTGATCCTGAATAAAAATGAATGGAGACAGCTAGAGTTGTGCAGAGAGATTTGACCCTCACCCCCGAGAGATTGAGGTTTGGGCCCAGAGAGCGGATGACATCTTCAGTGAGGTCAGATTGTTCAGCGTCCCACACAAAGCCAATGGTGACGATCTCTGGGCAGTTCATCAGCACACGGCGGATTTTGATACTCTGCCCACAGTTACTCTGCAATGCACAGATCAAATTACACTGAGCAAAATGTCAAACAAAGGCATACTGATGCAGCATATACTGTAATAATAATACTGCTTTATTTGTATAGTGCCTATCAAGGCTGGAAAAAAGTACATACAGGAAAAAAAGCATGAACAGAGGTTAATTACACACTGTAAAAAAAAAAAAGTTGGGCTACCTTAAAATTTTAAGTCAACCAGCTACAGCAGAATTTTGAGTTTTCTCAATTTATTTTTTAGGAAATTTCTCAACTTTTTGTTGTATAAACTTAAAACAAGAAGTTGAGAAAACTCAAAAATCTGCTGAAGCTGGTTGCCTTAAAATTTTAAATTTGCCCAACTTTTTTTTTTTTACAGTGCAGTAATTAAGTCAAATCGAAACACTACGTGATGAAAATAATGGATTGAGCACTAGGGGTGCAGTTATGATTTACATAAACAATATATTTTTTTTTATTATTTTTATTTTTTATCTCTTTCTCTTCTGAAGACCTTTGAGAAATATATCCAGGTTTAACACTTTTACTACAGTTGCCTGAAGAGACAAGAGGTTAACAGTGGCTTGACATGATATTTATAAGCGCTAAAGTGACGCAACTAAAGCTTCAGGTCATTTCTGATACACTGATGGAATGGACAGCTCTTTCAGAGATATAAGATTATCTGTGCAATCTGTGCACAACTGAAATAAACAATATAAGAAGCCTCTGCTGAATAATATTTTAAATTTGACAGCTGTCAGCCTGAGAAGAAGCAAGAGCTACTGTACATATACAGGTGCATCTCAATAAATTAGAATGTCATGAAAAAGTTCATTTTTTCTTGTAACTTATTTCAAAAAGTGAAACTTTCATATATTTTAGATTCATTACATGTAAAGTAAAACATTTCAAAAGTTTTTTTTGTTTTAATTTTGATGATTAGAGCTTACAGCTCATGAAAGTCAAAAATCAGTATCTCAAAATATTAGAATATTTACATTTGAGTTTCAATAAATGACCATCCATACAGTATAAATTCTGGGTATCTCTTGTTCTTTGAAACCACAATAATGGAGAAGACTGCTGACTTGGCAATGATCCAGAAGACAAACACTGACACCCTCCACAAAGAGGGTAAGTCACAGAAGGTCATTACTGAAAGGTGTGGCTGTTTACAGAGTGCTGTATCAAAGCATATTAAATGCAAAGTTGACTGGAAGGAATAATTTGGGTAGGAAAAGGTGCACAAGCTACAGGGATGACTGCGAGCTTGAGAATACAGTCAAGCAAAGCTGATTCAAACACTTCACAAGAGCTTCACAAGGAGTATACTGTAGCTTGAGTCAGTGCATCAAGAGTCACCACACTCAGACATCTTCAGGAAAAGGGCTACCAAGCCACTTCTGAACCAGAGACAACGTCAGAAGCGTCTTACCTGGGCTGTGGAGAAAAAGAACTGGACTGTTGCTCAGTGATCCAAAGTCCTCTTTTCAGATGAAAGTAAATTTTGCATATCATTTGGAAATCAAGGTCCCAGAGTCTGGAGGAAGAGTAGAGAGGCACAGAATCCATGTTCCTTGAAGTCCAGTGTGAAGTTTCCACAGTCAGTGATGATTTGGGCTGCCATGTCATCTGCTGGTGTTGGTCCACTGTGTTTTCTGAAGTCCACAGTCAACGCAGCCATCTACCAGGAAATTTTAGAGCACTTCATGCTTCCTTCTGCTGACAAGCTTTATGGAGATGCTGATTTCATTTTCCAGCAGGACTTGGCACCTGCCCACACTGCCAAAGGTACCAAAAGCTGGTTCAGTGACCATGGTGTTACTGTGCTTGATTGACCAGCAAACTCGCCTGACCTGAACCCCATAGAGAATCTATGGGGTATTGTCAAGAGGAAGATGAGAGACACCAGACCCAACAATGCAGATGAGCTGAAGGCCACTGTCAAAGAAACCTGGGCTTCCATACCACCTCAGCAGTGCCACAAACTGATCACCTCCATGCCATGCCAAATTGAGGCAGTAATTAAAGCAAAAGGAGCCCCTACCAAGTATTGAGTACATATACAGTAAATGAACATACTTTCCAGAAGGCCAACAATTCACTAAAAATGTTTTTTTTTATATTGGTCTTATGAAGTATTCTAATTTGTTGAGATAGTGAATTGGTGGGCTTTTGTTAAATGTGAGCCTAAATCATCACAATTAAAAGAACCAAAGACTTAAGCTACTTCAGTCTGTGTGCATTGAATTTATTTAATACACGAATTTCACAATTTGTGTTGAATTACTGAAATAAATGAACTTTTCCATGACATTCTAATTTATTGAGATGTACCTGTATTTAGGACTAATAATAAAGGAGCATTAATACAATGTCCATAAAGAGAATATATGTAAAAACATTAATTTAAGGTATGTTTTTATTTGACTTTCTTTGGTTTGGTTTCACGGGTTATAAGCTATGATTTGAAGTTATCAGACCTGACAAGTAGCCTACAGGTCACATGGTAGTAAGCAACATTATTACTATTTTCAATTTTAGAAAAATAAGACAGTACACTCAAATATGTCAGAATCTGATGTACATGCAACAAGTTAAAATGAAAGAAAAGCTGAAATACAGGGCAGTTGCGGAGATCTCCAATAGTGTTAGCTGCCTGCAGCAGTTCACCAAACATGTCTGAACGCAGTCTGTCTGTCTTCTCCAAGATTCGCTCCACTTGTTGACTGACAAAAGAGCAAAGAGCACAAAGAGGATCATTTGTTTCACTGAACCACTCTAGGTAGTAGACATACTGTACTGCCGACCTCTATTCCACTTTGTTCAAATTAAACTGTAATCCTTCAATGTAAACAGTTCTGTTTTCTGTGAAGCTTTCAGACACTATCTCTGTCAGAACTGCACTTCTGTCCCTTCAAAAGAATGCATGTACGTAGGATGGTTAAAATGGGTCAGTTGGATTCTCACACTGACACTATTCATAAAAGCATATACAATATTACTTAGAGTAGATTATCACTTACAGTAGATTATTTCACTCACCATAGGGCCGTGGAGGACACATAGTGCACAAGCTCAGTGAAGGGAAGAGGGTCTGATGATGCTCCACAACTACGACAAACAAACTACAGAGGGAAAGAAACTTCTGTGAGGGTGAAGCGAGTCTAACCATACCAAACAAATAATACAGAAATCTGCCATTGTAATGGATTGCCTTGGAATGACTTCATGTCTTAAAGACTAACACAGAAAACACTGAGAATAAACTGTTATTTCAAGCAGTAGCTGAGTAAGTTTTAGTGAAAATGGAAAAAGAAGGGAAAGCAACATCATAGTACCTGCTCATAGAGAGTCATGGCAAACTTCTGGTGGGTGATGCACGATTTGGAAGTACACATTTCTGTGGCTGAATCAGAAACCAGGTGCATGTGTATCCTTTCTAAAATGTTCTCCTGTCTCCCATAGTTTACAAAACAGATGGAAAAAGAAAGCAAAAAGGAAAGAAAGATCAATGATAAATCAGACTATTGAGACAGTTATTCTTAGTACTAGCCTCAAACTTCTTCATGTTATTTTTGAAAAATCATTGTTATTATTAGAGACATCAACCTATCACAATGTAGGTCAAACAACACAAAACAGCTACTTAAAATAAAGCACATTAATGGCACCAAACGGATTAAAATTATTCAAAGCAAAGAAAGAAATAGTGAACAATTATATTTGATTGCTCAAAAAATCAAGCAAATTGACCGTGTTTTAATAAACATATTTTGCAACACTGTTACCATAAGAAATAGGTAATAAGGACAATATATATACATTCTAATTAGACCTTCCACCATTTAGCTTTTCAAGATTTTTACCACACAAGAGTCAAGCTAGAAAGGCCTTAAATGGATAGTTCACCAAAAAATTGAATTCTGTCATCATTTACTTTACCCCCATGTCATTTTAAACCTGTATATATTTTTTTTCCCCCATAGTGGACTTCACTGACTTTCGAAATATCTTATTTTGTGTCCCACAGAAACAAAAAGAATGTCAATACAGGTTTGGAACAATATGATAGTGAGTAAATAATTACATCATTTTCATTTTTTTGTGAACTATATTTAATTCTGTTGTGCAGCTTTTACTATAAAATGCAAACATTTAGGCAGTGCCCAGACACTGCAGAGCTCATGAAATCTGGCTTACACCCCTGCACGGTGCACACATAACTGTTTGTGATGGTCACAAGTGAACGTCATTTGGACCCTGATCAAATGAGATCAGCTGACACAGTGATGATATATAAACCACTTTAACCTTTCCACTTTAACTTCCCAGAGGTGCATACATTTAAGCACACTGCCATATAACTCCAGTTTTAATAAAAGCTTACTGGCCTTAGAAACCAGACACGGCCATTAGCCTTAAATACGGTCTAAACTTCAGTAGTCTCTTTTGCACCACAGCTAAACAAAAAGTATAAGACATTTTATCTCAAGTACATTGAAATTCTACATTTACATATACAGTCGTGGTCAGAATTATTGGCACCCTTGGTAAATATAATCAAAGAAGGCTCTGAAAATAAACCTTCATTATTAATCCTTTTGATCTTTTATTTGAAAAAATCACAAAAATCTAACCTTTCATTGAACTAAAACAATTGAAAATGGGGGAAAATCTCATTATGAAATAAATGTTTTTCTCAAATACACGTTGGACACAATTATTGGTACCCCTAGAAATTCTTATGAGTAAAATATCTCTGAAGTATATTCCCATTCATATTCACAATTTTGAGCACTCCAGGGTGATTATGAACATGAAATTATCCAGCCATGGCTTCCTGTTTCACAGAAATATAAATAGGAGGGAAACAAAGGCCAAATTCCCTTAATCATCCATCACAATGAGAAAAAAACAAAGAATATATTTCTGATGTGCAGCAAAAGATAATTGAGCTTCACAAATTAGAAAGTGACTTTAAGAAAAGAGCTAGAGCAGTGAAAATTCCCATTTCCACCATCAGGGCAATAATTAAGAATTTCCAATCAACATAAAATGTTACGAATCTGCCTGGAAGAGGACATGTGTCTATATAGTCCTAATGCACGGTGAGGAGGAGAGTTTGAGTGGCTAAAGACTCATCAAGGACCACAGCTGGAGAATTGTAGAGAAAGGTTGAGTTTCGGGGTCTGAAAACTTAAAAAAAATTCAAGTCAAACAGCCCCTACATCACCACAATGTTGTTTGGGAGGGTTTCAAGAAAAAATCTCCTCACTCATCCAAAAACAATCTCCAGCATATTCAGTTATCAGACACGACTGGAACTTCAAATGGGACTGGCTTCTATGGTCAGATGAAACTAAAAAATGAGCTTTTTAGCAGCAAACACTCGAGATGGGTTTGGTGAACACAGGGATAAAAAGTACCCCATGTGTACAATGAAATATACTGCTGTATTTTTAATATTGTGTTCCTATATTTCTGCTGGAGGTCCTGGACATCTTGTTTAGACACATGGCATCATGGATTCTATCAAATACCAACAGATAAAAAATCAACAAGTGACTGACTCTGTTAGAAATCTTATAATGGGCTGTGTTTGGATCTTCCAACCGTACAATTATCCAAACACAAATCTCAAAAACAAAACAAAAATGGGTCACTGGGCACAAAACCAAGCTTCTGCTATGGCCATTCCAGTCCTCTGACCTGAACCCTGTAGAAAATGAGTGAGGTGAACTGAAGAGAAGAAGCACCGTCATGGAGCTGTGAATCTGAAGGATCTGGAGTGATTCTGGATGAAGGAATGGTCTCTGATCTCTTGTCAGGTGTTCTCTAACCTCATCAGGCATTATAGGAGAAAATTTAGAGCTGTTAAACTGGCAAATGGAAGTTTCAAAAAGTATCGAATGTGTATTAGAGAAAAACATTTATTTCATAATGATATTTCCTCCCATTTTAAATTCTTATTCTCCAATGAAAGGTTAGATTTTTGTGATTTTTTTTAATAAAAGATCAAAAGGATTAACAATGCAGATTAATTTTCACAGCCTTCTTTTATCATATTTAACAAGGGTGCCAATAATTCTGACCACGACTGCACAATATGCATATACATGTTTTCTCTGAGGTCAAACATACAAAACACTCTGCTGCATCATCCATAAGGCCCAGCTGGAAGCGCTGCTCATCTTTAAAGGTCTCAGCCAGAGCATGACGCAGGGTATCTGACGGCAGAGCCCGCTCTCGACTCTGCTGGAACTGACAGAAGATGCTCTATGAAAAGAAACAATGCAATAATCCTCACATACAAACTCAGCAATGCAGTATACACAATTCAGAAATGCAATATGCTTCCTCGAGAAACAGTTTTGAAACATTGTAACGTTGGTTGTGTCTCAGAACCCAGTAAGCCCAGACTCACAGTTTGTTTACTGTCTTCAAGAACAGCTTTATACACAGACAACATCCTAACTATAATGGAAATGCATAACTGATTTCAGATGCTTTTCATTGGAAAAATCTTCATTAACAGTCACTGACACACAGCACATTGTCAGCTTAACTAAGATAATATATGTCTAACAATCATAAGTAAAAAAAAAAAAGATGTAAAAAAGAAATAATAAATATGGCATAATATATTTTAAATTACTTTCTATGCCTTTTAGTTCTGAATGAATTATATTGTTTCTTATATCCACCATTTTGAATAAAAACATTTTAAAGAGCTTGTCACAAAGCAGTATAGGATATTTTTATCCATAAAGGTTACATGCTATGTTTTGGTTGAAATAAGATCTTTAAGTTGCCAAGAAATCAAAACAGACAATTATTTTGTCTTATTTTTATGGAATATTGCAGTGTTTATTATAAATGATTTATCTATGCCCATAATTTTTTTTTTTCAATTCATGTGTCCTCATAATCTGATGTGCATACCGGTACAAGGGCTAGTCAATAATCTAGCAATATGTCACTCACATGAGATCACAGCAATTAGCAAATGACAACACTCCAGTTATCTAATCAATTCCAGATGGACAAAATCTATTTCAGCATAACTTTTTTCTCAAATTTGAGAAGTTGTTTCACTTGGATATACATCACATTTTCTATTGCATGCAAACTTAGTTACTATAAATTTACCATTCACAATTTGAAATAATTTTCATATCATAAGCACAGAAATTCAAACAATGAAGCCTACTAGGTTTTGAGATATTTGAGCCGTCATGTGTGTACCTTTAAAGCACAAAAAATACAGGCATCATCCAAGCAGAAATGGCCAGAGAGCTGTCGTAGGCTCCTCCTGAAGATGTCAAGCTGCCAAAGAACCTGTAAGAAACAGGTCTTTAGTTTGCATAAAATCAGCCTGCCATAGTGTGCCATGTTGAATCATTTTGCACCCTTAATGAAAAACTATATATAAACTTTTACAAATAAAGTCTCCAAAAGTGTTTTTTCACAGCGATTCCATAGAAGAACCTTTTGTGGTTCACCAGAGAACCTTTCAGTGAACAGTTCTTAAAATAATCATTTGTCTTAGTGTGAAGAACATTTTAAAAATCTAAAGAACTTTTACTATATGTGCAGTAGGTTTCAAGGATGCTAAAAGTTCTTCAGGGCACCATAGAAACCAATAAAGAACCATTATTTTTTTTAGCAAGTTCCCACCATTTCCTATAACATCTGTGAGTATTTGGAACTTTGACTTGCATTAGCATTACACAGAATATTTCACATTCACTATTTGCGAAATCCCACACCTGCACATGTTATCAATATTTACCAGAACATCACGCACCTGCACAGCACTGTTGAGGAAGCAGCTGTTCTGGCCTGGCTCATTAAGAAGACCTTTGGTCAAAGCGAGAGAGATCATACTGCCCGGCTGGTAGGACTTGCCCAGCCCTGTCCCACTCCAGGCACCTGTACCAGCCATGTTGCCTCCGGGCTTTTTAAATAGTTTGACCCATGCCATGAGGTTGGAGCCTGGCCCTCTCCAGCAAACAACCAGAGTCAATTACTGAAGCAACTTGAGGTTGATGCATCTGTTTTAGGCAACGTCAACTCTCAGCAGTCTCTGTACCTGGCAGAGAAGACCAACTTCAAACTGCCCCACAAAAAGAGCCAAATACACTGCACTGGATTTTTTTTTGATGTGCAGGATTTGACAGCACACCATTTGGATATAAGGAACCATTCAAAACAGTAGCTCTTTATTAAGTGTGAACATGTGACTTTTAGCCACAAGTTGGGGCATGTTGCTTTATCAGTCCAGCAGTTACTATGACAATGATCACACTCTGTCTCCTCAGTATGTGTGGATTCATCTGCATCCAGGCACACTGGCAATAAGAGGATGGATGCAGATAGAAGAACAAATCCATTACTCTATTCAGCATTTCCAGCAAAGTCAATGGAGGTCACTGAAGGGGGTCATTCATAAAGGCTCCTCAGGACAGGCACTGAAGCAGAACAAAGGAAGACCTACAGAGAGGGAGAGACACACAGAGAAGGGTTGGGGGTGCAGTAGGTGAACAATATGAAGAGACAAAATCAATGTTGTTAAATAGAAAGCTATCAGGGTTCTACAGCCATTTTGTACACAGAAGTATTACATAAACTCTGATGCTATTTGCAATTAGGAGCTACATATTCTTCTGTACACAAGGTTTACAGATAATCTTCATGACAGGGTGGTTTGTTCTTTAAAATTCTTTGCCACAACACATTTACCTGAATTCTTGAGAGTATACCATACATAATTGGGCATAAAATGTATATAGAATTTGGGCATTCGGTTGTGAATTCAAAAGAATTGTACAATCCCATTTCGTATGTTTTCATAAAATCTGCTTAAAACCCATCCGGAAAATGGATATATGGTCACTCTGTCTGTAGATCAATAGTTCATAAAATAGATGCTGACTGCCTGGACTTTTTACTGGTTGAGCTCAGAAAGAAAATCCAGGCAAACATTTCATTAGACGTTATCTCTGGTATTCACCTCAGTGTTGAGAGGCACAATGACAACGGCAAGATAAAATATCAAAACAGCTGCTCTAATGGTCTTTGGTCAGCAATGTTTAAGACAGTACTATCTAAAAAAACATAACAGCAAAAAAACAAAAAAACAAAAGAAATATAGCTGAAAAATGTAAGCTGCTACTTTAATGAAGTACATGAAACGAACTTAGTGACTGTTATATAGTCTGTTTATTATTGAGCTCTTTTTTGTGTGTTTTTGTGTGGTTGACTTTTATCCATTGCCCAAAGAACCTGTTAGCTTATTTGATAAACCATAACACATTTACCATCTTTTTTTTTTATTATCATTTTTACTGCATCCATGGATCAAAAAATTGAAATGTTTCTGAAAACTGCCCAAGTGTAGAATGTCTTGTTCCTTATTTAACATTCTTATTTTATTGTGCCAAAAAGAACTGACAATGCAGCCAATCCAGTTAATGAGTTTTCTTTATGTATCACTTGTAAAAATGCATATCTATCATTCTACTGAGTTTAAATGATAGTATTACATTTTATGTATAGATTAACTCAAATAAATCTCAACAAATATGTTAAATGAGCAATATATACAAAGAGTTGTACAAGCAAGTCACACAGATGCTGCTTAACATTCAAAGTAGAAGGGACTTTTGTGGTGAATTTGCAACACAAAATCACTTTTTCAATGACCTATGTGAAATGTTGCAGTTCTGATTTGTGTTTTCTTTTGAGAAACTGATCAAAAACTGTTAAATGGAACATTAATAACTTTTGAGGACACTGAAATGACAAAAAGAATTAAAGACTAAATTAAACCAGCTACACTGAACTTACTGTACTGACATAATCTCTTACGAATTTGAATTAGAATTCAAAAGAGAATATCTATTTTGAATAAAGAGATAATAGTTTCCCCAAACTTAAAATCCAGTTCCTTTACTGATGTACTGTACTGTAATGTACTGATGTCACTTAACACATAAATATTTATGTTTTCTAATATATTTCATTATTCTTGTATTTATTTTAAAATGTTAAGCCACCAGCATTTTGTTTGTCATAAAATGTATGATAACATTAACATGGCAACAAACAACAGTAAAGTGTGGAGAAAATGTATGAGCTTGCTTTGAGATACTTTATTTCTATGCAACAAAAAAATCTAGCTACTACTTCTAAACTTGTGTTTTTAGTAATCATCTCTCATTTGCAGTACCACATTTTTAAACAGGAATGCACTGCTTGTACTTTGACATCTCTGAAACTCATTAAACATGAATGACAGATGCTTGACATTTCAGTCTTGACACAAATCACTGAGTCTATTCAGAATGAAAAAATATAGTAATAACATGTCTGTACACATGTGGTATTTATGTCGTTATTTGTTATTATTACAGTGTAGTATTGCAGCTACTGTAGCTTTTTGAGAAGTTTAGCTGTGTCATGATGTCTGAGACTAATGATTCTGTAAGGATATCTGACTGGTGTTCAATGCTAAGGGGCAATCCTCTACCCGGAGTCTCTGTGGCCAGGGTCAGGATGAATGTAGAACTTGTTGCCGCAGTGTCGCAGTATATTACTGTAAATGCTGGACCATTGCCATGGCTACCGCATGAAGATGATGGGCTGTAGGCAGCTGCAGCACTGATGCTGAATTCCTGCCTCTTCATACTAAAAATGTAGAATTTCTAACAGTATGAAATTAAATTTACAACAAACCGTTGAAGGGGTTTCTGAAGAATTTGCCTGGTTGAATATTTACACTAAAGAATATGATGCTCTGGAGTTTACCAGTGTAAATACTATAGCAAGTATACATTATTAAATTGCTACGCAGCTGTTCATCATGGAAAAACCGTGCTTACTAGAATAACTATTTGTGGTACTGTTATTTTTATGCCTTTTTTAAAACAAATACTTAAAATACAGTGACAGAACTATCAGAAAATATTAACACAAAGATTTGGGTGTCTAGCTATATGAGCTCATTTGTCATTAAAAAGCGCAGTGAGACTGCTGAATGTCACTTACTTTGCGTATAGCCTTTGAAAAACAGTGTTTTCGTGTTTTAAGTAGTTATGAAACAGAATTCATTATTATGTTGTCTTGTAACAGTATCTGCATAACATGACATGATAAACAAAAGCAAAAATGCGCTCAGCATGCCATTACACCTGTTTCTGCGCATGCGCATCATGTGACCTGCTCTATGCCGCATTTTGGGGCATTAGAACGCGCCTATGATGCCCAAAAATGCTATCCATGTAGGCAGCTAGCTAGGTTTTGAGACATAGTCATTAATAAATAAGAACAGCTCACCTACACGTGTCCAGTATATTGTTAGGCCTATTTAAATCCTGTGTTTAGAAGCGTGTTTATCCACGTCTGTACATAAGGAGCTGAGTTCATTATGCGCGTCCAGCTCAAGTTACTTGCTGTCGGAATCCTTCAATGCTCAGCGTGACATAAAGCGCAGTAAATCCATATGGCCAAAGATCCTCTTACAGGCCTAAACACAATAACACCGCAGCGCTGTGTCCATGTTAATGCATTCCTGCTCCTCCACACTCATCGGCATGAGGGTTTATCCGTTCTGGTCCTGAGCTGGAGATTATTCTGATGGATGTGGAGTTAGACGCGCTGGCTCCGCCCCTCATATACTGCTACACTATTTACTGTCATTCCGCAGGAATAACCCGCGTGTGCGGAGGGCGTGGATTCTCACGAGACCCAGCAAAACAACCGATGTGACATTTACATTGTTGTACAGTGCTGTCACGCACTGTAAAAAATTTTTTTATAATAATAAAATAAAATAAATACATTTAAAAAATCATGTTTTAGAAAACATTGTTGTTATATTACAATTTACATTTTTATGAAATTAGGCTACTCCAGGACTTAAAACAGTATGACCTTTGGGATATGAACAAAAACTTATGCAACAATAAACCAATTCTACAGGAAACTGGGGCAAACTAGTCTACAGCAAACTGCTCAAATATATGATTTTTATTAATATATGTACACATATTTTTTATACATTCGTGACCCTGGACCACAAAACCAGTCATAATGGTCATGTTTTTGAAATTGAGATTTATAAATCATATGGAAGCTGAATAAATACGCTTTCCATTGATGTATGGTTTGTTATGATTGGACAATATTTGGAAAAGATACAACTATTTGAAAATCTGGAATCTGAGGGTGAAAACAATCTAAATATTGAGAAAATCGCCTTTAAAGTTGTCCAAATGAAGTCCTTAGCATTGCATATTACTAATCAAAAAAAATTCATATCAAAAAGTTTTGATATATTTACTGTAATAAATTTATAAAATATCTTCATGGAACACAATCTTTACTTAATATCCTAATGATTTTTGGCATGAAAGAAAAAAAATCGATCATTTTGACCCAATGTTTTGTTGGCTATTGCTACAAATATACCTGTGCTACTTAAGAAATGTTTTGTGGTCCAGGGTTATATTTTGTTTTGCATCATGATGGCCATGTGAACATTTACAGATCTGAGTGAAAGCAACTAAAATCACATCCTTGGAAATAAATTCAGTATACTTTATGAACATATGCTTTTTTGAAGGACAGCACAGTATGCTTAATATACTGCCTCACTTTATATGAATCTATATGATGTATATTTCTGACTATAATAAGCATTTGCTGCTCATTGTTGTGTGAATAATAAGGTGGAACCATGCTGCAGGCACGAACTGCTTGAACAGACCAGAACATTTCATCAGCTTTAAAATAGTGTACCAGTCACTGCAATTAGTGTTTGTGCGCTAATGATATCAGCCAAGAGCAAATACCAGAACTGAAGTTTATAGATGGAGCTATTATTTAAAAGGTAATTAGTTTTCAAATCAACAAAATAATGCATAAATTAGGTTTTGAACACTTGGGATAGTAAATTAGGGATACCCTTTATGTTAAAGTGACATTGTTATATAGTGTAATTATGAAAATAATTATTGAGTAATATTAATTAACTACAGTAACTATAAAATTGTCCATAATTTACTGTTGTTACTATTGTAAGTACTTGTAACATGTGACATTGTTATAGTGTAATTATGAAAATAAGTATTGAGTAATATTTATTGAGTAAATAAGTATGGGGTTAGGGTTTGGTTTATAGTTACATTTAACTCTGCATAATTTAGTGTTGTTATTATTGTAATTACTTCTAACATGTGTAATGACTTCACCTTAAAATAAATAAGTTTGTTGTTTTGTTTGTTGTTTAGGGTGGTTGGGTGTATATGTAGTTAGTTAATGCTATTTATTATTTAATGGCCTTTAAGTATTCTACTGTAAAATAGCTAATGTTTTTCCATGCTCATTATATTGCAGCGCTCGAAGGAAGCATTTGCTGACGGTCTGGAAGTCTTTGTGTTTACTGTAACTGTAGCACAGAGAGTGTCAAATTCAAGGCTACTTATGACTCCTGTAAATATAGACAGTGTCAGAGGATATATGTCTGTGTGCTATGCCTCAGGGTAACTGAGACAGATTCTTCTAGAGACTGTTCTGGATGATGATTATTTACTATGTAGAGATATGTGGTGAAAACACCATTCAGAACATTATTAGCATTTCTGGCCATATGTCAAAATGAGACCAATTTAATAAATCACCAATGAGAGAAATTTGAAATAAATATGCATTTTATTTGGACAATTTGTGTACACTATATTTTGAAGCTACAAGCAAAAGTACTAACACTGTGAATATAATGATAAACATCAGCCAAAAGACAGAAATACATTTCACAAGACAAATTTTCAGAAATATATATTAATAGGATTTTTTTACAGTACAAAGAAGATTTTAGGCATTCAGCACATTATATTTACATGGCTGTTTCCACCATTCATCTATCCCTGATCAATTTGTGATTTCAGATTTAAAATGATTGATTTTACTATTATACTACAAAGCTTTGTGAGTTTTCGTAGAATCTAGAGTGCAAAATATTTCACCACAAAAAAAAGTAATCTAAAAATTATTTGATGCTGTACTTAATATATTACAGATAAATGTGAACGCAGTATTAGAAAACTGGTAATGTTTCACAGAATAATCATGCATAATGTTAGTGAAAATCACTTTAACGCCCTGGATCTATCAATAAATGTACTCATTGTACAATGTATATTCTTGTACTTTTTATATGCTTATTGTTTTGCAAAAAGGCAAAAATGCATTGAGTCTTCATCCATAAATAAAAAAATATTTCTGTGTTTGATGGTAATCCACGCTGTATTATTCAGTTTGTGAGTTTGTGGTTACTTTTAATTTTCGGTGATATAACTAAACACATTATAACACATGTAGTATAATGTGCTATGTGGATTTTAACCCAACAGAAATGGTTAATTCTGATGATGATTATTAATGCTTCCTCACATGTTTTGTTAAATAATCTTCAGTTCTGAGGCATTCCTTACAAAAATGATATGTGGTAATTGCTGTCCCAAGAACAGCATTTCAAAATTCACTTCAAAGAATACAAAGAATACTAAAACATAAACTAGACATCTACACACACCCTATACCACAATCAGGCTCATTGGGATTAGGTAACAAGCAGGGCTTGAATCTGTGTTACAGATCGTCAGACTCAGGGATCTCGAAAGGCTCCAGAGAGACAGTGGGTAAAATGAGAGACGTGCCATCGGAGATCCACCCCTGGGCAGTCCTGTTGAAAGTGGGTCGCTTGGCTGTAGGATCCTGGAGCTCGGGGAATCGAGGAGCATTCAAGTCCACCTCTGGAAGCTTAAAGGTGATCCCTCGTGGGGCTTTTTCAAAACCCCCAAATGGTGTAGCCACCCTAAGAAATCGAGATTTAATTACTGACACATCTGTATTGGTTTCTGTTCTGCTGCTGGAACTTTGGACAGTTCCTTTAAGTTTCTTGCATATATGTTTATACACACACACTCACACACACACACACACATATATATATATATATATATATATATATATAGTTAACATAAACACACACACACACACACACATATACTGTACAAACATACATACAGACAGGACCCCTCTGTCAAGCTCCTGAAGTTTGCAGATGACACTACAGTCATCGGCCTCATCAAGGACGGTGACGAGTCTGCTTACAGACAGGAGGTTGAGCAGCTGGCTGTCTGGTGCAGTCTTAACAACCTGGAGCTAAACACTCTCAAAACTGTGGAGATGATAGTGGACTTCAGAAGGAACCCCCCTGCTCTCCCCCCACTCACCATCATGAACAGCACTGTGACTGCAGTGGAGTCATTCAGGTTCCTGGGAACCACCATCTCTCAGGACCTGAAGTGGGACAATCACATTGACTCTATTGCGAAAATGGCCCAGCAGAGGCTGTATTTCCTCCGCCAGCTAAGGAAGTTCAACCTGCCTCAGGAGCTGCTGATACAGTTCTACTCTGCCATCATCGAGTCTGTCCTATGTTCTTCTATAACTGTTTGGTTTGGTTCAGCTACCAAAACAGACATCAGAAGACTACAACAGACAGTCAGGACTGCTGAGAGGATTATCGGTGCCCCTCTGCCCAGCCTCCAAGAACTTTACACCTCCAGAGTGAGGAAAAGGGCTAAGAAAGTCACTCTGGACCCCTCACACCCAGCTCACTCTCTCTTTGTACTGTTGCCCTCTGGCCGGCGCTACAGATCACTGAGCACAAAAACAGCCAGACACAAGAATAGTTTTTTTCCCCAGGCCGTATCCCACCTGAACAACACATAACACACCCCGGTACTGTACATCTGTAAATAACCCATCAAACCTTCATCTGTACATAGGACACATGCACATTCACAGTTCTGTCTATGGACATTTTTCTTTCTATATATTTTTATTTTTTACTACTATTGTTATTCTTAATTATTGCCTATTCTCTTCATTATTAGTGTTCTTTATTACCTTAATTATATGTTGTCTCTGTTTGCACTGTTGTCTGTTTGTACTGTATTGTTTCTGTACTGGAAGCTCCTAACACCAAGACAAATTCCTTGTGTGTGCAAACACACTTGGCAATAAAGCTCTTTCTGATTCTGATTCTGATACATATATATATATTTAGGTTTATATTTTCAAGAATTTTTTTCTTGTTTTCATTCTTTTTTATTTTGTGATGAAATATAGCATAAAAGTAAAATCAGTCATTTTATATCAATCCCATTTTAAATCAATGCCAATTTCTGGGATCAAAGCTTGTGTGAATAACTCCGTTTTAGGGCATTAATACATATTTCAGATATGAATTATTGGTTATATGGATATTGAGACTGCACCTCCTGTTTATCTCCTCATGATGGTGCTGTGTTGTGCAGATACATTATTGCAGGACTGAATATATCCACTTTGTGCAATAGATCAACAGAGCACTGCATAAAAATGGTAACTATGCTATCATTAATCTTTATTTGATGATAAATATGTTAACTTAAAAAGAAAACAACATAACCTAATGCATTGCATTTGATTTTTCTAAAATTAAAATGAAACTAAATATAATGTTTTTGTTGGAATCAGTATTCACATGCATGTTGCATGATTTGGCACTAAGAAAAAAATGCAATACCTATTAAAGCTTTTGTAATCAGGCAGCTCTGTTTTAGGCTCAGGCACTGGCATGTGAACTTTAAGTGTGTCGGCCAGCGTGGGGTCATTGATGATGGCCTCTTCCCAGGGGGAGTGGTAGGATTTTGGCATAGCTGTGGCATTGAACCTCTCTGGAGGAATGTTTGTCAGTGGACCTCCATATCCTGCAAAAAAACAAGAGTTTGCTGCATATGTTTCATGTTTTAGTTTGATGATCTGGAGTTCTTGATATAGTGTAGCCTCTGTAAAGAATATCTTATATAGAACACACCAAATAAATTGACAGGCACTGACCTAAATTAAGATGAAAGGAGTAGAACTAAACCGAATCAGGCATATTAAAACTGAACTGTAACAAAATGAACTGCACCACAATAAAACCTTAAAAACCTAATTAAAAATCCCGTTTTGTCTTGGATTTAGTGGTGCAGTATGGTCTTAAGGAACATTCACAGAGTGAAACCGACACACATACAGTACCCTTTTAACCTGTTTAAAGTCACCCAGAGTGATTCACTCAGCTAGAAATAGAATGTAAGTTTGGGGGGGGGGGGGTGCTGTCACTATCATATTCTCTCTTCAATCTCTCTGATTCCATTGCACTTATTCTTTCACAGATGATACAAGGCTTTGTAAGCTTCTTACAAGCTAGTCAGGGTGGATAACAAGAGTAAAGCATGAGTAGTGCAAACCTCCTGACTCATCCGCCATTATGACATCCATTAAGAATTCATATAAACCATGTTTTTCAAACTGTTAAAATGATGCACTCTTGAAATAAAATTAGTTCTAAAACACAATTCTTGTTTTTTATTATTATTTTAATGTTTAATTCAATGTGTTACTTAATGTTTCTTTGTAATTATTTGTGAAATTTAATAGCAATTTCTTAGTGAAAATAGTTTCAAAGCCATATCTGTGCATTATAAACATTGTTGATTTTGACATACCTGGTGCAATGTCCTGAGGGTTTGCTGGATTTCTGGGATCTGGTGTGTTTGGGGGTGTTTTTGATGCAACTCCTTTATTTGCTGAGTTTTCTGCATTGGCTTGATTTTCATTCTAAAATGAAATGTCAGTTTCAACCTGGACATACAGTATCTCACAGAAGTAAGTACACCCCTCAAAATATTTTAAATATTTTTTGTAAATATTTTATTATATCTTTTCATGTGACAACACTGAAGAAATTACACTTTTCTACAATGTAAATGTTGCTGTCCCCTCAAAATAACTCAACTCACAGCCATTGATGTCTAAACCGCTGGCCACAAAAGTGAGTACACCCCTAAGTGAAAATGTCCAAATTGGGCCCAATTAGCCATTTTCTCTCCCCGGTGTCATGTGACTCGTTAGTGTTACAAGGTCTCAGGTGTGAATGGGGAGCAGGTGTGTTAAATTTGGTGTTATCGCTCTCACGCTCTCATACTGGTCACTGGAAGTTCAACATGGCACCTCATGGCAAAGAACTCTCTGAGGATCTGAAAAAAAGAATTGTTGATGGTGTAGGCTATAAGAAGATTGCCAAGACCCTGAAACTGAGCTGCAGCACGGTGGCCAAGACCATACAGTGGTTTAACAGGACAGGTTCCACTCAGAACAGGCCTCGCCATGGTCGACCAAAGAAGTTGAGTGCACGTGCTCAGCGTCATATCCAGAGGTTGTGTTTGGGAAATAGACATATGAGTGCTGCCAGCATTGCTGCAGAGGTTGAAGGGGTGGGGGGTCAGCCTGTCAGTGCTCAGACCATACACCGCACACTGCATCAAATTGGTCTGTATGGCTGTCGTTCCAGAAGGAAGCCTCTTCTAAAGATGATGCACAAGAAAGCCCACAAACAGTTTGCTGAAGACAAGCAGACTAAGGACATGGATTACTGGAACCATGTCCTGTGGTCTGATGAGACTAAGATAAACTTATTTGGTTCAGATGGTGTCAAGTGTGTTTGGCGACAACCAGGTGAGGAGTACAAAGACAAGTGTGTCTTGCCTACAATCAAGCATGGTGGTGGGAGTGTCATGGTCTGAGGCTGCATGAGTGCTGCCGGCACTGGGAAGCTACAGTTCATTGAGGGAACCATGAATGCCAACATGTACTGTGACATACTGAAGCATAGCATGATCCCCTCCCTTCAGAGACTGGGCCGCAGGGCAGTATTCCAACATGATAACGATCCCAAACACACCTCCAAGACACTGAGGGTAAAGGTGATGGACTGGCCAAGCATGTCTCCAGACCTAAACCCTATTGAGCATCTGTGGGGCATCCTCAAATGGAAGGTGGAGGAGCGCAAGGTCTCTAAAATCCACCAGCTCCGTGATGTCGTCATGGAGGAGTGGAAGAGGACTCCAGTGGCAACCTGTGAAGCTCTGGTGAACTCCATACCCAAGAGGGTTAAGGCAGTGCTGGAAAATAATGGTGGCCACACAAAATATTGACTCTTTGGGCCCAATTTGGACATTTTCACTTAGGGGTGTACTTTGTGGCCAGCGGTTTAGACATTAATGGCTGTGTGTTGAGTTGTTTTGAGGGGACTGCAAATTTACACTGTTATACAAGCTGTACACTCACTACATTACATTGTAGCAAAGTGTCATTTCTTCAGTGTTGTCACATGAAAATTATAATAAAATATTTACAAAAATGTGAGGGGTGTACTCACTTCTGTGAGATACTGTATAACTCATTGTGCATGCAGCAAGATATAAAAAAAAACGTTACAAACAATTTAATAAATAATTTCATATTGTGGACAAAGTGGCCTGAAAGTGACTTTGTTCCACTGTTAAAATGGTGCTGTGAAAGCACAATATATTATTGACAGCAGCTTCTCCAAAAAGGCAGAGGGGAGTTGGGTAAATTGAGCCACGTTTGACACAGATTGTTCTCTGTGCACATAATGCTTGATTCCCCCAAAGTGCACTTTTGTGTTGAAAGTAATCTGTTCTATCACTCCATGTTAAAAATATTAAACAAAAAAGGTCAATGGAGGATTTTCAAACTTCATGTCAACACCACTATTTCCAGAAAAAAAGGTTAGGATTTCAGTCCAGATGTCAGAGTCTGGACTTCAACAAAATCATTATATCAAGAGTACTTTCACTACCATTGTGCCACAGCTCTGCCCTTCTTTTCTTTCACAAGTTATGATTGAAACATAATTTACGATTTATTACAACTATTTACTTTAAAATAATTCACTTCACAATATCCTTGATCTTGGACTGTTGTTTTAGTAGTATCAGATTACTAAATCTGCTCTATTTAAGAGATAGAGTGGTTTCTTGTACATTCATTTCATTATGTAAACATTTACAGTTATATATAGTTACAGTGTACATTATAAATCCTTTGATTGAAACACATTAACAAGCTATCACTTATGTTTAAATGCATTTTGGTACACAGTAGTGAGAACGAGCACACACAAACACACACACACACACACAAACACACGCGCACACACTTGAACAGTGATAAATGAAGTAGGTTGTCATGGACGCATTTCAGTGCTGACCCTAAAGAAGGAACATTGGGAAAGACAGGGGCACGTGGCATTTGCTATCTTCCATGTGTGGCTGCCATTCATTCAGCTGAGCACATGCTTGCTTTACAAAGTAACCACACATATAGTAGTTCAACAAGCAAATCACAATTATATAACAGAACAGTTTAGTCTTTCTAGGCTCAGTGTCAGTGATTACATGACAAGATCAACATCAAATTAGATATCTAAGCTCACATCAGAAGTAGGTTAGATATGATTGGTATTATTAATGCCACAATATGTACTACATTGATTTGCATCTTTTGATCTGCAATATAAGGATTGTTATCCACAATATAAGCAAATAGACTTTTGTTATCCATGTAGGTTCAAGCCAATGTAGATGCTACTTACATTAAACATGGAATTGGCTTCATTCTGAATGCTTTCAAACGTGTATTTCTCTGATCTGCGCTGTCTCATCTTAAAAAGACGTGACCCTCGGTTTGACAAGAGAGACAGTTCCTCCAGCATGATGTCTTTTGGAGTGGAAAGTTTCTTTCCCAGGTCCATAGTAAAACCTGCATTAATATCACATGATTTTTTGTTATTACAAAATAATTCAACAGAGCCATTTATAAAACCTTGGATAATGCTTTATAATAATTTACATGATAATATACATGGCTCATGACAATTTATATAGACAATAATTAATGATTCATAAAGACATTACTACAATATAGCATGTAATAATGTATATTAATGACTTAATAGTGAATGATATGAAAGTTATTATGAAGTTAACTTTTAGATGCTTCACATGATTCATATTTGAATACATATTCAGTGAGATGGGAATAACGGCGTTATAAATAAACGGCGTTACTAACGGCGTTATTGTTTTCAGTAACGAGTAATCAAACAAATTACTGTTTCCCCCGTTACAACGCCGTTACCGTTACTGACAATAAAATGCGGCGTTACTATAATTTATTATAATATTATTAGAATTTTATTTTTCAGTTAATCTGAATTGAATGCGCAGTGTTTCATTTTTGAATGTTTTGTGACATTTTAATGCGCAGTGTAGCTGCATTTGACGTACCATAAACTCTAGTGTGAAGGCGCACGTCTCGCCGTCGCTTTGTCTCTCACACACACAAACACACACACACACACACACGCACGCACGCACGCACGCGCGCGCGCAAAGAAAGATACAGAGCAAGAGAGTCTTTCATAACATGCAGAATTGACGCGCTACATGTAAACGATATTCTTTGTTGTATTTTCCTGTCAAAATAAGAACTGCCGGGTTCTCTGTTAGTGGGCGGAGCTAATGCGCAAGCGACAATCTCATTGGCTGGCGCTCACCTATTATCGTCCCTGTTTTGATTTCAGCAAATCAATTCGAGCGAACGCAGACAACGTGATTAATATTCATGAACCCAGCAGCTCATTAATCCTTAGTGCGTTTTAAATTGTTATTAGTAGTAGAATTCGTAGTAGTTTTATCATCTTATCAATTTTTTTCCCCTTTTTTTATAGAAACACTAAATGACAAACAATATCTTAAGCACCACCACCAGTCCTAAGTTCAGTCAACGTGACATGCGTTCATACTTGGTTATTCTAATTACTAAAGTTATATCATCATATAATTCCAAATTATCATAATATCATATTTTAATGCTTGACTGACTGATGCTAAGTGTCAGTAGATAAATAGTGTAACTGTAGATTAATGTAGCTACAATGTTTTATAATATTTTTTTCTATTTAGTGTCCATTTCATTCATTTAACATATTTAATATTGGGGCATCCAAGTTATTTGTGTAATGACTGGTCTGAGGCGTGTGGATCCAAGTGCAGCATATATTTATTAGACAGAGGCAGAATAAACAGGCAATGGTCAGCAGGCAAAAACAGGAATATCAGAGGCAGGGCAGAGACGTAAACAGTTCCAGGCAGGAGTCGGGGTCACAAGCACAGGTTCAGAGTATCAGGGCAGTCCGGGGTCAGACACAGAAATCAGAATCAGAAGAATGGGGAAAAGCTCAGAAATGTCAGCAAGAACAAGACTTCGCAAAGAGTAGGAGAAAGTCCAGAGCTTATGTAGTGTGTGTGTGTGTGTGTGTGTGATTGGGTGATGGTGATTGTGAGATGGTAAACAGGTGCAAGCGTGATCAGTGTGAACAGCTGTGTTGGTGCAGTGGATGATGGGAAATGCAGTCTATGAGTGATCTGTAACTGTGTGGTGTGAAAGTCCATGTGATGGGTGAGTGACCTCTAGTGGTGAACAAACAGAAGTCCATGGTCAGGATTTGTGACATAGCCCCCCCCCCCCCCAAGGAGCGGCTTCCAGACGCTCCTAAACAATCCTAGGAGGGCGGTGGAGCGGAGGCGGAACAGGGGGAGGGATGGAGGGCCAGGTCCATGTGGAAGCCAGGACGGAGAGGATGGAACTGGAGCCCCCCAGGGCAGAGCAGACGGACCTGGAGCCCACCAGGGTAGAGCAGACAGACCCAGAGCCCACCAGGGCGGAACAGACGGGACCAGAGCCCCCCAGGGCGGAGCAGACGGACCTGGAGCCCACCAGGGCGGAACAGACGGGACCAGAGCCCACCAGGGCGGAGCAGACGGGGCTGAAGCCCACCAGGGCGGAACAGGCAAGACAAAAGCCCTCCAGGGCGGAACAGACGGGACCAGAACCCACCAGGGTGGAGCAGACGGACCCGGAGCCCACCAGGGCGTAACAGACGGACCCGGAGCCCACCAGGGCGGAGCAGACGGGACCAGAGCCCCCCAGGGCGGAGCAGACGGGACCAGGGCCCACCAGGGTGGAGCAGACGGGACCAGAGCCCACCAGGGCGTAACAGACGGACCCGGAGCCCACCAGGGCGGAGCAGACGGGACCAGAGCCCCCCAGGGCGGAGCAGACGGGACCAGAGCCCACCAGGGCGGAGCAGACGGGACCAGAGACCACCGCAGGGAAGCAGACTGGGCAGGTAGCCATGACAGAACCTGGAACCAGAGGAGAACAAGGACAAACAACACACGGAGAGCAGAGACAGACAACACTGGGAGAACAGAGACAGACAACACAGGGAGAGCCTTCATGGCGTCAGGGGCCGTGGCAAGGCTTGACAGGAAATCCTCAGCGGTCTTCGTAGCCATGACAGGGCAGGACGGGGAATCACAGGCGGCCTCCATAGCCTTGACTTGGCAGGACAGGGGATTGCAGATGGCTTCCATAGCCTTGACCGGACAGAGCGAGAGTTCATAGACGGCCTCCTTAGCCGTGACAGGACAGGGCGAGAGCTCACAGACGGCCCACCTAGCCGTGACAGGACGAGAGTTCACAGACGGCCTTCCTAGCCGTGACAGGACAGGGCGAGAGCTCACAGACGGCCTCCATAGCCGTGACAGGACAGGGTGAGAGCTCACCGACGGCCTCCATAGCCGTGACAGGACAGGGTGAGAGCTCACAGACGGCCTCCATAGCCGTGACAGGACAGGGTGAGAGCTCACAGACGGCCTTCCTAGCCGGGACAGGACAGGGTGAGAGCTCACAGACGGCCTTCCTAGCCAGGACAGGACAGGGTGAGAGCTGACAGACGGCCTTCCTAGCCGTGACAGGACAGGGTGAGAGCTCACAGACGGCCTCCATAGCCGTGACAAGACAGGGTGAGAGTTCAGAAGAGGATACCACTGACACCTCTGGAGGTTCTGCAGCTAACGCCGCCACCTCTGGAGGTTCTACGGTGGTAAAATCAGGAGGCAGGTGGAGTTCAGTGACAGTCTCTTTGAATGTAACATGACAGACTGAGATTACATTGCTGGGCGCCACCACCTTACCAGGGGCTGAGGCGAGCACCACCGCTTGGGGAGGTTCTGCAGCATGTGCCGCCACCTCTGGAGGAGCTGCAGCGGATGCCATCCCCTGGGGCAGTTCAGAGATGGTGTATGCGGCCCAAACGCAGCATAAAGCGATCCCCATCCTAGGAAGCGCTTCAGACAGGGGAATTAGTTCAGGAACAGGAGGGCATAAATGGAAAGGTTTGGGGATACCAGCTGCGTGTGCAGTGTGCAAGCGTGTGCAAGCGTGGCAAGGCTTGACAGGAAATCCTCAGCGGTCTTCGTAGCCATGACAGGGCAGGACGGGGAATCACAGGCGGCCTCCATAGCCGTGACTTGTGACTTTCTTCAGACAGGGGAATTAGTTCAGGAACAGGAGGGCATAAATGGAAAGGTTTGGGGATACCAGCTGCGTGTGCAGTGTGCAGACACCAGCGGTGCATCCCTTACGCTGGACACCAGAAAGGGAACTCGAAAGATTGACCTTGAATCTCTCGGTGTGACAGATTCTGGCAATTCCGCTGAGACGTGAGGAGACTCTGGCAGTTCGGCTGTGCCGTGGCGAGGCTCGGACTGAAGAGCTTTGATGTTGGGTGATGCTGGCTGGAGAGCTGTGAGTCGGGTGAGCTGAGAGAGGGGTTGATTCCTGACGATCAACTGTGGCTTGGCTTGACTCGTGACGATCAACTGTGGCTTGGCTTGACTCGTGACGATCAACTGTGGCTTGGCTTGACTCGTGACGATCAACTGTGGCTTGGCTTGACTCGTGACGATCAACTGTGGCTTGGCTTGACCCTTTAACATCAGCTGGGACTTGACTTGGCTCCTTGACATCAGCTGGGACTTGACTTGGCTCCTTGACATCAGCTGGGACTTGACTTGGCTCCTTGACATCAGCTGGGACTTGACTAGGCTCATGACTGGCAGCCCTGACATGACGGGGTGTTGTTGTGACCGCCATTGTGCGACCTGACTCCGCTGTCGCCGCCATTTTGTGAGCGTGCTCTGGTGCGGCCGTCATCTCAGGAGTGAGTGCAGCGTCGCGTTCCTCTTCCACGACACCCACAGTAAAAGGAGAATCACACAACGTTAGTGCATAGTCCAGGAATTCGCTCAATCGGACATTAACTTGCCCTCCGGGTAACCGTGATTTAACTGGTTCATTGAGTCCAAACTGGAATAAATCTTTAAACAAAATTTCATCATATAGAGGAACTTGATATATTAACTCACAGAACTGTTGAACATAGTCCTCAATAGATTGATCTCCTTGCCGTAGTCCTAGTAGCTGGTCGACTGGATCTATGGTTAGGCGGGATTGGTGAAAGGCTGACATAGAGACTGGAACTGATACCTCGGTGATGAGAGAATACTGGGCTGCTGGATCCTGGTATGGCGAAGTCTTCTGTAATGACTGGTCTGTGGCGTGTGGATCCAAGTGCAGCATATATTTATTAGACAGAGGCAGAATAAACAGGCAATGGTCAGCAGGCAAAAACAGGAATATCAGAGGCAGGGCAGAAACGTAAACAGTTCCAGGCAGGAGTCGGGGTCACAAGCACAGGTTCAGAGTATCAGGGCAGTCCGGGGTCAGACACAGAAATCAGAATCAGAATCAGAAGAATGGGGAAACGCTCAGAAATGTCAGCCGGGGCAAGAACAATACTTCGCAAAGAGTAGGAGAAAGTCCAGAGCTTATGTAGTGTGTGTGTGATTGGGTGATGGTGATTGTGAGATGGTAAACAGGTGCAAGCGTGATCAGTGTGAACAGCTGTGTTGGTGCAGTGGATGATGGGAAATGCAGTCTATGAGTGATCTGTAACTGTGTGGTGTGAAAGTCCATGTGATGGGTGAGTGACCTCTAGTGGTGAACAAACAGAAGTCCATCGTCAGGATTTGTGACAATTTGACATTTGAACATAAAAAAAAAAGTAACGCAATAGTTACTTTCCCTGGTAATTAGTTACTTTTATAATGATGTAACTCAGTTACTAACTCAATTACTATTTGTGAGAAGTAACTAGTAACTATAACTAATTACTTTTTAAAGTAACGTGCCCAACACTGTACATATTGTATGTAGGTGTCATTTATTCAAACAACATATCATGATATAAAGAAACCAAAAATACAAAAAGTTATGGATACCTGTGTTAGATACACATTCTATGAAAGGTCACATGGAAAATCATTCAACCTTAATAGAAACTGGTGAATTCATTATTAAAAGGTTAAATATGAAGGTTATGAAAGTTTTATTAAAGGGAAATTATTTAAGGTGCATGTCATATGCTATTGTTGCAGGAGCTTTTCAGCCATGCTGATGACGTTATTCTGAACATTTTCAAAATGATTCCAAACATAACTTGATATTTAAAATAAAAATCATTCATTTTGTGTGTCAATGTTTACTGTTGATGTTTCAATATAAAATGTTTAATGTTAATTAAAATTGTACTTAATCTAAAAAGATGTACCAAAAGGACTGTGAAAGGTTCAGTGTTTGTTTAAACAGGAGAAGCTCTCTCCATGATCTTTAATCTGTTCTCATTTCAGCTCCAACACAGCTGTCCTATCCCATCCTCCCAACTTTAGCCTCTGCAGAAATAACCTATGACAATGACAGAGTGAATCCACTGCTACAGGCAGCAGAACATCCACACAAGATTATTTATGGCTGAGGCTGTGGCCCTGAACCACATTCTAAATGTTGGCGTTTCTGTCTGTGATTGGCAGCTATGTTCAGTGCTGTGCTCTGTAATCATTCAGTGCTGATCTGAGAGCAGGTTTTGATAGAAGGTTATACCATTGGCACCACCATGGACCTCATGGCAAAGGGCAGCTGCCTGCTTCTTCCTCTCACGCACTGAAAGAGTGCTGAACTGTGACATGTTGGTTTAAAAGAGAATCCCAGTAGTGCTGCAATACATAAAGGACACAGATACTTGTAGCAGAACTATCTAAAGTCAGTTTATAGGGTAATGTGATGAAAAGTCCAAAGAGAACCTGTCTGGAAAAAAAAAGTTTATACAATAAGGATATTGCTTTTTAAATTAGATCGATTTGTCTATTATTATAACTACAATATTCTATGTTTTTATTACATATATTGAAAAAAGGTGTTGTCTTTGTGAATTTAACTGAAATAAAATCTATAAATCTGTAGAATATTTTTTTATTCTATAAATTAGGACTTCTGTGTAAAAATGTTGAGGATTACTATGGAGTTTTTGACCCTGAAAATTTTAACACATAAGACTGGTATTATAGTTACCGAATAAAATAGAATAATAAATTTAGTTGTATTAAATGCCATATTTAGGCTTTCTAAACCACCGGAAATACCCTTCCATAACTGTCATACTTCCATAAAAGTGTAAAGGTGCAACTTACTTGAGCACAAGCCAACTCTTTATACAGAGATAGATGTCATGTGTCATGAAGTGATATAAATCATGGATATGCATGAGCTGGTGACGGAACATAGTGTCCAGGGTGTAGACTGGGTTACTGAGACTGATCAAAGCCAAAATAAACTTTCTTGGCACGGGTTGCAAGGCCTTGCCATTCAATACTTTACTTGCTGCTCTCATTGAAAAGTTCAAAAAGATCAATCTCTGAATTCTCTCTTTGTTGGTAATATTGCCAGTAATGCTTATATTGATTTGTGAAGGTAAACTATTCCTCATGAAAAGTTTTTTTAATGGTTGCATAATATTATCAGTATCTATTTGAGTGATTTATATTGTTGTGACGCTAAATAATAATAAAAAAAAAATCATATGGTTGCACAATTCAGAAAGAAATTCCTAAACAATCATTTTCATATTTATGTTCATTTGTTAGGGCTTCTGTTTTAGTTCATCCCATTATCATGTGCACATTTATCCAATATCAGTCTTCTAAGTGAGCCATCTAAAATACATCTCTGAGTATCTATGTTTTGTTACCACAGTTTAACTGTCAGAACTGTCCACAAAACACAACCCACAACTCCCAACACTGTTATAACACATGTCTGTTATCATTATGTCCACACTGCACACAGTCTCTCGAGGAAGGCCATCTTCTTACCTGTTAGATCTGCGTGTGTCTTGAGTTCTACCTGTACAAAAGAAGAGGTTACTTTAGGTAGATCGATCCGGCCTGGTTTGTCTTTGTCTCGCACTCTGTTCTTGACTTGCACTGGGGTGGGGGTGTGTGCGGGTGTTAGTGGAACGCCAGCTTACATCAAAAGGCTAATTTTAGCTGTGTTCAGCACTCAAACCTCTCACAATGGTATAAGTTGGTATGGAGGGGGAGGGAGGTGAACTGTATGCATGAGAATAAAGTGTACAAAGTCTGTGAGTGAGTACTTTTTGTGCATGTGTGTAAAAGGTGATGGAGGTTTTAGTCTGTGTAATTGTTAGCTTCAGAGGCTGGGATTTTCTTGATTGTCATTTATGGCTGTCCTTCCAGAAGTATGAAGATCCTGCTCCTGCATTGTTGCATAACACATCATCTTACAGGACTCAGCACTGAGATAGTTGTCTGCTCCAAGAGAAAATCAAATAGGCCTAATCTATTTAGCAGTTTGATTGTCTGTAAAAATATCTGACAGAATCAAATGGTAGTAGTAAACATTGGTGAATAGAAGAGTAAAAACATTTTTGGTCATCGTGCTTTAATAAAACGCTCTTTATTGTACAACTTGATACATGTTATGAGATAAGAATTCAAATTGTTTGTGGTGAGTTCAGATTTCAAAAGTATTGTCAGGCTTAATAAACAATATCATTAAAACAATGTGCATATTTAAATAAATGAAGTTGCAGATGTTCATTTAGATAGAAATAATATTCTGTGCTGTTTCTAGTATTAGAAAAAGGTTATTGATTCACACATTGACTTACACTTAGAGAAATAGAAAATACATTGACTTAGAGAAATAGAAAATTTAGTTTTGGCATTACAAATTGCACACTGAACATTAGTTCCACAAGCAGTAATGCAATTTTGAACTATGAACTATGAAGTGTGAGCCTATCCATGATGAAGACCTGTACATTCAAACACCTTCAATATGCCTCAATATCACCCTGAAACATAATTATGAGCATTCAAGTTGAACACAAATAGCCTACTATCAGAGATATAATCAAAGATTAAGAACAACACAGTGAAAACATCGTATTTCTATCACTTGTGAAATGATTGAAAATCATTGATGATTCATATTTTTTTTTTTTAAATGTTGTTCTGGAGGCTTGACCTTAACTGCCATATTTTTAATGTGTGACCTAAATCGCATCAGTAGTTCAGATTAATATTTTTTTGCATACTGACTGCATTTGTCACAACTAAAAAGATTAATTGTACAAGGTTATACAAATAAAGCTCCCCTAAAAAATTTTTTTTTTTTTAAAAACTTGCCTTCCCTTGATTTTTTTGCTAATATATAGTGTAGAAGATATAATGTGTATGAATATAATAACACTATATAAATACATAATGAGCGCTCACAAATAATCCAGTCCAGCAGTTCTCAACAAGGGGGGCCTCAGCAAAGAGGGCTGCAAGATAATTTAAACATCTTATTTAATAATATTAAGTTATATAAAATAATACCGTTCAAAAGTTTGGGATCAGTAAGATTTGGAATGTTTTCCAAATTATCAATGTTGGAAACAGTTGTGCTGCTTAATATTTTTTTGGAACCTGTGATTTTTTTTCATGATTCTTTGATGAATAAGTAAATTCCTTGTATGTTATGCATACTTGGCCAATAAATGCTGAATTGAATTGAATATACTATGAGATATATAGCTACTGTGATTTAATTTGATCACTCAGAATATTTAATTACAGTTTCCAACTGACTCTGTGCAATTGTGGACAGTTTGTGTGCAGTGTGAAATTACCCCTGCTATACCTGTTACTGGTCACCAGAGGCTGTGCAGGATAGAAAGGGGGCCCATATATTGGTTCCTTTGGCACTGAAGAAAAGCTGTTTGTAGGGGATGTAACAGATTTTACAGGCTCCTGTGGGCCACCAACAGACTCGTAGAAAACTCTTTGCTTCCATTCTGCTGGTGTTTCTGGTAATGATTTTCTATGAGTAGCAGAAATTTTGAACTCATCAGGACCAAATGGGCTTTGAGAAATTGCCTCCACAGAGGAGAGTGTTTTTTTGGGCTGTTCCACCCATGAATATTGCCTGTTCAGTGATTGACGTGTTGAATGGACACCTGGAGTGGACACAGGGGAAGCAAGAGACACAGAGGACAGTCTCTCGGGGAAAGACAAGGAACGGCTCCTGCTGAATCCCTACAAAGAGAAAAAAAGATAGACGTTTTTTCAGTAGTAAATTAATTATACACAAGTTTTTCTTACAGCACTTTTTACATCAAACAAATAAAAGAAAACATGCATTTTGACTGCCCTCTCCTGGACTATGGCTGTAAATGCTATTTAGAGACATTGCTAATTTTGGGGGAGGTCAGGGTTGGTTGGCACCGGATTAATTCTGGGTTATAATTAGATACTGTCAAAACCTTTTTCGGAGTGGTTGCACTCTTCAAGCTTACTGATTCTATGAAGACATGAAAGTTAGAGACTGCCTGGTAAATGTATATATATATATATATATATATATATATACTATATATATATAGTGCACAGCATAAATGAGTACACCCCCTCTAAAACTTAACAAATTCGGCAATTACTCTTTACTTAGAAGAAATGTTAGGGTTCTTTGGAGATATGATGTTCCAACAAGTCTGCTTGATCAATTACCAAAGAAGAATGTCAGAATTATTCAGGAAAATAAGATGTTCTTATCAAAGTGGTAAAATGTGAAGTTTTATGAAAGTTACTAAATAAATAAAAAAATAGACAATTAAAAGTGTCATATAGCCTACTGAATCATACTCTGACTTAATGCTGCAACTATGGAATCACTTGGGAGAGAACTGCCAGGAGACTAATTGCACAAAAGAGGACAATGGTACTAGAGGAATACCAAATCATTGTTTTGCTAGAAAAAGAGCAGGAGAAATACCATGCAAGTGTCTCGGAGTCAGCTAATTTTATCAAAAGAGTGACTGTTTATCTGAAGATGCAGCCTGCAGAAGTGACATGCATGGTTGTTGTCACCACAGGAACTGTCTACTGTAGCCAAAGCACAATAAACTCATTTAACTTTTTCCAAGGCCCATATTTACAAAATATAGACTTGTGGGAAGTCATACTCTGGTCTCAAGAAACCTAGTCAATGATTTTGGATTCAAAACCATCCAAAATGTTCTGGTGTTACTCGTACAGTGAGAAGTGTCTGGTTCCCACAGTGAAGTTCAGTGGTAGTAAAGCTCTTCTATCTATAAGGATGAATGAGTGCTGAGGGAGTTGTGCTTTATCAATGCTGTCATGAATTCACACACCACTGTATGATGAAACAGAAGATGCTACCCTCTCCTCATTCCCTGAGTTGTTGGCCATTTTTTTCAACATGACAATGATGATATGCATTCTTACGAAGTATAAATCCTTTAGTGGACATTTATTTCACCCAATTCTTTAGCACCTGTGGGGGATTCTGTAGAGACGAATTGAGCAACACTCCCCATTAAAGACCAGAGCATTTAAGGAGGTCATCCTCCAGGAGTTAAACAGGACAGATGTGGCAATTTGTTACAAACTTGTACAAGCTCAGTGCCAAGAAGGGTTGAGTTTAGATAATTTTGTACTAAAAATTTATTTTTTAAAAATCGCTAAAAAAGTTTATACTCTCTCAATTTGGGAAGGTGGGGGAACTTCATTGAAAAAAAAAAAAAAAAAACGGATGTCCAATTCATCAACTCTTTGTTTTTTTTTTGTCTGTTTGCTGTTGAGTTGAGGGTGAGGTTATTTCAGCACTTACCTCTGGTTAGAGGCACCTGACAAGTTAAGAAGTGTAAGACCAGTAAGCTCAGATGGCTAAGCAGAAGTGGTGTCTTAATAGGGTTTGTGTGGTTCAAACATGGTGGAGCAAGAGCTATTTTTAAAATGAGCTATGTGCAGAGTTAAGAAAACCACTGCCCCAGCCCACTACAAGCTACCCATAGTATATCAACAATCTGTGAAGAACAAAATGAATCTGACAGAATACAGACCTGTTAAAACTGTTCAAAATTATGGAATACCAACATAAAATCTTATCATTCAAGTTTGTTTAAAGACTTTTGTGTAATTAATATGTCGTATTTGTTGACCCAGTATAGAACTTTGTGACTCAAGGTGTATGGACTGGTCTTTGCAGGACATTACCAGATAGAAAGCAGAGTAACATGAGGGGAATACCAGAAAGAGAACTGTGGTACAATTGGCAAGCAATTAGAGAGCACAGAAAGCACTGGAAAGCAAATAGAGAGCACAGAAAGCATTGAGTGAAACAGAGCTGATGGAAATATTTATTAAACAGAAGAGTCAGGAAGTGCAATAGTTTTGAAATGACACGATAAAATAACAACAGAAGTAACAGTTAGTGATATTTGTATTAGTACAAATAAATATGCTAAGAGTATTCTGTACACCCATCCTTTGTTCACTGTATCTGAACAGCAGTGTCTGCTAAATGCATAACTATTTAATTAAAAAAAATATATAACACAAATAAAGTATTCTGAATTATATTATTAGATTGAGTTCAAATGTCCAAAAAAAACAAAAACAAACAAAAAAATGTCTTAAAACCTGTGAAAGGGTTTCCTCACTATACCAACAACTGATTTGGAGGTCTGACGAAATTGCAAAAGAGGCTCAATCCAAGAGAGATCTACAGTAGTACATTGACCTGAAACATTGCATTTAATGCTTTTAACACAGATTATTTCATTGGTGCTTTGCCTGGCCAGACAACATGGCTGACAAATAAGTCTACATTCCTTTTTACCATCCAGGAACACTTGGCACAATGTGGTAAATGTGTTGTGTTGCTTTACACAAAACAAAGAGAAAATGTTTAACAGTTTTTCTCTAAAAAAATAAATAAAATAAACTTAACTGTCATTAATGTGGAAACATATCACAATAAAACTGAAACTAATAAAAAAAATCCATCTAATCTA
The DNA here is from genome assembly GCA_027422415.1 of Schizothorax lantsangensis. Taxonomy (NCBI): domain Eukaryota; kingdom Metazoa; phylum Chordata; class Actinopteri; order Cypriniformes; family Cyprinidae; genus Schizothorax; species Schizothorax lantsangensis. The sequence goes on from CM049841.1 coordinate 18,715,148, forward strand.
TAAATGCTATAAATAGTACAACTATTATATAATGTATGAAATTCTTATCTTGTGCATTGATCTAGAAAGAGTCATTTAAAGGGTTATGACTTCAGGAAACAAATTTTCTGGGATCTTTTGAGTTGATTGTACTATATAAAAAACTCGAACTAATGAAACTGCAAAAACAGCACTTTTTGAATCTGCCAAAACATATTGTTTTGAATATATGCTAAAAAAAAAAAAACTAAATTAATGTTGCAAAATTACTGGTTTCCATTTCTTGTCTCCAGTGTTCGACATTTTGGCTGAAAACTTAGGTCTTGGAGCCACTGGTAATGCACACCGTGAAGCATATTCGTTATTCACGGGTAAAGAAGACCCTACACAGACATTGCCCCCAGAGATACCAGGAGGCAGGGAGGAGTTTGAGAAGCCTTTGTTTCTAGGGCCACTATGCATGGCTAGTTTTTTCCCATGTAACTGTTTTGGAATAATGGTGGCTTTATTTGATGTAGACTGATGAACAAAGGGGTATGGAACACTTACCTCTCCAGTGGCTTTAGATGGATTTTGCTTAACTGACTGCAAACTATTTGGGGAGGGGGAGAATGCTGTAGAGGGCTCATAAGCAAGGGACTGGGTCTGGAAACTGGTAGGGGTTCGAGCAGAAGTTTGCTTAGACTCTGTAGGGGGAACTGCTTGCTTGGCCTCTGGAGTGGAGTTGTAGGTGAAAAGCGAGGAATTCAACTGGTAAGGCTGATGTTTCATAACATCCAGAACATTGAGATGTTTGGGTGGTGGATTCTTCTTCTCCTTGTTTGCTTTAGACTTTATCTTTGGACAAGTTGCAGGAGGGGGTTGTTTAACCGCTGCAAGGGGATAAAAAGGGGACAAAATAGGATTGTAGGAGACTGGAGGTGGGGCACGGACATTAGAAGAGTATTTCCAGGTGCTTGGCATTGAAAGTGTTGGCGATGAGGATCTGGGTTTGTTAGCTCTCACAGTCTCATCGTCCACCACAAATTTTTCCATACGGGACTGTCTTCGAGCAAACAGTTCAGCTCCTTTTCCTTTAAGGTTCAGTCCCTCAGAAGCACCTGCATCTGATGAGTACCCTTTAGGAGAAGATGATGGAGCCTTAGATCCCTGAAAGTATGTGCTCATGTGTTGGGGTGGGCAGGAAGCAACATAGTTACCATCACTTGACCTAATCCATGATGTTTTAGACTGGGAAGGACCAGCACGGAGTGAATCTGGTGTATGTTTTGCCTGATGTGGTTCTGGATTCCAGGCTGGTTGATGCAGATCTGGTGTGTGGGATGGAACCCAAGCAGGTGATGCCTCCTGTGGTATCGGTTGAGATGACAATTGGGGCCAGGTTTTTCCAGCAGGCTGCTTTGGTGGGTTTTGTTGGGGTAATGGCTGCACCTGGGTGTGCCCCATAGCTGGAACTGAGCTTGATGCTGCAAGGGGGCTCTGAGACACGGCACGACCCTGTGCAGACCAAGGAGGGTGAGCTGGGTTGAAGGCAGGTTTGGGTAGGACAGGTGGAGGGTTTTTCTGTTTGATTGTTGGAGCTTGCATGAAATTGCATGCTTCTGCACCCAGACTGAGAAAGTCTTCTTCTGGTACTGACTCTGTTAAGGACTTCTGATCACCTCTTTTCTGAAGCAGAGGCATCTCTTTTGAGTCTGCCTTGTTTGCTCCTCTCCTTTTAGTTTCTGGCAGGATCCCTGTTTTAATTGCAGGTATAGAAATACGCTCATCACGTGAAGCAATGATGTCTGATGTGGGGGACCAAACCTGTGGGATTGTGTTTACTGGAACAGGAACCTTGAATATGTTTTCAGGTTTCCTAGATGTTGGGCTTGAGACACCGCTGACTGGTGAAAACGTTTTTTGTCCTTGATTATGACCACCCAGAAAGGGCTTAGCAGTTCTGTTGGAGACAAGGGATCTGGAAACAGCTGAACCTTGATATGGATCCAGACCATTCATACCGTTTGCTGATTGCGGTAACATCTGTTGCTGAAATGGCTGGTCTTGATACTGTTGTTGTTGCCTTACATAGATATCTTGTGGGGCTTGTGTACTTTCGCCTTCTGGTTCAACAAATGCATCCACTGGTATGCCTTTTCGTCTCATTTCCTCTTGTTCTGCGGAAAGTTCATCCACCCTTTGTCGTCTCTTGGCAAACATCAAAACTCCCTTTCCTTTTGTCTGCGGAAGATGCTCCATTGTTTCCAAGTTTGACTTGGTCTGTACTTTGAAATTCTGTGGTGGCTCAAATCAGTCCGGTGGTTCTAAGCATTAAAGGAGCAGGATTCTTCTCAGAATCAGTGGTAATCTGTCCTGACTTACTTTGTAGTGTACAATCGCATTCTCGTCCTGAAATCTGTCTTTGAGAAGCTGTACTGGTAGCTAACCAGCTTGAAACTTCTGACCCTTTTTTGATGCCCTTCTTTTTGGCAGCAGTAAAATGCAAAGTCTTATGTTTACATTTAGAGTTGGCTTTTTTCAGCTCTCACTGACTGTGCCTCACTCCCTCTTAGTCCTGTGAAAGAAAAATTAGAACAAGGAAATATAGAAAATGGCATGAGAGTTATGAAGAATGGAATTACCCAACTCAATACAGGAATTATTAAAAAAATTAAGTGATGCAACATGAATTTTGCATAGGTCATCTCATAATAACAATGGTTAATACATTAAGCATTAATAGTATTATAAAGCAATTTTGATATTATATAATGTTTTATTGAAGTGGCATTTAGATAACAAGATTTAAATTGAGAGAGCCCTTTTTGTTTTTTGTTAGTTTACAATGATAAATTCCTCTTCATATTTTAATTAAATAATCTAAACGTTATCACACAAGCCCCAGTAGAATATTGTTCGCTGGGTTATTTGAAACACATTAAAGCTTTAACCATTTTTAATTGACTAATTTAATTCTACTAATCTGGTCTCTTATCAGATACATTAACATCAAAACATTTTCAACTGCATGAATTATATCTAAATCCAATTTTCTCAAACAACTGATCTATTGCTATTTATCTATTTTAGAATACAGTTGTTTATTTCCTAAATTTAAGTATATTCAAATGCAGCTTTAAATAAGAAACAAGCATGAGGGAATCCATCATATTATTTTGAAGAAAATGAGCACACACTTACACTAAATCCAGGCAATCTCTCTTCACAACAAACAAACTAAATGATAATAATAATTTTTCTAAGGCTTACACTTGGCTGTCTAACAGTCAGCCTAGTCCAAAGCACCCTGACTTACTGAAAGCTTTTTTAGGTGAACAAACATTGCGAGAGGTCATAAAACCCCTTGGCTAAAGTGGGTATCTGTGCAAACTGTGTCAGTGCTCTATGGTGGGGTGGCAGGACTGTGAAGAGAGAGAGAGAGAGAGAGAGAGAGAGAGGTGGTGTCCACTATTTAACGGAGTCAGGTCTCATCACCAAAGGATCGTATGACAAATCTCTACTGACACATGCTGGTGCCTGTCAAACCAGTGGCCTGAGGAATACTGCAGGGACACACTTTAATTTAGGTATCTCTCAAATGGTGGTTTAGCATATCACTTGCCTCATCCATCCCAAACCATTACTAATATTGACAAAATTTTAATTGCTATTTTACATGTAGATGCCATTACTTCTAATTGCATATTAAACCAGCTATTCGGACATACAGTAATAGCCAAAATTTAACAATCATTTATGTTTCAATCTGTAAGGACATTTGTGCAAGTTTATAGCATATCACCATATTTAGAGGATGCATTGCCTAGTACAGCAACAGAAAACCCTATTTCAGAATTGGTTGGTTATTTCTGTCCAGGCACTCTAACTGTCAAGACATGCTCATGCAAACAACCAGCCAAATGATGAAATCTTAAAATAAAATGTATATTTTTTTATATTATATTTTATATTGTTATAATTCACCTTTTAGGTATATAAGATGAAGTATATACGTTTTTAAGTATTTAATGTATTCCAATTTACATATCTTTTATTAGATAGCATTAGATAACAGCAGAATACTGACCATCACTGAAGAGGTAAAGAAAAAAAGAAAGAAAAAACAGAGTCAGATATAGGCAAAGACAGCCACTGAAGGACAGATTTGGAGAAGGTTTTTGTCTTACGTGCCTGTCTTGCTTGGTGTCTGCTGAGTCTGATCAGTTCTGTCAAGGAGGCAGTGCCCCACCACTCTGCCTGCTCAGTACCCTGGACTTGAATTCCACTTGACACACAGAAGGTCCCACACCTCTCTCTCCTCCTTCTCCTCTGTCTCCTCCTCTTCATCTGCCTTTTTTCACTTCTTCAGTTTCCAAGAAATCAAAACGTTCCTGCATCAAGTTCTTGCTGGGTTCTAGTCACTGGACTCTGTTGTGTTGTTCAGATATAGGGAGACAGGTACTTTAAGGAGGGTCCATATCAGTCTTTTCTGAGTGGGAATGGGGAGTTGCCCTCTCATCCTGGAGAGGGTTTTAGAACTGGTATCAAAGCACACTGATAGAACCATCCTTAAGTGACCAGAGGTGCTTGGTAGGGCTCTTGATGCTTGATAACACTGTCTGTTTCTCCACAATGGAAATAGAAAGATGCAGTGGGGCTGTCTGACCTTGTCCATGTGTCTGAGTTGCCCAGGAGAACTGAGTCCTTAAGGCCATTCAAAACAAAATCCATGAACACAAATAACTTTGGTAACATTTTTAACACTATTAAGAGATCTCCCTCAATAAACTCCTAATTTGCTGTTTACTGATAGTAAGATGGTTGTTTGTAGTAGTTATGTTTAGGTATTGGGTAGGGTTAAAGGGATATAGAATATGATCATGTAGAATAAGGCATTAATATGTGCTTTAGAAGTACTAACAAACAGCCAGTATGCTAGTAATGTAGCCTACATTCTAATAAGCAACTAGTGAATAGTGTTTCCTAATCTAAAGTGTTGCCATAACTTCCATTGTGAGAGTACACACATGGACATACAGGGATGAAAAAAAAAAAAAAACGGAATGTACAATATAAATGACCAATGACATCCATTTAATTACAAAATTTGCTCATCTGCATTGAGCCAGTGAATGGATATTTACAGAGAACAATAACTATGATATAAAAAGCATTTAAAGAATTTCTTGGCACAAAATCCTTTGCTGTTACAGACGCTTAACCGCAGAGTAATGATGTGCTGCAAATAAGCACAACCTGCTGTAACACAGCCCTAATATAGGCAAGTGAATCAAATGGCTTCTGGGATATTACAAACTGATTGTGAGCCGTGAAACTCAGAAACTTAACTTGCACAGAAATGCAGACTCTCAGACTCTTCTTAGATCTCAGACTCTTTTTGTTATTGTATAGAAAAGACTAAACAATATATCCATTGAGCAACTGTATAATTCAGCCCACTCATGCAATATATATCAAACACATTCTTCTTGATACACATCTTACTGTTAGACAACAGAAAAACTAAAATAGCAATCAAGTATGATTATAAAAAAGTAATAAAAAACTAATAATAACATACCGACTCAGTGTCTAAAGTACTATGAACACCTAAAATGATGCGCACATGTATTTGGTGATTTGGTGAAGGGACAGTAAGTCTATTGGAGTGAATTCATTCCACTTCCTCAATAGGGAGTCTGCAGTACTGTCTGGAAAGCCATCAGCTCTCCTGCTCTCTCTAGAAGGAATGGTATTCACTGTTTGTGTCTAAATGTTAAACTAGTATTTGTGTCCTGGAAGCCAAACACAACAGTGTGGTGGCTGTTTTCCATATTGTGTGCTCTGTAGGCCATATTTTGTCCTCGTGATGGTCCTCACAAAGTCTCATTGCCATGTATGTCTCAATACGCATATACAACATGGACAGAGATAAAAGGATAAGAATGGGGGGGAAAAAATAATTATACAGTTTATTAGCACCCAAGAGTTTGCACCATGTGATGACATTTTACTTCATGTGACCAGTGTTCAGTTTACTGTACAGTCCATAAAATCCATTTGCTTATTGTCTTTTATATTGCAATATTGATCATAGAATGTTGCTTGTATATAGCCTCTAAATTCAGATAATAAGCACAGCCTGCAGGAATCAGGGATGGCAAATCATAAATAGTTATCATACAGTACATGTCATGTGACAAAAAAACATGATGTCATTCTTATCTTTGACAGACAGCTGTTTCAGCATCAGTTTTATTAGGCTGACCTTTAACCTTTGGCTGACAGCACACCTGCTGATCAAGTAAATATTCCAGCTGGACAAAATGGCTTTGATATGTGATAGTGTGATATGAGTCAACACATGCATACACATCATCTCTTACCAGGGTCCAGGGCCACTGCTAATGGGATACTGTTAATTATTTAAACATATCAAATCAAGATATTTAATTGTAGGTCTACTGTATACAACAACAAAAAAAGTGGGAAACATTGTAGAGCACCAGCTCAGTTTTCCCACTTTTGCATCTGAAATAGAAAGCTTTTGTAACATTTACACTATGGTTCAAAAGTTGGGGTCAGTGAGATTTTTTTTTCTTTTTGGGGGGGGGGGAAATTAAAGAAATTAATACTTTTATTGAATAGTAAAGTGAATAGTAAAGACATTTATAATGTTATGAAAGTCATTTGGACTTTCTATTCATCTGAAAAAAAAAAGTTTTCAACAATAATAATGATTTCTGAAGGATCATGTGATTCTTAAGGCTGGAGTAATGATGCTGAAAATTCAGCTTTGCCAACAAAGGAATGAATTGCATTTTAAAATATATTCTCTAGAAAACAGTTGTTCAAAATTGTAAAAGAGTAATATATAATAATAATATAATCACAATATTATTGTTTTTGCTGTATTTTGGATTTAAAAATGCAGCTTTATTGTAAGCAGAAGAGACTTCTTTAAAAAAACTTTTCAAAAACCTTACCAATCTAAAACATTTGAGCAGTAGTGTAGAAATCAGGGAATTATTGCATGGTTCTCACAGGCTATGCAAGAGTGGCCCTATAGTAAGAGAGTTCATGTTAGTTCAAACGCCTGAGGGCAACTGGATAGTCCATCCAAAAATACGTTCACAGGGTCAGTAAGTGATTCGGTCACACCAGTCTCAAGTATAGTGTTCATGTGTTATGGTTATACTTCTGAAACTGTGATAGTTAAAAAAAAAATGGCTGGGAATTAAAGTGGATTTAAAGTGGTTAAATTTTTTAGGGGAGTGAAGAGAATTTCTGCATCTTTTGTTGCGAAATTTAGATTTTTGTGCAGGCAGCCAGTGGGCTCTTTTTCTGTGTGCAATCTCAGAAAGAAAGAAAGCCGTTAAGAAAGTCAACTTAGTCTTAGGGATACACAGAAATTTCCAACAAAAATCCGAACAAACCATTTCTTGAACAGATCTGTTAAGAGAAACTTTGGTTATTAACTCTTTAGAATATGTTCCTTCATTAATGAATAACTACATAGAAGCAAATGAGTAAAATAATAGTATCATTCTAATAGCTACTATTACCAAACAACAAACCCAAATTAACAAATTAGTAAGTAATAGCCCTCAGCTAGATACGTTAGTTCACTGTTAGCTAATCAGTAACTACTATTTTTTTTCATACCTCCCAGAAAAGTGCTAAGAAACTACATACAGTTTTATAAAGTAACACTTTAGTATGAGGACCAGTTCTCACTATTGACTAGTTGCTTATTAGCATGCCTATTATTAACATATTGGCTCTTTATTAGTACTTATAAAGCACATATTCTGCATGACCATATTCTGCATCCCTAATCCTAACCAGTACTTAAACTTAATGTACTTACTATTAATAAGCAGCAAATTAGGAGTACATTGAGGCAAAAGTCATAGTTAATGGTTTGATAATAGAGAGAAATGAACCTTAAAATAAAGTGTGACTGTTTGAATAATGCATAATGCATAATTAATTCAAAAGTGAAGATCACAGTAACCCACTTGCAATTACTCAAGTATTACCAAATCCTTCAAATGGGATTACTAATTATTTGAAAAATGTGATAACGTTTTTGCTTTTGAGATTTTGTAAGGTTTTGGATAGTAATTCCTTCTGATAGATTTGTGGAGCTCAAGGGCCAGGGTTGAGACCCCCTTCTGTAAAATATAAATTAAAATGTGATTTGAAAAGCACAATGGGTTTTGTCATTGTTGTCATGTTAGGTTGAAGTTTGGATGTAGGCAGTAATTTTAGTGAACTGACTGTAAATACTTGTGGGAAAAAAAGATTGTTCACTATAATACATAAAATCATAGTAGAATAACTGAGTAATGGCAGAATTTTACAGGGATGCCTATGGGTAAAGTTATGGAATACTCAGAAACCAGAGGAACTTTTAAATGTGTTTTATACAATCAAAAGAATTAAAGAATCACTAGAATGATGAGAGCAGTGGTGTTCAGTGTGTGGGGGGGGGGGGGGGTTCAGGGGGCTCATTTGGTCCGATCTTGGTGACCCTGGTACCATGATTTCTGTGCCCTCATAATGTTATTTCTCCCCTGCAATTTCTCTCTGCATGCTGCATTATTTTATGTAACAACTTTCACATGGATGTCTGAGATTATTGTAGTCTGAATTTCCCCACTGAATTACTGAATTACTAATGCTGAGCTGAAGAAAGAAATTGTCTCTGACAGATTAAAAATTTATTATTTTATTACAAGGGAATAAAACACTTACAATAAACAATAATAAACTGTATTAAGTGTTATATTTTGCAAATGACCACTAAAATCGTATTATTTCTCTGAGACAAGAGTTACATATTTCAAATATCTCAAATGTCACACATAAAAAAGCTCTACTCTTTTTGGTAATAAATATTCTTACCTATTGATATTACAATTTATCAAGGCCTAATTCCCTTACCACTGGCATATTTTATATTCTTGACATTAAAAATATACAAAACAGCAAAATACATTTAAACTGTCAATAAGTTAATATATATATCAAGTTAGCATTAATTAATGTTAATTTTTTACTTATTATCAGAGACATACTAGGCTATTATAAATAGAGTTACCTTGTCCATACTGTACATCCTAATCTACAGTAATACAGTTTCGCTAACTACTAAAAATTTCACGTAGGGCATCTTATCTTCAGATAACTGCTACAGTAGCTGAATGCTATAAACAATAAGGAAAGACACTGACTGGGATTTATTGAATCAAAGGATTGATGCATTTAGAGAACAGAAAATAGCACCAAAACAATATTTGGGGGTTGTCACGCACCTTCATCCTACGTGTCACATCATTAAACTAAATTTCAGTGTATTTATGTTTCTAGTTCCCATTAGTTTTATAGTGTCACTTTTGTTTGTTCAATAAACTGGTAACACTTTACAATAAGGTTTGTTTGTTAACATTAGTTAACAACATTAGTAAACATGAACTAAGAATGAACAATAGTTCTACAGTATTTATTAATCTTAGTTAATGTTATTTTCAGCATTTACTAATGCATTATTAAAATCACAAGTTGTGTTTGTTAACATTAGTTAATGCACTGTGAACTAACATGAATAAACAATGAACAACTGTATTTTCATTAACAAACATTAACAAAGATTAATAAATATTGTAATAAATGCATTGTTCATTGTTTGTTCATGTTAGTTAATGCATTAACTAATATTAAAAAATGACACCTTATTGTAAAGTGTTACCAATAAACTTTATTCAGTCTTCTCCAGAAGAGAGATCACAGAATAACCCCTGCAAAAATAAATAAATAAATAAATAAATAGACCTGTTGCTGGTTATTGAATGGTGTTATAAAAAATATTATGAATTAAAATGTAATTAAAAGACCACTTTTTCATCATATAAAAGTAATAAAAATACAAATAAATAAACAAAAAAAGTTAAAGACATTACTTTTCAGTTTTTGGCTGAAAAATCTGGTGTACTTCCTAAACAATGTGTGCATTTGACGTAAGGAAAAGCAGGTGCCCATTGAGTAACATTCTAGCTTGACCTTGAGAAGTAATCCTAGTCTACCATAAATTATTTATCTATTGGATTAAATATTAAAAACGTTTGGGTTAAAGGTGCTTTGAATCTCTACCCAAGTATGCCAAGAGTGTTTAGGGTTCAGTTGTGGAACAAAATGTGTGATACACTGAGTATGAAACAGCTAGGCTGTGCCAAAAATGAGCCATGTCAGTAACCACTGAAGCACATTATAATACAATAACACTGATGTTGTGTTTTACAAGTAACATTGCACTTACATTTGCATCAAATGAGAGTCCCAAATTTCTACCAAGGTATGTATACATTCAGCAGTCAGTTCACAAAAGACAATCTGGAGCAGTCCTGAGCTGTCAAGAGCAGTCCAGAACAGCAGCACAGAAAAGCTGGCATTATAACATTTGTTATTTATCTGGAAATGTCCAAGTGCTTATGTGGATTTCCTGACTAAATCTAGACTGCATTGTCAAAAATCTTAAGAGACTGCATTATATTTTCATCCTGCAAAACAAAAGCATCAACAGTTGTATTATTATGCATATCTGCTTTAGCAAATAAAGGTTTAGATAAAGATAAAATTAGTATTTTAAAATGCCATACTTTTTGGCAGCAGTCAATGAATTCATCAATAGTTACTACACCATCCTGGTTTATGTCCATTTTCTTAGGGGATGAAAAAAAAAGTGATTACAATGTATTTTTGCTTTCAAATGCATCAGCAAAGTGTAATCTAGTAATGCATATTGAAACTGACTTTTGATAGAGATTTGAGAGAGGGTTTAATAAATATTTCTGCTGCATAACCAGCGTGACCTCATTAAAAATTTGAATAATTTATAATAACAGATTTAATGGTTGCTATTTTCACTACTGTTTCCAGGTGAAATGCCCGCGGCCAAAATATTTATTTTATATTTATTTTATTCTAAACTTTAACCTTAATTTTAAATAACAAATCCAATATATATATTTGAATCCAAAATTACAATATTTAAGGAACTCAGTGCACTGAAGGTACTGTCTTTCAGTGTTTCCTGGCATTTGAAGCCATGTCTTTGATTGAAAGTAGATGGCACTTTACATTACATCATTTACAAAACTGTAGAACTGACACTAAAGTAAAATTCTTATTTTTTTTTTTACTATGCTCAGGTTACTGATCTCAAGACAACCTGTGCACAATTTAAGTGTTATGAAACCATACAAAAGGTTTGTATGACAAACAGTGTGATATTTAAGGTGCTATTTAAAAAAATAGTTCACCCAAAAATGAAAATTCTGTCATCATTTGCTCACCCTCATATCGTTCCAAATCTGTATGACTTTCTTTCCTCTGCAGAACACAGAGGACTTATTTGAAGATTGTTGGTAACTAAATAGTTTTGGTTACCAATGGTGTTCATTGTTAGAACATTTCTCAAAACATCTTATTTCATGTTCCACAGAAGACAGACAGTCATACAGGTTTGGAAGACATGAGGGTGAGTGATTGAACAAGTGTGAATTTTTTAGGTGCCATATTCAAATAGGATTAAATGACATAGTGCTTCTAGCGCCACTCTGTGGACATTTTCGCCTGAAAACTTCTATAATATAAAGCAAAATGGTAGGTCCTACATATTTTCAAAAAAATGCATGCATATTCACTTTTAGTGTAAGTATAAAGGCATTACTTGGAAGAACATTCTGATGTGTTGCCTTACTGCCTCCTCCTTAAGTCGTGGATGGATAGATTTCCCCATCAAATCATAAATAGACTTCAATATATCTAACATTTCCTGAAAAAAAGATCATATGCAGTCTTTGCATTCAATACTTCACAGAACAATCAAAAGTTTTTGACAGGAATCAGAATTCAAGATTTAGTTCAGACATAATCTTGAGAGCTACATATTCAGATTAAAATGTTTTCAGACCTCTTTAGTAATCTGTCCATCTTTGTTGATGTCATATAGATCGAAGGCCCAGTTCAGCTTCTCTTCTGTAGTGCCTCTCAACAAAACTGAGAGATCACAGACTAACTCCTGGAAGAAAAAAATCACAGTAAAGCTATTGAATATATCAAGAAATTGACATAATAAAGTGCCTGAACATTCCTGCTATTTTATATAGAGTTACAGGATTTAACATTTGAAAACATTAATTGTTGCAAAAGTTTGGATGACATTCACATCAGAAAAAAGCATAATTAATAATGATATTGTATCCAAACTATCCAATTAAGTTAAAAATACTTACCTCAAAACTAAGAGAGCCATTCTTATCTTTATCAAATGCATTGAAAAGAAACTGAGCATATTTCGATGAATCTAAGAAAATAAAAACAATAAATATAATTATATTTCTGCAAGTAAAAGAAGTTTCTGTGACATACGTAAATATCTAAACATTTTCAAAGAAATATTATGATGGCAGTCAGTTTTATTATACATTTAAATTTAGCTTTTACTGAATTGTTACGTAACAAAAGCAGGATTTCGATTTGAACTACATCTGGTCATTACATGGCACACTCTATTTTCCAAAGGGATGAAAAGTTACACTGGATTCATTATATCATAAGTTATTATATTTTGTGAAAAATCTCACATCATACCACAAGGAGGAGACACTGACTGCAGTGTGCAGTACAGGTAATCTGTTCTTCAAACTCTCACATTATAAAGCATTTTTATGTGATTTGCATAGTTTCCTATTATGAACTTTACCAAAGGTGGCATCATATTGTTTGGTTAAACATATCAAACAAATTTAAGTGGACCAACCTCCCAGTGGGAAGAACAGAGCGTAGATGTTTTTAAATGTGTCCTCATTCACAACTCCACTTGGACAATCCTAGCAAAAACAGGACCAGACAAGAAAGCAATATTTAAGAGACTGGAATATCTCCAAAGAGAGCAGAAGCCTTAAAATGACAACATCATTTTTAATTTCTACATCCAGCAGGTGGGGTTTAACTGAACTCTCACATTCTTGAATCCTCTATAGAGTAACTGCAGCTCTTGTCTGGAGAAATGGGTCTGCGACTGCAGTTGCTCCAGATTTTCCGGGTGATACCGCACCGTTGTGCTCTCTTGTTCTTCGTCCTCATTATCTACAACACAGCACACACAGCTGCCATCATTTATATGGGCAAAACAGCTTCAGAATCAAAGAATCTGTCTTTTTTTATTTACTCTGATACATGCAGGAGTTCAGACGCACCCTCACTTGCTTGCAAACTGCCCAATGACGCCTAGAGCTTTACCTTTAATTAAGAATCCTGGCACTAGCAGGTCCAGTAACACTAATTACACAAACACTTGCCTACTTGATGAATAATGAAAAGATAGTGACATGTATTGACGGCTTTGTCAAGGTCATGTTTCCTTTTACATGCCATTATCTGTGATTTGAGAAACTACATTAGGGTCAAAACAGATTTGGTGTCGGAGATCTGAGACAAGTGTTTAACTGTTGGTAAGAGGGGTCAATATTTGCAGCAACATACAAGTATTTATATATGTTGTATTTTATATTGCTTTTACACCTTCAATTTTTGTATAACTCCTCTGGCTTAAAGCTGTTCATAAAATACAATTTAGCAGCTATTATGTATGTGTGTGTGTGTCTGTATTCATAGCATAAACAGCTTAAAGGGTCTGCTGGCCTGTTTTTGTGAATTTTATTAAATATTCACTACTGTGCCTTAGCAGGTCAGGTAACTAAAGACACTGAGCGGTGTCTCCTTTAGGACATGCATAATACCTCTGTCCCAGATTCTCATGAAGAACGTCCTGGTGCATAGGTTGATGCTTGCAGAGAAGCACTGGTTTTCACAAGATACAGTCTCTGTGCTTAAAAAAGTTCTACTTCTAGCCTAATTTTTAAATTGCATTGTCCATGTATGAGAAATATACCATATCTGAGGAAATGCAGAAGGCAATGAAAGAAAAAAACATTGAAGATAACACAATTATAATCACATATTGTGATCTCCTTTAAAACATCCATTCCTGATTGAACTATTTACTATTTATAGGTCAAAATGTTCTTGTTAACCATTTGTTTTTGTATGAGGAGATTAATCCATGCTAAAATTGGAGTACCAGAATGACCCACTTAAAGATTGGTCAAGATGTTACAAGCTGCTCGTACACTGTAAAAAAAAAAAAGTTGGGCAAACTTAAAATTAAGGCAACCAGCTTCAGCAGCTTTTTGAGTTTTCTCAACTTCTTGTTTTAAGATTATACAACAAAAAGTTGAGAAATTTCCTAAAAAATAAGTTGAGAAAACTCAAAAATCTGCTTTAGCTGGTTGACTTAAAATTTTAAGGTAGCCCAACTTTTTTTTTTTTTTTACAGTGTAGAACATAATCTATACAGTCACAGCACCCACCACTGTTCACTGGTCACATTTCACTGCACAGGTGGTGCTTCAAATAACTAGAGCAGATTTTAGAGATGCATTTGTCTAGTTCTAGATCTGCAGTCAGTTTAAAGGGAAACTTTATTATGCAGGAAACATCAATTAACTAAATAAAATACAATTATAATATTTAAATTAGTATGTGTTATAGGCACTGTTAAAAAAGTAGCAACCTTCAGTTGTTGAGCAATTTTTACCTGTGTCTTAAAAATTATGATTGCTTTATAACAAAATTTGTTTTGTTGGTATAAAATAATGTTTGTTTGTTTTTTAAGCTGAAAGGTACATCTCTGTACCCTATTTACCTCTAAATGGTACATGCTAGTACCTTAAAGATACATATTAATACTTCAAAAATATATAGTACCTTTTAAAAAGGTACCGCCCGAGTGTACATATTGGTGAATTATGCACTGGATTTTTAATAGAGCATCTCATCATTAATAGAACACCAGTTTTTTTAATGAGAATTCCTCATTTTAATAGAGTGCCTCAAAAGTTTAGATTGGTTTCTTTTTATATAGATATGTATAGTATTTACAAAAAGAAAATCATCTAAACTTCTAAAGGTGTTCTATTAAACTCTCTGTGCAGGATGTGGAAATGATGTATGTGAAATCACTGGCTTTAAATTAAATTTACTTGAGAGAATATGGTATTTTGCTCTATTTTAGGACTGAGAATACAGTTGTGAGAAAACCTTCATTATTGCATGCACACGCGCACACACACACACACACACAAACAGTCAAAACAACATTATCAACCAAAAAAAAAAAAAAACAGCTTCAGCTCAGATGAAAGAGTAAATTGCTGATAGAAGAACACTATAAAAAGGAGCTATTTTAGTCATCTTTATATAAAAAATGACCCATTTTGCTACGTCTTCATCAGCAAACCATGTCTGTTAATTTCAGTAGGGCTTAGTTTAGTGTAATTTCTTTAATTTTTCCACTTATTGCCATAGTGTGCCATGAGGAATGTGGTAATTACTCTTTTCCTGCTGAGTGGCAACATGACAGTATAACTTTCATAAATGCCTTCTTTGGCCTGTTTTTGGAGTAGAAAGGGGAAAAAGATTGAATGGCTTGTAGTTGTTTTTATCTTATAATGCTTTTAAGGCAAAGTGGGTGCTGGGCAGTGAATCCCCAGTAGGAAAACAATCAAATGCTTTAAATGAATGATGTACTAAATGTAATCTGCATGCATGAATTTCAAATAGGAAGGTGTGTTCAAGTAGCAGATAAAACAGCAGCGCAAAACCTTCTCAAACGCAGAAAAAATGAAGCCAGAATCCAGTAGAAATGTGGCAGACAAAATTACCTGAAAAAGATACCAGTGTCTGCAATACTTAATTTATGTCATTATTAAGGGATCATCAGTGTCTTATGGTCGGCTATGGAATGATGGAGTGTGTAATTATATTTAGTCCCACAAGGATATGAAGCACAGCCAAGGGAAAGATGAAATTAATTAGAACTCTCATCCACAAAGTTAAGACCATTAATGATTAGCACTGTAATTTCAATAATAACCCATATAGGGAGTGGTAAGAGATTATTTATATTATTATTTTTATTACACCTAAATAATAGACAGTGATGACTGAATACAAACAGAATACACTACACAGTCTAATTTACTAACTACACTGTGTCGATGAATTATTCAATTTTATGAAAGAACAGTGTACATTAAAACTTTAGCTGATGCAACTTTGGCGAATTTACATCGTGTTGTACATGCCAGCGTTATTTTCAGACTAAAAGATGTTAGGTATTACAGTAAGTCCACCTCTATGGGAGTAAAACATGTCTCTGTATTAACTTGGCAAGATATTTGATCTACAACTCTGTCATTAAATATTAAGAATTTTAGTAAAATGTGTAATTACACCCTTGAAGAGTCATAGAAATAGGGGGTGTATAGCATGAATTTATCACAAGACTGTCTGGAAGGAGTTACAACACCTGTTGATTAGCTTAGTAGTAATATTATATTAATTGTATTGTGACTTTTGTAAAGTTCCTCACTGCACAATAATAAAAATATTTTTTAAAGAGATAGATAGCCTGCTGTACTGACAGTTGAACATTGAAAAAAAAAGTCATTCGCTGCTATTGTGATATGGAGTGGCAAGAATGGTCTGTGCCATTCTGAATACCTATTAGTTGATCTGTTGTAACTGTATGATATGATTATTGCATTTTTATTTAGTTTAGTGTGATTACATCTTACCTGATGTCATGATTTTTAAATTAGAAAAATTAATTGTAGTTGTATGGGATAATTACATTATATATGAATGGGAAACCAAGGAAGAGCAAAAAAAAAACATATTCACAGTCAGACAATGATTTGAGAGAAATACATTGTAATATAAAATCCTATCTTTAAAAAAAAGAAAGAAAAAGGAAAAGCATGCATATCTCTATTTTGAAAGCATTACACTGAAAAAAAATTATTCACTAAATTTGCTACATTTTTTAAGGTATTGCAATCAATTTATTTTAGCTACATTTAAATAAATGTAGTTGACTAATGTTCATCATTTGTTTATTTAAATGTAGCTCAAATAATTTGTTTGCAACCACTTACCTTAAAATTTAGTATCATTTTTTTCAGTGTACATGCTATGTTTTTGTTTTTTTTAGAAAAATGTAAACAGTAAAACAACTGTATTAACCAATTGTAATTGTTACATTGATCTACACCTATTTATTTATGTATTTATTATTTATTCACTCATTCATTCATTGTCAAACATTAGTGCATGTTGCCAAGGTCATGCATTTGATTCCAGGGAATGCAAAAACTGATAGCTTATTTATAATATATACCTTCAGTGCAGTGTCGCTTTGAATAAAATTATCTAATAAATGCATAAATGTAAATTTAGTTATAGCGTTGTTGCAACTTCCCCATGTCAAAACTGCCCTTGGTCTGTTTGACTGATGTGTAGGAAAATAAAAACAATTAGTGGAAAACTAACTTGTATTATGTCTTTGGTCTGTTACAAAATGTTTGTTTTATTTTCTTTTCTTTTCTTCTTTTTTTAATAATAAAAAAAAACATTTTTAAACATTAACATTTTTGGTTGCTACTTAAACAATTACATTTCGAGTAGCCTATATACATCAGAAATCTTGCAAGGAGTGATTGTATTGAAACCCTAGGGCAACAAGGAGCCAAATATGAATGTGAGTATTTCTCAGTCAAAGGCACACTTTGTATTTTTTATTTATATATTTTATTTTATTTTTTTGGCACAATAAATGGAATTGGTATTGGTAATTGCAGATCATTATTTCAGGATTAGCCAACTGTGTGTGAAAATATTTAACTTTAATGACTTTTCAACTTAAATGTAGCCTACATTAACAAACATATGACATTAATAGTAACCGTTTATGAACAAAAGCTGAGCATGATAAAAGATGTAATGAACTTCAGGACAACAAAGCAGTCAAACGATAAAATTTGCCAATTAAGTTATCTTTTTAGTCTCATACATACAGAGCAGTAAATAATATTCAGAAAGAGACATTTACACACTAGTTGACTTTACCTGAGTTCAGAGTTCCTGTGATTAATCGAGCAATATGCTGAGTAAATTTGATCAACTGACGCTTGCATCGCCGCCGTCGGCTGCTCATTTTCAATTACAGAGAAGGAATGGATTCAAAAGCAAGTCCTCTGGTTTATTCCAATGTTCTGTCAGCTTGAATTCAGCTGGTTTCAGTTTCCTGTCAGGTGTACGGATGAACAGTGACTCCGAAAGGTGTAAATCTGCGTCAGCGTTACAAACACCCAGGAGCGAATCAGTTTCTCTCTCTCTCTCTCTCTCTCTCTCTCTCTCTCTCTCTCATACACACACACCTCGAAACATCATGGAGTTTTCTGACTTCTTATAATGTTTAGATTGTGAAACTTAATATAGGTTCACCATACTTATATAGGACATCGGAACTTATTCTCAAGCTGAATAAACGAGTCGACAACTGGAGGGTTTACTTAGTCACAGTAACATTCTTCCACCCTGTTCCTGACATGATTAACAATTAATAACTTGTTTCTACCAAAGGTATCATCTTATTTGGAGGTCCATGGCATAAGAATCTTTTTTTGGGGGGGGGGGGGGGAGAGAGAGAGAGAGAGAGAGAGAGAGAGAGAGACTAAGTAAAGAATCATTACAACAGCTCTATTTAAATGAAAAAAAAGTACAAAATTCCTTGCCCCAATTACAACTTTTTTCTGAGAGTGCATGTCTGGTAATTCTAAAACTGAAGGACAGAACAAAACAGACCAAGTAAGGAAACATTTAACTGAAATTTCCTCTAATTTGAGTGGAACTGTATCCCATTAGCCTAATATAAATATATGAATTTTCAACACGACAAAAATGACAAAAAAATATTAAGACATTTTTATAGGGCTATTGCAATGGCGCCCTCTGGTGGTATGAGGTACTTCATGTAAAATCATACCTTGTGCGTGTCTTCTTCAGTAGGTACACTCAGGGCCGCATTAATGCACGGGCTTACCTGGGCTTAAGCCCAGGGCCACGGACTGAGGGGGGGCCACGGACTGAGGAGGGTCCCCGGTGGAAAATATTGTAACTGCATTTTATAATGAGTTGACTGTTCCCTTAAAATTACTCTTTCGGTTTGCTTTGAATGCACGTGCGGGTGTCTCAAGTGCTGCGCGAGAAGTTTCAGCCAGTCAGAAAAGAGAAAAAATGCCAAAAATTACGGCATATTAACGCGGGGCTAGGAGAAGATGCCGATGCAGATCATGGCAGGTAGGTCATATGCTATCAGTAGTAAGATACAGTAGGCTGTTAGTCTAATAATGAACTACTTTTCCATCATAGTTGAGCTCACAGTAGTATAGCGACTACACACTACAGCTATGGAAGTGAACATGAACAGTTGTGGAAAAAATCTGATGTGTAACATTAGATTAGATTCGTGATTTAGATCTTAATATACATCTCAGACAACGAAAGAAAAGAGCGAATTACTCACTGCTCTTGACTGAATAACTTTTTTCTTTATTAAACTAAAGAATACGCAATGATTAGGCCTACAGCCTACTTACATTTGAGTGTTCAATGTCTGTATTATTCTTATGATTCTGTAAATTATATGCAAAATGGAAAAAAGTAAAGGACTGTTAACTCCATTTTTCATAGGCCTATTTTGTATTTGCTCTACTGTTTTTTTCATTTGCATCTTTGTTTTTTTTGTTTTTTTTTAATAACAAAAAGACCTTCAAAATGATATAGATTTGTTGGAATGAACGGAAAATGACTGACAGACGTTTGAAGTCGATGAATCAGCAAAGTCAATTCTGAGAAAAACAGTGTTCAGAGTTTTCTGAAGGCTCCGAAGCAAAATCGCCCAGCAACGCTGCATATTTTCCTCCAATTCTTTTCTTAATGATCAGTAATATATTAATAACCACAATAAAGCTATTTTTTTATTTTATCTTTGTTATTATAAAACAACATTTCTAAAAAAAAAGTAGAACAAATATAAGAAAGAAACAAATGCATTACTTTTTTCATTTTGCACCTAAACAAAGCAACAAGCATTCAAGTAAGAAAAACAAATAATCAAATGTAAAAATCACTTTTACAAATAAATGCACATTCCGACTCATTTTGACAGGACGGGTCACATATGAGATTTGGACATAAGGGCTCAACAGTGGTTTTCATTTTTACTTGCCCTGCCACCAAAAATAAAATAGTTTTGTTATCATTGTTTTTGATACCAAATTTATAGATACCAGTTCAATTTTACAATTCTCGATTCCAACTGAAGACAAGTGAACAGTCAGTAAGAACAAATGAACAAATTATAAGCAATAGCACAAACAAACAGAACAAAGATTAAAAAATAATAAAAAAAACGTTTTGGAGTTTGTAGATGTTCATGTACAGAAACGGAATAATCAAATGTAAAATAACATCCCAGGGGGGCTCCATCCCAGTTGCTCAAAAAAAAAAGAAAAATTGACAATTCCCGCTCCCGCGCCTGCAACCGCTCGCGGCTGAATTCAAATGATCATAATTGATAGACAACGATGCCCGTGAAAAGACATCAGCAATCTGGTGCCAAGTAAAGAAAACTACTACAACAAAATCAAAACAAAAAAGATGAAAACGAGCTTCACTTTCAGATAAGGCTACATTCATAATCCCGTGAAACTTTGGGTGTTGAGGTTAATAACGTTTTTTAATGTCGGTAATAATTTCACCATCTCCAAAGCATCTAATATTCTCTCTGAGTTTCCATGTTCACTTACGAAAGTTAGCCATGGTTTTAACACGAAAAAAAAAAAAAAAAAAAAATGGTTCTTGCAGCCATGTATCCGAGAATTAACCATAGTTTTGTTACATCAAATAATAATATACAAAGAAGTATTAAGATAATATTTTTATAAAATTATTATAAAAACAAACCTAAACCAACAACAGCCTTTAAAATGACTTAAAATGCATTATATAAAAACAATGAGGCAACCCTGCTGAAAAAAACAATATCACAGAAAACTCTAATACCATCACAAATAAATCACAAATACCATTACAAACCATCAACTTTTAACCATTAAAAAATGGTTTTCTGTAGTGTGTTTTGGGACATATTCCATTATTTATTGGTTTTAACAAGCCACCAATAGAAGGTGACCAATTACCAGTAGAGACCTACAGGGTCCATTATAGTTTCCTTTAAAACTAATACAAGTCCCATTATAACCAGAAAAACCATTACACATTTTGTGATGGTGTCTATTGCTTTTTTCAGCATTATATGTTAGAAATGCCCATAAAGGGAGACAAAGGCCTGCTGTTATACTTACAGGACGATCATATCCTTGTTTAATAGACTATTGACCAAACATTTCATTCAAATATCCACTTAATCTTTCATTTTTGGCCACCTTTTTGCTATAGATGACACAGCCTCTATAATTTCTTCTATAATTTCTAAACATGTGGACATCACAACCCTTACAAAAATGAACCATGGTTTTCGTAGTAAAACTGCTTAATTTTCTTTTGCGTGATTTCTGAATGCTTGAGACCATAAAATCAATCAGACAACTGTATTACTGCCATAGGTAACTGTCTAGAGCTACAACTGTAATTTGTAAATAATACAATTTATTTATTTATTTACTTTTATATTTTATTAAAGTTCTATTTTGACTCCTATAGTAGATGCATTTTTTTTTTTTTTTACTTCATAATATTTGAGGGAGGGGGCACAAACAATACAATCCTGCTTAGGGCACCCATTTGGCCAGCAGCGGCCCTGCTTGTATTTTTTTTTCTGTTCAAGGGCAAGGTGCGGAAAGAAAGGCAATTTGGGGCTCGCTGGCTGAGACGCGCGGCTCTATGTGCACACAGAACATAGGCTACTGAGTACCTTTCATGTCTTCTTGCCCTTTAATGCTTTAAACTCTCTTGAATGTTTAAGTCGGCAAGGCTTAAAACTGGCACCAGGTCATCTGATCGGGCAGTCCTTATTGTCCAGCCTTTGGCCTTAATTGTAGGCCTAAATAAAAAGCCTAAAATACAACTTTGATGGTAAACACTTAAAAACTTTGCTACTGCAGCTCGTTACAAAGGTTTCACTCATTAGTTAGTACATTAAAAATTTAAATTAGTGATTTAAGAAAATGCAAAGATCCACAAGCAGAAAGACATATCTGTGAAGGTAAATCAGAAGTGCACAGACTGTTTTGTGAAGGTGTAGGCAGGCTACATTTACCTTCACTAATTTACCTTCCTGCACTGTTCCTAACTTAATGTTAGTTCATAATGAATTTAACCAACGTTAACACAATTAAATGCTACACATTTTTAGATAGCCTATCTGTGTAAAATATGTCCGACTATGTGCATATGTGTAGTTCATGCAGTGATATTTGTGTATATTTTATATGACAGACCTTTAGGTTTGGATGTTTTGTTAATGGCTGATGACTCGCGCTTTGTGATTATCAAGATTGAGTGAATGTAGACTGTAGTCCTCGTTGATGAAGGGCCCCTCAAGAGGTAAAGCCCAGGGGCCCCTTACGGTGTTAATGCGGCCCTGGGTACACTTAATGAAATGTAAAAGCGAATGTATGGATGTTTTTGCAACGCTTGGGTAAGAACACTACAGTTTAGGGGGTTTTAAGGTTTAAGTGGTCTTAGGGATTATATTAAAATGAGAACAAAGAAAATGCATTAAAACAAAGTAATTTATTATAGTGATAAATTCTTCCTAATAAGTCAAGAACACTGAATGTGTTATAAAATTCATATAACATTCAAGTAACTTTTACTTGCATTTTTGTGAACATACAGAGTGTACTACAGAGTCAGTGTGTAGTAGTACAGCATGAAAAAGGAAGCCATCGGATTCAGTAAACTGGAACTCAGGAAACTTGAAGATGATTCTTTAGATTCTTCAGGCAAGCTTTCAACAGAAAGAGAAATATCAGATCAGTATGTTTATTTTAGATGTGCTCAGTTTATCACAAATGAGTATTTTATACAATCAAACACATCTTTACTCTCTCTCTCTCTTACCTGACAAGGCCGCTGCAGTTAGAAGAACTGTGAAACTGAGAATGTGTTAAGGTGATCTCTTTAAACTTATCATTACTATTGCTAACAGTCTTGATGCCCGTAACTGTAAAAACTTCAGTGGGTGATATTAGCAGATCAATTTCCTCTGAAATACATTCATAATCTTCAAGGGGGAACACAGAACAAGAAGTGATGTTGAAAACAGTCCCAATGTTATCACTGGAACTTGTTTCTTCAGTTGCATCAGTATAGAGCAATTTTGCTGGTAAAAAACTCTTAAAACGTACTTTCTCCCCGATTCCAGTGCTATATTCCTCCTCTGTGCCAGAGTACACTGTTTGACACTTGTTTTTGCGTATGAGTTGCATGGCATCTGTCAGCAGGAAGAAAAGAGATTTGAAAGGAAACTCATCTCGGTAAGTTGAACTGCCCCTGCTAGTCTGAACCAACTTCTTGAATTTTCTATGAAATTTAGAACCAGCATCTGCATAGCTCTGCAATGCAGCCATGTGCTCTGGTGTGCCCCCTGGAATGGTCTTGCTGCATGCTGCATCACCTTTCCACATAGTTTTAAAATCTGTATTGTTGTTAAGCTCTGTCTGCAGCAGACCTCCACTTTTTGTGACCATTTGCAGCATTTCTTTCCGACAGTTCTGGAACGAGTAATCAGCAGCTTCAGGAAACATGCCCATCTGTATCACTTCTTCAGTTATCTGCACAACCATCTGAAAGCACAATTAAGAATCACAGCAGACATTTTGGAGAGAAAAAAAAAAGTATTCTAAGCTTCACAAAATTTGATGAATTCTCTAAGTTAAACAATACAAAGTAGTGATGATACATGTGAGAGCTTACAGTGTATAAGAGCACCAGGAGAACCGCAGGAAACCTCAAACCTCCCATTGTATTAGTTGGCATATGTGCACAAGTCTGGACAAAGACAATAACATGGACAACGGGCTTAAAATAAAGTTGGTGAATACATGCTTACCAAACACATAAGATATATATATATATATATATATATATATATATATATTCATTTTCAGTACAAACTGAACAAAAGCACAAAACCCATAATGAAAACTGCCTGATTACCAAAGCATACAAATCATGATATCTCAAAAATGGCTGTTGTGCATGATGCATTTAATTTTGTCAGAATCATTTGCCTAAAACCAGTGGTTAAAAAACAAAAAAACAAAACAAAGCTGAAACAGAAAAAGGCAGCACTCACCGTCTTGAGATGCCTGGTATTTTTAAGATCAGTTAAACACGAAGAAAGCAAATAGTCAGAACCGCAGGGTGTTCACAACTTGAAAAAAAACACTCCAGGAAAGCCTATCAGGGCTGTACTCTGCCTTTTCCTTCCTGCATTTTAGTCGCTAATGTGATCAGCGAAAAGCAAAGCCTGACAGCATAATAATGTGAGAAGAATCCCACAGTAGAACATTATTCAAAAGTAGACAAATTAAACATGAAGGTAAACATTTGTATAAATAAGTTGGTGGACATTGTTAGCAATGTGCAGAGATCTATTTAAAAAAAAAGTAAGTGTTTTCATATTGGAGTCAAAACCAGTCATGTTGAAACATGATACAGAACAACAACCAGTCTAAAATGCCATCCAATAAAAAAAAAAGACAGATGGCACCATAATCTACTGTAGTCAGTAGTTCTTTTTGTCTTTTTGTCCCATTTTTGTGCTGTTTGACCCTAATTTTTCAATGTTACCAACTTTTAAATTTTTTAACATTGAGTTGTTTTTAAACAATATTCAGTATTTCTTGATAAAAAAAAGAGATGAGCAAGACACAAGTCAGAACCATGAAAGCATGCTAATTAGGAAGATATGACCAGAGAACAATCCAAGAATGGAGGAAGAGAGCCAGATAAGGATCAGAACTGGAGAATGAGAGGAGGAGCTTAACTGGAAGTTTGAGTGGATCTAAATAGCAAGGAGCTTAAAAAAATAATGAATAGAATTAAATATTCCCCTAAGCAAAACTGAAATTAAAGGAGTAATAAAAAGAGCAGTAAATGGAATGTGGCAAGAAAAGTTGGATAAGGAAGTGCAGGGAAGACATTTGTACAATATTCAAAGGGCAGTAGGACAGTGGTGAGTGGTCTGTGGTTTCTCGTCTCCATATTGGTCATACTACACTTAATCATTCTTTGTATAGGCCTATCATTGTAAAACGTGATACACGATTCTGTAGCATGTGACAACCAGAGACAGTGGAGCATGTTTTAATATGCTGAAATAAAATCAAGTCATTAGGTATAAATGGTTTGTCACTTGGGTTTTTACTAAGAAAGTTCTTACAAGTTTTCAAGGTATTACTAGGCAACATTTCTGCTTAAAAATTTTTAGTTCAAAGTTTTTTTTATCTCCCCCTGCCCTCTTCTTTTAATTTTCTCCACAATGAAGTGATTTTTCACAAGATATTTCTTTTGCTTGTGTACTAAAATAGCATAAATTGATAATAGCCATAAGTAGTTTATATTTTCCACAATTAGCTCATAAACATGAGGTGCATTTTTGTCTCAACCGTACCCATGGTGTACAGTTGAAACAGTACCATGGTACAGTTGAGACACCCATTCTTAATGCTCTAAAGCTGGCTAACCATTTATTGCAAATGTAGTAAATTACAAAATTACAGTTTTAAATAATTACAGTTTAAAAATAAATTTATTTATTTGCTTTATTTAATCCAGATTCAGTTAAACAAAATAGGAACAAATATTTAACACTAGAAAATATATGGCAAACAGTACAAATGTAAACATAACAGTAAAAATAACAATATACATACCTGTATATTCTATAACCCTACCCCTAAACCTACGCATCACTCAAATATTTCTGCATTTTTACATTTTCAAGCATTCTGTATGATTTATAAGCTTGTTTCATCATGAGGACCTAAAAAAATATTCCCATAAGGTTAGAATGTACTGTTTTACTGTACTTGTGGGGACATTTGGTCCTCATAGGTAATACCAGTACACAAACACACACAGCCTCTGTATGCATTTTATTTTCTATGATTGAACTGTTACTGTATACAGTACATAGCAACCTATAAAGGGTGTCTCAACTGTACCCACTTTACCACTTTACGTATATCTCTTAAAATGCTATGAAATCTTTTTAACATTCATGTTAGAAAATATGTCCATTAATAATAGACAGTTGAAATATCACAAATATAATTTTTTAACAGAATTTGCGTAGCATATGTGTAAATGTGACTTTTATCCTATTACAGTTTTTATGATTGCTTACACATTAAAATTTAAAATAACACGCAGTTAGTGAAACCTTACACTCAAGGAGCACAACCTCAGCCCAAATCTGTACAACCATAAGCACATTCTCAGCCTCACACTTTTTGCAAAACATTACACACATTGTATTGCAAAACACTAAACATACTTCTCTACATTAGACACAGAAATCTAACATAATGTCACTTCTTTGCCATTTCAAAGCACTGCTTTCAAAAATACCAACCCTATAAACCAATTGATCAAACATGGCTGTCATGTGTGCAGACACTTAGGTGCTTAACTGTAAACTCAACAATCAAGGTGTAAGCACTATAAAAAAGCAACAGGTGAATTTTTGTATTCAACAAAAATGAAAGGCAGTGGTGCAGGAAGAGGAAGAGGAATAAGAAGAAACATCTTTGGCCACAGAGCTATTTTGAATGTCCCAGGTCAACATGGTGGTAACATCACAATATATGCTGCAATCATGCAGAATGGGGTTCTCATGCCAAAATAGCTCCTTACAACACCGACCACATCACGTTTTTAGACAGACTAATTATTGGAGAGACTAGGTATCTGTTTCCACTATTCCAGTACCTCCCACAACACTCTCCCTTCCTTTCCTTTTTCCCTTCTGCATGGCAGTAGAAGGTTTATGACCTCCGACCCTATGTTATACCCCTCATTGAAGCTATGGAGGAGGCCTGTGACCAACTGTAATAGATGCAGAGTCTGTGTAAGGATGGAGTCACCATTTGAGAAGATTCTTCCCTCGCTGTTTTGCGAGGGAGGATATTGCCTGTAATGTGGATGAAGTGGCTATATCCAGCTATACGAAGAGATGATGAGAAGGTGGGGTTTTTTTGTCTCCACAAAAGTTTATGTACTATATTGTAATTAGAGTATGTTCTGATTTTCAGTGCAAAATGCAACCTTTGAAAATGCATGGATGAATTGAATGGTTTTTACAATGTGGAGAGAAATATTTTCATATGCAGTACTGGTCATGTGTTTACTGTTTTGTCAATATGTTCATGTACTTTACTGTGCAATATCTCTGAAAAAATCAAACCCAGACTATATCATTAGTAAATTGAGAACAGCAGTGTGTAAATGAATCAAACAGAATTATATTGTATGAACCTTGTGTGTTCCATATGGTGTCAAAATTGGGTTTTGTTATATATTGTAAAGTTTTGAATCAAGTGTTTCATTTTGCAAAAGAACTGAGGTGTTCTGCTATTTGTGTGTGTGGATGTGTAAATTGTGTGTAGTGTTTTGACAAAATGAGCCTTGATTTTAAAATTGTGCTTAAGCAATCGTAAAAAACTGTATCATAACATGGTACAACTAAACAGCATGTGAAGCAATAGGACACCAATCCGGGTACAGTTGATACACTGTCTCAACCGTAGCCCACTGTCATGCTTGCACATTTCTCTAGATTTTGAAAAGACCTTGTATGGAACAATGTCATAAAATATGTCTATTTTTAGAGCACAGAGTAACGTGTGCAATGATATATGTTAAGTTTAACTATCATAAAAGAATAATAAGCTATTCATTGTGGAAGGGACATGGTGAAATGAAAATCTCACCTTGGAAAAAAAAACTTCTGGCGCTATCTTTGGAGTGGAAAGATGCACACTTTTCAAAATTCCCACAATCAAAGAGAACACTAAAACACATGTGTGGAGCAAAAATCACGGCTCGGGTTCTTGTGTACTCAAGTTATTTAAGGTGTTTCAACTGTACACATGTCTCAAATGTACTCAGTCTACCCTACATATTGGGGGAGTTATTGTAATAGAACAGAAACTCAAATATCAGATGTATGGGGAATGATCAGAAAAATGAGCAAGCGATAGCAAGCGATAGTAAAGATTCTATGTTCTGAAATTTATCAGACACAGCAAGGCAAGAAAGGAACAATATACTTGCAAACTTGATACTAGAAGGATCGTAAATTCCTCTCACAGGAGAAACAAGTTTTGACATGCCTTTACCAAAAAGTAGTATACTTCAAGTTTATTTTATTAAGTATACTTAAGTAAAGTTCATGTAAGTATACAAATATCAGTGTACTAGTAGTATACTTGTACTAATTTAATATTCCTTGAGATTAAATTGGCCCACTTTCTATAAAAGTATACTTTAAACTGGGGTTAAGTTGGGATTTGTTATGTGGGGGGTTGGGGCTCTATGGTATCGAGCTTATATATATATATATATATATATATATACTGTATATATATTTACATTTACATTTAGTAATTTAGCAGACACTTTTATCCAAAGCGACTTACAAATGAGGACAATGGAAATATATATGTATTATGTGTGTGTGTGTGTGTGTGTGTGTTTTGTTTTTTTGCAAATAGGATTTTCTCCTATATTGAAAAATGCAATATTCTCATCCTTTTCTATCAGCTGTGACATAGGCTATAAATCTGCATGTTTTTTATATTTTATCCAAGGGCATTTTTTTATATATACCTTTATAGAGGGCATTTTCCCACTAATCTCTTTAACTTTCATTTCAAATTCTTACATTTTATCTATAAATTCAATTATAATAACGTGATTGTCATTATCTATACATTATCAAATCAAATCATTTACACTGAAAAATACAACTACATTAAATTATGAGATTCTTAAAAAAAAAAGAAAGTTGAATATACAAACAAGAAATGATGGTGGAAATTATACTTTTCAACGAAATTAAAACGCCAGTAGGTGCCAGTAGTGAGCGTTTAATGAGTGAGTAATTGAGTCGTTCATTCAAACGATTTGTTCAAACGGCAGATTCAGATGTTTATGCATGGGCTAATGAAACTTTGACTCAACCAATTCGTTCAAAACACTGAATCATTCAACAATGAATCGGATGGTTGCTTTAAGATGCGCTGTGGTTCCGCCAAAAATGTAAGTGACCTAATATTATTGTATTTGCTCACTGTACTGTTTATAGAACTATTAAACAGTCGTAATGTGAAAACATTGAGTGATGTTGCCTAACTAACTGTAGTTTTGAATTTTTACCTCAGTATGCTGAGTTTAGTGTTGTGCGTTTTGATTTCTCCTGGAGAGGCTGCGTGAACCTCGCCTCAGCAGTGCAACCTTATACTGTCAATAGATGCATTATATACAGTAGCTATATCCGCTATTCGCCACTTACTCTAAATGTAATAAAATCAGAATAATACTTGCGTTTTGGTGTTTACATAGTTATTTTTGGTTAGTGATGTTTTAATCATGTTACTTGTCTGGCATTAATGAAGCGTTAATGTCGAGCCCTGGACGGCCCAGGCCCAATTTAAACTCTGCTTTTAAGTATACTTTAAGTATAACAGTAGTAAACTTTGAGTACACAACCAGTTTACATCAATGTTTTTAGCTTGTACTGCAACTATACTAAAAGTGAACTTATAAGTATACTGATAGTTTACTAATTAAATACTTGTAGTAGCATTTTTAGTACACTTTGAAGTATAGTCTCATGTAAACTACTAGTTTAGTAGTTTTATACTGCAAGTATACTCATAAGTTTTCTTTTAGTGAACTTAAAATCATCATCAAAACATCATACTTTAAGTATACTACTATGCCCCTATTTAGGTAATTTGTAGGCTATATATTTTGTTATATGAATATCTGAACATACAAAACATCAAAAGAAAGAACAGGGTATCTGCTTGTAAACAAAAACATTTTATTCTACCTTCATGCATTCTTTTTTTAAACACTTGAATGTGGGTAAGTTTCATAGATAAAAAATAATTAAAGAAATAAACAACATTTTGAACAAAAAGCTGAAAAAAAAGACTATGAATTGGATTCAAAATGATAATCAAAACGTAGATGAGTTGATCAACACCCCAAAGCTTGACAGTCATTATTACCTCTTCATTGGTGACATTTTATTCCATAACGTTACACAGTTTTGATGCTGTTTTATGTCAGATGTTCGTGTTAGATTACATGTGGAAGTATCTGTTGTTTCGGTTTCTTCTTCACTTGTGTTTTTGGAAATTCTGTACAGAATATGTGTACTAGCGCCCCCTACCGTATAACAATGAAAACACAGATCGTAGGAGCACAAGTATAGCTCAAATATATTTAGACTTTTTCTAAGTATAAGTAGAGTCAAAGTATACTTAAATGTCATTTAAGTATGGGTCAATGACATGACGCTAATTTTTTCATGTCCATATGGTTTAAGTAAGGAGTAATTGACGATGGGCTGTTGAATTATTAGAAAAATAATGCGGTCAAGACCTGCCTGGAACTACATTCGCCGTGCGTTTCCCTGAAAATAATTGCACACCTTAGAACGTTCGTCAGCCAATCAGATTCAAGCATTCAACGACCCTGTAGTATAATTAAATTTAAAAGGGTTAAAATTTCAAAATAAATGTGCAAATTAATTGCATACATTCTCTTTTTTGTGGACCAAGTCTAAAATTTCTGGTTTTAATTTATTTTGAGAAAAGATTTGGGGGATTATTGCAAAAATGTCAATGTGGTGTAACCGTAAAAACCTTGTACCAAAAAATGTATCTTGTTTAAAAAAGGTGAAATTCTCAATAAAACACCAGATCAGCTAGTTTGGCATAATCGTACATTAGTACTATTTAATAGTAAATAAAAGTAAATGGAGCAACATTGTTCTGAATATTATAATTAATTTGGGGAATTATGGGAGTCAAGTCAAATTCCTTGTGTCAAGGTGGTGTAACCACCATTCAAGGAGCCATTTTGTTAATATTTTGCAAGAAGATCATGTGACGATAAGGGTGGACGCGATGGAATTCCTGTAGTAACAGGGGATCGAGGATATCGTCCCGGGCCACCCAGGATTGCTCTTCAGGTCCGTAGCCCTCCCAATCCACCAGATACTCCAGCCGGCCACCCCGTCGCCACGAGTCCATGATGTTTCGAACCTGGTACACGGATGGCTGATCCAGAATCTCTGGAGGAGGAGGCTCGTCCGGCTCGTGTTGATCTGGAGTGGAAGAAGCGCATGGGTTTAATAGGGAAACGTGGAACGTGGGGTGAATTCGATACCTGGGTGGTAGTTGGAGCTGGTTGGTGACCTCGTTGATCTGCCTCTGGATCGTGAACGGATCAATATAGCGGGGACTCAGATTATTGTAGGGCAGGCGGAGTCGCAGGTCCAGAGTGGACAACCATACCCGGTCTCCAGGGTGGTAAATGGGAGTTGGGGCACGTCGAGCATCCGCAAAGCTCTTATGTCTCCGCACTGCCCGCTGGAGGTGGATGTGAGCTGAGTCCCACACTCTCTTGCTCGCCCAGAACCAGTAGTCTACAGCTGGAACCTCAAACGGCTCTCCTGTCCACGGGAAGAGCGGGGGTTGGTAGCCGAGTATGCACTGAAATGGCGTGAGGCCAGTGGTGTTCTGTCGGAGGGAATTCTGTGCATACTCGGCCCACGGGAGGAAGCGGCTCCAGCTGTACTGATCCTCCTGGCAGTATGCCCGGAGGTAACGTCCGAGTTCCTGGATCTTCCGCTCAGCCTGGCCATTCGTCTGCGGATGGTAACTGGAGGACAAGCTCACCGTGACTCCTAGCGGGCGGAAGAAAGCTTTCCACACATGGGAGATGAACTGTGGACCGCGATCTGAGACAATATCCTCTGGTACACCGAAGTTCCTGAAGACATGGTGGAATAGCTGTTCAGCTGTCTCCAGGGCTGTTGGCAGTCTACGGAGGGGAATTAACCTGCACGCTTTTGAGAAGCGGCCCACTGCCAACTAGTATACAGGTGTGACCTTCGGATTCAGGTAGGTGTGTCACAAAATCAATTCCCATGTTTGACCAGGGTCGACGAGGAATGGGGAGAGGTATGAGCTTGCCCACCGGAAGTTGATGAGGAGTCGAGGACATGGCACAGACTGAGCAACTGCGGATGTACCTGTTGACATCATGGGACATACTGGGCCACCAGTACCGAGCATGGAGGAGCGAGAGGGTCCGTTGGCTGCCTGGATGTCCAGAGCCCGGTACATTATGAACTGAGCCCAGCAGAGCGGGTTCGGTAAGAGTGGAAACAAAGATGCCGTGGCGCCAAACCCCCTCACGAAAGAAGAAAGCTGTCGTGTTTACAGCTGTGACGACGGGCGCTTATCAGGATCAACTAAACGCTGGATTTTCAAAAGTATGTGAAATATTTAAAGTTTGCGGCATAGAATCTTTAAAATATGTCCGAGAGTTTCACACACCGGTCTGTTATTGTGGTGACATTTCCACGCACCGAAACGTGACGCTGAACGAAACGAACTGTGATTGGTTGTTTGACATGTCGGTCAAACGGCCTCATGGGCGGGCCTTGGCCAATAAATGCTGCCATATATTCCAGACCTTCAGCCATCAGTCTGAAGGTCTGGCTATGCGAGACTAAACTGGAGGGTACTCACCACTGGACGTGGGGGTCTTATGGGGCAGGATCCGATGTAATGATCGGTAGCGGCACAATAGAGGCAGAGCCCAGCTGCCAATCGGTGGGCACGTTCGTTGCTTGAGAGACACGCAGTATCCACTTGCATTGGTTCTGTTACTGGGGAACCGTTGGCGGGTGAAACAGGCTGGTGAGTGGCTTCGGTGGAGCGGCAGGCAGACAAGCGTTGGGCGATTCGGCTGGTCCTTTGAATAAAGCTCTCTAATCCTATGGAATCGTCATATATCGCCATCTGAGCGCGGATACGTGTCTCCAATCCTTGACGGTAAGCGCTGGGGAGAGCCGCTTCGTTCCAGCCACTAGTTGCTGCCAGAGTGTGGAACCGCAACGTGTACTCGTTGGTAGAGGAAGTGCCTTGACGCAGGCGCAGTAACTGATCTGACACAGAGAGCGCTCCGGTAGCTGAGCAAAACACCTCCTTGAAATGATTAGTGAATGCTTCATAGGAATTAATTATGGCACTGTTGGTGTTCTATATTGCTCTAGCCCAAGATAACGCTCGACCCGAGAGAAGGGAGATTAAAAAGGCTACCTTGGAGCGCTCGTTTGGGAACTTCTGTGGCTGAACAACGCCAGTTGCAGGTCACAAACAGAGCCAGGAGAAACAGGTAAGTAGTAATACAGAGGGTTTATTGACTGAATGCAGATGGAGAGGTGAGGGAAGCAGGTAAATGACTAGAGGCAATGTCCAATACTGAGTGATGCTGCAGGGAACTGAAGAGAGTCTCTTTCACAGGATACTTGGAGATTGTGAGCCCGGGAGAACAGACGTCAATGCTGGATGATTGCAGGAATAGATCTGGGAAACAGCAAGGTAAGGAATTCACAGGTTAGTGCAAATGGAGTCTGGTAACTGTTCAGGGAGGTGAACCGTAGACCGGACGATGAGTGTCAGAGAGAAGCGTGTACTTATGGGAGTGCTGATGAGTGACTGCAGGTGCGGGTGATTAGAATTCAGGTGATTGTGATCTGGTGATTGCTGTTGACTGCGGTGACTGCGACTGTGACTCTCTGACAGGTGTCCATGATAATGCATGTCAAATTTGATTTTAAATTGAAATGACAAGTGGTGTAACCGGTTACACCATTTGACTCCTATTACAAGCCTTTCTGTTAGGGGCCAATTTAGTCAAATATCACTAGTTTATGATGCTGATTAAAGATGTAATATACACTAAACTACTATCTTAAACTATGTTCAAGTGTTAAATGTTATATTTTTTGAGAAAGTGGTTCTTTATCTACAACTTTATTATTAAAGCTCTGTAAGTCTAGGATAAAATAATTGTTGCACAACATTAGCGTTTTTGAAATGTTTAGGCTAGCTTTAATGCATATTTCTATTCCATTCACTTAACATTTTAAAGGGACAGTTCACCCAAGAATGAAAATTACCACCTGATTTACTCACCTTCAAGCCATCCAAGGTGCATATGACTTTCTTCTTTCAGATGAATACAATCAGCATTATATAAAAAAAATGTCCTGGCTCTTCTAAGCATTATAATCGCAGTGAATGCGGTGGTATTCAATAGTCCAATAGAATCAATCAGTTAACCATTTAACAGGTTTTTACTGTAGTATTTTCCCAGTTTTTTATCATTAAAATCACTGTAATTTTTTTAGAGTGTAGCTTCCGCTAACTTCTGTACGCGCATTCACGAGAGCGTTCAAGCGGATGAAGTAGGTGTAGCATAAGCTCTGGTGAGAAGTGACGAACATGGAATCGTAGAGGAGAGAGCAAAACAAAACACTGGTCATGAATTAGAAGTACAAAATGAGGATTTATAAAGAAAAATGGCGAAGGATTTCGATATAAGCCAAGAGGAGATTGGTTCCTTTTCACTCCGAGTCACGTCGGATGACCGACGAAATTGGGATCTCGCCAGAGAGACCTATCCACTTCGAGTGTAACTAAACGAGCCAATGGACATTGGCATGCGGTAATTCGCATCCAGCTGCCGCTGATCACAGCGTGAGTATAAGGGGCAGCAGGTGCACTGCATTAATTCATCCTTTCGCTTCGGAGCCAAGCGGTGGTGCATCACTACTGCTCTCTACTTCTGTGTTGCAAGAGAACGAGAGTGCGGTTGTTACGGCGCAGCAGCGGTGGTCACGGTCTCACGGGAGTGAAAAAGATCGTCTTCGTGCAGACATCCACACCAGAAGTGTGCGGTGGCATGCTCCAGCACTAAAAGAGCAATTTCTCTAAAAGAGCAACACGGGTGATCGCGTCTTTTTAAAGATGTCTTATCACCCGTGCGTTTCTGGGTGTGGTCGTTTTCTGGTGCCTCAGGAAGATCACGATCGCTGCCTCACGTGTCTGGGCATTCGGCATGCTGAGGAGGCTTTCTTGGATGGTTCATGTTCTTCTTGTGGGGACATGACCATCTCGGAGTTGCGTAATAGACTCCGCTATGTCAAACATGGCGGAGTCCCTCTGCCGCGATCCAGCGTTCGTCCCGGCACCCGGGGCGGCGCTGTGTCCGGTGGAGTCAGAGGTGATTTGAGGATCACAGTGAGGGCTTCCCAAAGAGGAGTTCCTCACCCCTCAAGCGCTCCGCAGCCGGTGGGGTTGCCGTTGGAGCGAGATGGGACCTCTGCAGAGCGGGGTACACCACCCGTTTCCTTCGTGACCTTCCTGAGGTGCTCCCCCTGATGACCAGATGTTGATCGCTGCATCGGAGGGCTCTCTCTCTCTCTGGGGATGACTACCCGGCTGCGTTGCCCCCTTCGGGTGTGGTAGCGTTGTCCGAGCCAGACCCAGAGATGACGGCTATGCTTTCCCGGGCCGCCGAGAATGTCGGGCTCGTGTGGAATTCTCCACCGCGTCCCGATCCTTCGAGGCTGGATGAGTGGTTTCTTGGTGGGGGTCGCGCTGGTTCTCAGCGCCCCCCCTCCGGTGCCATTCTTCCCGGAAGTACATGAGGAGCTCACAAGATCGTGGAAGGCACCTTTCACTGCCCGAAACAAATCTTGTAGCTCCTCCCCCCTCACCAACCTCGATGGTGGAGCCACTTTGGGGTATGCGGGCATCCCCTCGGTGGAGCGGTCTGTGGCCATGCAACTGTGTCCAACAGCAGCTACAGCAGATCGTGGGGAAGCACGATCTGGTCGTCAGGTTTCTTAGGGGGGCCAGGAGGTTAAATCCTCCTAGGCCTCCCTCCCTACCCTCTTGGGATTTGGCGTTGGTGCTAAGAGCCCTACAAACTGCCCCCTTTGAGCCGTTGCAGTCAGTCGAGTTGAAGTTTCTCTCTATGAAAACCCTACTCCTGGCTGCGTTGGCCTCGATCAAGAGGGTGGGGGACCTGCAGGCATTTTCGGTCGACGAGTCGTGCCTTGAGTTTGGGCCGGCTGACTCCAGTGCAACACTGAGGCCCCGGCCCGGCTATGTGCCCAAGGTTCCTATCACTCCCTTCAGGGACCAGGTAGTGAACCTGCAAGCGCTGCCCCTGGAGGAGGCAGATCCAGCCCTAGCTTTACTCTGTCCTGTACGCACACTGCGACAGTACGTGGATAGAACTCAGAGCTTCAGGACCTCAGAACAGCTCTTTGTCTGTTACGGAGGACAGCAGAAGGAGAAGGCTGTCTCCAAGCAGAGGATGGCCCACTGGATAGTGGATGCCATCACCTTGGCCTACGAAGCACAAGGTGTGCCCTGCCTGCTCAGGTTGCGTGCTCACTCCACTGGGGGTGTCGGATCATCCTGGGCGCTGGCTCGTGGTGCCTCGCTAGCAGACATCTGTAGAGCTGCGGGTTGGACGACTCCCAACACGTTTGCTAGGTTTTATAGCCTACGTGTCGAACCGATTTCCTTCTGTGTTCTCACCTCAAACGGGTAGTGGCACTGAGAGGCCCGGCTCATAGTCGGCTTGCGGCGTTCTTACGCCTAATTCTCCAGAGAGTTCCTTAACCAGGCAAACACTGTCGAGTCCTCCAGCACTCCGGCGTCCAGACGTGGCGAAGTGTCCGGCGCCAGGCCTTTCAGCCAATGAATTCTTGAAATCTGGTGTGAGGCTAGTGCCCATATGAGAGACCCTGCTGGGATCCCATATGTGTATTCCACGGTATGCTTATTAGAGCCATGTTTCCCCTGGCAGACCACGTTCTGCCGTCTCTAAGGTTGCAGCCTAAGATTAAGATTTAAGATAAGATTAAGATTTTTTAAGATTTGAGCCATCTCAGAGACTTCCATGTGCAGTAGGGCCCTACGGGGTTACTTCACATGTCTAAATGTCACTTAACCCCCTCTGGGAGGAGGTGACTCCGCAGTGTGCCTCTTCCAAGCGGAAGGGCACGCTTCCCAGTGTTATCCAAGTCCTACTGTTTGGGTAGCTCAAGGAAAAACAGTAGTTGACCTTCTCTGTGTAGAGCCTGGTCCTATCGTCTGCCTTATAGGAAAGATCAGGAGGCCTACACAGGGCACTGGAAGGGGCAGCTCCTGTGCCGTTTTTGGTAGGGATCCCAATTTCGTCGGTCATCTGACGTGACTCGGAGTGACCGACTGAAAGGGAACGTCTCGGTTACGTATGTAACCGTCGCCACAGTCACTGTACCACCGCTGAGCTGCCGGGTCACCGGCTCGGCTCCTCAGCGAAAGCATGAATTAATGCGGTGCACTAAAAATCTCGGACGTATTTTAAAGATTCTATACCACGAACTTTAAATATTTCACATACTTTTGAAAATCCAGCTTTTAGTTGATCCTGATAAGCGCTCGTCGTCACAGTTGTAAACACGACGGCTTTCTTCTTTCATGAGGGGGTTTGGCATCACGGCATCTTTGTTTCCAGGCGGAACGTTAAAGAATGTGACACACACGTCTCCCAGAAATCCTGTATAATTCAACCAATCCGATGATGACTTCGAAACTCCTGAAGTGTTTCCACTTTTGTGTGCCATATGCATCAGACGTTCAGCCAATGGTCCGTGGGTGTGATGTCTGAGGCTGAGACTAGGAGCTTAGTTACAGCAATAGCAACAACGAACACAACTTAGGGTCCCCTTTGGTTGAAAACACATTCCGGGAGAAACGGTATTTCGGCAGGGCCCCCCTCTGTTCTAGTGCCCTGGGCATGTCCCCGGTAGGCCCATGCATTAACAGACATTTCTTGCTGGATGAAGAACCATCACCTTCATCTCAACCTTGCCAAGACAGAATTGCTTGTGGTTTCATCAAACCCATAGTTTCATCACAATTTCACCATTCAGTTAGGTACATCAACCATATCTCCTTCAAAAACAGCCAGAAACCAAAAAAGTTATGATTGATGATCAGCTGACTTTCTCAGACCACATTGCTAAAACTACTCAGTCCTGCAGATTTGCTTTATTCAACATCAGGAAGATCAGGCCCTTTTTTTCGGAACATGCTTCACAACTCCTTGTTCAAACTCTTGTTCTGTCCAGGCTGGACTATTGCAATTCTCTCTTGGCAGGTCTTCCAGCCAGTTCTATCAAACCTTTAAAATTAATCCAGAACCAACGTAGGAGATTCACCTCCAACTCCATCACCCTGAACGTAGGAGCCCCGCAGGGCTGCGTTCTGAGTCCCCTGCTCTACTCTCTCTACACACACGACTGTGTGTCCTCTCACAGCTCCACTTCTATTGTTAAATTTGCTGATGATACTGTGGTTCTGGGCCTCATTTCCAACAATGATGAGACCGCATACTTGGGTGAGGTGGAGAGACTAACATCATGGTGCCAGGACAACTGTCTCTCTCTGAACGTGAGCAAAACTAAAGAGCTGATTGTAGACTTTAGGAAGAGACAGCAGAGGCCCTACACTCCTCTTATGATCAGCGGGACCCCTGTGGAGAGGGTGAGCAGCTTCAAGTACCTCGGTGTAAACATCTCCGAGGACCTGACTTGGACTGCACACATTCAAACACAGGTCAAGAAAGCCAGGCAAAGGCTGTACCATCTGCGACAGCTGAGGAAATTCAGGGTCTCACCAGCAATCCTGAAAACTTTCTATTCAGGGGCCATAGAAAGTGTATTGACTCAGTGCATCTCAGTGTGGTACAGTAACACCACAAATCAGGACTGCAAAGCTCTGCAGAGAGTCGTGCGCTTAGCTGAGCGCATCTCTGGGTCTGCCCTCCCCTCTCTGCAGGACATCTACCTCAAACGCTGCAAAAGCAGAGCTGCAAAAATAATCAAGGACTCAAATCACCCCGGTAACCGTCTTTTCACTCTGCTGCCATCTGGCAAGCGCTTCAGGAGCATGATGGCAAAAACTGAGAGACTGAGGAGGAGCTTCTACCCTCAGGCCATCAGGCTCCTAAACTCAGTCTCATAACATCTACAGGACTCAATTTAATAAACTGTAAAAAAACACCCATCATTCTCCATCATCCGCATTGCTGCTGTGTGTACATACCCGGTACAACCTATTTGCACATTCCTCTTGCACATCCCTGTTTATATTAATATTTATTAAATCCACAGTAGACTGTATTGCACATCTTAGTTCATTGCACATTCAATTTTTTACTTATTTTTTATCTTATTCCTACCTATATTTATATATACTCTCCTGTGTTATGTTTCATCTTTTATTTTATTTTTTTGCACTGTCCATTGAGTGGACCTGTCCTGACCTAC
This sequence comes from Schizothorax lantsangensis, assembly GCA_027422415.1. Lineage (NCBI taxonomy): Eukaryota > Metazoa > Chordata > Actinopteri > Cypriniformes > Cyprinidae > Schizothorax > Schizothorax lantsangensis. The sequence goes on from CM049841.1 coordinate 18,754,536, forward strand.
ATTTCACTACTGATTATACCCTGTATGATTGTGTATGTGACAAATAAACAAGAACCTTGAACCTTGAACCTTGAACGTGGCAGCAAGATACATTTTTAATGAGCCGAAAAGAACGCACATCACACCACTGTTTATCAGTTTGCACTGGCTACCAGTAGCTGCTCACATAAAATTCAAGGCATTAATATTTGCTGGTTTAAGCTGGTCCTTTGCTGGTCCTAAGCAACTAGCTCCTGCTCAGGACCAGCTTAGGACCAGCACATGACCAACTTAAACCAGCTCATGACCAGCTAAGGACCAGCTTAAACCAGCATCCATGCTTCAAAACATAATCTGCATATGCTGTTTTTTTTTTTTTCAACAGGGATAACATATACATACACACACACAAACAAATAAATTAATTAAATCAAAGAATATAAGTTATTTTAAGTTTTTATGCACAGTGTTGTTTCATAATGTTTCATAATCATCTAACTGGGGCAGTGCTTTTGTTGAACAGGGAAATGATAGAGTTATTTAACTTTGAGGGGCGTGGTTTGAAACTACTGCGGGACGCAATCGGAAGGGCATTTCGAAGCATCAGTTGTAGCCGAACTACAAATCATCGCTGTGATTCAAACCCTTCATTAAAACTTACTAGACAAGCTATGGAGGGATGTGAGTACAGCAAGAACGTTTGTCATCAAGAGGAACACATCAAATTGAAGGATAAGGATAATGTGGAGCAAACACGTACGGATGTGGATGCTTTTGTATGCTGTTATGGATGCTGGGATTGGACTGGATTTTGTGATTGCTTCGAAAGCTGTGATTGCTCTGAATGCTGTGATTGTTCTGGAATCTGTGATTGTTTTGTTTCATCCTGCTGCATTCTGGAATTATGTTTGGGATGTTTTTGTGACGTAAGTAACATTTAGAATCACAAAATCACTGCCTAAAAAGGACTGTTTTCTTAATTTTGAATTAAGAAACTGAATTGAATTTGAATTATTCTTAATTTTAAAATTGAAAAACTTCAATACATGTTTATTCTAATGTAATCAAAATGTGTAAAACATGCCTATATTTGGATTAAGTGGTCTAGTCACAAGAGATGTAGCCTATGGTACACATGGATGCCATTATATGATAGGGGCATTTAGAAGTAATGTTTAAAGTAAATTTTTGAATATAGGTAAACTTTTACGGATTTTTTATTATTATTTGAAAACAGGACACTTTTTTCAAGTGAATTTATTTAATTTAATTCATGCTAATACTGAATGTTTTTGCCCCAAGTGATTCCTGAGTAAATGGACGCCACAGCAGTCAGAAGAGATTAAAGCCCCTGTGGAAAACACTGAATGCAAAGCCAACAAAACTACAATCTACAACAAACATTAGGACATCTTTATGGAATGTCATAATGGTATGATTGTTAAACTTCACAAAGATATTGTTATCTGTATTTACAAAAATGTATTTCCACTAAGATCAAATTACATTACATAACAAATCAAATAAAAGCTGAACTTCTTTTATAGTAGGCTACTGTCCGATTAGCTTTAAATACACACTTCATGAGAGTGGAAGAGAAACTAAAAATGCATTGGCATAAAAACCAGTCTCACAAGATTCTTGAGCCTCAGAAAGTTTGATGAAGTGACTTGAAATGTCATCTGCTTTGCCTTTTGGAGAATGCTTCAAACTACTTCATACTTCAAAGTGTTGAAACTAAGCAGAGGTTGTGAAGATTTGGTCAGACTTTATGCTATTATAAAAAGACCTATGGGCTCAGTGCAATTAGTTAGATTAATTCTCACTCAAAACAGATCACCATGGTCAATTGTCATCAATATGTTGATGGTTATCAACATGCATGTCAAGACATCTGAGAAGATTCCATAAATACACACCTGGCCCTGGGGATATTTTTGTAAAGTGTTTCTTTAATAAAATGAAGAAAAACAGGTGACACCTGTTGTAATTGTCATTTCGAAAGTAATACAATATTTTCATGAAGATGAACTTTCAATGGTTTCTTATTTTTCTTACAAGAACTCCTGTAGTAAAAGCTGCAATTAATTGACCCTTTGCTTAAATCTGCTCTCTTTGGTTACTGTTGCTAAAACTCAAGACAAACTGCACAGAATATCTTGCAATGAACTGGAGATTTCCATGAATTGAAATGCATGAATGCTCATTGGTTTGTTTTTATCTGCACGATTTTCAAGTCAATAGTTTTGCATTTCCATTAGCCAAAATTTCACATATCTGACAACAAAACAGTATTTTGCTCCAGGAAGTGGTGTTTCCCCCCCCCATTCTTGAGAGTACAAGGGCATAATACAACACTCTTTTGGAGTTACTGGGAATGCGTGAAAAAAAAAAAAAAAAACAGTACTCGTGGCATCCAGGTATATGGTGTAACCATATCACAAACAAATGGGTCCACCTGTAGTGGTTTCAAGTAGCCAGCAGTCATGGAAAAAACAAAAGCAGTGCATTCTTCATTATCTCTTGTGAAAACATCCACTCCATAATGGGGCTGGAATTCATCTACACATCAGAAAACATATTAAATTACAAAAAACGTTCATAACAAACAGGAGACAAAGCATAAAAACAGTCCTCACCTCCTATAGTTTCCAAAAAGACTGATTTTTATGCTCTCAGATTGAATGAACAATGAAATAAAGCACTGAAACAAATTTTTGATCTTATGCTTGTAGGCTGTCTTTGAACATTAGCCTTACCTCGCCCAAATACGATGAAAAAAGATGGGGGAAAAAACTATTTTTGCAAAACATATTTGTGCCTTACATATTAATATGGTCATGTAAATTATGGAAATTTACATCACAGTGTACTTGAAACATAATAATAAAGGAAACTTGTATACACAAATAGGGCCTGTAGGGTCTTTTATATGTATCATCACAAATTGCCCCAGAATGACTGTTATCCAGAAAGCAGGAAAAGATAAAAAATCACTACAGTATGCTGTTTCTAATGGTTACACTTACATATTTATGCCCAAGGGATGGATTATGATTTGTTTGTTTGTTTTAGCATTTAATATCCAGTTTCCAAGGAACTTCATTGCTGTATTTTAGTAATATTAGGGACAAATGACACATATTATATTAATGTAAAACAAACAACTCAACCTTATTTGTTTACTTAATGCAAATTAAGACGTTAGATACCATGCATAAATAAATCTTATAGGTTGTATAATGATGATGCACTTGTATTCACTTATGATCTTCTACTAGGAAAATAGGTTTTCACAATTGTTTATGGTTTGGCTGCTTCCATATTATATAATGGTTTCCCACTTGCAAAATCAGAGATGTGACTTAAAGGGATAGTTCACCCAAAAATGAATATTCTGTCATAATTTACTCACCCTCAAGTAGTTCCAAACCTGTATGAATTTCTTTGTTCTGCTGAACACAAAGGAAGATATTCTGAAGAATGTGGGAAACAGAGCAGTTCTGGGGCACCATTGACTTCCATAGTATTTTTTTTTCCTACTATTGAAGTCAATGGTGCCCCAAACAGCCTGGTTACAAACTTTCTTTAAAATATCTTCCTTTGTGTACGGCAGAACAAAGAAATTCATACAGGTTTCGAACTACTTGAGGGTGAGTAAACGATGACAGAATTTTCATTTTTGGGTGAACTATCCCTTTAAGAGTTTTTCAGGCGCACTTGAGGGCAGCATCAAATAACACATTCTCAAGAGATACAAAATAGTATATTATATTATGAAAACATTCTCAATGATATGGAGAAATACCAGTGTCAGAAATGTTCAAATCAAGTGTAAACAAAACATCAAAAGAGTGCACATACAGTTTACATACACCTTGCATAATATGCAAAGTGTTCATTATTTTACCAAAACAAGAAGGATTATACAAAATACATGTTATTTTTATTTAGTTTGATGTTTATTTTATGTTACATAAAAGGTATTTACATACAGTCCATAAAACAAAATAGCTGAATTTATAAAAATGACCTAACGTTAGCTCAAAAATGTACGTGAAAAAGGAAACTTGATGCATTAAAGTGCCCCTATTATGCCTTTTCGAATATTACCTTTCATGCAGTGTGTCATGTAGCAGTATGTGAACATAATCTTTCTGCAAAGTTGTGAAGCCGACAGTGCACTATAAATAAAGTTATTGTCTATTAAAAAAAAAAAAGAGTCGGCTAGCAATCGCCTAAACGACTCGTCAGGAATTCGAATCTTATTCTGTTACGGCTGTACGTCACGAAGTAACACATTTGCATAATGTCCGCCCATGGGCTGTCATTCGCGCAGTACGTGGTAGACCAATCACAAAGGACTGCGCCATCTGACCAATCACAGCAGCGATTGCTCAAGGAAAGGAGGGGTTTAGAGTGATTCTTCGAACTGCTTCGCACCAGTCATTTAGGAATCATTTAGAAATGAGGTCAAATTAAAGCTATTTTTTGAGAAAACTAAAGTGTTTTTTGACCTTGGATGCATGTAAACCTGTTTTAGGACACTCATAAATCAATATTAGCAACCTTAAAAATTGCATAATAGGGGAACTTTAAGATCATTTGAAGATCAGAGTAAATTGTACTTATTTTTCCTTCTGGGAAACATGCAAGTATCTTTTGTAGCTTCTGAAGTGCAGTACTAAATTAAAAAAATGTGATCTTTAAACAAATTAAGAAAAATGTATACATCATCCTGTTCAAAAGTTTTTTGCTGTCTGGAGGGTCAGAGAGCTCTCAGATTTCATAAAAAAAAAAAAAAACTTAATTTGTGTTCCGAAGATGAATGAAGGCCTTACGGGGTTGGAACGACATGAGGGTGAGTAATTAATAATAATTTTCATTTCTGGGTGAACTATCCCTTTAAGGTATTTTTATGACCTTAAACTTTTTCAACTTATGAAGCATAATTAGTATATGGTTGTGCATGTAAATAATGGAACTAATGGATCTTTTCCTATTTGTTTTTTTAAAATATCCATATTATCAGCCTATTTTTCCATAAAAGGAACTAAACGCATTTCAACAATGCAAAAGAAAAAAATATATATTTGAGACTGATGACACAAATTTAAAGCCAATCCGAGTTTAATCATGTTTTCTAATATAATTATGTAATGACAACCCATTGACAATCGTTTAAATAGTGTCCATCCAGTTGCTTTTTTCTTTCAGTCAGTTGTTTTGTCTTTTGTAAAATGTCTACTTTTCAACTGTTTCAGCAGACACCACATAGTCTTTAAATATAGTCTTTATATTTGTTACTGTCAAACCAACATATTTTAACTGAATTCTAGTGAATAAGGAAAAGTTTGTGTTCCAAAATTTTAAACAAAAGCACGGTAGGTCAGAAGTCAAAGTTAAATGAAGCACGGTAGTCTCTCTCCCATCTCTTGTCTTGTTCTTCTTTCCTCTTAAGTTCTTTAGCACTGAGCGTTGTTCCTTTCTCCTGTCTCTTCTCCAGTCTTTTCTCTTTACGTATGTGTTGCACTGCCTGACGATCCTTGGCCTGGAAGTGTGTGACTTTGGGCTGCGGGCTCACTCCATATCCCAGGCCCACCTGATCTCTCTTTAGAACTGTGCTTACTGGGTTTTTGCGGCCGGAGTGGGCGGGTCCAAGACCAGAAGAGGGGTCCCACCCCAAGCGGAGCATCATTTTGTAGCTGGTGCTGGAAGAGGGCAGGCAGTATTGAGGGGTGGCTGGGGGGCGGAGCTCACTGAACTGATGCAGTGTGGACCTGTTGTGTGTGTCGGTGCTGTCTGTGTAATGCACAGCACACACATTACACCACTGAGAATGAACACTGTGGAATCACACACAGACACATGCTGTTATTCTCAGATCTGTTCAAGCTGGTCAAAACTAGACTTATTAGATACTTATTGGCACAGCATTTAAGTGATAACTCTATATGGGAAAAACGCAGACTGCAATATTTAAAGGAATAATTCTCCCATTATTTATTATACTTTCATTGGCGAAATAGAGCGAAATCGACAATGTTGTGTCTAAAATGTAATTTAATATGAACTTTTTGTTTATTGAACTGCTGTATAAAATCAGTCACATTTGAAATAAAAACAAGAACTCATACAGGAGTATTTTTGCCCCCATATCTTGAAATGTAACAATTCATTTATAATTTTAAAATATAATATAAGGATTGATATGATTGATTAGAACTGAGTGCAATTGCTGCTGTTAATGAATGGAACTGCATTCGTCATTGCAAAGATGATGTTCGAGAAGAGGTCATAGGCAATGGACGAACTGAGAGAATACATTCTTATATAATGATATGATAGATTTTTTTTTTTTTGATTTTCAAAATCTTTTCATTCCATTTTTCAAGATACACTGCATCACGAACAAAATGAACTGAAGTGTTAGGACATTAGAAAGCAGTTACTACACAGGGCACAGCAGAAAGGCTGCAGCCCTCAAAAACTAATGTTTTTGCAGACATGCATATTCAAATTGATGTATCAGAATTTCCAATATAATTATGTTTTCTTATTTTCATATTCATTCATACAGTATATTCATTATGACTTATTATTTTATGGTTTTATTACATTATATTCATATTACTGTATTATGTTACTCAGGTATTATGCATTTCTATTCATAAGTCTAGTTAATTCCAGTTGTACTCATTCTATTGATGTAGTATATTTCCTTCGTTTGACATATAAAAGATACATTTTGTTATGCTTAAGTGATGTTTGGACAGTATGTTGGAAACATTCTCTGCAAAAATATTTTCTATGCAAGGAAGTTTTCTAAATTTGTCTTCTATTTTCGTGATACTAGATGTTCTTTTCCAAGAGCAGGTATTTGCAAGAAGATTGCTTAACTCTGTTGTTTCTGCTAGAAGGATGTAACACCACAACCCATGTCTCCATTTTTATCTTATATCTATCTACTGCATTTCATAGATCATGTCAACGTGACCTAGTCCTGAACTAAATTCACCTTAGGTAGGGGATATATTTGACAACCCGTAGATAATGACATAATGGATTTTTTTTTTGACATTTTATCGATCAGGCATAAACATTCCATGATGCTGTACCTTTTTCTTATTGCTTTCATCATCTCTTTAGATTATTATGCTCATATTTTAGTCTATTCTCCTAGAATTTTAGAAGAATATATTCAGTTTGGATGTTGTATTAATTTTTTAATCTTTTTTTATATATATTTTACATTTAATCATCTGTAATCTTTAATAACTTATACTTATAATAATTGATTTTAATAAAATATAATTTCAAGGAAAGACTTCGTCTGCCTGGATCTCTTTCTCCTGCATCAAAATTAACACTTTAAATTATGCACTGGTGCACAAACAACATTACTTACAGTAGTAAGGTATTGACGATACTACTGTTTAAAACATACACTGGCATTGTATTTTGAAGCTACCGGTGTACCGTGCAACCCTACACAGGACATTAATTGATAAACTGGAGTTGAGTGGATTACTTGTGGATTGTTGTAATGCTTTTATGAGCTTTGTGAACAATCATACTGACTGCAGCAAATTTTCCTTTAAGAGTGTTGGAATGAATACATTTCTTAAATTATACAGTGTTTGGTGATTTGGACACCAAGTGAAGCATAAACCATCTCTAACCTCTCTCTGTTTGTAGTAGGTGTGTTTGTGATCTCTGACACACTGAACTGCTCCAGTTCTCTCACCACATCCTGGTGACCTGCCTGCAGGGCCAGATCCCGAGCATCTCTGCCCTGAGAGAGAATGAGAAACAAAAGAGGATGGAGATAAAAAAGAGAGGAAATGAGACAAACAGGAAACAAACCGAGATTATGTTTAGGAAATGGTTTGCAACCTAATACAGCAATAGTGTTTCTACAGGATTGTGAGCTTAAATAGCAGGACCGCTTTCCATGAAGGTTATCAGTTGGCTTAATTATTTTAGTTTAAAGATATATACTGTAACTCATTTAATTTCATGAATAATAATGATTGCTTCACTGCCCCTTGTGTTATATGTTTAGTTACATTTTCTCTTTTTGACATCCATTCAGTGGTACAGGGAGGATTATTATCAATAAATATTACAGTCATTATCATGGACCCCCCTGCGGCCCACTACAGACTATAACAGATATATTCAGGTTCTGAGTCGTGAGGGAGAGATGTCAACAGACCATGGCCTGAGTCTCCAGCTTTTGATGCAGCAACAGATACGTCCACGTTCTGAGCTTCCAACCTGGGAGGAAAGAGATACCCTGTGCTCAGAATTTTTGTCCAGTGAGACGACACCAGATGCAGCACGTAAAGTGTCTCCATCCTATAGTGACAAAGCGGATTGACCAAGTTCTGAGTCTCTAGCCCAGACAGGCAGAAAACACACAGACATTTGCAAAAAGGTTAAGCTCCGGAAAGCAAATCTTCACTTCAAGGTACTTTCGTTTGCATGTTTCAGACTTAAGGACCTTCTGCACCTACTCCAGGGCCACATCTGCGTTCCAGATTTTAGGACCCTTTTGGTGCTCCAGGAGATCAGCATCCTACAGCGCTTCGTAATCAAGGCTGTTGAAACGGATTCCTGCCCCTTTCCCCACTGCATTGTTACCAGCACAATCAGTGGAAGAAGTCACTGCCACCAGACTGCTCACTTGATCACAGAGAACGCGGAGGCATTATTGCATATTATCAGTATATGATTTTCTAATTTACATTAGATGTTATACAGCTGATCAGTTAAGAACAAATAATGTTTCACTTATTTGTTTGAGGCATAATAAGGGTTTATAATCCAATAAGATAATGTAACTCTGACAGAGTAACACCCAACTGAATCACTTGCATTTTATGCATCTCATGCACTTTATTCCTTTTTTAATTTATGGTATTCATTTAGTAGTTGTTGATTACTCTTGTCTATCTTTATTTAATAAAATTGATAATACAGAAATAGGTTCTACAAGTTATCTAGATATCCCACCAATCTTTCTTATCTGATGGACTCATAACCACACCTTAAGTGACACATGATCCAAAAATCACAATGTCATTGGTGACATGAGTACCCATCACTACACTACACATCACAACACACACATAAGATCTGGACTCAATAAAGCCCAGCTTTAAATGATAGATCTTTCTTTAAAAATTCCTCTATAATCTGAATTACTTCTGGACATTTTTTTTTTTATTATTTCTTGTATAAGCTCAATATGTGCATATTTTTATACTCATAAAATGATTTTTCAAAATTGGACAGAAGTACTATTTTTCTTAGTAATAATGCACATAATTTGTACAGCCTAGTGGTATTAATGCACTACAACTAAGGGAGTAAGTTCATGTGGATGTTTACTGTACTTCGCAATCACAGATTCTAGCCTATGTCTTGGAATATATGACCCAAATAAGAATTTTCACCGTATAATGCCATCTGAACAAGTAAGTAACAAGTCTGCCACGTTTGTTCTGACCAACTGAGGAAAAAAGCATTACAATAAATCGCGCTACCAATGGTGATTAAATCTAACGATCGGTTAGCTCATATCACATCAAACCATGCAAATTATTATTATTGTTATACTTTATTCTCAAATTATTAATGTTAACAAAATCGGCATTGCGTGACTATGAGTATAGTGTGTGCATGTAGATTTCAATTTCTGTAAATCTAATCTCTAATTGTCATACCATTTCGAATTTCATATTAAGAATTTATTTTAACCCAAAAAGCAAACTATGCTTCCTTCGAACTGGTATTCTTTAAAATACAAGTCTTGTGTAATCCCAGGCTATCTGTAATCAGAAGCACATTTAAAACTGGAATATAATTTAATTTCATTCACATGTGTTTCATAAACACATAATCCTTTCTGGATTACAATCCGCCATCAAATGATACATTTAATTATTCCAGCTGCTGTGAGAAAAGACGAAACGATCTGCAGCAACCACACGTGCGATAGCCAAGTAGCCGGGACAACTTCTTTATGTTTACAGACGTGACGTAATGACGCAGTGCCATGCTTGAATTTCCCACGGAAACCTACCCGTACCACTCAAATTAGAAAACATTATTATAAAATAACCGTTATGAATCGGGCTAAAGTAAAGCGATAGTTTTGAACACTGGCTGGTTATGTACTTGCTCAAATATTGATTTCGGATCATTTTTAACCAAAAAAAGTTATGGACTGCAGCTTTAAGTTTGGTCAGCAGAAATTAATGGTTGTAGTATATTACAAGTTATTACTTTAGTCAAGTCAAGTCAAGTCAAGTCTGCTTTATTGTCAATTCTTCCACATGTACAGTCCATACATACAGAGAATTGAAATTGCGTTACTCTCTGACCCTTGGTGCATACAGTTAACATTAAACACTGACAGTAGACGTTCAAATACAGATAAATACAGTTTAACCATATGTACATACAAACTATACAGATATACAAATGAGGACATTGTAGAAAAAAAATAAAAAGAGATAGATAAAGTGGCATAAGGCACATGGCAGATAGAGTGCAAACCAGTTAAATAAAACAAAACTGTGCAGATATATGTGTAGTGCAAAAAAAGAACAGTCTTTTATCAGACTGTCAGAAGAGGTAGTTTACAGACAATGCTGGATGAGGTAGAGATCAGTCCAGTGCAGCACAAAGTGACTGGTGCGGGTCACAGTTTGTAAGGGGGGGGAAGGTCCTGGGGGTGTGGGGAGCTGGGGGGGGGGTCGTAGTGTCAGAGTTCAGTGTTGCGTGGGGTAAAAGAGGGGAGGGGGGCAAGGACGGGAGGGAGTTCAGCTTCCTGACAGCCTGATGGATGAAGCTGTCCTTCAGTCTGCTGGTCCTCGCCTGGAGACTCCGCAGTCTCCTCCCTGATGGCAGCAGACTGAAGAAGCTGTGTGTCGGGTGGGTGGGATCACCTGCAATGCTGAGGGCTTTGCGGGTGAGACGGGTGCTGTAGATGTCCTGGAGGGAGGGGAGAGAGACACCAACGATCTTCTCAGCTGCTCTCACTATCCGTTGAAGGGACTTGCGGCAGGACACGTTGCAGGCGCCATACCACACAGTGATGCAGCTAGTCAGGATGCTCTCGATGGTGCCTCTGTAGAAGGTGCACATGATGGGGGTCGGGGCTCTGGCTCTTCTGAGTTTGCGGAGGAAGTAGAGACGCTGCTGTGCTTTCTTGGCCAGTGCCGTAGTGTTGTTAGTCCAGGAGAGGTCCTCTGTGATGTGCACACCCAGGAACTTGGTGCTGCTCGCTCTCTCCACAGTCGCACCGTTGATGGTCAGAGGAGCATGCTGAGTGTGCACTCTCCTGAAGTCAACAACAATCTCCTTCGTCTTCTCCACATTCAGAGAGAGATTGTTGTCCCTGCACCACCCGGCCAGGCGGCTCACCTCGCTCCTGTAGTTTGTCTCATCTCTGTTGCTAATGAGACCCACCACAGTCGTGTCATCCGCAAACTTAATGAAAAGGTTAGAGTTGTGTGACGGTGTGCAGTCGTGGGTCAGCAGAGTGAAGAGGAGGGGGCTCAGCACACATCCTTGGGGGGCCCCTGTGTTCAGTGTGATGGTGCTGGATGTGTTAATTCCGACCCGTACTGCCTGAGGTCTTCCGGTCGGAAAGTCCAACAGCCAGTTGCACAGAGAGGTGTTGAGCCCCAGCTGGACCAATTTGTGAGTGAGCTGCTGAGGGATGATTGTGTTGAATGCTGAACTGAAGTCTATGAACAGCATCCTGACATATGAGTCTTTTTTGTCCAGATGTGTGAGGGCTGGGTGGAGGGCAGTGGCGATGGCATCATCGGTCGAGCGGTTGGACCTATATGCAAACTGGAAGGGGTCCAGGGAGCGGGGGAGGACAGACTTGATGTGTTGCATGACTAGCCATTCAAAGCACTTCATGGGAATAGGAGTGAGTGCTACTGGACGGTAGTCATTGAAGCAGGATGGAGATGACTTCTTCGGGACTGGAATGATGGTGGTAGCTTTGAAGCATGTGGGGACAACAGCCTGACTTAGTGAGATGTTGAAGATGTCTGTGAAGACATCAGTGAGTTCCACTGCACAGTCTCTCAGTACACGCCCAGGAATGTTGTCAGGCCCCGGAGCTTTGCGTGCATTGATCCTGCTGAGGGATCTCCTCACGCTGTCCGAGGACAGCGTCATCACCTGGTCGCCTGGAGGAGGTGGAGTCTTCTGTGCAGTGGTGCTGTTTTGTGCCTCAAAGTGAGCAAAGAAGGCATTCAGCTCGTTCAGCAGGGGGATGGTGCTGTCACAGGTCTGTGGTGGGGGCTTGTAGTCCGTAATGGTCTGTATTCCCTGCCACAGGCTCCGAGTGTCTCTGCTGTCGCTGAAACGATGGGCTATCCTCCTGGAGTACTGTCTCTTGGCCTCTCTGATGCCGCGGGATAGGTTGGCCCTAGCTGTCTTCAGGCCCTCCTCATCTCCAGCTCTAAAGGCAGCGTTCCGAGCCTTCAGAAGTCTGTAGACCTCCCCTGTCAGCCACGGCTTCTGGTTGGCCCGGACAGTGATAGTCTTTGTGACCATTACATCATCAATGCACTTGGTGATGTAGGCAGTGACAGTCTCAGTGTACTCTTGGAGGTCTGTAGTATTGTTGTATGTGGCAGCCTGCTTAAACATATTCCAGTCAGTGGTGTCGAAACAGTCCTGAAGTGCCTCTGACGACCCTTCCGGCCACACTTGAATCTGTTTGTGTATTGGTTTGATGACTTTAACGAGCGGTCTGTATGCAGGCATTAGCATGACAGTGATGTAGTCTGAGGCTCCGAGGTGGGGGAGGGGGAGGGCCTTGTATGCTCCTCTCTGGGTGGTGTAAACAAAGTCCAGCGTATTTTTTCCCCTTGTTGGGAAGTCAACATGCTGGTATATTTTCGGGAACACACTCTTTAAGTCTGCGTGATTAAAGTCTCCAGCCAAGATGAGAAAAGCATCTGGGTGGGCTGTCTGCTGCTCACTGATGTGCTGGTACAAATCATTTAGTGCCTCACTCCTATTGATGTTGTTAGAGCTGGGAGGGATGTATACAGCAACGAGCAGAATGGCTGTATATTCCCTCGGTAGATAGAACGGCCGGCACTTAATAATCATAAACTCCACCAGGGGTGAGCAGTGTTTGCAGACCACAACAGCGTCGCAGCACCATACATTATTGATGTAAACACAAAGCCCGCCGCCGCGTCTCTTACCTCCCTCGACGAGAGCTCTGTCTGCTCGATAGCATGTTAGCTGCTCGAGCTGAATGGCGCAGTCCGGAACGCTGTTGTTAAGCCATGTTTCCGTAAACACAAAAACACAACAGTCTCTTACAGTCCTCTGAGTAGAGCGAAGTAGTCGGATGTAGTCCAGTTTATTGTCCAAAGATCGTACATTCGCCAGTACGATGGTGGGGATAGCTGGCTTGTGTGGGTTAGCTGCTAGCCTAGCTCGGATACCTCCACGCTTACCCCTCTTCTGCTTCCTCTCACGCCGCTTGTAGCGCCTCCGCTGTGGGCGAGATGCAGTAGTGGGGGTCGGTGATGGTGCAGGCCTCCGGAGCAGACCGAGGTCCTGCAGCTCTTCGGCGTGCGCGGAGTTTAACTCTAAAAATGTGGTTCTGCCGACATCGAGCAGAAACTCACGACTGTATGCGCGCTTTAAGACAGTTAGACGAGACGAATATGTACAAAAACATTGCGACTTACAAGACAAAAAACACGAAAACACCGTTCTGTCGGGAGAGAGAGAAGCCGCTGCGTCTGTTCTGCGCACCGCCATCTTGGATACATTTTAGTTACTTTACTTAAGTTAGACTGGCCAATCTGATAAATTGCATTTATCAACACTCCACTTTCAATCAATCAACCATAATGACAAACCGTAAACAAATATGTAGAAGCAAACTATCCCTATCTCCACTACTTTTTTAGAATTGAATGTTACACACCTGTTTGTCCACCACTCCCACCCACGCAGCGCCATGTTGCAGGAGCAGCCGAACAGCCTTTGTTTGTCCTGCCTTACTTGCACACATCACACCTGTCCAGTAAAAATCATCACGGAAGTTGACATCACTGCCACGCCGCAAGAGGTCCTTTAGGGCCCGAATGTTGCCCTCCTGGGCACATCGGAGGAGTTTGTATCCATCACGCTCTGAGGTGTTAACCGGTTCAACGGGAGCAGCTTCTGGTCTTCGTGCTTCTCTTCTTCTTTTGGGACCTCATGTCAAAAGATAATGGGTGATTATGATACAACTGCACAGTTATATCTGTTAAATAGCTACAATTATTCTAAACTAAACTCTGAAGGAATGCAAATGCTAAAAATGCTTTAAAGAGCACAAATGCTGTATAGATGACAGATTGATGTAACAAGTAGTTTAGTAGAACCCACCACTGATCTATATATATTATAGATCAGTGGAACCCACTCTATAGCCTTTGTGTGTAAATACATGCAAGGCAAATTTCAATGCAATTTAAATTTTTATGGAATCATACTTTGAAACATAATTTAAACATACGCCTGTAGCCAAATTTCTTATAGAAAGATACATTTAAAGGAATAGGCCATCCTAAATAAATAAATAAATACAATTATGTCATGATTTCATCAATCTTGGTAACAAAACAGTTTCAGTTCCTATTGCTTTCCATTGTATGGACAAAAATGGTTACCAACATTCTTCAAAATATCTTTTTTGTTCAGCAGAAGAAAGAAATGCATACAGGTCACCCTCAAACAATATGAGGGTGAGTAAATGATTACAGAATTGTCATTTTTGGTTTTAAGATTTCATTTGAATGTTCTAAAGTTCTAAGTTATGATGAAGTAACAAGAGCAATACATTGGTTTAAGATTTTATTTCTTCTTACTCCCACCCTGCTAAAATGCAAATATATTTACAATAAATTATAGAAACTAGATGTCTTTTTTTGCAGCAGTGCCTTTAAGACATCTATGTAAAATGGTTGCCACAGGTGCTAAACACAGTTAGGAAAAATATAAACTTGGCAACATGTCTATATCTGTCTTTATGTTTTGTATTGTTGTTAATGTTTAATCGCAAAAAAAAAAATCAGGTTTTGCTGACTCTTATCATTGATTATTTTATTCTTTTAGTGTTTAGAAATAATAGATGTGTAAATTTGGGGGGTCATGTGCTAACATATTAATCAGATTTGTTTCAAAGTGTTAAAGAGTATTTTCATAACACTATTATACTATTTCATTACACTATTTAAATTGACAATCATCAGTTGTATCAATGTAACAGTTCT
Source organism: Schizothorax lantsangensis (assembly GCA_027422415.1). Classification (NCBI taxonomy): domain Eukaryota; kingdom Metazoa; phylum Chordata; class Actinopteri; order Cypriniformes; family Cyprinidae; genus Schizothorax; species Schizothorax lantsangensis. The sequence continues at coordinate 18,769,835 of CM049841.1, forward strand.
GTTGATATTTAAATTTTTCATTTAACTACTTAATATTAAGTAGTTAATATACATTTAACTACTTAATACTTTTAAACCATGCAAAACAGCATTCAAGTTGTGTGCTGTGATCATAACTGTCAATCTAATTATTATCTCTATCTCTACCTGCTCTTCTTCTCACTCTTCTTGTGGTTGCTGCTTCTCCCTCTTTTGGCTTTTCTCCATCTGTCTCTTGTAGCAGGCTTTGGTAAAAGTCTCTGGCCTCCTCCCCAGTAAGTGATTGTTTGTCTTCTTTCTTTCTTTCTATCCAGAGGTTTTCCTCTTCTTTAGCTCTGGTAAAGTAGACTCGGTTGCTCATCTTTAACACAATCTCTGCTAAAGAAGAAATTCCTGAGAGATGCTGCAGCAGCTGCTTGTGGCCATGAGACTAAAACCTAGAGAAAGAACAAATAGAAGCTTGAGCTAATATAGAAGGACAATTCATTTTAAGGTCAGTTAATAGAACTGCCACTTAATTTGTTGGGTCAGTGCTTTGTCGTCATTAAGTTTTACTTTATGTTGATTATGTCTTTTTATTCCAAGAAAATGTATCAATTTGTGTTTCTGTAACTTAATTACTTTTGATACAGTTGCTTATTTGAATATCAATTCAAATGCTGTCATCTAGCTGGCTAACATAGATTTTTACACAGGTTTTGTCGAAATTACAAGAATGATTTGCGATGGTCTTAAAAGCATCACTAGTTACAGATATCATACGGTTACCTAATAATTGTAATGTTTTCCAAGTATTATGGAAATTAAAACCCTAATGAATTAACTAAAATGCATTTTTTCATACAGCAGGGAAATAAGTGCAAATAATTAAGAGGAAATGATTGAATTCTGATATTGAGCTAGTATATTCTGTTCTTCTTATAAATTGAACTACATATTTTCTCTAGGATAATGTAATGTTAGTAGTTATCGATATGTTATATTTAGCATTCACAAACCAGAGGTAACGTATGTACAATAGTTTAAAAAAGCCTTAGAGAATATGTATAATTAACGTTACATCAGATCAATCAAAGGCAAATAAATACATAAATAAATATATACAGTTTTAAATTCACGTAAATTTGGGACCAATAATGTTACCTGCGTGAGTAGATCCAGAAAAAAAGAAGAGACAAACGATAAAATAAACTCCAACTCTAAACACGTAAACACTGTGTTCCTCTTTTTCTTGTGACGTTTTGGCGAACAGAATCTACTACTGCCACCGAGTGTTCTGGAGCGTGCAGCGTCCAAATCTGAATAATGGCTTTGGGATGCCGTGTTATTTCTCTTGCACATACCCGGATTGACGATACTTTTACGTTTTGTTCTACAACGTAAATTACACATATCCATACCCAAAACTAAAAATTTGAAGCAGTTATATTCATTTTTGAAAACGTATGTTTTTAATAAGTAACTAGATAAGAACGTTTGGGCTGTGAGTGTGTGCAGTTTACATTGTAGAACAAAACGTAAAAGTATCGTCAAGTTGTGTTTACCACAGGCTTTATTTTACTCATAAATTGAAAAACCCCATTATAAAACCCCATAGGAAAATCTCGAAGGAACCTGCAGCGAATTACTCTTCCGGGTTCTGACATCATAGTTCCCCCACTCTATTTTAGTTGCCTCTCTGCAGTGAGGTTTTGACGACATGGGCTGAGAATCAATCACATGTCCCTCCCTATTTAAGGGTCCAGCTATTAATTTTTAACCCAGTCCTGACATATGAAACAATAATCATAAACATTAAATATTTTGAAATGGATCAGTTTATTAAACCTTTAAAGAGAACATGAAAAGAAAGGATATGTTTGCATATGTGTGATACAGTGAAAATATAAGCTTAAATTGGATAAATAAAAACAAAAACTACACAAATTAACACAATTATGAGAGTTTTATCAGAAGTTGTACTCATCAGAGACTAGTGTCTTAGCTGACTCGTATCATTCTTTTCTGAACCGAATTAAATTTGCTAGTCTATCCGAGGAGCAGCGGGCAGACCTGAATAAGCCCATCACAAAGGAAGAAGTGTTAGAGGCAATTAAGTCTCTGAAAGGTGGCAAGGCTCCGGGCCGGGTCCGGAGATTTACAAAAAAATTGCAAATTTATTTTAGAACCTCTAACAGATATGTACATTGATTCATTTAAAAAAGGGTTGTTTACCGGCTACCTTAAACATGGCATATATTTTATTGATCCAGAAAAAAAAAAAAAAAACATCGGATGAATGCAGTTCCTAGACCTATAAGCTTGCTAAATGTGGATTGTAAGCTATTATCCAAGCTTTTAGCAAGAAGACTTGAATCACTCTGCTAATAAACCTGGACCAGACAGGTTTTATTCAACAAAGGTTGTCATATTCCAATGTCAGGAGACTGCTAAACATAATACAGTATTCACAAATATCCAAAACTCAAGTGCTTGCTATTTCCTTAGACGCAGAAAAGGCATTTGACCACATGGAATGGGCATATATGTTTGAAGTGCTGGACAAGTTTAATTTAGGTACAGATTTATTAACTGGATTCGGACTCTTTACTGTGCACCAACTGCTTGTGTTATTACCAATGGCCTTCGATCTCTTCCTTTTCCGTTGGGGCGAGGTACAAGGCAAGGCTGCCCACTGTCCCCTCTCCTTTTTGCCTTAATTCTGGAACCCCTTGCAGAGACTATTAGAACTCACACTGATATCCAGAGGGTTGAGATTGGCCAGTCAGTTCATAAAATTGCGTTATATGCCGACGATATACTTCTATTTCTTACAAATGTGGAAACTTCTATTCCCACAGTTCTCAAGACTATTGATTCTTTTAGTTTGATATCGGGTTATAAGATAAATTATGATAAATCTGAAGTTATGCCCCTAGGGGGAGATATCTCTACTAGCTCCTTGTTAAGTTGTCCTTTTAAGTGGTCTAGAACAGGCCTCACATATCTTGGAATTCGACTTTCACCTGATTTATCAGAACTTTGGAAACTTAACTTAGCCCCACTTATTAAAAGTATAAAAGATAATTTAGAGCGCTGGTTTAACCTCCCCATATCTTGGATGGGGAGAATTAATCTCATTAAAATTAAAATCCTTCCCCGAATATTATATCCCATGCAAATGTTACCACCTTGGTTTCCTAAAAAGAATATTTTAGATCTGGAAAGAAGTTTTTCTAAATTCATCTGGCAAGGGAAAAAGGCAAGGATTAAGCTGAAGATCTTACAACTGCCAGTAGATAGTGGTGGACAGGCGTTACCTAACTTAAAGTTTTACAATTGGGCTTGCCATACCCATACAATTTTGAATTGGCTGCATTCTATTTGAAATCCCAGCCCTGCGTTGATGAGTGGGCGGTGATGCCATACTCGCTGTCAAGTCTGCTTACGAGTAGTAAGGGCCTTAAGTTATGGCCTGAAATAAAAAAAAACAACCCTATCATATTCAACACAGTTAAAGTATGGCAGGGCATTATTAAATGCGCAGGGAGAAGGGGCTTTTTGTCAGGTCTGACACCTTTGACTGGCAATAGGGATTTTCTCCCTGGTGTTCAAAAATCATTATTCCATAGATGGCATGGAAAGGGTATAATTTATTTTTAGATAACACTTTAATGTCTTTTAACCTACTAAAGGATACATTTGAGCTTGAAAGTGGTTGCTAGTTTTTGGGGATACCTTCAGATTCGCCATTTTATTAACTCTGGTAACCTCAAGCCTCCTGGGGTAATGCCTGTATACTGCGATATAGATGATTTTTTGTTGAAAATTACCGATACACGTTATTTCAAAAGCGTACCTTTTTTTTTATTCAATGGATCACAGTGGTATTGATCATATTTGGCGTACTTGAGAGAAAGATCTCAGTACTGAGTATATCGATGACGACTGGGTAGATACAGTTAAATCTATTAGAAGTATATTTACTTGCCATAGACTGGTCAAAATGCAATACAAATTATTGCTAAGACTCTACATTACCCCACGAATTCTGAATAAGATGAATAGTAATCACTCTCCATTATGTAATAAAAGCCAGAGTGAAATTGGAACTTTTATGCATTGTTTTTGGCATTGTCCAGTCATCACAAAGTTTTGGGATGGGGTGGTACGGAAGATGGGTGATATTTTTAAAATAAACTTTACCAAGGCCCCTGTTTTTTTGTTTTTTTTTGGCTTGCCAGCAAAAGACATTGCTTTAACTGCTAACCGGTTTCTACTCTGTGATAAGCTCCTGTTACTCGCTAGAAAATGCATCCTTATTGAGTGGATTCACTCTAGACCCCCATCACTTTGTCAGACTTGTGTCCTGTGTTTTTCTTCCCTCTTGTTTGCTTATGCCCTTATTTGGTTTTCCTATTCCTGTTCTTGTTTGGTTTGATTTTGTTCCAGCCGTGTGTCATTAATTATCTAGTTTTACTCCTTGTTTAGTTCTAGTACTTAAGCCCTGTATTTCCCTGTCTTTGGCGTCCGGTATTGTTTGTCTCACTCCTGTGCTCCATGTTTCCTGGTGTTATCGTCATTAAAACGGTGTTTTCTGGTGTTATCGTTGTTGATTGTTCTCCTCGCCTCCTGCTCCAAGCTCCAAGCGTATTGTGACAACTTTCCCTTTGGTATCGAGAGATCTTTATAATATTGCCTATGGAGAGACTAACTGCTGTGGTTAGGGGAGACAGTGCCATGTTTGAAGAGATGTGGGGGTCTGTTTTGGAACATCTTCCAACCAGTTTACAAGAGATTATATTTAAGGGAAAATTTGTATTTGAATAAGCATTCCTTTTTACTGAATAACTGGTTTACTTGTACTGTATGAGAGAATGGGCTGAGGGGCAAATAGCTAGGTCAAGAGGTTCATGATAGACTGAGAATCTTATTTATTTTTTCTTTTTTTATTGTATTTTTCTATTATTTATTTTATTATTTTTGCTTTTTATTTATTTTTTGAATTATTAGTTTTGTTTTGATTATTGTACCTTAATTTGGTTTAACTCTTTGTATTATTGTTTTTGTCTGTTAATAAAAAATAAAAATAAAAACTACATAAGTTTTATTCAGAGGCCCAAACTGCCATTTGAAATTAGAGCCAACCACTGCATTTTAATCAACCTTAGTTCCCAGGACATCTACAAGATAAATGCTGATAAAGACAAGAAAAGATGAGACATAAACACATGACAGTATGACTGAAATGTTAAAAGTGTTATAATAATAATAATAAAACAAAAAACTAATTGTCTGGAGCCCTGCAATATTAGGCTACGGTTTTACCGTTTTTTTTCATCTGAATTTTTAAATAAATTCAGCCTTGCTGAGAATAAAATACTAATTTTCAATATTACTGAATTTTGAACATTAGTGTATATTTGGGGTTAATTCATCTGCATTGGGACATACAGGTGCATCTCAATAAATTAGAATGTCGTGGAAAAGTTCATTTATTTCAGTAATTCAACTCAAATTGTGAAACTCGTGTATTAAATAAATTCAATGCACACAGACTGAAGTAGTTTAAGTCTTTGGTTCTTTTAATTGTGATGATTTAGGCTCACATTTAACAAAAACCCACCAATTCACTATCTCAACAAATTAGAATACTTCATAAGACCAATAAAAAAAACATTTTTAGTGAATTGTTGGCCTTCTGGAAAGTATGTTAATTTACTGTATATGTACTCAATACTTGGTAGGGGCTCCTTTTGCTTTAATTACTGCCTCAATTCGGCGTGGCATGGAGGTGATCAGTTTGTGGCACTGCTGAGGTGGTATGGAAGCCCAGGTTTCTTTGACAGTGGCCTTCAGGTCATCTGCATTGTTGGGTCTGGTGTCTCTCATCTTCCTCTTGACAATACCCCATAGATTCTCTATGGGGTTCAGGTCAGGCAAGTTTGCTGGCCAATCAAGCACAGTAACACCATGGTCATTGAACCAGCTTTTGGTACCTTTGGCAGTGTGGGCAGGTGCCAAATCCTGCTGGAAAATGAAATCAGCATCTCCATAAAGCTTGTCAGCAGAAGGAAGCATGAAGTGCTCTAAAATTTTCTGGTAGATGGCTGCGTTGACTGTGGACTTCAGAAAACACAGTGGACCAACACCAGCAGATGACATGGCAGCCCAAATCATCACTGACTGTGGAAACTTCACACTGGACTTCAAGCAACATGGATTCTGTGCCTCTCCACTCTTCCTCCAGACTCTGGGACCTTGTTTCCAAATGAAATGCAAAATTTACTTTCATCTGAAAAGAGGAATTTGGACCACTGAGCAACAGTCCAGTTCTTTTTCTCCACAGACCAGGTAAGACGCTTCTGACATTGTCTCTGGTTCAGAAGTGGCTTGGTAGCCCTTTTCCTGAAGACGTCTGAGCGTGGTGACTCTTGATGCACTGACTCCAGCTTCAGTCCACTCCTTGTGAAGCTCTCCCAAGTGTTTCAATCAGCTTTGCTTGACTGTATTCTCAAGCTTGCGGTCATCCCTGTTGCTTGTGCACCTTTTCCTACCCAAATTCTTCCTTCCAGTCAACTTTGCATTTAATATGCTTTGATACAGCACTCTGTAAACAGTCACACCTTTCAGTAATGACCCTCTGTGACTTACCCTCTTTGTGGAGGGTGTCAATGTTCGTCTTCTGGATCATTGCCAAGTCAGCAGTCTTCTCCATTATTGTGGTTTCAAAGAGCAAGAGATACCCGGAATTTATACTGTATGGATGGTCATTTATTGAAACTCAAATGTAAATATTCTAATATTTTGAGATACTGATTTTTCACTTTCATGAGCTGTAAGCTCTAATCATCAAAATTAAAACAAAAAAAACTTTTGAAATGTTTTACTTTACATGTAATGAATCTAAAATATATGAAAGTTTCACTTTTTGAAATAAGTTACAAGAAAAAAATGTCTTGTAAAATGAAAAAACTTTTTCACGACATTCTAATTCATTAAGATGCACCTGTATATAACCATATATATATATATATATATATAACTGCATATATAACCTAATTGAAGAACCTATTCAACTTCTACCTCCTCTGTTCCATGAAAAGTTTCAGTTTACTGTTGATATATTATTATATACAAAAGGAAAAGTGTGTTATTTTATTTACCTGATTTTTATTTTATTTTTCCTGAATGGTGTCTTTTTTATTTTCTGTTTTATTCAAATGTTGGCATTCATTTTTTTTTAAATATATAAATAAATACATATACATGAACAAAATAAACAATAGTGTTAATTATGAATACTGAACACCTAAAAATAGTTGTTTTATTCAAGCCACTTTCATTTTTTTCAGTGGTAAAAATTCAGTTACCACTTTTTTCTTATCCGAAACGGAAAATCCCAAAAAAAGATCAGGCGTCTTTCCGCCTTCATTCAAAGGGTGCAGTTTGTGGTTTCAAAAAAAAAAAAAAATTTCAGACTGCTTTCCACATTGTTTCAAATGTTGCAGTTTGTTGTTTTGGGTTCAGGGGTTTGGTATCCTGGCCAGTGGCCACCTAGGTCATTGTGCCCCCTCACCTCTGACATGTCTCTTCATAAAAACTGGCTTTCAAAAATTACTATTATATATTAATTTCCGGACAAAAAGTATGAATAAACTCACACAAAGAAACATGAATATGAGCATTATGAATTTTTATTGAAATTAGTGTCAAAATGTATTTAATGCTGGAACTCTGGAAATGCTGGTTGACAAAAATGTTTTTGCTTTGAAAAAGTGTCCCATCAACAAACAGATACAAAGACTGATCGCATGTACAAAAGTACTTTTGGTTAAATTTTGTAATTTCGTCCCATCATATAATTGAAACATATAATTGATGTTGATTGAAACTGGTGGAAATTTGCTGCAAAGTTTACCACTTCAAAAATTATACACTTAATTTTTTTTTTTTATAATTGTTAACTCTGCACTGACACAATTTAACCAGTTTTCCTTGTCCAAATAAACAAAAGAACTGAAAATTAAAATGACTGTTCTGAACATTACCTTCAAACAGAGAGGGTACAAAACTCTGAACTGCTATGAAAACGGGAGACTATAGTCTCACAGGCATCAGCCTGATTGTGAGGTGATGATGCTCTCTCCTCCATTCTTTGGCAGCTAAAACATACAAAGGTCCTTCTTGATGTCAAAATTAGCCACCAACTCATTAGAATTGTTTTCACCATGCATTAGGTATAAATCATGAATAACCGAAAAAGCGACTATGTAATTAACCAAACGATCTCCCAGAACCTTGTGAATCTGTAAATGTGGGTAAAGTTTCTTTACGCAGTAATAAGACGATTTTGAAGATAAACATGCAATAAAATGAAAACCAATAGAAGTGACCCCAAGCGCTTCATAAAATATAGTTTTTTTGGCCCAACAGTTTGATTAAACACTTCATTTGAGTAGCACAATTTATTTAATACCTTAGGTTTACGTGCTCCATATTTTATGCATTACATTGCAAAGAAAAGCAAAACATTGAGAGACCACTGTGAACACTAAAAAGTGAACACTTGTGAACAACAAAAAACAACTTAAGCTGAAAAAAGCCACATTAATCCCTTAACCCAAACTGTATTTCATGGCCATCTGAAGCTGCTGATTTCCCCACTTCTTTCTTCCGCTGCAGCGCTTACACTGCATTCAATCACACATTAATCCACAAACAAAAGGAAACAAAGCCTGTAATAGAGGAGAGAACAGCATTTCTCAGTTGTCACTCTTCTACAAGATGATATCGTTTCTGAGGCTGAATATTTCTGTGTACTCAGAGGATGAGCAATGAAGACAGTGAGGACAGATTCCCAGGGAAGTGCAGGAGATCCAAGCCTGCTCATCATCAGGGCCTGCAGGAGCTCTCCCGAAGCTTCTAGCTTTTCACGATCCCTCCGTCGCCCTCACTTACGAAGCGCTTACGCCCCCTATTGGCCACAAGAACACATCTGTTATAACGCTAGTGTTTACAGGAACAGAACTACCATCATGTAGCAGATGGTAACAAAATGTAAAATTTATATTCTCAGGGAAGGTTAACAGGGAAGACGCAAGTCTCTGACCTTGTTGGACAGGAGTCTCTTAGATGCTTAGTGATCACTGACTCCTGGTAACAAAGGTCCACAAAGGATTCCATAATGGAGTGCGCAAGAGGCGCATCCAGGTTGATCTCTGACAGCTCGTCATATACACGCTGGAAGCCCTGTGTAAAACATGCAAACCCATTAATCCTCTCACAAACAACTAAGAATTCACACGTCACTGTACGAAAAACGTTGCCAACCATGTCAAAGAAATTCCATATTTAATCTGGTCAAATTATGTATTGAATTATGTGGAATTCAATTACTGATTTGAAAGCCGTTGTTATGAGCAGACAGCTTTAAAATCAGATCAATAAACGTTTTGAATGAATGAATAATACTTCCTCACTACAGGGTTGCCCTTATGTTCCTTGGCTTTTAGATTGTCCTCTGCAGGGTTCGATCCTGCAACCTTTCAATTACCAAGTCAAGTTGTATGTCAATAAACAATCGTCACTGAGAAACTTCTGCTGATGTTACAAGTAAACTGTTTTGAATACAAGCATGGTTCAAAGACTAACAGATGCAAATCTGGTGATGACTGGAAAAACTACCTTTTTAGTCATCTGGTGTTGACTAGAAAAGTTAGTAGGTAAGAGGGTAATATAAATCTCCGTCCACTATCTCCTTTTGTGTTTAACCCCCATTACACCAATACTACAGAACTGTCTGTTTGTTAATAATTAAAAAAATTTTTTTAATGGAAATTCACTCCATTTTCTAAATGCATCTAAATGTAAACAATTTATCCATGCATGCGTTTTAAATGTTTTGAAATTGTAGTTTGTAATTTATGTAACAATCTCAAGTCTGGTGCAATGAAAGACTTCTCTATGATGATATATGCAGAATCTTAATTTTGTCAACTTAAACCCTTCCGCTTTCTTATAATAGACTTAAAAACTGCATTCATCCAACTGCCTCCATCCAATCAACAACCAATTAAGTACCTGTCCTATTTTTTTTCTTTTTTGATTATATGCTTTTACTCCGATGTACTTCACAATACTGAAAAAAGATCTGTCTTCTACTTCTGTTATGTCGCAACTTTTGAGTCACTATTGGTTCATTTAAAAAAAAAATCTCGTTAGTACAAACCCTGTTCATTTGGTCCAGAGTGATTAGGCCGGTTTGCCAGAATGCCTTGAGAAGTTTGACCATCATCTGTAAGGCTGTGTCACCTGTAGACTCCAGTACCATAACCACAGCCTACATCACACCAGAAACAGAAACAGATTAGAGAAACTAGGAAAATGATAGGAAGAGGAAATAAGGAAAAGACAGTTATTGTGCAACCTTATCATTAAAGAATATGTTGAAAATGTGCTGGCCAAACTTGAGACCTATTATTGTGGTGAGGGTAAGTGCATATTACTGCATCAGTTGTTGTAATGGACAAAACCAAGATGTAATGATCGTGATACTGATATTTCCAAGTCGGGAGACTGGATGGTACAAGATCATTTTATAGAAGAAACAGCTAAATCTCTTTCTCTTTAAAAATCATTATTCTATTTAAATTCTTTATAAAATGTATATTTTTAGAATTTAGTTTTGTTATGAAATCAACTATTTAATATTATTTAATGGGGTCATGTGATTTCACGTTTTCCTTTGTCTTTGGGGTGTTACAAGCTGTTTGTGCATATATAAGATCTGAAAAGTTGCAAAGACTAAAGTCTCAAAACCAAAGAGATATTCTTTATAAAAGTTAAGACTCGTCCACGCCTTCCTAAAACGCCTGATTTAAACACGCCCCCACATGTCTACGTCACTGTGTGGGAAGATTTGCACAACACCGCCCAAATGTTTACGCAAAGAAAGAAGGCGTAACTTCTATTCTCGCTGTAGTATTGTTGCCGCCATGCGCCCTGTGTGTTTCCAAATATGGTAAGGGGCGTAACATTTCACAACACACCTGAGGTATTCGGCCAATCACAACAAACTGGATATCTGGCCAATCAGAGCACACCGCGCTTTTCAGAACGATGAGCTTTGTAAAAATCAGCATGTTTCAGAAAGGCAGGGCAGAGAGGAGCAACAATAATGTACAGTATGTGGAAAATAATGTGTTTTTTGAACCTTAAACTGCGTAAACATATTGCATTACACCAAATACACAAAATAATGTTATTTTTAGAATCGTCATATGACCCCTTTAAATACCCCTTTTTAAGGGCACTTACATGGCACAAACGTACCGGAAAAAGATTACAGCAGTGGTTTTTCAGGTGATGGGCCACTAGGGAACACCATTATGATTTTAATCTATAGAAAGCTATAATCTTTAGATGGGACATAACTACATGCTATTCACACTTCAAACTTCATACCTCATAGACCAGCTCATGATGAAAGTGTGGCACTTCTAGATCTCGCAGACAGTGCTCAGCCTCAGAGAGCTCACCTGACACCAGGTACTCCTTTAGCAATAGGTTCATCTGTAAAACAAACAGCAACATAATATATGGATAGTAAATAAGAGGCAGGATCAGAAATGCGAAAATGGGTTACTATTGTTGCAACCCAATTGTTGGCAGCAAGTATTGTACAAAACACTACTAAATATAGAGGTTGTATATATGGGAAATGAGACCTCTCTGACTTATTTACCACAATCTTTACTACACTGACCAAAATTATAAACGCAACGCTTTTGTTTTTGCCCCCATTTTTCATGAGCTGAACTCAAAGATCTAAGACTTTTTCTATGTACACAAAAGGCCTATTTCTCTAATATTGTTCACAAATCTGTCTAAATCTGTGTTAGTGAGCACTTCTCCTTTGCCGAGATAATCCATCCACCTCACAGGTGTGGCATATCAAGATGCTGATTAGACAGCATGATTATTGCACAGGTGTGCCTTAGGCTGGCCACAATAAAAGGCCACTCTAAAATGTGCAGTTTTATCACACAGCACAATGCCACAGATGTCGCAAGTTTTGAGGGAGCGTATAATTGGCATGCTGACTGCAGGAATGTCCACCAGAGCTGTTGCCCGTGAATTGAATGTTCATTTCTCTACCATAAGCCGTCTCCAAAGGCGTTTCAGAGAATTTGGCAGTACATCCAACCAGCCTCACAACCGCAGACCACGTGTAACCACACCAGCCCAGGACCTCCACATCTAGCATCTTCCCGGCCACCCGGACAGCTGCTGCAACAATTGGTTTGCATATCCAAAGAATTTCTGCACAAACTGTCAGAAACCGTCTCAGGGAAGCTCATCTGCATGCTCGTCGTCCTCATCGGGGTCTCGACCTGACTGCAGTTCGTCGCCGTAACCGACTTGAGTGGGCAAATGCTCACATTCGATGACGTCTGGCACTTTATAGAGGTGTTCTCTTCACGGATGAATCCCGGCTTTCACTGTACAGGGCAGATGGCAGACAGCGTGTATGGCGTCGTGTGGGTGAGCGGTTTGCTGATGTCAACGTTGTGGATCGAGTGGCCCATGGTGGCAGTGGGGTTATGGTATGGGCAGGCATATGTTATGGACAATGAACACAGGTGCATTTTATTGATGGCATTTTGAATGCACAGAGATACCGTGACGAGATCCTGAGGCCCATTGTTGTGCCATTCATCCACGACCATCACCTCATGTTGCAGCATGATAATGCACGGCCCAATGTTGCAAGGATCTGTACACAGTTCCTGGAAGCTGAAAACATCCCAGTTCTTGCATGGCCAGCACACTCACCGGACATGTCACCCACCCAAACGATGTTTGGGATGCTCTGGATCGGCGTATACGACAGCGTGTTCCAGTTCCTGCCAATATCCAGCAACTTCGCACAGCCATTGAAGAGGAGTGGACCAACATTCCACAGGCCACAATCAACAACCTGATCAACTCTATGCGAAGGAGATGTGTTGCACTGCGTGAGGCAAATGGTGGTCACACCAGATACTGACTGGTTTTCGGCCCCCCCCCGGACCCCCCCAATAGAGTAAAACTGCACATTTTAGAGTGGCCTTTTATTGTGGCCAGCCTAAGGCACACCTATGCAATAATCATGCTGTCTAATCAGCATCTTGATATGCCACACCTGTGAGGTGGATGAGCAAAGGAGAAGTGCTCACTAACACAGATTTAGACAGATTTGTGAACAATATTTGAGAGAAATAGGCCTTTTGTGTACATAGAAAATGTCTTAGATCTTTGAGTTCAGCTCATGAAAAATGGGGGCAAAAACAAAAGTGTTGCGTTTATAATTTTGGTCAGTGTATATAACCAAAGGAAATTAGAATAATGATATCTTAGGTTAGGTTATTAAAGTCAGTTATGAATGATTAGGGGCTTTCGCACCACGGAGTTCTAGGAACTTAGTTCTAGGAACTAGCCAGCAGGGTAGTTCCTAGAGAACCAATTTCTCCCTCAGGCCGTTTTCCTGGTTGCATTCGCACTGGCAGCAGGAACCCTGAAGTGGCCGACAGCGATGTCTTTTTGCATGGCATTAACAAGCGTCAACAACCAGTGAATGGAGGACGCCGTGATCAGAGCTGTTTTTGCTGTGTCGTGGGTTTCGTGATAATGGAGATGGAATGTAAATGCACAATTTACGTGATTGCAAGAGCGAAAAGTTGGGCTAAGAGACTAATTTTTTTATGACAACTTGCATTGTTACATATCATCGAAGCTGAGAAAAGAACACAACACTGCAGACAACAGGTAAATGCCGTTATCAATGTTTTCCATGTTCGTGGAATAAATATGTTTACATTGTTTTTTTAAAAATGCAGGGTAGCCAGTGTTTCGCGTGCGTTTGGCCAATCAGCGTACACTTACGTCACTGATAGGTCCTATAGAACTGTTTTAGACCCTACTCTGAAGTAGGAGCTAATTTAGTTCCTCCAAACGGAGTTCCTAGAACTAAAACCGTTCCTAATTCCTGCGGTGCGAACACGCCAAAAAGTGGGTAGTTCCACAATTAGTTCAGGTACTATGAAAAGGTTCCTGTGGTGCGAAAGGCCCTACTGACTCTATGAGAGTTTGTACTTTGAGAAACAAGTGAATGAATGAATAACACCTTTGCATGAAAAATGTAAAAAAAAAAAAAAAAAAAAAAAAGACAACTTAATTTTCTTCATTGACTGGTGGGATTCTATACCAGTTTATTCAATGATAATTCAACAACATGTAAAATAGATATTTTTAGACCTGGATAGAGTTGTTTTAACACATTATTATTAACTTTTAATTAATTCAATAATTTATCAGCATATAGAATGAAACATTCCAGTGTCATAATTTTATATCAAAATATAATATAACATAATAATTTGGAATATTTAAAGGGATAGTTTATCCAAAAATGAAAATTCTGTCATTAATTACTCACCCTCATTTCGTTCCAAATCCAAACCCGGAAGAACTTCGTTCATCTTCGGAACACAAATTAAGATATATTTGATGAATTCCGAGAGCTCTCTGACCCTCCCTAGACAGCAAGCATACTACCACGGTCAAGGTCCAGAAACTTAGCAAGGACATCATTAAAATAATACATGTGACATCAGTGGTTCAACCGTAATTTTACGTTTCTGGACCTTGACCTTGGTAGTATTCCGGCGCTTGGTAGTATTCTTCCGCTTCCGGTGCTGCTCTGTACAGTCGACGTTAAGGATGGCTCCGCTCAATTTGTGCTTTTATATACTTTTTTACGTATTTTTACTTTCTCTTTTTACACGCATAACGTCTGCACTATTTATATACGACAAAAGAACACTTTTGGACATTGGACACCGCTGCACTAACCTACTTCAGGACACTTTATCCACGGATCCAGCGTGGCCATTGGAGATACTTCGGAACACCGAGGTTAACAAAGGCCGCCTGAATAATCCCAGGAGGCGAAAGAAACACCGCGGGCGACGAGCTGGAATTCGTGACAGACTGAGAAAAAGGGCTCACAGTCCTCCTCTACCGAGTATTCTGCTCGCTAATGTCCAATCCTTGGAGAATAAGCTGGACGATCTTAGAGCCAGGATAAGTTTCCAATGGGACATTAGGGACTGTAACATCCTTTGTTTGACTGAAACATGGCTCACTCCCTCGGTCCCGGATACCGCTGCAACACCGTCTGATAACTTTTCTGTTTTACGGATGGACAGAACAGCCGAGGCCGGAAAAACCAAAGGTGGTGGAGTGTGTTTCATGATTAACAAGAAATGGTGTGACCCCTAGGAATATCTCCATTCTGTCGCGTTCCTGCTCGCCTCATCTGGAACATCTCTACATTATCTGCCGCCCATTCTATCTGCCCCGGGAGTTCCCAGCGATCATCGCTACTGCCGTTTACATTCCACCACAGGCAGACACGAGCTTGGCCTTGTCCAAACTCCACGATGAGCTCAGCGACTACATCAACAAACACCCTGACGCTGCCTCTATCATCGCAGGGGACTTTAACAAAGCCAACCTCAGGAAGGTCATGCCGAACTTCCATCAGCATGTATCCTGTCCAACTAGAGGACCGAATACACTGGATCATTGCTACACTCAGTTTAAGAATGCCTACAAAGCTCGTTCCCTGCCGGCTTTTGGTAAATCGGACCATGCCGCCATTTTCCTCACACCGGAATATAAACAAAGGATCGCTCAGGAATCCCCGGGGGAGAGGGAAGTGACGTGCTGGTCCTCCCACTCTGAAGCTATGCTACAGGCGTCTCTTGATGACGTCGACTGGGACATGTTCCGGGCGAGTTCAGCTGACGTCAGCGAGTTCACGGATGTAGCATTAAGCTTTGTTAACATGCTAACCGACCAAGCCACTGAAACGGTAACAATAAGGACATTCTCTAATCAGAAACCGTGGGTGGACAGAACAATCCGTGCTGCGGTTAACCAACGCACTGCCGCATACAACGCCGGTCTTTTGTCAGGAAACATGAGCGAGTACAAAGCATCGTGCTATGCTCTCCGACGGGCAGTTAGAGCTGCTAAACTCCGATACAGGGAGAGAATTGAGTCACATTTTCAGCTCAATGACTCTCGACGCATGTGGCAGGGACTGAAGACCATCTGTTCCTCTGGAAATAACTCCTCCACCGAGGTGAGAGCAGATCCATTGTTGGCCGAAGAGTTAAACACCTTCTACGGCCGCTTTGAATGTAATGGCGGCGCGACTCTGCCGATCAGCGCGTCAGGAAGCAGCAGACAGAGCAGCGATGATGATCATGTTATCACCGTGTCGGAGGACGAGGTTCGGAGGGAACTAAGGAGAGTGAACGTCAGGAAAGCCGCCGGACCTGATGGGATTACTGGCCGCGTTCTGAGGTCCTGCACCGATCAGCTTGCTGGTTTGTTTACTTCCATCTTTAATGAGTCCCTTGCTACCTCTGTGGTTCCCACCTCATTTAAGAAATCTGTCATTATCCCTGTGCCTAAGAACAGTAAACCCTCTTGCCTGAATGACTATCGTCCAGTTGCCCTCACATCAACAGTCATGAAGGTTTTTGAGAGACTTTTAAAGGGGTGGTTGACTGGTTTTTTTCTAGGCTTGATTGTGTTTATGGGGTGCAGTCTAGCATGTGTTCATGCTTGTTTTTTTTAAAAACGCATTATTTTCACATAATTTACCTTTATTCCACACCTCCCTGTCCCTTCTCTGACAAACGCCTCGATTTATTTCCTGGTTTTATGAAGCTCCTCCTTCAGAAATACGCGATGGGCTGAGATTGGTTAGCTGGCTCAGTGTGTTGTGATTCGCTAAACCGCCTCTACTGCACGTCTGAACGTCCCGCCCCTCACCTCAGTGGCATGTGCTCTGGTTGAATTGTAAACAGTGGCGTTGTCTATAATGCTTATCAATTTGAGCCCGAGGATATTAGTGAAGAGGATCGTGCAGAACCTGTGCAGAACCTGTGTTGTCTCATACTTTTAAATATGCTGCTATATGTAAGTGCTACTGCTTCTGTTAAGCTTTTAATATACGGTTTTATCCTGATTAAAGCTTTAATACAGCACAGCAACCGCACGTGTGTCCATTTATAATGCTTCTCATTGCTGTGTGAAAATAAGTGTATAATTGGAACAGTTTGTTGGAGCTTATCTGACGATCTGAATGAGAGAGAGAGAGAGATGCAGAGCAGGGCGACACGAGTAACAGTATTAAGAACCGCTGCTTTAATGATGATGATTTTGAAACTTGAGAATCCATTAGAATCGTTAAAAGACAATCGCGATTCATATGAATAGATTTTTACGTGCACCCCTAGTTTTCTCTTCCTCTTCTCTAAAGCAGCGCAGCATGGCCTCGCCCCCTTTGCTGCGTGTTCCCAGGGGCGGGGTTTATCTGGGTCCGTGACGTATCAGACCCGGGAAGTAACTCGTTGTAGTCCCTTACCTGTCGTTTTTGTAGGCATTAAACTGCCAGAATTTTAAAAGATGATATCTCCGTTTGCATTGAACTTTCAGCGCCGCAACTCTGCAGATATTGTTTATGCTCAAACAGCAACATTACACACTAACTAATGTTAAAAAAGTGAAATCGCAATCAACCACCCCTTTAAAGAAACACATATGCTCCTCCATCCCTGCTACTTTGGACCCTCTTCAGTTTGCCTATCGCCCAAATAGGTCTACTGATGATGCCATCTCTCAGGTACTGCACTCTTCCCTCACACATATTGACAGCAAAAATGGCAACTATGTCAGACTGCTATTCATTGACTATAGCTCAGCTTTCAACACTATAGTCCCCACCAAGCTAGCTGTCAAACGCTCAGACCTCGGCCTAAACACTTCACTCTGTGACTGGATACAAGACTTAAGGTGAATCCCATTTCTCTGTCTTACCCCTTCCCCTTCCTCTACCCCTTCGTCTTACCCCTAGCCCTTGTCCCTCGAAACCGAGTGGTAAGCGCTAGGGGTGAAAACATACCCCTATGTAATGAGACACCACTTGGTTACGGTTACGTCATCGTACATAGCTGGCTGCTACGTCACCAGAGGCGACAAGTGTTGATCACAAACTTCCAAGATGCCGTCTGCAATTGTGTTTATGTCGATTGCCGATTGTTGTGCAAATCACGATGTAACGTTAGCGTAGCAAACTAGCGATTTTTTGTTTCAATTAAGAACATGGTTGCTCTGTGTAGTAGGGTTGTGACGGTGAGGAAATTTTCCCACCGGTTAATCGACGTGTGACAACACCGATAATACCAGTATCACCGTGGTGGGGGGGTCGTTTGAGTTTTCCCTCTTCAGCTTTCCTTCTGTTTTAAATAGCCTGTAAGCACCATGCGCGTGTTACTTTCACTTTTAAATACGGCAATTCGGGTCAACTGTTGTTTGTTTTTAGTTTGTTTGAGTTTTCCCACTTTTCCTCACGTTCCTTTGCTTAAATAGCTTATAAAAGCTCCGTGCGCGTTTTACTTTCTTTTAAATTAGCGGCATTCGGCATCAATTCATGGTTCTTACAACGTAGAACATAGAAATTTTATTAACAAAACTTACACCATGCTATATGCCTAATATAAAATACCAAATAACTTACAAAGTTTAAATAGGTATACAAAACTAAAAATCAGTAAAGAATGAGGAACAGATAATTATGAAACGTAGAACGTTTATTAGCAAAACGAATAAGAAAGTTTGGAGGCTCAGACTGCATACACCTTCATGTAAAATAATGGGGGGAAAAATGCACAGTTTAAATAATTTAAAAATCAGCATACTGTGGAACAAAATAAATGAGAAACGAATGTTTTAAAAAAAACTTCCATTATCACTTAGATCAGGTGGTTCTAACGAATCCGTCACGAATCCAAATGCGGCCCACAATGCTGAATGTTACAGTCTATGTGCTGAACACAATTAAAAAATAACTAAGTTTTACAATTCATTTTAGTTTTTACATTAATTAAAAAAATTCCTTAAATATAAGCTATAATGTTTTTATGTAAAATAATAAATAAGTTATTATTTTCAGACATGAGCAGACCTATGTAGGCCTACTCACGCATTTAACGAACACTTACAAGCGTGCACTTTGGCAGAATTAAATTCAAATAGTCATCAGCAGCCATTAGTTCTGTAAAACTGAGCATCAGAATGGACAAATTTGTTAAGGGAGAAACAAAATGAGGAAAATGCCAGCGAAGGAACGCATTCAAACAAGAATAGTCGCAGCATCAGCAGTGAAGAGAGTGCTGGACTTTCGGTTTGCCCCGCCACTCACTTGAAGATGTTCAGGTAAAAAGAAACACCCATAGGCTACTACGCAGCAGAAATGTGGCAAAACATCTCTGGAGAGAAAGTCGCTTTTCATATTTGGATCAACATAGGCTACATTTGTGAACACGCACTTTCTGCAATGTCGCGCGTCAAGTCACGCTTCCGTGCGCGTCTTACAGACTGCAACGTCATTGTGCTGTTACTCCTTTCGAGCAGAATTTCACAAAATTGGTCAGCTCTCGACAGCGTCAGGTGTTTTATTAATGGTGAGAATGTAATCATTTAGATATCATAATATTTAGGCTATAAATATTATTATAAAGTATTGATGACGTAATATGTAAATGACATGCGTGCAGCCAGTGATACTTGCACTTGGACCATAGTGCGGCCCGGTGGAAAAAACGGTTGAGAACCACTGACTTAGATTAATGGCAGAAGTCAACAGCCTTTTCAAAATCCAAAATATTTTTAAAACAGGCACTTTTACATTTCGTTTTGAAACTCTTCCGCCATCGTCTTGTCTGTCTCACCTCACTCGTCTTGTCTGTCTCACCTCATTCTTCTCGTCAGTCAGCTCGACTCACTCTCCTCACCTGTGATAAAATAAATCTGATCTGTGATGCGCGACTGTCGTTCGTTCGGTGCGCTGCATTTTCAGTTTTAATTGTAGTGTCCTCTAACTGAACTAAATTATTTTTATTACTATAAAAAAAATCTAAATGACAGTGAGGGACGGTGCCGCGGTGGGCAAGTGACGTAACCGGTGTTGCGGCTTAACACCGGTATCACCGCCAACACCGTCTATCGCAGCAAGCCTACTGTGTAGAGCACAAAACAAGACTGCCGTAATTTTTAAATCAATTATTTAAGCCGAAAATGGGACTCTCTGGATGATCTGGCCGACATTGTTGCCGGTTGCGCAGTGTTTTCTGGGTACCCCTTGGTTTCAAGTAAGCTCGCGAAAATGCTTGGTTTTAAGGGGTATCTACCACTTCCCCTTAGCCCTACCCCTCGATCAAAACAAGAATTGGGATAGCCCTTACTCTCACGTGAACGCGCAAAACTAAGGGGAAGGGGTAAGACAGAGAAATGGGATTCACCCTTCCTCACCGGCAGACCACAAGTGGTGAAAATGGGCCAGTTCACCTCCAACTCCATCACCCTGAACGTAGGAGCCCCGCAGGGCTGTGTCCTGAGTCCCCTGCTCTACTCTCTCTACACACACGACTGTGTGTCCTCTCACAGCTCCACTTCTATTGTTAAATTTGCTGATGATACTATGGTTCTGGGCCTCATTTCCAACAATGATGAGACCGCATACTTGGGTGAGGTAGAGAGACTTACATCATGGTGCCAGGACAACTGTCTCTCTCTGAACGTGAGCAAAACTAAAGAGCTGATTGTAGACTTCAGGAAGAGACAGCAGCGGCCCTACACTCCTCTTATGATCAGCGGGACCCCTGTGGAGAGGGTGAGCAGCTTCAAGTACCTCGGTGTAAACATCTCCGAGGACCTGACTTGGACTGCACACATTCAAACACAGGTCAAGAAAGCCAGGCAAAGACTGTACCATCTGCGACAGCAGAGGAAATTCAGGGTCTCACCAGCAATCCTGAAAACTTTCTATTCAGGGGCCATAGAAAGTGTATTGACTCAGTGCATCTCAGTGTGGTATAGTAACGCCACAAATCAGGACTGCAAAGCTCTGCAGAGAGTCGTGCGCTTAGCTGAGCGCATCTCAGGGTCTGCCCTCCCCTCTCTGCAGGACATCTACCTCAAACGCTGCAAAAGCAGAGCTGCAAAAATAATCAAGGACTCAAATCACCCCAGTAACCGTCTTTTCATCACACTGCCATCTGGCAAGCGCTTCAGGAGCATGATGGCAAAAACTGAGAGACTGAGGAGGAGCTTCTTCCCTCAGGCCATCAGGCTCCTAAACTCAGTCTCATAACATCTACAGGACTCAATTTAATAAACTGTAAAAACATTCATTATTCTCCATCATCCGCATTGCTGCTATGTGTACATACCCGGTACAACCTGTTTGCACATTCCTCTTGCACATCCCTGTTTATATTAATATTTATTAAATCCACAGTAGACTGTATTGCACATTTTATTTCATTGCACATTTTACTCCTTATTTTATTCTATTTTATTTTTTTCTTATTTTTTATCTTATTCTTACCTATATTTATATATATTCTCTTGTGTTATGTTTCATTTTTTATTTTATTTTTTTGCACTGTCCATTGAGCGGACCTGTCCTGACCTACATTTCACTACTGATTATACCCTGTATGATTGTGTATGTGACGAATAATAAAGAACCTTGTATTCTTGCTGTCTATGGGAGGGTCAGAGAGCTCTCGGAATTCATCAAAAATATCTTAATTTGTGTTTCCGAAGATGAATGGACGTCTTACGGATTTGGAACGACATGAGGGTGAGTAATTAATGACAGAAATTTCATTGTTGGGTAAACTATCCCTTTAACAAGCATTTTACAGTATTAACAAGCAGTCAATAGCCATTAAAAATAATGATTAAACCTGAAAACTCATGAATATTTACACAGTGGTTTGAAAATAGCTCATTTAAAAAAAAAATCAAATGATTTTCGTACATAAGTAAATAATACAGGGATACCTCACCTCTTTGATGAGATGTTTGACAGGCCTCTGGCCGCCACCAACTCCCCACACATTATCAAGCCGCATGATTTCCCTTTTCATGGAGAGGAGAACTAATGCTCTGTCCAGTGCAGCTCTAATAGTCATGAGGGCATGAAGAAATGAACAGGGGAATAGCATGAAGGGCAAGGCAGCAAGTCAGAAGCATAGAATGCAGGAAAAAAAAATGTGCAGTTCATTTTGTCTGACTTCACGTCAGACAAAAGGAACTGCATATTCAATCTAGAACCCCATGTAGGGTGGGAAATTACCCTCACTGCCTTTAGATTTTTTTTTTTTAGACTTTATGATTTAATTTTGAACATGTGAAAATAATACGATAAAACCTGATATAATGAATGGTAATCATTATTCCCATTCCACTTAAACTTTCATACTAGCCATTTAAATTTTTTTATTTATTGAAAAGCATTGCTAGTTTTTTATTCCATCTGTGCTACTTCCACGAAACACAAATTGCTACTTCTACAAACATGCATCATTGCAACAAAGCAAAAGCAATGACCAATCAGACACCGTTCACTATAGCTACTGACAGATAAGGCCAAATTACCTGCCACTGCATTGGCAACTGGCTGGTGGCAGGTGGTAAATTCCCACCCTGACTCAGAATGTAACTCTCATTGTGACTCCCTCAATTTAAATAAAATTGGTCTTCAAACTGACCTGGAGGAACCTCGTAATTCTAATTCAGAATCTGGACACAAGAATGCTGGTGAATATCCAAGCAAATAAGCCAATATAAGACTGTCAAAGTATCATCAAGCTCACCTGGCATGGTCACAATCTACTTTGCCTTTGTGACAGTCAAGGAAACTCATGGGTAAAGCGTGGTCAGCAATGGCTCGTGCAATAAATTGACCAAGCATCTGAGGAAAGGAAAGGAACCAGGTAATACAGGGAATGTATTTCACATTCAAATATAATATATACGCTTTCATTCAATTTAAAAGAGAGGCTAGGCTAATCTTTAAAAAACACTTTTTGTGGTCTATTGTGTTCCTCATCATGCATATTTGGAACAACATGAGGGTGAATAAACAATGTTCACTCTTGGGTGATCTGTTCCTTTAATTACGTGCTGTACTGTTTCATTGAATTTCTTATGTTGTGGATATTACAGTATAATTGGGTTTACTGTATGACATTTCAGCCTTACCTGTGGGGCCTCCGGGGTATCCAGGATGAGGTCTGGTAGCTCTTTAAGTATTTTGTCAAATGCACGTGACATGTCCTTCTCAAAGAGCACCTTTCCAGACAAGTCGGAGAGGAGACGTGATGTGAGCTCCCTGTGGCTGGCCTTGCCTTCCAGAGAAAGAGACACTGCCAGAGAGGAGAACTCAAATTTTTGATGGCCCAAGTTCAGCTCTTTGAGCAGCATCTACCAGACAAAGGAGGAAATTTGAGATAAGTTTAGATCAATAGTTCCTATAAACAATAGAAAACTGTAGCTGGGATGTGAATTCAGATTTAGATTTAGATTATTTTTATTTGTCACATACACAATTATATAGAGAGTATATAACCAGTAGTGAAATGTATTCTCTGCATTTAACCCATCCTAAGTGAACACACACCCGGAGCAGTGGGCAGCCATGTTACAGCGCCCGGGGAGCAGTTGGGGGTTCGGTGCCTTGCTCAAGGACACCTCAGTCGTGGAGTTGAAGGAGGATACTCCCCCCACCAACAATCCCTGCCGGACCTGAGATTCGAACCCACAACCTTCCGCTTACAAGGTCCGACTCGCTATCCATTAGGCCACGACTGCCCCAAAAATTCAATGCTTCCATTCTGATAAATATTTAAAATACTTTATACTACACCAATTGTGAGGTAAGTGTGATGCAGTGGTTCACAACCTTTTTGACTTCAGGTCCCCCTTATAAATTTCAGGATTCCAGACTCTTAAAGATATCTGAATGTTCTTCAGGAATCCCGCTGCTTTTAACTTGCATGATTTTTTTCCCTAGTCGTTATTTTTAATTCAATTCTAATTAATTTCTACCTGATAAATTATTTTAGAGCTTGGCATAACCATAAAATTGTAGTTACAAAAACACTGTCCATGGAGTTAAAAGATTTTATTCGTTTACATGACTTTTACCTCTCTAGAAATCACACCTTAAATTAGGCTTCCTCATATATCTTAGTTGTCCAAGATAGTGTGAACCCTGGATCTTCAAAGTAGAAGAAAATATACTGGGTGAATTAAAAATGGAAATTAACTTGATTCATAAATCACTTGTTTAAGCTTATTTTAATGCTTTTTTAATGCCCCCTAGTAGGCTCCAGCTTTCTGGTTGAGAACCAATACGCCAACAGTACACAATTATTAGGTATGGAATGTTTAGCACACATTGTATCCAACATTTTCTCCTCTACATTACATTAAAACAAAGGTTCTGTTATTTGGCATCTGGCTTTGTGATAAGCTACAGCTCACCTCCACCTCTTTGGTGTCTCCATGCTCAAAGTATTCCTGCACAATGGGGTTGATGGTCTTCTCGAGTTCTCTCTCCTCCAGCTCTGGTACTACTGTGGCATATACCGTGTCTCCCTGATATACAAATAAGAGTCTCACACTAGAAAAAAACACCTTTACTGTACATAAGGAAAATTGAGGAAAAAACAAGTATATACTAAATAAAAAGAACACATTGATTTCATCATGCACCTGGCCTCACAGAGCTTTCAAGGAAACAAGACAATGCTCCAGGCATTTGCTTTTTAATTTGTGCGCCGATTAGGGTTGTAACGATATACCGGTATGACGATATACCACGATATAAACACGTACGATTATCATACCATGTACATTTGCTTATCTACGGTACTGGGAGAAAATAAAAGATGCAGAATCTCACCTGCGCCGAGGCAACAACTTTCCACTTAACTGTTCTCTTGCTCCACCCACACGTACAGTGGAGACAACATCAGAGACAGAGGCCGTTCTCTCTATCCCATATCGAAATATAAGTTAAAATTGGCAGTATGGGAATAACGTTACTTTGGATATAGAAAAGACGAACACGTATTTGTCTTCGAGGATAGACACAGTTCACAAAAACTGCGGTCGCAAAGCGGCTGCAAAAAGAGGAAACACATCGAACATGTTTATCTATATTTCAGAACACCATCCTCCGTGCAGATACAGTTATTATGTCCCATTTATAACTTAAGGTTAAAGCCTTATGATTTCCGTGATGCGGAGTGAATCCCAGAATCCAGTCATGACAATGAATTTACAATGCAGATGTCACATAAAATGCGCGATTGATGAATAAATCAAAAACAGAGCTGTCAAATCACGACATGGTCTAGTGTCTGTGATTATTAAAGCGCAAAAACACTGCTATATAAAAATATAATCTGTTGCTGCGTCCCAATTCGCATACTATCCGTCCTAAATAGTATTCGAAAATAGAATTAGTATGTCCCAAATCATAGTATGTTTAAAAAAGTATGCCAAAGATTCCCGGATGGTCTACTACTTCCGGTTAGAATACCAGTCATGCACACTCTAACAATGAATTTACAATGCAGATGGTGGATATGCGCAACCAACGGACAGGTAGAGAAAGGGATTTGAGTGATAAATAATCAATGTCTAACCTGATTAAAGAATATTTATTTAATGTTATCCACATTATATTTCATCTGCAGCAACATGAACTTGTATAATGATACGTTTGGTCATTAACTTTGAAATGCATCATTATGCAACACATGAGCAGAGTTCTCAGCATTAAAGACCCGCGATGTGCCTCTTTATTTCTCTCCAATACGGTAGGAAATCAAATTAAACGAAATGTGGATGATGTTAACTGTGACAAGATGATTGACAGGACAGTTTGAACAGTTACAGGATGCTCGTAACTAAGCAACAGAACATTAGCGAAGTAGTATGTCCCAAAGCTTGCCTACTATTCTGCTACATACTCAAAAGTATGTACTTTTTCTTCACAAAAAGAGTACATACTTTTAGGGCATAGTATAAGTAGGCGAATTGGGACGCAGCAGATGTCTCTCTGTGAATGAGCGGCGTTGTGTCGTGTACTACATACTCAAGTATGCGTGCTGGCGCTGCTCATAGTGTTTAACAGCGCCTGCAGTCTCACTATCTGAGGACAAACACTGACACCGAGAGAACAATTAATAATCCTTTCATCATTTTATTTGAGAAAACCACTGTCAAATACACTGACACTCAAAGCTCTTCACTACTACCCGTCAAAATAAAAGTCTGCTTTTTAAAGGTGCTGTATGTAGAATTTTGACTCTACTAAAGCATAAAAATACCATAATATGTTTGCAGATATTTAAGAAACATGCTAAGTTAACATACTTGTTTATCTGAGAAACAATGCTACAGTCAGTTATTCTCCTTTGAAAATGTGCGTTCCGGCCCGGAATGTCTGTGTTTGTTATGGTTTGTGAAACCCGCCCACTGCCAGTTTACCCAATTGTATTTCGGCACCGCGGGTTGCCAGTTGGCGGAAAACACAGCTATTTAATTCCATTCATCGTCATGTGCGCTCGTTTCTGTTGGTGTCCTTAATCTGGCATCCTGCGCGTGCGTCAAGTCTGAGGAGGAGGGGCCGGGTGAAAAAAACGTCTCCAATATTTAGAATTTGGACTGCAATACCTAGTGCCAATCCTACATACAGCACCTTTAACTCGAAGAAATTGACAGAAATTACGACTGTACTATAATGTAGCCTACTTCTAAAATAAAAATTATAATTTATAGAAACATTTAAGGAATATAATTTTCCCCTCATTTTTATTTAGTAAATCTCTGTTGTGCAGCCCTTTACGAAAACATAAAAGGATAAAAGTTATTTTCATTTGATTACATTTTAAAACATTAATTAAATTGTTAAAGCTTTATGCATTCATTTCATTACCACCATTTTTGATAGTATATTTGTATTATATCATAAAAGTACAGAATCCAGAAAAACTAAGTCAAACCAGAATTTATTAATTGTTATGAATTATTAATGATGAATAAAAGTTGTTAAACTAATATATAGGCTAATCAATGATGAAATGTACTTGATTGTTTTTGATTAATGAAATTTGAATAAACATGCTTCCAAACATTTGTTCAACCAAAAAAACCCTGTTTTGATTGTTTAATACCGTATACCGTGATACCGTGATATTTTCTGAGACGATTATCATACCGTGAAAATCTCATACCGTTACAACCCTAGCGCCGATTAACATCACTGCAATATTCAAACAGCACGAATTCCAGCAAGTTTGCCAGAACTACTTTTAGCTCACATCCCACTCAGCTGAAGAGGAGAAATGCTGATTATTTCAAAAAGGCCAATGGGTTTTCTAATGGACAACTCTTAAAGGAATAATTCACTCTACCTTATTTACTTACCCTCGTGTCATTCCAAACATCACACCTCATTAGTGGTTGTGTCACAAATTATGTCATGATGCAAGAATCAGTGATGCTTATTAATGTTACTGACATGTCACTATATTTGATTTGGGACCTGTAAACATGAGCTCTATATACACATCCACGTGCCAGATTTACTCTGATTTTCATCGGATATACAGCATAGAGGCGGACTACATTATTTGTAAATCCTGGTTTCCCATGGACAGTCCTTCGCACAGAGGTGACACAATTCATCTTATGTCCAACATTTACTTAAATTTGATGAGTGACTTCTCCAAGACGCATCAGTGTGCTTAGTGCAGTGTTGCTGACCTGTCATGACTATGGAGCATGACATGGGAGTCCTGCATTAGAGTGTGTTACAGACATTTGTCGTGATAAAGTATATCAGTACCAAACAGAGCTCTAGTACATAAAATACATTCATATATATATACATACATACATACATATACATGCACACACAGTACAGGTGCATCTCAATGAATTAGAATGTCGTGAAAAAGTTCATTTTTTCTTGTAAGTTATTTCAAAAAGTGAAACTTTCAGATATTTTAGATTCATTGCATGTAAAGTAAAACATTTCAAAAGTTTTTTTGTTTTAATTTTGATGATTAGAGCTTACAGCTCATGAAAGTCAAATCAGTATCTCAAAATATTAGAATATTTAAATTTGAGTTTCAATTAATGACCAACCCTACAGTTTAAATTCCGGGTATCTCTTGTTCTTTGAAACCACAATAATGGAGAAGACTGCTGACTTGGCAATGATCCAGAAGACGAACATTGACGACCTCCACAAAGAGGGTAAGTCACAGAGGGTCATTACTGAAAGGTGTGGCTGTTTACAGAGTGCTGTATCAAAGCATATTGAATGCAAAGTTGACTGGAAGGAAGAATTTGGGTAGGAAAAGGTGCACAAGCAACAGGGATGACTGCAAGCTTGAGAATACTGTCAAGCAAAGCTGATTCAAACACTTGTGAGAGCTTCACAAGGAGTGGACTGAAGCTGGAGTCAGTGCATCAAGAGTCACCACGCTCAGACGTCTTCAGGAAAAGGGCTACCAAGCCACTTCTGAACCAGAGACAACATCAGAAGCGTCTTACCTGGGCTGTGGAGAAAAAGAACTCGGTGGTCCAAAGTCCTCTTTTCAGATGAAAGTAAATTTTGCATTTCATTTGGAAATCAAGGTCCCAGAGTCTGGAGGAAGAGTGGAGAGGCACAGAATCCATGTTGCTTGAAGTCCAGTGTGAAGTTTCCACAGTCAGTGATGATTTGGGTGATGATCTGCTGGTGTTGGTCCACTGTGTTTTCTGAGTCCACAGTCAACGCAGCCATCTACCAGGATATTTTAGAGCACTTCCATGCTTCCTTCTGCTGACAAGCTTTATGGAGATGCTGATTTCATTTTCCAGCAGGACTTGGCACCTAGCCACACTGCCAAAGGTACCAAAAGCTGGTTCAATGACCATGGTGTTACTGTGCTTGATTGGCCAGCAAACTCGCCTGACCTGAACCCCATAGAGAATCTATGGGGTATTGTCAAGAGGAAGATGAGAGACACCAGACCCAACAATGCAGATGAGCTGAAGGCCACTGTCAAAGAAACCTGGGCTTCCATACCACCTCAGCAGTGCCACAAACTGATCACCTCCATGCCACGCCGAATTGAGGCAGTAATTAAAGCAAAAGGAACCCCTACCAAGTATTGAGTACATATACAGTAAATGAACATACTTTCCAGAAGGCCAACAATTCACTAAAAAAGTTTTTTTTTATTGGTCTTATGAAGTATTCTAATTTGTTGAGATAGTGAATTGGTGGGTTTGTGTTAAATGTGAGCCTAAATCATCACAATTAAAAGAACCAAAGACTTAAACTACTTCAGTCTGTGTGCATTGAATTTATTTAATACACGAGTTTCACAATTTGAGTTGAATTACTGAAATAAATGAACTTTTCCACAACATTCTAATTTATTGAGATGCACCTGTGTATATATATATATATATATATATATATATATATATATATATATATATATACGGTATATATTATTTATTTATTTTATTTTCTATTAATGAACATAAATTGTCATATTTAAAAGTGCTAAACTGGGTGATACTCTGTCTGTTGCAATGTTTTTTTGAATACGTAATTTATATTATAGGTGCATTTTATCTTACACCATAATCATGACAGTTGCACTAACCGCACCTGAGACTAATTAAACTCTATAAAAACACTGGAGCCTCAAATAATTTTTACTGCATTTTAGTCAAAATTCTTGCATGTTCACTCCTTTCGGACTTGCATCTAACTTAAAGGGGTCTTATTATGCTTTCTCACTTATTGTGTAATGTTGCTGTTTGAGCATAAAAAAAAGATGTGCAATGTTACAATCCTCTCATTTATAAACATTCTCAGAGTCTGAATCAGGCTTGAAAATCATGAAGAATGACATGAGGGTGAGTAAATTCAGACAACTTTCATTTTTAGATGAACTATCCCACTGAACTATTACCCGCAAGTCCTAAATGTGTTAACTGGCATTGTTGATTTAAACAATACATGATGTCCACAGAAATCAGAGAACTATTGCAAATATTGTGACACTTTTCATTTATAACCCAT
Organism: Schizothorax lantsangensis; assembly: GCA_027422415.1. NCBI lineage: Eukaryota > Metazoa > Chordata > Actinopteri > Cypriniformes > Cyprinidae > Schizothorax > Schizothorax lantsangensis. The sequence continues at coordinate 18,799,866 of CM049841.1, forward strand.
ACGCCCTATTAGTGTTGTCAAAAGACCCAGTACTTCGGTACCAAGTCGGTACTAAAAAAATGAAAACGTCACGGTACCAGGTTTCTTTAAGTACCGGGTGGTACCGAGTACCCGGTCAACCCGGTTCTTGCTGCGCTATCTGAAAGATGCGCAGATGCGCTCTCTTCATAAAAGCACTGAGACGTGGCGACATCAAAAGGAGGAAATGCATCAAACTAATAAAACACTTTAAAGACTGACACCCGGATCAAATGAAAGAGTTCAAGCAGGTAAGTTTCAATTTAATATTTAAATATTCTGTTATGAATATTATTCCATATTTTAATTTGAATGTCGGATTAAAATAAACATTGCCGTTATAGCGGAGTTAATCCTTAGCATAAGCGCGGCTAACGCTAATATAATGAGCATTAGAATGAAGTTTCTTTATTAACTACTTAATGCGCCTATAACTTTTATTAGGGTAAAAACAGCAGGAGGACATGATTGTATTTACTATTGTTACACACCAGAGGCTTTTAAATGAATTGTGAATCTAAAATATGCGTGTTGGAGAATGTACAAACAGTTAACAGTGTTTATGTCATATCAGTCCGTCAGAAAAAAACTGTTCTGGACTTTTTTATTTTTATTTTTTTTATTAAAAAATTTAAAATTATTATTTTGCTAGTTAGTTGCTAGTTGTTGTTATTCTTGGCTGGATAACTAGCAGGTTTAAAAGCCCTTTAAAATTAAATATGTACACAGTTTGGATTAAATGAAAGTACAGTCAAATTTTATCTCCTGTATAGACTTTACAATGACTTCATGTTATTATCTAACATCAACTTACAGTGAGTGAACAATATATTTTTACAACATTAATTAATGTTTGTGAATGTTATTTAATACAAACACTTGATCATTCATGTTTGTTCATTGTGCATTGAATAATTTTAACAGATTGAACTTTGATTGATTGATTTGATTTTGATGTATTTGTAAATTTTGAAATTAACCCTAAGAAGAATAATTGCAATATATAACTATTGTTTATTTGATAAGTCATGTTATCTAAAAAATGGAATCTTATTGTAAAGTGTTTTTAATACTACAGTTTCCTTCTATTTGATATGCACTTGTCTTAAAATATATGTAATCTTATCTAAATTTATTATAAAAGCTGAGGTTTGTTATTTACTGAAATGTTATATTTTAGCTGGAGTCAATGATCTAATGTTGCATTTGGTCAGACTCAGCCCACTGCTTTACTAATATTATATTTTCCTTTTACAGCTGCAGGAAGATCATGAAGCACCAGCAAACCCTAAAACAGACAACAGTTTACAGATGTGTTTCAGCGGCAGCAGAAATATGACAAACTTTTGGGTGGAACTTGTTTACTTTTTTTCATACTTTTATTACTTGTGGAAAAACTTGAAATAATTTTAAATAAGCATAAAGAATGCATTGGTTTTTGTGCAGTTTATTTTTGTTTAACTTTATTAATAAAAATTTGTTTTTTAATTAGCATATTTTTGTGTTTTGCTTTGGTACCAAAATTGGTACCGAGAACCGTGGATTTTCACTGGTATTGGTACCGAATACTGAAATTTTGGTACCGTGACAACACTACACCCTATATCTACCATAAAGTGAGGTGTACTAGTATTCTTCATGTAACCTGTAAGACTGATTTGTAGGTATACACTTACTTGTGAAGATTCATCATAGTTGGGGTCTTTAACATCAGGTTCCTCCACCTCATATACCATACCCGCTGCTCCCCACACACCTTTACCACCCGCTCCACCTAATCATAAGAACAATCAGTGTAAATCACAAGAGGAAAAACAAGTGCAAAAAGTAGAGAGACCTTGAAAGATAAACATTTATCCAATAGACACCACAGTATAAGTGGAGCCTGGTATATCAGTTATTATCTTATTTTTTGATTTGCATCCATTAAAATATAAAATACAATTGAATTAGAAAGGTAACTTTCATTGGCAAATCAAAATAAAAAAGAATTACAACAGAAGAAAAAAACAAGAATTATGTAATAAACATATTTGGAATGAATTTGCAGCTAAAATAACTACATCTTGATAATAAATACCGTAATTTTAAGATTCATATCACACAAGTAACTCGAGTTACTATTAAAATTGTGCACTTGAAAAATAATTCATATTTCACAATCTCACCTTTTTTGGGCAGTCCCCGACCTTTTCCAGTCCGTGACTTTCTGTCATTTACAGCGTTTTTGCCCTTGGGGCTGTGTGGATCGGTAGAAAGCTCTCCTGAAACCGAATCAGAGAATGATTCCCTGTTGGAATCCCGGGATGATGACTTGCGCAGGCGCCGCTTAGCCTTAGCTTTCAGTCTGGCCTCATGCAGGGCCTTCTCCTGAGGGGTCCAGTTCCCATTCACCTCCAACTCATTCAGATCTTCACTGCCATCCTCCTCACCCTGCCCTTGCTCAAGTGAGAACACACCTGTACCAGACAGAACGAACAGACTATTTAGATAAATGGCCAAAAGTATGTTACCACGATTGTGTAATATAAATACGGTTACATTTACCAGGGTTTCTGCAGGTTTTATGAAAGTAAATTAAAGACATTTAAACTGCTCCCAACCCTAGAATATGGAAAGAACTTTTATTGTACCTTCTCATAACACTGTAAAATTTAATCTGAAAAATCTAATAATCTTTCTCAGCATTTTTTGTTTTGTTTTCCAGTGCAAATGTCAAGATGCATTTATTGGAAAAGCAAAATGAAATGTCTTCGGGAAATTTCTCAAAATGAAGTTACTTTATGATTAAACCAAGGAAAAATATTTAAATTAAATTTTCATACCCCATTTACAGATATATGTTCTTGTTTTAAGCACACACTCGCTTAATTTTGTGACTTCATACCTTCATTTTGCATCTCAAGTAAAGGTATCTTGATTTAAGAATGTTTCTTTGTATATTTGAATTGCGAAACAAGACAGAAACACTAAAGAAGATTCTTTTTTTTTTTTTTTAAGTGAAAGCAACATTCAGTGGCATAATTTTATGAATTTCAGATTTTCTGCTCAGATTTAAGACGTTTTTAAGAACCCTGTTCATGACAAATTGCTTGGGAATTTCCTCATTTATGAAGTTGCTTTACATAGCAAATATGCATGGTAAAAGAACAAATAAATAAGAAATAAAAGAATAAATATACAAATAAGGCTTATGAAAAATACAAGACCAAAAATGTTCAATTCACCATTTACCATTTGAAATTTTACGTCAAAAGATAAGTGTCAGACATCATATATCAGGCATACCACTTTAACTAAACATTTACAAAACGAGTATAGCTATTTTAATTTGCATTATAAAGGATTATAACATTTCGAAAAGAACATTTCGTTATGGAGAAATATTTGTCTTTCCTGCACACCTGGTCAGGTCTCATATTCACATCTGATAAACCTTGAAAAAGAATCACCTAAAATAATAATAATAATAAAAAAACATGAATAAAAACTATAATAGAATATAAATATTAAAATAGCACTGCTGCTTATAACATAAAAAGTGATCCGAGTCCACTTGTAGGTCAAGGTCTCAAAGTTAATCTCAGAACTGCTACAAATATAAGCTGATGTTCGTCCCACAATATGTGTTTATTAAATCACACTCTACTCCGTTTTAAAGGGACAGACTCAAAAACGACAATGCAACGACGTTAGGGTGTAAACCCCAACAATTTTATCTCTGCTTTCACTAGATTACAGAAGGATAGCTAAAGGCAGCAGCACAGAAGGCAGAAAAGCTGACGTTGCTTATTTCGGTGCCTTGCTGAGGCTCTTGCCAAGCCTTACTACATATAGCAGTGTACAGTTTGCTTGGGTGGGGTGGGGGGTGACACGTTCACAGGAGAAAGTAGGAGTAGGAGTGGACTACATGGTAATAAATACTCTCGTCCTAAATACTAGCTACAGTCAGACGAGAAGACCACACTGTAGTTACTACAGTGTTTAAATCTGCATAAGTGCCAGGAACAGCAACACAACATACACGCAGCAGGGCCGAAGCAGAAATGTTGCAGAAATATCCACGTTTTTAGATAATGATCAGACATCTGGAGCTCTGTTCTACATCAAAAAAAAAAAACTGTCTCTCAATAACAACCCTATGTTGGTTTCTTTTTGTTTTGAGTACCAAGTAAGTGGGAAAACAGGAGGTGTGGTGGGTGTGTTTAACCAGTGGTTTAACTGTCAATAAGGAGAATTTGCTGTGATAAAAGTAAAAGTCTTATCTGTTTTTGTCAACTATGGCATATGCACCTCTGACATCTTCTGGGGGTGTACACTAGACCCACCTTACAACAACACATACAGTCTGTAGTGTAAATGTGTCTTGCAAGTCTGTGCATTACACATTATGCACTATGACTACATACAAAAACAGGGATCCACAAATAGCAGGTATTCATATGTATGGGTTCAATAATATCTAATTTGTTTGTTGCATGCTAAATTAAAACCTAACCAAATGCAATGAAATGAAATGTATATGAAAAGTACATGTCTTAAGTGTGTTAGACAACTATTTTATTTCCTCCAGTACTCTACGTGGTGACACATGATATATTGCTAGCACTATGCAACAAATATACACACGTTTTATGAGAGGTATCGTTTCACATTTATGTGACTACTATCTGATTGCAACTGACAAAATTACTTTTACTGTTTGCTGCAAAAATCTCAAATGTATGCAAATAACAAATTTGCTTAATTTACACTTACATTTTTTTGGAAGTGTATATACATCAACCCCAATGAAAGTGTCATATTAGAATATTTATATACTATTTTTTGGTCATTGTGTCTGCACTGTAATGTACACCTGCTGTTCATTAAACTAATCAAACTGGATCCAATCCAGTAAAGAGAAGGACTGAATGCAAACACAATCATTAAAATTAGCTCTTGTAGTATGTGTAAATGTACTGTGTTTATTTAAATACAAAACAGAATGTAAACGCAAAACAGTGACAAGGCAAAAGTTTAAATAGACCAAGTGACAAAACACCAAAATCTGAATTATTTTTTTTAATTGTAAGACTTCCAAAACTTCTTACATTTGAATTTTTAAACAATTACTTTTGTTTACACATAATACTTTTGAATATAACTACTACACAAATATAAAAAACAATAAATAAACACGCAGGTCGATTATGATTCATATGCTAAAGGCAGCTATCAGATAATATAAATTCACTGAAGCCAAGTTCTGTGTGCAATCAAAATACCAAGTCGCATGACTGTAAAATTACTAGACCAAGTCAATAAACAAGTCATACAGGAAGACTGTGACAAGTACTTTCAATAATAGTACTTTATCATGGATTTGTTTGAGTTCCTTGTGCAGCATAGCCAAAATAAGCAAATACATATCTGAATTCAAATACCTTCATTATTTATATTTATCTCTTTTTTATGTATATGCATGTATATACATTAATATTCATGTAATATCTGCATGTCCGTAGCTTACGGGAAATTGTTTTTCTGATTTTCTGTATTTTATATTCTTACACTTTTTTTTCCATTATCTATAACACTGATCTGGACCTCTGCACTTATGTATTTCTGAAAGGAAATCTACAAAACACTTATATTCAAACTCACGTGGAAGGAAAAAAACATCCGGGTATCTCAGCAAGGGGGCGTAGTGTGTAGCAATTTTTTAACAAAGACATTTAATGATTTTATTGTTTACAAGATCAAATATAAATAGATTTGGTTAGAAAAAATATGTATTTAACGACACAACTTGTCATTCAATATTGGTTTGTTATTAAGCTAATCTGGCAGCAATAAATATGACCATTTTTCATGCCAGCTCCTTGCGTTTAACTATCTTTAGGTACTAAAATGTCGAGTTTACATTATACATTTGTGTAAAATCTACGAAAAAAAAATGTTTTGGCCGCTTTATTTGTAAAATTCTAAAAGAGAAATTAAAATAACTTCCGATCAAAAGTTTTGCATTAAAAAGTTAGCTTGTCTTTATGCTCTCAAACTAACATCCATTGAAATCCTGGTGTTAATGCAGTAATGCACCGTTTATTTTTCTAAGAGTTTATACCACATATGCGATATATATTGTATACAAGCCTTTCTGCCAGAGCACATGGTGGAAGACGACATGGTAAAAGACCAACTACAATATGCATTAATAAGCTAAATGCAAGCTGAATGCATTAATGAGCAGTTTTTAGTACAACCACAGGTTTAATGTTCGTACCATCGTTTTGAGGGCCAGTAGTCCATGCTTCAATCTCAGTCGCCATTATACGCTTGTTTACCGTCCTCCTAAGCCTGCAGATCACGGAAACAAGTGTAACCACATCAATATCAAACGTGCAAAATAACGTTGGTTTACATAAGCAACAAAAATCCATAGTATTTGATCTGAAGAAGTGATGTGACCGTTTTAATTTACGCTTTAGTCGTAAATACATTGAGCTTAGCCTCACCTTAAATTGAAGGCTCGATTGTCACTTAAAATCTAGCAGTAGGATTGCTGGTATGTAAACAGTCCTTGAGTGAGGAAAATAAGAAGAACCGTCAAAAGTATCTTGTTTAATTATTCAAGTCAAAAAGGTCTACAAAAATATATTGTGCATTCGCAGTGCAGCACGCACGTTGCAGAGAGGGAGCAATAACATGAACAGTGTTTTCAACTTGAGACAGCTCATAGCACGTCACATGCTTTGCGTGAGCCTCATGCATATTAATTAAGTAGCTTGTCCTTCTTCGCCCAGTAAGAATGTGGACAGTTCGACAATAGACGAATGAGCGGAGGCTTGGGGCTCATTAATATTAATTAGGCTACGCGGCTCGTCAAACGCTTCAGGAAACGTACAACGCAACGTCAGCATCACCAAATTAATATTCATGAGAGACGCATTCGCCGTAACGCTGGATTCGTAGTTTGGCTGCCTGAACGGGGGGTGGTGGATGAAGGGGCAGGAGTAAAACCAATCTTGTCCAATCTCATAGCTAAGGCAAACTAGGCGGAGTTTGACGAGTTTGTTTCTTTGGTAAACACGTTTCAATTTTTGTAATTGTCCACAATCTGATAATGCCAGTGTGCGGTATAACGTTACTCATTTACTTACTTAATAGCTTAAAATATTAGGCCATAATGTAATTTAAGTTTGTATTATTTAAAATATCTCTGACATCAAACAGACGGTATTCTTCTGACTGTCTCATAATTTCCTATTTTTCTTTGTAAGCTTCCACACAGACTGCTATCTGATCAGTCACCTCTCTCTCTCTCTCTCTCTCTCTCTCTCTCTCTCTCTCTCTCTCTCTCTCGTAGGCTACATTTGTTTTTCAAGTAAATACTGTTTAATACAATATCGCGTTGAAAGGGAAGATTTCTAGTCATAATTTGGTTGGAGTTCTGTCTTTCACTCTACCAAAGCTGTACTATTGTGTTATTGTGTTATTATTTTGTGTGTAATATTCAGCCTTCTTTCTACTAAATACAAAAGAGTCTTTAAATTCCCCAGAACGACGCCAGACGTCGCTGTCACCATAATATTGATAGTATTACCAATAGAACGTGTCCACCTGATTCCTATAGACGGATAATTCACACGATACATGTCTGGTAAGTATTATACTTTAATTTTATGTGTGTGTGTGTGTGTTTAAAACAACAATTAATTAAAATGTCTGATTATAATTCAGTAATTCAACAAATGAGACCCCCTCTTTTCAATTGACAATTCAATTTTGAAGCAGACATTTTCATTACGTAGGCCTATGTATTTATTTATTTAAAAAAGAAAAAGAAAGAACAAAGAGATGAAGCTGCATTACCACAAGGTTGTGTGTAATTTTCCTTAGCATTCAATAAAATAAACTTCACAGAAGTTTCATGTAGGAAGCAGCAGAAGATGATGGTTGTCCAAGTTACTGGTGGAACAGCATGATTATATGCAGACTTTGCCTCTGTATGTTTTGAGTCCACACCCCCGATTTGGTGATGTGCACAGCTGCACTTGTGGGCTGCAGAAACACATTCCCAAGCACGCAAAGGCTGTGGGCCTCAAGCTCTTTTTTTCATTCTCACTTACTAAATAGTATTAAGTCTTTCCTCTGCCTGTGCCTTGATTTTTATTTTTATTTTTTGCTCTAATGTTTTCAAAATAGCTGGGAAGTAGTTGGTCCAACATAATGCAATATTTTGGTTAATATAACTTTTTTTCTGTAAGACAAATCATGCTACTGCGAAACCTTATAGTCAGGTTCAAATTCAGGTTTATTTATTAAACAACAACAGACATTACAAAGTGCTGTACCTTAAAGAAAATACAGAAAGTACAAAATTACAGTAAATACAGAATTAAAATACAATAAGTATAATAGACTAAAATAACATAATAGATTAAGCCATCAGTCCCTTAACTGTCCCAGACTGGTTATATTATTGGTACTTTGTTAAAATCTGCATCTATGTAACTTTAAGGGTGAATATAATTATATTTTATAATATAATGATCCCCCCCCCCCTGATGACCTCAGTTCTTTTTCTGGACAAAATAACATGACAACCAATAATGTGTGTTTGTGTGACTAGTGGAAGGTGAGGGCATGTTTGGAATTTTTGGAATATTTCTCTCTTAAATGACTTTCATGTCGTAAATCATAGTTTGAGAACCACTTGCCTCGAACTTTATCCAAAAGATCTTTTGACTCCCTGCTGTCCTCTAGAAAGAATATAAAATAACCCCCTAGCTTTCTGTGCACAATTTCTGTATAATACACTTGGAGGAAGAAGCATGTGAAACTTTTTGGTTGACCTGGTTTCTGCAGAAATTAGTCATAAAATTAGATATAATCTTAGTCACAACAACAGAAAATCTGCTTAAAAACCACGCAAACAGTCATATGTTTTCATGTCTTTATTGAGTACATTATGTAAACATTGACAGTACGTGGTGGAAAACGTGTGTGATGTAAAAGCAGCCTAAAGACTTCTCCAAATGTTAAATGGAATTAAAAGTCAGCTTCAGTCAGTGAGGTGAGATTCAAGGTGTTAGGCAAAGCCTCTTTCACCGTACAACACATATTTTGAGTTTGCTTTTTATGAGAAGCATTATATGAACCATGTGTCACACAAGAGTTCTCAGAACACCTAAGATAAGAATTGTTTACTTGCATAAGCTTACAAAGTATTGTTAAAAGCCTTCATGTTCATCAGTCAGACTAACAATCTATAAATAGAGAAAGTTCACTGCTGCTGCTCTATGAGTGGGTCTCCTGCAAATATGACTGCAAGAGCATAGTGCAGAATTTCTGTAAAGACTCATAGAAATCTCTTGAACATGCTAATATCTTTGGTTTACAATACATAAAAAAAAACACTAAACAAGAACAGACCCCCCCCCAAAAAAAAAAAAAAAACAACAACAACAACAAACAAGCAAACAAACAAACAAAAAAACTAAAAACATCAAAACCTCATCCCAACATATAAAGTATGGTAGGAAGGCCATTATTTTAAATCTGTTCTTAAAACATATTTTTTCAGAATAGCTTTTAAGTGATTTTCTTGTCATATGGAAAATGTTTATTTTACTTTTAATTGTTATTATTGTTTTTTCCCAATCTTTTCTTCTGTGTAAAGCGCTTTGAGATGTACCTTGAAAGGCGCTATACAAAATAAAGTTTATTATTATTATTATGGTTTAGGGGATACACAGTTTCTCTCTCTCTCTCTCTCTCTCTCTCTCTCTCTCTCTCTCTCTCTCTCTCTCTCTCTCTCTCTCTCTCTCTCTCTCTCTCTCTCTCTCTCTCTCTCTCTCTAGAAGGCCCTCTTGTCCACCAAGCTCAAAATAATTTGGCTGATGTGACAGGACAGGAGTAAATCAACAACATGATGGCTTCATCAAAAGAAAAGATGCCTTCTGTAGTGGCCGAAGTTGTGACCTCAGCACAACTGAGATGTTTTGGCATGATCTTAATAGACATCACATCATAGCTGTAGATTAATGTATTTTCAGAAAAACCGAAATGATAATTTCCCCTCATGTAGCTCAGAGGAGTACTTCTTGTCTAGTTCACCAAAAAATGTACTCAGTCTCATGTTGTTTCAAACCAGCAGGGTCCAAAACAACATTTTGCTCGACAGAAATAAATGATTTAAATGGTAAATTAAACACACACACACACACACACACACACACCACTTTTTATTAATAACAACTATTTATTTTGTATATAGATGTATATCAGTAACAGTGGTAGATTTTTAGTTTGTCATCCCATTTACTTGAATAGAGGGTGTTCAGATAACAGATGAGAAATGCAGGGCCAGATTAACCATATGGTGATTTGGGCACCATGCAGGGCCGTATAAATATTTTCAACTAGCAGGGAACTGTAATATTAGATGGAGTACAGTATCTAACTACCCATATTAACCATCCAACATTGACCTCTTGAGCTGGGGCCGGTTGCATAAAAGCTTTAGACTAGTCTTATAAGTTAGTCATCTAATTTTGTTCTTTAAGAATGGTCAAAAAATAAAAAATTCGGTCACATAAAAACGTAGATTAGTCTAAGCTACCCCTTGGTTAACTGCTAGTTGGTCAAACTAGTTCTTAAGTCACCATCTTAACAAAGAGGCTAAGTTTATGCAACTGGCCCCTAACTGAGTTCCAAAGAAAGTAAACATTTTGATTAATTAAGTGGGTAACACTTTAGGTTCATTAGCCAGCATTAGTTAACAACATTAGTTAACGTGAACTAAGAATTAACAATACTTCTTCAGTATTTATTAATATTAGTTAATGTTAATTTCAGCATTTACTAATGCATTATTAAAATCTCAAGTTGTGTTTGTTAACATTAGTTAATGCACTGTGAACTAACATGAACAAACAATGAACGACTGTATTTTCATTAACTAACATTAACAAAGATGAATAAATACTGTAATAAATGCATTGTTCATTGTTTGTTCATGTTAGTTAACACATTAAGTTAACAAATGACACCTTATTGTAAAGGGTTACCATTAAGTGTAATTTAATAATTTGCTTATAACAAATAATTAGTTTGCTTTCTTAATAAATCAAATAAAGCAGTTTTAAAATGTTTCATTAAAAAAATCAGACAAATAATTATCTTATTTAATATTTTACAGTCACCTTTTATTCAGCTCCTCCACAAATCAGTCTTCATCTTTCTTCACCTCTGTATTGTCTCCTTTTCCCTCTCTCTTTCTCTCCTTTGCTGAGTTCAGAATCTCAAGCAGAATGTAGGTCAGCAGTCGGTGCCGAGTTACCAATTAGAAACAGCTGTGTTTTTTATTTTTCTTTATTTTTTGTCTACAGAGTGAGCGGAGGTCAGCGAATTCTGCTTTCAGTGACTTCTTTCCCCTCTCTCAGTTCCCAGTCTAAAAAAATAATGTGTTTACTATCCTTTTTCCCTGCTCTGTGATAATGATAACACCTCAGCTCAACCTTTATAGGTATACTCTTTCTTCCCTAAAGGGATATAATGTTAAAAGCAATAGGCCGTTTAAGCCATAATTGATAATCTGTCATTATATGTTTAACCTGTTTTTTTTTTCTCCTGAGAATCATAAAAGATGAACTAGATAGATAGATAGATCCATCTGCTGAATTATGTTAACAACATTCAGAAATGGATAAAATACATGTTTTGTGACTTGCAAACTTAAACATTTGGTTTTGAACACGTTTTGCAAATTCTGCTGAATTGTTAACAAGAACACCAAGTTCTTGCAAGGACAAAACAACAAAGAACAACTTGTGATAGCCATCATTAGGCTATGCAGCAAGTGTTTTTATAATATTTCTAGCTGTCATGGAATTGCATTCCATAGCCGTTACATTTCCAGCTATTATTGCAAATAATTAAAAAAATATTTATTGTAAATTCTTAACATTATAAATATACACACAAAATATAAAATATTTGTCTTACACTTACAAAATCAGAAAAACTAATTTTAAAGTATTGCGTTAAACTTCTAGAAAGTAGCCACTTAGTAAAAAATAGTGCACAAGGATGACCATTTCACAGTCGACCGCACCCTAGATGTCATGAGAGTATCGGCAAACTTTGATGGTTTTATTTAAAGATACATATGAACTAATTAACATCTTACTTTTTAAATGTGAATAAGTGAGTTGAATTAGAATTTTAATGCGATTGTAGCTCGGTAAACGATCAGAATCATGACTCTCAAAAACATTTCCCTTCTCCGAGTTCTTCCAGAGACAACTTTGTCGCTGCCAGCATAGTTCACTAAACGAGGTTATAAGAAAACACGCCCAACATTTCCCTCTGTCCAATCAGCAGCTTGTATAGTGTACGTCAGACCAATGAGCGATTTAGGGGTTGAGTCTCCCTTACTGTTGCTAGGGCATGGCTTCAACCTTGTTACTATCACTGACTAACCAATCATGTGACATTTCGCAATGTGTCAACATCTTTCCTGTGAACTTCTTTCTCTGAAGTCTCTGATTGGATACAAATGTTTTTAAGTTCCGCCTTTCATACTTTTCTACTGTCTGATTGGACAATGAAGCCATCAATCGATCTCCAGATTTTAGTTTACGTGCAGTCTGCATTAATTTTTGTCGAGAGTCTCTACGACTCAGAATTGAACTGTCCACATCGAGCGTTATCACTTTTTGTTTATTTGTTTGTTTGTTTTGTTTTGTTTCCTCCCTTTGTTTTACACCATTTGTTAAACAGTGTACAACACGTTTTTTGTATTATTTTTATTTCTGTAAATACACCGGAATGGAACTTAATTCTCTTCTACTTCTTCTTGAGGCAGCAGAGTATTTGGAAAGAAGAGACAGAGGTATATAATGATGTTTGTGTGGTCAACTAAAAATAGTCTTTGCATTTTAATATTTCGTTGTGCTGGTCTAATGTGACTTATAAACCTGCCGGCGGATCAAGTGTAACGTTAGTTTAATTCAACCCCAAAAGGACGATGACATCTTGTTACTGTGAGTTATTAAGTCTATAAATATGCAATCATCAGAATGAGATGACATACGTGAATGACATTCGTCCCAGCCTCTGTTAAAATGTTGATTCGTTTTCATTTTCCGTCAAATGTAACCTGGGGGAGGGGTGTTTGCTTGACAGTAAGTTGATAGAAGCATAATTTGTGAAATGTTAAACGGCTTGACTTTAAAACATACCAAATGTCTAACTTTCTAACATTCTCGTTTTTGTTCTCTGAATCACGCACGTCTGTATTTAATGCTGGTTTTGTTTACTTTCTCACTAGAAGCTGAACACGGTTATGCATCTGTTTTGCCGTACGATAGTGACTTTTCCGGAAAGAAAACAAAATCCTCTCCTATTTCAAGAAAACCCCACAACAATAGGTAAATACAGTACAATGACATTGCTATATTAATGAATGAATACATTCAAACGATGTTTATTCTACATGCAATCGCCATTTTTGTTGTTGGGCTTGGCTGTGTATAAACATTGCCACGCGTACAGCGTTAACTTTCTGCTCTTGCTGCTTTCTCTTTTCCACTGCTGTCATCTCCCTTCAAATCAATCATTTTCACGCAGAAACACCACACGTTTCATTAACCAATAACTTTTTGTTGTTTAAAGACAACTGGCAACGTCAGTGCATTTGAAGTATTTATCATATATGCGTAAAGTAGCTGGAAACTTTTAATCCGCAAATAATCTGATTTCCTTACCATATAAAACTTATTAGACATTTAAAGTTACATCACTTGTTTGCATGCATAAAATTTGCCAAACATTTTGTCTTCATGCATTCTTGCATACAAACAGTAAATTAAGTAATGTTTTATTTACAAGCTATTCTTTACATTTTATTCTTTATGCTATTCTTTACATTTTAACTTCTTGTTGAATTTAACAAATATGAGCATTAATGTGACACATGTATATGTCATAGACAGTATGCTTTTAAGTAGTGTACTTTAGGTGTGGTTAAACTCTCACTGTTGGGTGTGGTGTGAACAAGACCCAAGTCAGCTGCTAGAGAGCTTTGACCCCTGGATCTGTTTTGCTGCATTAGCCCCCTTTCCTTGCAATGTCAAAGCAAAACAGCAGGAGCCTAGTGTGCAGCCCTTCCCCCACAAATGCATAGAAAACACTGAAAAAAGGAAATCTATGGAATTAGGGCTTTCCAGGAAATTTGCGATGTTCTTCTTTTACCTTTTACCAAAACTTACTTAGGAATATTTTTGGGAATTGTTTTCCAAATTGCAAAAACATCTGCTGACATTGTGGACTTTAAGTAGTGTTAAAGCTTTTTTCCCAACACCATAAATTCTGCACTAGCCTCAGATATTAACATTGTGTCTGTATTTTTACCTGTCATGTGCAGCAATTTCATTATGGGGATGAATAATAAGGGAAACATGATAATCATTATTTTTGCTATCCCATATGATGACGTTAGTGGTGCAGAAACTGCACACTGCAGCTTTGAGATACGCCTAACAACTGATGCTATGACCCATATATTTTGTTTTTTATCTTGCATGCATTACAATCCCTATATTTTATTTGTTTGTTTGTTTGGAGAAAATGTCATTGCCCCATCATACACGCCAGCATTCATACCCTGGACTAAAATAGCAATGCATTGTAGCATGCTGAATTTCCTCTGCGTCATTGAGTGCATGCTGTGCTTTGCTTACAGTGATATCGGTGTGCTGGACACAGTAAGGCCATGCAGAATTATTTTGTTTTGTATGTAATGTAGAATTCAAAGCAGAACAGCATGTAGTGTGTGAAGGGGCCAGGGAGCACCAAAAGCATTTCATTTGTACATTAATTTATTCATGCATTCATTTCAAGTAAAAATAAATGACATTTAACATTGCTCCTTTTTTGGGTTTCAAAGATAATTTGTTGAATATTTGTGCTTGACAACGGGGCCATATTTGTTCATTCAAAATGAATAACATCTTGACCGAGTGGCAAGCAAGAGTGCATATGTGGTGTTAACAAACAAATGCAGCTTTTCGAGGTTCCTTTTGGACCACATTATTAAATGTAGAACATTACCATTAAATTCAACACAAGACTTAAGGCCATTGCACACTGAGTCTGAAATTTTCGCACGTTTTTGGAAATGTTTTTACTCAGAAAGTACATTAATGGGAACCATTTTGATTTTAATTTGAAAGATTCTTAATTTATTTGCCTCACAGTAGATCAACAGCTTCACTCTATCATTAGAAAAACATCCTGTAGCAGTTGTTCAGAGATACAGAGTTTCTTTTTTATATTTTTAGTACAGAGTCAGTATGCTGTTTTTTTTTTTAAGTAAGTAAATAAGTAAATAAAGAATAAATAAAGTCAGCGTTCTTCTTCTTATTTTTTATTAACCAAACTCATCCATGCTTCTGTTTATTTCTTGTTCAGGTCATCACACAATGAGCTGGAAAAACACAGGTAAGATCATACCTATTGTGGATTATAATGGATTTGCATATATCTTAAAAGCCAGTGTTTTTGTAGTAATGATTTATTTAATTGTATAAAAATGAGCAGGTTTGAAATTAGCATTCGCCATATTTGGATGATAATCAACTTAATAGCCAATTTGGCAGCATATGCAGTGTTGGATCCGAGTCCAGTGTCGAGTCCTAGTTTTTAATCAATCGAGTTAATAAAAGGGAGATGTTTATTAATGTCTTTTCATATTAATTTTATGTTGTTACTTTTTAAATTTTATTTTATATTACACATGACATGGATTCGTCTGTCCGAGTCCACCTGAGTCCACCCAAGTCCGTCCAAGTCCAAGTTCATTCACAATTGCAGTCCGAGTCCAATTCCAAGTCCTGAGTCCAAGTACTACAGCTCAACTAAATTATATTTGTGTCACTTTACAAGTGTTTCTGAGACACTGCCGGTAAACCCACTGCATTCAATATGAATTATTTGCTGTCAATATGCTGACTGAAAAGGCATGAGAATATTATGATCATGATATTATATGTTGGGGTATAATCTTGTTGTATTTACATGATATTCACAACCTGATTTTAGAATAAATATTTTTAAATCTAAGCTGTGACTTCGATAATCAAGTTTATTTTTTATTTATTTATTTTTTGGGACATGGTTAGTTGAAGTTCTGAATTACCTTTAAATAATTTATTAGCCAAATTAGCTGGCGAGTGAAAATGTTGATTTCAAACCCTGAAGAAAGGGGTGGCTGCAGTTATTAACACTGCTAAGTAAAAGTTAAAGTAAACTAATTACAATATGTCAGACAATTTTGTGCTGCTTATGTTTGTGCCAGAGGTCGAGTGTGTTTTCACCAAGCGGCAACCTCCCGCTCCCTCTAGTGAAACCAACACGGAAGTGACTAAAACTGCAATTCATCGACTGGTCATAGTCTATGGGACTGGTCACTCAGTCCCATAGACTCCCCATGTTAAAATGCCCAACTTTACAGCAGAAAAACATATGTTTACAGCCTGGTACAAAAAGTGGTTTTGGTCTATATAGCTAATTTTGCCCTTCGTGACAACTGTGAGGGGGTGAATTTTTTTATAACTCCTCTGTTTAAATTATATTAAGCCTTAAAGTTCTGCATAATTAAGGGCGTGGCCACTTGAGTGACAGGTGGATTGCCGCTCTGCTCCAGAGAGTGAAACGCCAGCAGGGATAATGCTCCGAATGATTGTGTATTAAACATCTCCGATGACGTTCATTGCAATGGATTTTATCGACTTACAAGAAAAGGAAGGAAACGGATTTAATTGCGAACAGTTATTGCTTTTATGTGTGATGCGCTGTCATGCCATTTGAGTCCTCACGTACAGAAGTGTGCAGCCCCAGACTGACAGCTGGCACTGAGTGGATAATCTGCATTATAAAAAAACACTTTAAAGGTTATTTATGATTAATTATTGTTGCCAAGTTATCTAGTCGTTATTGCTTACATTGCTTTGTTATATGGAGCAGTTTGTTAGATCGCAATCTTTCTAATTTGTTTGTCTAATGAAGTGCAGACAGATGTATTAAAGTACACAAGTCACTGTAATTTAAACGCAGACTATAATGGGCAGTAAAACAAAGGCAGAATATCATATAACTCCAGGCTGGCACAGTATTGACGAACGAATGCAAACAAATGCAGAGCACCGTAACTTACTTTGAGCGCTCCAAAACAGTCAAAGAGTGGTAACTGATGTTATACTGTGCTCTGCCTTGGTTTCTCCGGGGCTTTTCTCCATGATACGTATACACATGTTAAAGGAAAACGCCGAGTTGACGAGTTGATATGTACCTGTCCCGTCTCAGTCCGTGGACTTAATCGCTCTAGCGCGCGGCACCACTATGCTAGCGTTTAGCTTAGCACCATTCATTTCTTAGGATCCAAACTGGGATAAATTTAGAAACCACCAAACACTTCCATGTTTTCCCTATTTAAAGACGTTTACATGAGTAGTTACACGAGTAAGTATGGCGACACAAAATAAAACGTGGCGATTTTCTAAGCGGATAAAAATGATAACTATAATGTGTGGCGGAAGAGCACTTTGCAGCACTTCGACCTCAGCGCAGTAATATCATCACTACTGAAAACTCCCCCTCTCGCTCTCCCTCTCACTGATAGTGATAGTGAAGGCCACGTTGGTTGTATTGACAGAAGAGGGAGAGGGAGAGTTTTCAGAAGTGATGATATTACTGCGATATGATGTAACTACTCATGTAAACGTCTTTAAATAGGGAAAACATGGAAGTGTTTGGTGGCTTCTAAATTTATCCCAGTTTGGATCCTAAGAAATGAATGGTGCTAAGCTAAACGCTAGCATAGTGGTGCCGCGCGCTAGAGCGATTAAGTGCACGGACTGAGACTGGAGAGGTGCATATCAACTCGTCTAAGTTGAGGGTGGTGTTTTCCTTTAAAGGAGCTCATTAATGTCCTAAAATTATCAATAACTCATTTTTGACCAAAAACTAAGTTATGGTTAGGGATGCACAATATTTGATTTTTGACGATATCCGATATGCATAAACTCATTTTGGCCGATAGCCGATGCCGATACCGATATATTTCCTATTGTTTGGAAACAACACCAAGTCTCTCCTGTGCAGAAATTATAAGCTAATTATTTTCAATTTAATTAATTTTGGTTAGTTTTTAACAAGAACTTATTTGTTAGAATTAAATAAACAATAATTAAGTTGTTTTATAATGACAGTACATTGAAGATTTGAAAATAACTATAAATAAACTATATTAATCCCTGCATTTTTTTTCCAGAAAGATGCAGTGGTAACATTAACATTTTATTTTAAGATTTAACATTTGTAAATGGTCTAAAGCAAAAGAGTTGTAAAAGTTCTGAAAATCTTTTAGAGCTCATAATTTGTTTAAAATTTATAACATTACACATTACTGAATAAATCAGTATATATACAATTATTTAAGTGTCATATTTGTGATTTTTTTTTTTTTTTTTTTTCATGTAAGCTATAAATTCTGACCTTTAAATCAAAACATACTCATGATTTTATGGCATCAATTACTGCTTTATTTAATCAGAAACACAGTCTAAATATTATGTGTATTTTGCTTTCATTTTATTAGAAGTAGGCCAACAGTGCCCCCTACGGAATTAAAACTCTTTACTGAGCGGGCGTTAGGACCCGGGGGAGGCTGCTGCTGCTGCTGCACGTGCTATTACTGTAGACTATCACACACAGAATGCATCATTCTGTATGTGCATTCTCAGTTTAAATGCAGAGATCCAAAACTGTGAATCTAATCATCATTCAGGCAAAACTGTGCTTCAAGTATGAGCCACACTGCTGATGTGATCTAATCGCACTGTTGACGTGATCTAATCGCTAGCACACCCTGAGCACATGTGAGTTAATGTATTCCTCTTATCGGCAAGTCATATCTGCATAATTTTTCATATCGGGCCGATGTCGATATTTACATTTAAAGCCTTTATGGCCAATTCCGATACTGGTCCGATAATATCGTGCATCCCTAGTTTGGTGTTTTGTCTTTGCACGGCAGCACTGCTGTCACTATAGACGGGCGTGGTTTCAGCTCCGCTTCACCCACGTCCTGCCTTTTTGCCAATTTTCAATTATTCGGGAGTGACGTGCGTGCTGCCAAGATGGCGGCGGTCGGCTCCGCCCACTTTAGGCTTCAAAAATGCTCTTCAGAAACCTACGAGTGACGTCATGGACATGTTCACGTGTGAGATTTGTTTCCCTTGTGCTGATTTCTTGGAGTTTGCCTGTAACATGCTTGATTTTGAGGAATTGATTACTCCCGCTCTGTGAGAAATATGTTCAGACATGTCCTTCGTCAGAATGGAACCTTACCATTAACAACACTAGACAGAGTACCAGGAAAAACAGGAAAACCGTACAGGCAGGTTTGACATTTTTTTGAAGAGACATAGAAATACAAAGGAGAAAAACATTTCAATGTCATGTAATTTCCTGTTGTGGTGCTTCTGTGCAGGAATGTCAAATTAGTTAATGCTGTAAAATGTAATAATTAAACAAATGTACTAAAGGCTGTGCTATATTGTGAATATAGTGATGGCTAGAGGTTGTTGTTGAATAATGTGCAGCCTCATTGGTTTGATAAAAAGGTTATTACACGGTAAATTAAGAACTTCATTTAAATTAAGGACTTAACGAATATCCATTCGTTGTCCTGGCTAAATTGAAGTCCCTTTCGCTGGTGTGCTGTGCTTAATTGACAAGAATTTGAAGTTTTAATGGTTTTAATGGTCCAAAATTTAATGGTCCAAGATTTTCGTATGCATTTTTTTGTGTTCGTTATCCTAAAAATTCGTCACGCACAGAATCCTTGCACACTGAGTCCGATGCGTATTAATCCATTGCGAAAAAATTTGCAAAACAGTAATAAATGGAGCCTTCAAGCTGTGAGGATGATTTTGTTGTCCTCTCGCTTCTTAAAAAGAGAAAAAGAAAAGAAATATTGGGTCCATCCAATCCTGAGATATAGAGAGGAAGGAGAGTTCCCCCTCCTTTTTAAAGAGCTGCGGGATTATCACGGGCGATTCAAAGTTTACTTCAGGATGTCAGTGGCTCAGTTTGATGCTTTGCTAGCGATACTAGAGCCACATATTAAAAAGAAGACCACCAATTTCTGTGAACTCAGTGTGCAAGGATCTACACTATATTTGGTGTTTGGTGATGATATACACTATATTTGGTGTTTAGTGTTTGGTGATGAGTTTTTGGCTCAAGGTCTGCATTTACAGTCACACCAGAGGTGTTAAACTGGGATTAGGACTTGGTTTTATGCAGACCAGTCAAGTTCTTCCACACTGACTGAATCAATCATTTCCTTTTTGAACCTTGCCTTATACACAGAGGCATTGTCATGTTAGAATAGAAAAGGGTCCTGTCTAAACTGTTGCTATAATATTAGAAGCACACAATTTCCTAGAATATCATTATATGCTTTAACATTAAGATTTGTACTCCTAGAAATGACTAAAGTAGTCAAACCTGTTCATTAGAAGGGGGCGACCCAATACTTTTGGCAATATAGTGTATATACAGTGCTTTGCGCTGCGAGACGAAGTAGATGAACTTCACAATCGCCATTCTGTATTTTGGCATTCGCTTGTACGGTGGCTCTGAATTGTCCAAACTCCTCTAAAAATGCTTGCTACGGATGCGAAAAATGCAGAAAATCGAACCTGATCCGAATTTCTTTTACGACGGATGAAAGTTTCGGAGGCAGTGTGCAATGACCTTACCTCTCCTACCTGTTGTTTGAATGTGCTTGAACAATGGAAGTACTTGTTTTTGATAATATAAGCATCCTGAACCTTTTTTGACAGACTTTTCTAATTCAAAATGCTATGGAAAGTCAAATTAACACAAGTAACAAATTACTAATTTAGCCATTAGTAATTTAAAATGTTATTTAGTAACAAATGATTGATTAAACCTTATTAGTTATTAATAATAAACACAAAGTAGACTTCCTCCTTTCAGTTAGAAAGGTTTTCTAATTTATATTTGCATGACAGAGAACGTTGATGCTGTCTAACCATGAGATGTTTGTCTACCTTATTAGCATTTTAAAGTAATATTCAGCTATGCCACACACGTTTGGGTAAGTCATGCTTGGAAGTAGCCTAAACAAACATAATAATTATACTGTGAACAATAAACCCAAATAACTACATCTGAATTCAAAATGATCAAAATTATGTTTAGAAAACTATTATTTGTGTATGGTATTAAAACAACATTAAACATTACATTAAACAACCATGAAAGTCAAGTAATTAATTTATACACTCATTGTGAATCAGCTGTGCTGTACATCACACCTTTAAAATGATTGAAATACAGCATGTAAAATTAAAATAACTTGCAAAATCTTTCATTATAATTCACTACAGACTTGCTTTCCGATCACTGATCTCTATATATTATTTATGTATCGATGATATATTGTCTATATTATATATCAGATCAAATCAACACACTCCTTTCAACATCACAAATTAGCAACATATCTAGAATTCTTAGTAATTCTTATTAGGTCATTTATGTGCTAAGAACTCGTAATTACAATATTTCTGGCTTGTGAATGAATCACAACACCTTAGTGAGTTAAAACATCTTAAAAACAGAAGGAAACAGGGCCTCTGACATGCAACCCATTTCAGAGTGTTCCATGCAAAGATGATCTCTGGTCATATCCACTGTGTTTTGAAAAAAAATAGTTTGTTTGTTTTTCTTCGGATGCTTTTGGCATTTTATGTAAAGCATGCAATATTAGATTTAATCAACAATGTTTGCCACTTAGGCAAATACATGGCATATCATTTTTGGCAGCAGTCAGTGTCTTTTGGTGAATCACAAATAGATCTTGCTTCTCCAAGTTTTGCCCATTTTTTGCAAAATTTCTCAAGCTTTATCAAGTTGCATGGGGATTGTTTTGTGAAATGTAGTTTTCTTAAAGTTAATGTTCAGTTGGATTGAGATCTGTGGGGCCACTCAGACATTTAACCTTTCTTGTTTTAAGTCAGTCCAGCTTTGTTTTGTTCTGCCTTTGCTGATGCTCTAGGTTATCACAAGTATAAAGTGTCTTACAAGTTACAGTGCCTTTCCTCAATTGTTGGCACCCATCATGAATTTCAAAGAAATTATGTACATAATAATTCCAATATGTTCCTTCATGAAAGATGACCGTGCTGAGCACTGACCGCAGTGCTGCTTTGCCAAGTGCATGTTTTAATAAGCGTTTTCCTTGTCGAATGAAACAAAGAAAAGCATCCGATACCCACAGTAAAATGTGGTTTTGACAGCTTCAGTGATCATATTGTGATTGGAGCGTTGTATTGCACTCTTTGCTCTCTGTGTGCAGTTTATTTTAAAAAAAAAACACATAACCTTTCAATGCCTTATTGACAGGACAAATCTCTGTTTTCTGTCTCCTTTTTTGCTTTTATTTAACAGACAATAGAGTAGCAATAGAAAGTACCAGAAGAGGAGAAAGGGAATGGGTTTGGGAAAGGACATCGAGGCGGGACTTGAACTTGAGATCCTCAAAGTGCTGTTGCGGAATGCTGCCCACAAGCCCATGACATATGTCAATTTCAGCAAAGAAATGGAGGCAGGAAAACAAAATGTCTTTTAAAAAAAATTCCAAGCCACAGTTATGTTTATTTCTGAAATAGTGTGTAAGATTACCTGTAAATACTGTTCCTGTGGCTCAGTTGGTAGAGCATTGCGTTAGCAGCGCAAAAGGTCGTGGGTTCAATTCCCAGGGAACACACATACTGATCAAAAAAAAAATGTATAGCCTGAATGCACTGTAAATCGCTTTGGATTAAAGCGTCTGCTAAATGCATAAATGTAAATGTACATAGCTGGCCATCAATCAAGTTAATATGTGACTTCAAAAGTGTTTTGTGAGGTGCCAATGGAGCTGAATACATTATTTTCTATTTATAGTTTTTATTAGTGGTGTTTGCTATAGGGCTGGTCCGAATACCATTTTTTGAGCTTCGAAGCTTCGGTATAAATCAACATCGAATATTCGAAGCTTCGGAGGGAGGGGCCTGAACATATTTTTCTCTCTAATAAAGGCAGGAATCTCTGTGCGTCTGTCTGTCTGCTTGCATTTTTATTATGTCAATTACCGTTCATCCAATCGACTTCAAGCGTGGCCACGTGACACGTTCAGAATTAATAAACTTTTAATAAAGTACAGAACAGCGCGAGCCGGAAGCGGCGCGCTTCACGTGGACAGGGCTTATATGCTCCGAAAACGGACACTGCACTAGTGATTAGGGCTGGGCGATAATTCGATAACGATAATTATTGCGATATAATTTTCCTCGATAAAACGATATGAAGAGTTCGATAAATGTTCGATATAATGTTTATGCGCCAAAAGCGGAACGAAACAGCGCGACTCATTTGAATCGCGCCACACGGACCGTTTATCCGCTCGGATCAAAGTTCAAACTGCCGCGCGGCGCGAGCTCACTAGAGCAGATGCGTTTACTCGGTCACGCGAGCACTAAACAGCGCTGTGAGATCCAGTGTGAAGCGCTTGCATTCAGCGATGAACACAAATGACTCCGTGATTTAAACTAGTTTAAAGCCAAACAGGAGAAACACTGTGTGTAACAAGACACTCAGAAGGCTTTTCAGTCTACACACTGCCATCATTTACCGTGGATTTACTGTAGTAACACTCACTGCACCATGGTATTGTGGCACAAATGTGGGATATTCACACTGAATTTTATTACAGGAGTAATGGTATATAATTATAATGTATGTATTTGTGATTAAGCTATAGCATGTGTGCATTTATACTGAATGTTTTTAGACTACTGTTTTTCATACAAATAGGCCTAAAACCATATAGTTATATTTTTACCATGGTATTGAGGTGTTATATGTGTGGTTTTATCTGTGTTTATCATGATTTAAATGTATGCTACTATGGGAGACCAATGCTTAATAAAAAAACTTGATCAGAATAAATATAACCATATAAAACTGAGGTTGCTACAATTTTTACAGATGTTACTGATTTAAAAAATTAACAAAAATGTACCTCTGCATCCTAACTCAAGCTACTATCAAATGTGCATTTCTAAGAGACAAAAAAGTGATATTATTATTATTAATATTATCAGGCAACCCAAACCTGTTTCTTGATTTGAAACAATATCACTCATTAGAACATGCAGCAACTAAGAAATTATTTTTTCTAGTTAGATATTTATTTTGTTAAGGAAAATTAATGGTCTGGTTTCTACAACTTTCACTTTGGAGCAAAATTCTGGGTTTAAACTTGAAAGAAATAAAGATTTGACATTTATCGTGATAATTATCGATATCGACTGATATGAAAAAAATTATCGTGATAATTTTTTTGGCCATATCGCCCAGCCCTACTAGTGATCCAAAACACACAGGTCTGTTAAGAGAAATACTTTTAATAAAGTAGCCCAGTGCTTAATTTGTAAATTGAGAGGTCCCAGAATAAAGCGGGGTAACGGATCACCTGTGATTAGAGGAGGGAGAGGACCAATCTTTAGTGATTGAAAGCGTGCATCAGTTGCTTTTAACAGGGTTCGTACGGTCATGAAAAACCTGGAAAAGCTATGAAAATTTAAAATGGCAATTTCCAGGCCTGGAAAAGTTTTGTTAAAGTCATGGAATTTTATTTCACAAATTTCTGTATAATAGAGTTATATTTATTTCTGTATAATAGTTATATTTAATCAGGTCCTGAATTTATGTGTATATCGCATAGTTTTACTCATTCCCGCAGCTTTCGAGTTTATAATGAGGGAAATTCCTGCCAACAGTTATTGAATATAGCATGTAGGTTAGATGAGTAAATAAATCCACACAAACTAGCAGATTAAATCAGTCATTTGAAAACAGTGTGAGTGATTCAGCTGCACCGCGTCTTCTCTCTTTCACTCTCAAAGCAGCTTCACATCAGCATCTCGTCTGCACTAAGAGCTACTGCATGCTGATCCAAGACTTTCGCTCACATCTCGGGACAGTTGACAGAAAGAAAACGCATGCATCGCATTCGGTTTTGTATTAGCAGAGGGTCCGTTCACATGTCACGTCTTTTGCGCGCTTAAGTTCATTATTTCAAATGATGTGCGGCTAATAGAAGATTTTTCATGAAATATATGCATGCTATAGGTCAGCACTAACGTCTTTCTTTGGAGAACGGTCTGTTGCTGGTACAGATGTTCAGCCAGGCGGACAAGTTGAGAACCCTTTCGTGGGGGATGCCAGGTGTTCAAAAAAAAAAAAAAAGGATATTCGAAATTCGAATCTCAAAATTGAAAATCGAATGCCAACCCACCGAACGAATATTCGAATAATCGAATATTCTGGTCCAGCCCTAGTTTGCTAAGGCAAACATCACTGCTTGATGGGTACAGTACAAGAGGCAAAACCATAGACACTAACAGGTACTATAGTTTTAATGAGAGTTTGATTTTTGATTTGAGGTTCAAAAAATCAAGTTTGTAGTTTTGTATGTGGGTTTCAGGGCGTGTTTTAGAATTAATTTTGCCTTGGGAAACTCTGGTGATGATGTGGTGCTGGCGTCATGACTGAAGAACTTGCCCTTTTCTTGCCTAGTCTTACTCAAAGAGGGAGACGGAAGACAACCTCCACACTCTTACTTCATGTCTGCTCTTTCTTTTTTTCTGCCTCATCCTTTTCTTGAGTTGCTTCACTCTGCTGACTTATCAGGAGCTTGAGAAGGAGGTGCAATAGCTTGGTATAGCATGGTTTTAAATGTTCAGTATTTGAAAGCAAGTCTTTAGTTTTGCAGCAACTTGTCAGTGGAAGGCTCGTTTAATTGTGCAATGATACCCTATCAAAAAAGGCATTAACATGGAAGTCTACACATGGATGTGCAAAACTGTGTATTTTGATAATTAATTAGTTAGTGGATTGTCTGAATCTCAGACACATTTCTTAGGGGGCATTAACACAGGACACATTCTTCTATGCAAAAAACACCAGGATGTAATGCAGCAGAATGAAACAATGCAGGGATCTCAGACATGGTTTTAAAAATTAAACCGTGAAATAATCTCTGCTGGAATGGTCAGCAAAAATCTGTGTTAACACGGCAATCCAGTTCACTGAAGATGTGCCTGAACCTGCAACTTTACTGTATGTGTTTATAGTGGAATTCATGCTGTGCCTGTTCGTCGCAGGCTACCCAACTTTCCTGTGTTTTCACAGATCTGCAGGTAGAACTTTGTACAGTTATACACTAACTGATTATGCATCTAGTAAAATTAGTTTAGCCCACAAGAATTCCTTTGTGAATTTTTAGCCATGTAAAATTCAAGTTTAAGTCAAGTGCATTTATTTGTTATTGTTTTGACTCAATTGACCCCAACTGAGTATAGTTTCATAATTTGCCACAGTCAAATTATGCTTTCCCAGTGGGGGGGATTAAGGCCCCATGTTCTGTAAAGCTGCTTTGGAACATTATGTATCATGAATACTGCTATACAAATAAAATTTACTTGACTGTTTGACCCAGATATCAAATCACTGCACTTGAAACCTTATGGGCTATTTCAAAAAGTATTTGCATGGAAAGCCTTGCTACATTATTGATTGATATTAAACGTGCACTATTTTTGTGAAAAACAGACAGTGAAGGATCAGAAAGAGAAGCTCAGGACACAATGTCCTGTTATTTTAGCTCATGTTAATCATTCACAGAGTTATGATGATGTGAAGCCTGGCCTATTTCAAATAGCCTCTGTGTTAGTAGGTACCCTGTATTATAATTTACTCTCCAGGCTTTCTTTAAATGCTGTTGATATTTTATTTTGATCAGTACAACAGTATGGTCGCAAATAAGACTGGACCCAATCTGTTGGTTGTAGCAGCTTATGTGGTACCAGTTGATTGAATAAAACTGATTGAAATGAACCACAAAAAGTATCAAAACAAGTTAACTTGGCAAGTTCATAAATTTTTCCACAAAGCTTTTACCTTGAGTTAATTCCATCACAGTATTTTAAGAAATGTAGCCAACAAAAGTTGGGCAAATAATATTGCCTTTATTGTAAATAAATGTTATTTTTTAACATTTTACTTTTTACTTACATAGTTGTGGACTTGATTAATTTTTGTTCCACAAACAGTGCAAAGCTCTTTAAGATCACTTTGACAATGAAGAGGAGGCACACAGTAAAAACAAATAAGTGTAACTTTGTTAGGTGTGCATGTGTCAAAGCCATTGTAGAGTCATTCATGAGGCTTCACAGGTTAGGTATAGCTCAAAAAGGCCACAGAGATGCATTTCCATCCACTTCCATTTCACTTTTGTAAGCAAGTAATGATTTGTTGCAGATGAAGATGTTTTTGTGCATTTGAGAACTGGCTATAAAGTTGTATGTGTATATTCACATGAGAGTCAGTCATATACAGGATGAACATTTTTCTGTCTTTTGAGAGGTGTAAAATGGCTGGCCTTGCCCACACCAGCTGAACACACTACAGTCAATGGTCTCTTTCTCCAAAAAGGGTCACTTCCTCCAGATTAGAGCCCCAGTCTGTCTGAGTCGGTCGCCTCAT
This sequence comes from Schizothorax lantsangensis, assembly GCA_027422415.1. Classification (NCBI taxonomy): domain Eukaryota; kingdom Metazoa; phylum Chordata; class Actinopteri; order Cypriniformes; family Cyprinidae; genus Schizothorax; species Schizothorax lantsangensis. The sequence goes on from CM049841.1 coordinate 18,827,559, forward strand.
TCTGATGGACTCTGGCAAAGTCTATTTCTGGAAAGTCAGTTTGTTCTGCAACCGCCTTGGTAACTCGATCTACAGATATTTTTATCTACTTTAAGTTGGAAAGATGGAAAAGTCTTACCATATCAATAACATGTCAAATCAACGATAAAAATTAAGAACAATTAATAAAATATTTTTTTTCTTTAGCATAAATCAATAAAAAAAAAAGCTGATGCTTTCCAGAAAAGCTGTTGCCTCTTTTAGATGAAACGTGGGACTTCCTTTACTACAGCCACTATGTTGAGCTGCAGTTACTTCCAGTCCTCAAATTTAATTAAGATTTAACTAAGATTGCTGATATAGAGTAGAACAACACTAAGACTTCTCACTGTTTGTGACAATCCACTTGTTTTGACAAGCCATGAATTTACTTTTCATCTATATGGTAGTATTAATTACAAAATATACAAAAGATTAATTTTGCACATGATATTAATAGACTAATGTTTGTTTCACTTTTGGTTTGGTGTGAAAGAGCCTTTATACTGAACAATTTTGTCCCCCTTAATTCTGTTTTCTATGCCCCTGTCAATATAAATGTATTATGTGACATATCCTTAGTATCTGTGGAGTCTTTTTTGTAGAGTTTTGGTGAATTTTATTTTTAAATGAATCAAAGGAACAGTCCTCTTACATAAAGGTGCAATCACATCTCATTAATCTAGTTCCTCAGTCATGCCTGCATGGCTTCAAACCGGCAGCCTTTTTGTTAGCAGCCCAGAGCAGCATCCTGAGTCAGTTCTAATGTTCTAAATTTATCTCAGGGTAATACTTCACTCCAACCTGTTCTTTATTTATTGCAGACGTGCCAAACTGCGATTGTACCTGGAGCAGTTGAAACAGCTTGTGCCTTTGGGTCCTGATAGCGCCCGTCACACCACACTGAGCCTGCTCAAACGCGCCAAAATGCACATCAAGGTACAAACAAATCAGCATCTTTCTGACAGTATCTCTGTTTGCACAGCAGTAAAGAGGTTAGAGCAGCTTAAAGCAGTTACAGTCAGAAGGGAAGTTAATCAGGAACTGTCTACAGGAAGTTTATGTCACTCCCCATGTTGCAACTCCGATGACCCACAGTTACTGACATGATTGAGATGGTAATTTATTCCAGGCTTAAAATCATTGAATCATTGCAGCATTATATGAGGCAATTGCTGAATTAAGATTCACATTGATATTTTTGTGTGGTACTGTGAAGAAAACATTTTAGGGTGATACAACTGTCCTGATATCATCAAGGGAAAAAACTGATTAAAAGAATTAAATTCTGGAAAAGAAACCGTTTCACTGCTTATTATTATTTAAAAACAACTCATCTGCCAAATCAAAGTTATGTAGTGTGACCAACATAGTCATGTGGTCCATCCGACATGCATAAGCATGAAGGGAAAAAAGCAAAACAGAAAATGATACCATAGAGAGGAGCCCTGCAGACCCTCATGAATTTGTGTTAAGGTCAAAATCTCTCTTAAAATATAAGAAGATGTCACCTTTTTAAGACAAGGGAAGCTAAGTTTAGGTTGTAAAATGCTCCCCAAAAACTTAATGATATTTGTGAATGAATAGCCTAATTCATGATATTTGTAAAATAATTAAATAAAAATAAATAAATAAATGACTTGAAATAAGATCTCTTTTTTAACATACTAATTAAGTTGTGTACAATAACATGCTTTCAAGGTTACTTTTTACTTGGTTACACCACATACATCTTGAAAGTCATTAAACTGAAATTTTTCTTGAAATAGTACTTTTTTTAAAAACAAGAGCTTTCCTTTTCTTTATCATGGACACTTTTTTTATGCCACCGACTCATTTATCTGTCTAATGAAAAGGGGTGTAAGCCTCTCAAGTGTAAGTGTTCAAAAAACTGTCACTTAAAGTGTGTGAAAGAGACAAGACAAAGAAAACCCAGTACCATGTGTCTGCTGACCCTTTTGTTTCTTTCCTGTTTGTTACACAGTATTTCAGCTCAACCTGCCTGGTTTCCTGTCATGCAGCATAGATCTGTCTTTCTGTTAATGTGATTGTTTCCCTTTTTAGCTCACACAATTTTGGATTTCTTGCACTGTGCATGCTCTAGGCAATGGTAGATGATACATGTCATGTGGTGTCTCTGTGCTCTGTGGTTTGATCAGTGGAAACATATGCTCTGCAGAAGCTGGAGGAACAGGACAAGAAGGCTCTAAACATGAAGGAGCAACTGCAGAGAGAACATCGCTACCTCAAACGGCGCCTGGAGCAGCTCTCTGTACAGGGCTTAGAGCGCATTCGCACTGACAGCATGGGCTCCACCATCTCCACTGACTCTGAGCAAGGTACAGCACAGCTGAAATAATCTTATATGCTGATATTCACTTACATACAATACAAGTTTAAAAAAAACTAAATTAAGCACTATACTTTCAACAATTATACATGCTACACATACTGTATAAACCATGCACTACATAGACTATATGACCATAGTTGAATGCAGACCAATCGCTATCTATCTATCTATCTATCTATCTATATGTCTGTCTATCTATCTGTCTGTCTGTCTGTTTGTCTAATCACTTATATATATATATATAGCCATAAATATGGAGATATTTTTTGTTGCATTTATCCAGATAAATAGATTATAATACACAAATAATTGTAAAGATATGAAAAAAATCACAAATAAATAGAATGGGATCCACAAATAAATCTTAGTTTCACAAATAAATAAATAAAATGAGATTTGCAAATAAAAAAAAACATATTCACTTTTTATGTCACAAACACAACTTTGCCTGGCATTCATTTGTGAATCGCATCCTCTGCATTTTTAGATCATTGCAAGTATTGGTGGATTGCTCGCAGTGCACTTGTGAATGGCTTTCTGTGAATTTGTGGATCGCTTCTATGATTTTGAAACACTTCTATCATTAAAACATGCTGATAAATACATCCACAAATATGTAGACCCCACCCACTATCTACTCATGCCAATCAGATAACAGCCACACTTCGCTGACCAATCGTAGCATGTTCTCGCTATAACCAATCACGTGTAGCTTTGCAATCAGGGCAGGAACAGATTCATTTATTTGCACTCCTGTAAGGAATTCTATGGACAATTTGTTCAAATTGAGTTGAAGTGCTGTTTGTGTGGTTAAAAGAAAAAAAGAGGTTTGGCTTCTTTATATTTTCAATGAGAATAAACTCAGGTTTACACACACATTATGATCGTTCACAGATCATACGGTCTACACTGGATGAGGCGCAACACGATGAAGGACAAATATTTGCACATTCACTTTGTTGCGTTCAGCACAACAGCAAATAATATATATATATTACAACCCCAAATCAGAAAAAGTTGGGACAGTATAGAAAACGCAAATAAAAAAAGAAAGTGATTTCTAAATTTACTTTGACTTGTATTTCATTGCAGACAATATGAACACAAAATATTTCATGTTTTGTCTGGTCAACTTCATGTCATTTGTAAATATACATCCTTTCCTGTCATTCAGACCTGCAACACATTCCAAAAAAAGTTGGGACAGGAGCAATTTAGGGCTAGTAATGAGGTAAATTGGTTAAATAATGATGTGATTTGAAACAGTTGATGTCAACAGGTGATTGTAATTATGATTTGGTACAAAAGCAGCATCCAAGAAAGGTCTAGTCCTTTAGGAGCAAAGATGGGCCGAGGATCGCCAGTTTGCCAACAAATACGTGAGAAAATTATTGAAATGTTTAAAAACAATGTTCCTCAAAGAAAGATAGGAAGAGATTTGGATATTTCACCTTCAACAGTGCATAACATAATTAAAAGATTCAAGGAATCTGGAGGAATTTCAGTGCGTAAAGGACAAGGGCGCAAGCCTAAGCTGAACAACCGTGATCTCCGATCCCTCAGGCGGCACTGCATCAAGAATCGTCATTCATCTATAAGCGATATCACCACATGGGCTCAGGACTACTTTGGCAAACCTTTGTCAAGTACCACAATACGTAGTTACATCCACAAATGCCAGTTAAAACTGTACTGTGCCAAAAGGAAGCCCTATGTTAACAGTGTCCAGAAGCGCCGTCGACTTCTCTGGGCTCGGAGGCATCTGGGATGGACCATCACACAGTGGAAACGTGTACTGTGGTCAGATGAATCAGTATTTCAGGTATTTTTTGGGAGGAATGGACGCCGTGTGCTCCGGACCAAAGAAGAAAAGGATCATCCAGACTGTTACCAGCAACAAGTCCAAAAGCCAGGGTCTGTCATGGTATGGGGTTGTGTCAGTGCCCTTGGCAAAGGTAACTTGCACTTCTGTGATGGCACCATTAATGCTGAAAAGTACATAGAGATTTTGGAGCACAATATGATGCCTTCAAGAAGACATCTTTTCCAGGGACGTCCATGCATATTTCAACAAGACAATGCAAAACCACATTCTGCACACATTACAAAGTCCTGGCTGCGGAGGAAGAGGGTACGGGTACTTGACTGGCCTGCCTGCAGTCCCGACCTGTCTCCAATAGAGAATGTGTGGCGCATTTTGAAGCGCAAAATGCGACAACGAAGACCCCGTACTGTTGCCCACCTTAAGACTTGTTTGCAGGAAGAATGGGACAAAATTACACCTGAAACACTTCATCACTTGGTGTCTTCAGTCCCTAAACGTCTTTTAAGTGTTGTGAAAAGGAATGGCAACATTACAAAGTGGTAAATGCTTTACTGTCCCAACTTTTTTTGGAATGTGTTGCAGGTCTGAATGACAGGAAAGGATGTATATTTACAAATGACATGAAGTTGACCAGACAAAACATGAAATATTTTGTGTTCATATTGTCTGCAATGAAATACAAGTCAAAGTAAATTTAGAAATCACTACTTTCTTTTTTTTATTTGCGTTTTCCATACTGTCCCAACTTTTTCTGATTTGGGGTTGTATTATAATTAAAAGCTGAGCTTGGTAATTAAGCAAGTGAGCAGAAAATCAGATTTGTATTGCATTCAGCTGCAGTATGAACAGCCTGCATATATATATGCTGTTGATTACCACTGATAATTCAGCTCCTCACCCCTCAATATGTACAAACAAACAGGAAGCGGTCTCACAGTATATACATGTACAGTGAAAAACCAGTAGGTAAGCGGGCAGCGCTGCAAAAAAAAAAGAAATATATATATATATTTAAATAAGCACACATTTTCATAAGCATATCCATACCACTTGTATTGCCCATTCATTTATACAAGTCAAAATCAGTCTGTGGTAATTGACAGTATCTCAGAATTGCCATCCATAGAAATTAGATTTACCATAACCTAGAATATTCCTTTATTCTTGAGATCAATGGTTGAGGTGTAAGAATCACTAATAATGCGTTTTTATTTCTGTGTGTATACAGAAGTGGACGTTGACATTGAGGGCGTGGAGTTCACAACAGGTGAGGGTGAAAGCGTGGACAGTGTTAGCGATGGTGAGGACCACTACAGCCTGCAGAGCAGCTCCAGCGATGGAGGCCACCATTCACATTCCCACAGATTACAGGCTCACATCTGCTAGGCCCGTGTCAGACCGCAACAGTGTGTCACCTCCAACATACCCATCAGCCACTCCCAGCTGGCAGGAAGCACCTGGCTGATTTCCACTCCTCAGAAAACTCTCTCCCCTCTCAACCCTTGCAACGCTTTATATCAAACCCTCCCTAACCCCACAAATACACACAGACAAGCAATATGTGGTTTTAGTAAGAACATGTGGTGTGGTAATGCAGTTTTAACTTGTCTGTTCTGCTGTGTATGAATGAGAAACTGTGGCTCTGTTCCAAAACCTAGTAACTGCCTAGCTGTCTATCGCCTACATAAACGCAGTATCCTAACTGAAAAAAAAAAAAAAACTCTACATAGGCTTGGTTATGTGTATGTCACAAGGCAGCATGGTTTTCCTGTGTACTTTTTGGCTGCGTTTACACTTGCACAAAATCCGATTTTCTTTTAAACTTTTTTTTTTACTTTTTTACATGGGTCAGATATTGTCGCACAAAAATCTGCATCCATTCTGAGCCACTTCCAAATGTAGTTTTAAAGTAGATATATATTGGATATCTGGAAATCTGAACTATGTCTAAACATGTAAATTCCAAGCCACCACTGGTGAGGGCAACACATTTACCCACAATATAACTATTCTTAATATTATATTTAATATAAGCACACATGCCTGTACGCACTTGCACAAATCACTTTAGATTAGGAAACTTTATATTAGTAGATTATGCACACAGAAACATTCAGGAGCATAGAAACCTGCTCAATGAATTTTATGAATAGAATAGATTCTCTACTGAATGCTAGATTTTATTTTTCAGCAACAAAGTTATAACGTCACTGATTTTGAAGTACCTAAACTCATAGATTTATGAAATAAAGACACTGCACAGATGCAGGTAATAACCACGCATCTCTTTCTTAAATTCATTCAAGTGAATGTAATCTCACAGCGCTACTTTTTTTCACTTCAGAATTCTAGATCTAATGGAAACTACCATTAATTTATCTGTTCAGTCAAATTTTGTATTGCAAACATCAATGACAGTTTTAAATTTTATATACGGACATCCAAAACCAGAAGGTCAACTGTGTTGCTGAAAGTGATCACCAAAGGAATTGTTCTAGTTTGGACGAGAATTAATTTAGACGCACATATCATATACGAGTTGTGTCTTATATGAATATAAACAGACGGGACAAAAAATCAGATATGATCAAAATATCAGATCTGTGCATTTATGTAAATGCAGCCTATGGCTATTCCAAAATTGGGGCGCAAGTCTATAATACCCAAAATGCTATCTAGGCAGGCAGGTCACTAGGTCTGTGAATAGAGCTTGCTTGTGTGTCAGTTCATTTTGCGTTATGGGTTTAAACAGCATTCTTGTGTGGTTCTTGAAAGTGCAAATCATAGCATTAGGGACACTAATAGACTCCCTAATAGACTAATAGAAAGGGAGCAAAAGGACTAAACTTCAGGGCACTTCTAGGAATGAATGAATTCTATTTCAGTATTCACCCCACGCAGTTAAAGTGACCATGAAGATTCATTAATTGGCTACTTTTTTGTGAAAGAAAAGAGAATATTAATATCTAATGGTTGATTCATAGCAAAGCAATGGTGCTGTGCAAATGCATCAGTGTAGTAATCTTTATGTAAAACTTTCAGTAGTAAATGATGTAGCAATAAACTTTGAAAGCTATGGCTTTCTTATGCAGTGAACTGATTCTGGACCAAGCCTGAGAGACTTGAGAAGATGAGTAGCTCTGTTTTGTTTAGATTGTGTGTGTATGTATGGCAGCACTCAAACTGACAAGTCAAAACTGTATGACCGTACCTTGTGAAGGTGTACGGGGGAAAAAGCTCTTTGTTGTTGAGGTGTTGGTACTGTCAGAATATTATATTGATGTTTTTAGTTCATTGTCTTTCCCCGTAACTTACTTGCAATAATTTTTGAAGTCTTTATTCTTCAGCAGTATATATGCAGTGCAGTGTGCAATATTCAGTATATGAAACAAAGTTCTTTGCGCTGGGAATTCCAACTCTTCACAGACAGTCCCAGTCTTCAAAGCAGGTTAGACCAAAATAAATAACAAAAAGAAACAGAAAAAAAACAAAACAAATGTATATTTGAAAAAAGAAGCCAAAAAAAATATTGGTCACTGAAAGTGATATTATATTTTCTGTAGTTGCTTTTGTATTATATTTTCCTAAATAGTCCTTGATTAAAAGACAAATAGAGGAGTTTATGAAAATGACAGAAAATGAGGCCAGGCTAATTTTGTTTGGCAGAACTCTGGCATTTGTCCCTAACTGTCATGCTGTGCCTTGACTTGTCGTATCCCTGTTCTTTTCCCAATCTCTTTCATACATCCATCCCTCCAACCCTGCTCAAAACCACAGCCTGCCAGCCACCCCACAGCTTCCATCCTCAGAATAGACTCTTCCTTGTCCTATTGATGAGAAATTTGGGTTAGTCACCTCTGACCTCCATCTTTTTTGTTTTTTTAATTCCTCAAAAATGTGCTTTCCATTCTGCCATGCAACATCATCCACTGTGACACTGGTCATCTTCTCTTGTGGCAGCTCGTCTCACCCCATTGAAAAGCGTTATCTAATCAACTCTGCCCTTGAGGCTCTTTTCATAGTTTATTTTTTTTAAGTTTCATAATAGCTGTCTTGTTATAGTCCTTATGCCTATGATGTGTTTTGTATTTCAAACAATGAAGTGGAAGACCTTGGGAGAAGAGCATTGGAATCAATCATTAATGGCAGCTCGAGTCCTCCCCACACTCTCCCAATGGTAGTTCCTGTTTAGTGTTAAAGTGTGCTTAAGGCAATCATAGTATTTGATCCTCTGCCCATAACAGAAAAGATACAGCAATATGATTCTTTTGTTCGTAAAGGGGTGGGGTGTATTAGAAAGCAGCACTGTTTCAATATTATGGTGCATATTGTGACCAACACATTGTTTTTTTTTTTTTTTTATCTCTCCATTCTCTGCAAACACTGAAAGGAGTATGGAAGCCCGTTTTCTGCCATGGAATAATACATAATAATAATAATAATTAAACAAATGGAAAACAATAATAAAATAAAAGGTAATTGTGACTTTTTTTATCTCGAAGTTCAGACTTTATTTCTCTGTAGATATAAACTCAGAATTCTGACTTTTACACAGTTGTCAGTGTAAACTGAATTTTGAGGGTTTTTTCCCCTGGCTTCAGAATAATAATAATAATAAAAAAAAGTATTTTATCTCACAATTCGGAAGTTTTTTCTTGCAATTGTGAGTTTATATCTCACAATTATGACATTTCTTCGTGGAGTTTTATATATTACTTTATAATATATTAAAACATTAAAATGAGATATAAACTCTGAATTGCAATATAATTTTTATTTTTTTATTTTGTGGCAGAAACGGGAGAAAATGTTTTATTTCATTTTTTATTTTTTTTATATTATTTTGTTTAGTTTTGTTTTATATCTTTTTTAAAGCTACATTTTTAAGAAGAGTTTACATTTACGTCATGGATATGCCTGACTGTTGTAGCAAAACTATTCTGTTTGAGTGTTTCAGTATGTTGATCAAGTGACTTGTTAAATCAAAAAACCTCTCGCACAGAACCTCCCATTAATATGCTTTGATTGAAAGTTCAGAGAATTAGGCATGAGATTTTATAACATCTCTAAGAGATTGTAGCTTTCATTGGCATTATCTAAGAAATACTTTGTGACAGAGACAGGGCTATTCAGTGGCTGCAGGCTTTTCTTTTCTTTTTTGTTTTTTGGGAAAGCTTTAAAACACTAAAATGAGAGTATGTCAGCAGACAGGCACAGATATAATTATGTGGAAAGTGCCAGGTGTCCAAGGATTTTAAATGTGTGTTCCATCACTCAGAGGAGAAAAAAGAAACAAGTGATACTTTGTGTTTTTCTGCAGAGCATGTATGATTGAGAATACTTAAAGTCAGTGCAACAGGAAAGCTAGATGGGATAAAGACAGGCAGTGAAGGCTACTAAAAAAGACCAGAGTGACCAAGAAAAATATATAGCTATATAAAAATTCCTTTTACCTTTATTCACATAAAAGCACTAGAAGAGAGAAAGAAAAAGATTCCTGCCGTATAGATTCTTTTAGATATAGACTTTTATTTTTCTAACCCCTCAGGTGTAATATCAGATTTCTATCTTTATATGACTATAGATTTGTGACCCATATTTTCTGTTCACTTTTCCTCTCCCCTGCTTTTATTTGTTTTGTGTTTATGGAGCAGTTTGTTGACAGGTCAGCGTGTGTGGCGTAGCTCACCGAACGCTTGCGTTTTAGCATGAGGAAAACCGTTGCGGAAAAGAGGAGACTGCGAAAGGGAGGGTTCTGTGCCAGAGACCTGTGAACAGATTTCCTTTTAGAAAACAAGTAATATGCATTCAGATGTTGTATAATATTGTAAAGGTGTTATTTTTTCTTTGTGTGAGTGTCTGTGTGTACGTACACATATTTACCTGGTGCTGGCTATGTTTGAGCCCACACTCTTAAGGTATTATGTATTCTTGTATTGTAATATAAATAATTAAAATGGTTTATACATACTGGCTCTGCAGAGTCATTATTTGTAACAATCTTTGTAAAAAAGAAATATATGTTTGTAGTGTAGATCTTTTTCTAGCCCAGTACTGTCAATCTCCATAATATGTGGAAAAAAATATTTTGTAAAACTATAAATAAAATGAAGGTAATTTTACAAGAAAATACTATTTTAATCTGTAATACTATTTCAAATCTACTTCAAAATTTCACATTAAATTCACTGTGCTACTTGCTGCTTCTTTGAAGTATTTGTGAAATTTACTAGAAATTTCTGAGTAAATCCTACACCAACCTATTTTTTCAGTGTGTTTGGGTCTGGGGTATTTTTATGAACTAAACATAGTTTTACAAAAATGGTACAGGGGAGTGGAATAAGTTCCACATTTTACTTCAGAAGAGTTCACCCCAAAATTTAAATTTGCTCACTCTCAGGCCATATGTAGATGAGTTTGTGTCTTCATCAGAAGAACTCCAGTCCATCCATAATGTCTTGTGAATTGAAAATCTTGAGTTTGTGAGAAACAAATCTATCATGGCAATTCCATAATCCATAATAACATTTCCTCCAGCGAAAAAAGTCCATCCCCTGTTGTCCTCTCACATTAAAATCCACAAACATATTTATTTATTCGGACTGTTCACTTGTAAACTGTGCTTGATCTGTGCATATTGCTCTCCAGATTCAGACAAGATGACTTTTTCACTGGAGGAGGGAACATTTGAAGTTGATGAATTTGTTTATCCAAACATGCAGTTTTTCACTTATTTTCACAATTTGTTAAATAATGATGATAAATTGATGATATATTTATAAAAAATCGAGAATATATATATATATATATATATATATATATATATATATATATAAAAAATTGTAAATTATTCCTTTGTTTATATATATACACTCAGACACACACACACACATATATATAGTGAGTAAGAGTGTCTGCTATAAATTAAAATTAGATGAAAGTGCCTATGCCAAGTTTATAAATTATTAATTAATTAATAAAAAATACAGTGCCCTCCACTAATATTGGCACCCTTGATAAATATGAGCAAAGGCGGCTGTGAAAATAAATCTGCATTGTTTATCCTTTTGATCTTCACTCAAAAAATTCACAAAATTCTAACCTATCATTGAAGTAAAACAATTGAAAGTGGGGAGAAAATCTCATGATGAAACAAATGTTTTTCTCCAATGAATGTTGGCCACAAGTATTGGCACCCCTAGAAATTCTTATGAGTAAAATATCTCTGAAGTATATTCCCATTCATATTTAAATTTTTTAGCACACCAGGGCTGACTAGGAGCATGAAATTGTCCAGCCATGACTTTCTGTTCCACAGGATTATAAATATGAGGAACACAAAGGCCAAATTCCCTTAATCATCCATCACAAGGAGTAAAACCTAAGAATATAGTTCTGATGTATAGAACAAGATTGTTGAGCTTCACAAAATAGAAAGTGGCTGTAAGAAAATAATGAAAGCATTGAAAATCCCCATTTCCACCATCAGGGTAATAATTAAGAGGCTCCAATCAACTAAAGATGTTACAGATCTGCCTGGAAGAGGACATGTCTATATCGTATAGAGTTTGAGTGGCCAAAGACTCTCCAAGGATCACAGCTGTAAAACTGTAGAGATTAGTTGAGTCTTGGGGTCAGAAACCTAAAATATATATATATATCAAACAGAACCTATATCACCACATGTTGTTCGGGAGGGTTTCAAGGAAAATTCTCCTAGCTCATCCAAAAACAAACTCCAGCAAATTCAGTTGTCAGACACGACTGGAACTTCAAATGGCACTGGCTTCTATTGTCAGATGAAACTGAAAAAAGAGCTTTTTGGCTGCAAACCCACCAGATGAGTTTAGTACAAACAAGGGATAAAAAAAAGTACTCCATGTCCACGGTTAAATATGGATCTTTAATGTTGTGGGCATTATAGGAGAAAACTCAGAGTTGTTACCCTGGGAAAAGGGCGTTGCAATAATTGGGTGCCAATAATTGTGGCCAACATGAACTAGAGAAAGCATTTATTTCACAATGAGATTTCCCCCCCACTTTCAATTGTTTTACTTCAATGATAGGTTGGAATCTTGTGAATTTTTTGTTTGAAAGATAAAAAGAATAAACAATGCAGATTTATTTTCACTTTGCTCATATTTACCAAGGGTGCCAATATTAGTGGAGGGCACTGTAAATAAATAAATAAATAAACTTGTGGGCAGTGCTTCCATTGCACAGCTGCATCTTGTGGTCCTTTTTCTTTTGTTTCCTCTCTTTCTACTGTTCTGTCAAAATAAAGGCAAAAAAGCCCATAAATAGAAACAACTAAGTGATACAGCATGCCCCATATTAGCGTTAATTTGCATTTTAAATAGGAAAATTAACAAGTTGTTTCATATGTATTTAAAATATGCATAATGCCATTCCAGAGACTTTTTCTATACATTATTCAGTTTCTTAAAGACACCCATAAACCAGACATAAAGAGGTTTGATATTCAGAATATTATAGAGCAGTACATTAATTTTGTTTTCTTCATAGAAAATTTCCAGCATTCTAACTTACTGAGGTGTGACCTGAAAGGCAGCATACAGTGAAAAATATAAACTAATTGCCAATTGGGCACTGGTAAAAATATGTTTTATAATTAAATCAATTTATATGTCAGCAAACAATTACTACTTTTGAACCATAAATGACGAAAGATACTTTTTGCACCCAGATGATCTACCAGTAGGGCCTAGCATAGCTATGCTAAAGTAAAGAACAAAACCTCGCGCTCTTCTGTCGAAGAAAGTATATTTTTGAATAACGCACGACCTCGTGTGGTAGTGGTGCGAATCATCACAATAGTGATTTGACTCCAGATCAGCAGGTGTCGCTGTGTAAAACACCGATATTTATGTTGATGTTCCTGAGTTCGCTTTGCACTCTGGGAGGTTTGTCCTCTTTAGATGTCATTGTAAATTCGGCTTTATTTGAAGAATAAGAGAAAATCAGTATGAGTGGATACTCAGCGGATGAAAAACTCCGCTTTGAGCAGTTAACAAAGCTTCGACGGCAGTGGCTCAAAGATCAGGAGCTTAGTCCTCGAGAACCCGTCGTTGCACCCAAAACACCCGGCCGCATCGAGCGATTCTGGGCTGGATTTCTGCAGCCCAAGACACTCTGGAGACTATACGTGAGTTTATGCCATAAATGATCTGTATATCTGATTAAACACATCTAGAGTAAAAACGTATGCTGTGTTTAGGTATTTGCAATGAACTGAATTATCTGAGCATTTTACCAGCACAATACTAATATAACATGCAATTTTGTCTTGTCTTCTTGTTATGCGGATGAACCAGACATTTAAAGCCTATAATGCCGGTGTTTTTGCTGTCACGCGGATTCTGATCCCAGCCTGGATCGTGCATTACTACGTGAAGTACCACGTCAGTGTAAGTTCATGGTCTGTTATACTGTTTCATTTACAGTTACACGCTTCCATTGAACAGAACTGTCCTAAAATGACACGGAAGTCCAAGCCACTATAGAGGATATAATTATGAGGGTAATTCTAAGGCTTAGATAATATTTAATTATTTCCTGAATACCCCTACATTAGAAAAATATAAAAACTGAAAAAATAAAATAAAAATGTACATACAAATGTAATTATCACAATAAATATTCACATAAAAATAAATATTACAATTACAATAACATTATTACAATATATGTAATTTTACAATATTGCACTATATATCATTTATTTAATAGAATAATTTTTAGGGAGAACTCACTGTCCAGAGCAATACAGAATGCTTGGTTCCAGTTGAGGATGCACATTGGTTTATTAAATAAAAAGTAATGTAGTATTTTTTTTCTATTTAGTATAATGGAGATAACAATTAAAAAGCTTATTATTATTATTATTGTTGTTGTTGTTGTTGTTATGAATTATTATTATTGAAACATAATCATAGCCTTTATGACCTTTGATGTCTTATTTCAAAGAATGTCAGATTTATTCATCTTTTTGTAACATTTAATAAATGCAATCTAAATATTTTCATAAAGGCTTGTATTATGTGTACAAAGGTTGCAGATAAAATGTAACACCAAATATCTTTGTGCTTTGGCTGATCATGGTCATGCCTAAATTTCAAGTTCAAATAGATATTTCTTGTTTCCACAGAAAATGCCATATGGAATTGTTGCTCTTAAACCCAGACTGTTTCCTGTAAGTATATTTGTTCCAAACAGTATTATTGCACTAATAATCAAAAGGATTTTTGTAAATTACCTTCAAATAATCATTCATTTTTATGTTTATGTATGTTCTCATGCACACTTTCTTTGTGTGTATGTTTTTCAGGGAGACACCATTTTGGAAACGGGAGAAGTTGTCCCAGATCTTCCTGAAGCAGACAGTCATGGTCATCACTGAAAATGCCAGTTTATATTCAGTATAGACATACCTGTCAGCACTGGTTGTAAAAACATGTTTGTGTGTATACTATGTCAATAAAATGTATTATACAGATTCTGAATGCCTATTCTGTGCCTTTGAATGACAGTATCACACCCTTTTGGGTACATTCTGAGATCCATAAAATTTAGCTAATTTAATTGAATGTCAAATAAGACAATGACAAATAATAAGGGGAAAAAAGCAGTAAACTATTAAAGTCTTTGTTTGAATATTAGATTACTAAATTACAATATTTTCTTATATGCTCCTCAAGCTTTGTCGTTGCTATTTATTCAACAGTTCTCAGAATTGTCTGTGAGTGTTTTAGTATTTTGAAATTATGAAATGAAAAGCATAAACCACAACTAGAAGGAGCTACTTCTCTGATACATCATTAACGCTTCAAAATTTCAAAACTCATTTTTTGATGTTCGTCTCGAATATGGTTGATGGACTTTTATTTTGAAGTGAAAAACAGGAAGTTCTGAAAGTTTGACAGGATTTCACTTCCGCAATGTTCTTGTTTTGTTACGTCATGATGACCGACATTGCTTATGTAGACCGACTGAGAGTTGTCGTCTCTTTTTTGGTCATTATTAAGCGCTTTTATATTTGCAGCTGTAAAGGTGTAGCAATAATCGTAAGATATAATGCGTTACAGGCTTCTTAGATACCGTGTATTGATCTTTAAAACGACGCTGGTTTGTTAGGCAGTAAGATACATTATCTTCAGGTCAACATGTTTTTGTGGATTCTGTAAAACATTGCTACAGTTATTATTATTATTAAACAGTGCAAATCATAATGCTCTTTTGTTTGTTTCGGATATTTAAGCGAGATGCTCCCAGCGGAATTCAGAGGATCTAAGTAACTTAACTTCGAAAGTTTCTACAAATACACAAAAGAGTAAGTTTAAAACAGCATTTTGAAAGAGACGTTTTTCATATTTTTCTTCGTTTCTGTTTTAAATAAAAATGTATTTATTGCGCTTAAATAGACACCGTATTGGTTTATTTATATTTTGTAAACATGGTAAAATACCAATATTATGTTATTTCTGTCATAAATTAGTTTATTAATAATAAGAAAAAGAAATAAGTTGAGTAAATACGATCACGTAATTGCTATTTATGTGACCGTATTTACTCATATCGTAATGATTTGGCGGACAAAAGGTTTTTAAATATTAATAAACAGTGAAGCTGTTTTGTTAAAATAATACTTTTTGTCCCTAAGAAATAATAATAAAAAAAATGCTATACTGTCGAATATGGTTTTCTTTTAACAAAAACGTTTTCTTTATTATCATATCAGGACAGTTGGATCACCTTGACAGTTTTGACTTGATCCTCCCTACACAAATGTAGCAAATGCGAGTAGCCTAATGATTTAAATATTTCTTCCATCAGATTATGGCATCACCACAGATGAAGGAGCGCCTGTCAGGAGTTGTGTTAAACACTGTATCAAAAGGAGCATCTCCAGAATCAAAATGCCCAATATGCCTGGATCATTTCAAAAACATATCATATCTGGATGTGTGCTTACATAAGTTTTGCTTCTGCTGCATCCATGAGTGGTCGAAGAACAAAGCAGAATGCCCTTTGTGCAAACAGCCATTTAATTCAATTTATCACACCATTAAGTCTGAAGATAACTACAAAAGATTTGACCTGCGACCAACTGAAAATGGCTCATTTGGCAACATGGCAGGGCAAAGATTCAGGTATCGCACCACGCTTACAGGCGACCGCAGGCCAGCACCGAGGAGAACGTCTCCTCCTCCTGACCATGGGGTCGTATTTGAGGGCCTGAGGGGATTTCTTCCACAGCGGCACAACAGAGATCTCCATAGCATGTTAAGGAGGTTGGCAGTAAGACAAAGAAGAGAGAGAGAGGGAAGATCTGTGCAAAGTCTTCATGAACAAGAAATGGTTAAATTCAGACGAGCCTTGTACAGAAGAGGTGTGCGAGTCCAGAGCGTGCAGGATGGCGGTCGTAGCAGGGAGACTTCTGCAGAGTTCTTCAAAAGAAATCCTGCTTGTCTCCACAGGCTTGTGCCTTGGTTGAGACGAGAGCTGACTGTTCTGTATGGTACTCACGGTTCCCTTGTGAACATAGTGCAGCACATAATCATGACTTTGATCACTCGACATAACTTGGACGACCAGGCTGTTGTACACGAGATTCGACCCTTCTTGCTCTCCCATACAGAGCACTTCCTGCATGAGTTTCTTAGTTTTGCTCAATCCCCGTTCAACATGGCGGCATATGACCAGCGTGCTGTTTATGACTTGCCTCGGCCCTCCGGAGAGGGTAGCAGTTCGGACAACTCTGTGATCGCCATCTCTGAGGATGAAAGTGATTCTTTAGTATCAGGATCCCAGGATTATGCCACTCCTAGTCTGACCTTAAGCCAAACAGCATGGGATGATGAGACCCCAGGGCCATCCTACTCCTCAGAGCCATCTCAGGTATTACCTTTCCCTGTGAGGGACTCGGATTCTGATAGTAGTGTAGGGGAAGCAGTAGTGTCTGTTGCTGCTGTGCCACATCAAGACCGTCCAGCAAATACTGGCACTATTGCAGTGGAAGAGGAGCATTCCGCTGGCAGTGATGATGACTGTGTTGTTATCGGTTATGTTAAGCCAGTGTCAGAAAGGACTCCAGAACTGGTCCAGCTTTCATCTGATTCAGAACATTCTGAGCAGAATGCAGAGCTACAAAGCTCTCGGGCACCCCAACACATTCGATTTACTTCAGAGTCTGATTCGTCTCCTACTGACACTCAGATAACCTCAAGGAGGCCAGCGAGATGCTCTCGCTCACCTGAGAACACCTCTAGTCCCCCAAGAAAAGAAGATAAATATGGCAAAGGGCATCATGAAAGGGAGTTGTTGGGATCTAGAGAAGGATCCTTGCGCAGCAACAGGACACACTCCTCCTCTCGTAGCAGGAAACACCCATTGTCTAAAGAGAGCAAGCATAAGCGGAGACGAGAAAAAGAGACAAGTCACCACACCTCATCTTATTGGCATTCATATAGCCATTACAGTCAAAGAGACAGCAGCAGGAGATGTTATACAGAGACACGCTCATCCTACACCAGCTGTTACAGAAGTGTACATGATCGCTCTCATTCCCGATCGCATAGTAGAAGGCGAAGCAGGGACCGTCAGGACAGAAGTCGCTCAAGGAGCAATTCTAGAATTAAGTCCAGCTCCTCCAACCGTCAGGACAGAAATCGCTCAAGAAGCAGATCTAGAATCAAGTCTAACACCTCCAACCGTCAGGACAGAAATCGCTCAAGGAGCAGGTCTAGAATCAACTCTACCAATCATCAGGACAGACGTCGCTCAAGAAGCAGGTCCAGAATCAAGTCTAACTCCTCCAACCGTCAGAACAGAAGTCGCTCAAGGAGCAATTCTAGAATCAACTCCAGCTCCTCACATCAGACATCACGGCATGATGAACATGGCAGGAAAAAGAAATACAAAACAAAGCATCATGAGGAACCCTCTAGCAAATTGTTTACTGATTCTGTTAAAGATGATGCAAAAAAGAAATACAAGAAGCATCACAAAAAGTTCAAGAGGAAAAGCAGGAGTCCAAGCAGAGATGACAAATCTGAGGGTCACAGTCGGAAACATCACAAGAAGAAGAAACACAAGAGGAAGAGTAGGAGACATAATAGTGAGGAGAGGGTGGGGAAAAACAGCCCTGTTCTCATTACAATTGCTAGTGACAGTGACAGTGCTGACCCCAGTGAACCCTCAACCAGTAATATCTGTGCAGCTGACTCCACTGTCACAATAGAAAACAGTGCTACAGAAACTCAGCCGCTCATGTCCAGATTCCTAGACATGGAGCAAGAGTCAACTGCTGGAACTGGATGTAGTTCTGTGGGTGATGCAGGGAATCACCCCCAGACAGATTAATGCCAATGCCTTTGTGAGTTTGTATGTTCTGTTTAACTGAACTCCTCAATTTGTGGCAAATAATGATTGACAAAGGACTATTGTTGTAATGCCCATATGTATTTTCAGTGTTTTATAAATAGAAAAGGGATGGGTTTTAAATGTAATTTTGATTTGGGGTTTCTTTTCTTCTTTTTTTTTTACATTTAAGATATATGTGCATTTGCATTTGTGATTTATTTGAAAATGTATTTAATTTCAAACTCCCCTATGCAAGCAAATTAACAGTCACCAATTTTCAAAGTTTAGTGTTCCTTTTTTATCTCAAATAAATAGAAAAGGATCGTAAAAGTGTCTTTTGTTTTACTGAATTCATTCTTTCATAATGTGTTCTTTTGTGTGCACATTGTATTTCTATGTGTATGTTTGCTTAAAATAGTCTGGAAGCAGTTTCATGCACAGGCATTCATTATTAATTTTTGTCATTTACAGTTTATGACACATGAACTCAGACGATATCGTCAGATTTGGAAAACAATTTCAGAAAATACACCGAAAATTCATCTTTAAATTGAATCAATACATTGATGCCAAGAATAAATTATTTGTAATAAATTATTTTTAATTCGGGTCTGTTTTTTTTTCTTTCTTCTTGATAGGGCACATCATACTGTCCAAACTATTTTTAAAGGTAAAAGAGTGTAAAATGCTAAAAGAAAAAAGTACATGTGATCTATGTTGAAAAATCCATTATGTTTTATGAGTAATATTTTATATACATTTCTATAAATCCTGGTAAACTTTTTCTCTTAGTTCATGTTAATTATACTCTTTTATTGACATGTGTTGTCATGATGGTGTTTAGTGGGCTAAATCATGCACTATACTCTTTAAGACATTGGTCTCAAACTCAATTCCTGGAGGGCCGCAGCTCTGCACAGTTTAGCTCCAAATCACACCTGCTTGGAAGTTTCTAGTGATCCTGAAGAGCTTGATTAGCTGGATCAGGTGTGTTTGATTAGGGTTGGAGCTAAACTGCAGAGCAGTGGCCCTCCAGGAACTGAGTTTGACACCCCTGCTTTAAGACTATAGGTTGTTTGCAAACACGTGATTCTGATGACGCGCGAAATGCAGGAAGTGATTTTTCTCCATAGGAATCAGTAGCAGAAACTCAAGATGCCTGTGTTTTGCGATGTTTATGAATGCTCAAATCGGTCAAACGGAGAAAGCACAAGGAGATTTTATCGTGTACTAAAGTGTGTTGTTCATAAGGGGGGAAAAGTCAAGAAATTGACTGAAAAACGCTGGAAAAAGTGGCTTGTAAACCTGCGTCTGCGGTCGGCAGGAGCTGATCGGATAATGCTTGTGTGTGCAAATGGTTAATATAAGATATAATAATATATTAATAAAGACATGTATAAATAGATACAAAGTGACCCAGTCCGAATTCACTCAATGCTAAACGCCACACGTAGACACGATGTAAATAAGATATTATTTGCAGTTCAGAGAGCTTCATTGATTATAAGGAACCGTGAGATTGCGATAAACAGCATTAGTGATTAACTTACATGGAAGCGCCATTTGCTCGTTTTCTAGGCTATAATCAAATCAGAATTTAAATAAAAGTTGTTTTCGTGCTGCTAACAGGACCCACGGCCACAAACCCTGTATGCAGCAAAGTTTCAGGAGTTGACATATATCCCACATCCCTCATAAAAATATGGGATTCACTTTCGAAATAGCTTGTTTGCAGTCAGGGTAAGTTGCTTATATCCACCGCTTCAATGGCATGCAAGTATTTCAATTTAGTTCAAAAATCGCTCCTCTTTATAACATAAGGATCACGTAACGTGTTTTTCTGTTTATACCTTTCTCTTGTTATAGCACCTAAACCAGTACAGTACGGACTTTCCTCCATCTCGTTCATCTTTTTTTTCAGTCACTCCTGACACTTTGCTGCATACAGGGTTTGTGTACGTTGGTCCTAGCAGCACGTAAAGCAAAACTTTTATTCAAATTCGGAATTGTTTACAGCCTAGACAGCGAGTAAATAGCGCTTCTATATAATCACTAAAAAGCTGTCACTCACTTCAATTTATTGCAATCTCACAATGTTCCGTTATAATCAATGAAGCTCTCTGAACTGCAAATAATATCTTATTTACATCGTGTCCACGTGTGGCGTTTAGCATTGAGTGAATTCTGACTGTCTCACGCTGAATGCTTGAGAGGTGGCAGCCCTGGATTATCTATTTATATCTGTATTAATATCTTAATATTATAACTTATATTAACCATTTGCACACACAAGCATTATCCGATCGGCTCCTCCCGACCGCAGAAGCAGGTTTACAAGCAACTTTTTCCTGCGTTTTTCAGTCAATTTCTTGACTTTCCCCCTTATGAACAACACACTTTAGTACACGATAAAATCTCCTTGTGCTTTCTCCGTTTGACCGATTTGAGCATTCATAAACATCGCAAAACACAGGCATCTTGAGTTTCTGCTACTGATTCCTATGGAGAAAAATCACTTCCTGTGTCACTTCGCGCCACAGCAATGACGTCATGTGCAAACAACCTATTGTAGATCTTGGATCCACTCAGTAGGTGGCGCTAATGGGCATCTTTCTTTTCAGCTTCCTAGTTGAGAACTAGCTGATGTTGTGTTTTACACGTGAAAGAAAATGGCATCGAACAGTCACATTAAGGTAAATCTAATAGTATTGAATCATTATTATCATTATTGACCATGAAATACATGGGCGTACATACATGTATGCAAGAAAATCGTTTAGGAGTTGGAACACTGCAGTGATTTCACATCAGCACGCCACTAATCAAATGATGCATTAATTAAGTTATGAAATGAAGATTACATTTATAACAATATCGCTGTATTGTATTTGGCAGTATACGGCACTTTTCTTTACGTCCAATGTCAGCAGCCCGTTTCGCAAGCATGAAAATCTGCTATCACCACATGCTTCACAGCTTCTTCCTGGAGCCGAGCCGATGCCGCTAGCTAACTTGGGCGTATGCATATAGGACTACCGTATGTTAATATTTCTGTGGGCGTGAAATAATTATTACGTAGTTGTATAAATGCTTGTAACGTTGTTTGGACGGTACAATCAATATCATTAGACTTTAGACTGTTTTGTATACTCGATGCTCTTTTTCACTTTGGTAGGAAAGGAGTTTAGGTTGTTACAGTTTTAATATAAAAAATATAGCCCTAACCCTAACGTCCAAAACATACGACTACTATCCGTTTAGGTTTACTGGCACGTTGAAAGCATTAAACCATTATGAAGTGACTCTCTTAACAGCACCCTGATTGAAACTTAGCCCCAAAACTTCTCAATGAAGCATTAAAAGAATAGTTCACCCCAAAAAGAAAATTCTGCCATTATTTACTCACCCTCCATTTGTTCCAAACCTGTCTGAGTTTCTTCTGTTGAACACAAAATATGATGTTTCTTAGGCTGATGACACACTGGGCAACTTTTTTGGAGCAATGTTTCTTGGGCACTTTCCCACTGAGAATGGGTAACAAAATTCTAGATCGGTCATGGGCCCTGTGTCTCAACTGGTTGCCTGTTGACAGCAACATTAATCAAAGGTGCCCCATGCATCATCAGCCTAAGAATGTTAACCAGACAGTTGATGGTAGCCTTTGACTTCCATAGTATTCCCCCCCCCCATAGTATTTTTTTTTTTTTTTTTTGATGGCTGCAACACACTCCAAAAAAGTTGGAACAGAGGCATGTTTAACACTGTGTCACATCAACGATCCTTTTAATTACAATGTTTAGGAATTGAGGATACTAATTGTTAAAGTTCTGCAACCAAATTTTTTGTCCAATCTCGCTTGATACAGGACTTCAGATGCTCAGCAGTCTGTGATTGTTGTTGTCTGATTCTCCTTTTCATGATGAGCCATACATTTTCAATAGGAGACAGATCTGCTGGCCAGTCTAGCACATTCACTTCTATCTACGAAACCACGCTGTTGTAGCATATGCAGAATGAGAGCTGGCATTGTCTTGATATAATGACCATGGACTTCCCATGAAAGACATCATCTTGATGGCAGTATATATCTCTGTACAATCCCAGTGTATGCCTCCATGTCAATAGTACCTTTGCACATATGCCAGTCACCCATGCCGTTTGCTTTGCTGCACCCCCCCATACCATGACAGACATTTGCTTTTGCTTCTGTCACTAATGAAAGTCTGGATGGTCCCTTTGGTCTTTGGTCTTTGGGACTCGAAATCCATTTTTCCCAGAAACATTTTGGACTCATCTGAGTCATTTTTTGTCATGTCTTTTTGAACTATCTGAATTAGCTCTGGCCCAGAGAACCCGGCAGCATCACTGCATAGAATTGATGTGTAGCTTTCTCCTAGAGTAACAGATGTTCAAGTTGCATTTATTGATGCAGCAGCAGACTATGGTAAATGACAGCAGTTTTCTGAAGTACTCCTGAGCCCATGTGTCTATATGATGCTCCTTTTATACCCAAACATGATACCTTGACCTATTACCAGTTCACCTGCTTACTGTGAACTGTTTCAAAACAGTTTAATGTGGATATTCTATCAAACCTTTTCACTTTTATGTGGCCTCTACCAACTTTTATTTGCAGCCTCTACCAATTTGTTCATATTTACAAAATACATTTATGTTGGTCAAAAACTGAAAACTTTGGAAATCTACTTTGTACTTTTGTCAATTAAATAAAAGTTAAAGAGAATTAACAATTAAGTAAAAGTTAAAGAGAATCACAGAATCACAGATTCTTGATTGTATTGCATTTTACAAAACGTCCCATTAAAAGAATAGTCTCACCCCAAAAAGATTGGGGCTGTATGTATGTATTCTGCCATTATTTATGTACCCTACATTTGTTCCAAACCTGCCTCCTGAGTTTCTTCTAATATTGTGCACAAAATATGATGTTTCATTGGTAAATATGAGGCTGATGACAGACGGCTGTGAAAACTTTTTTGGAGCAATGTTCTGCATTGGGTTTATCCTTTTTATCTTTCATTCTGAGAATGGGTAACAAAATTCCTACCTAGATCATTGAAGTAAAACAATTGAAAGTGGGAGAAAATGGGCTCATTGTGAAATAAATGCTGTGTCACTATTTCAACTGGTTGCCTGTTGACAGCCACAATTATCAAAGGTGGCACCATGCAATTATTGCATCACGTCCTTTTCCCTAAGAATAACAGCTAACCAGACAGTTGATGGTAGCCTTTGTTTTCTCCTAGTAATCCCCCCCCCCATAGTATTTTTTTATTATTTTTTTTGATGGCTGCAACACACTGATCCAAAAAAGACCATTTTCTTCATACAGAATCTCTCCAGATCCTTCATGTTTATCTCTCCACACTGTGTCACATCAACGGTCCTTTTAATTACAATGTTTAGGAATTGAGGATACTAATTGTTAAAGTTCTGCAACCAAATTTTTTGTCCAATCTCGTTCTTGATCAGGGGACAGAGACAGCCACTTCAGTAAAATATTCATTTGTGCTCAGTGACCCATTTTTGTGTTTATTTTGATGTTTGTTTTGGATTGTTGTCCTGTGATTGTTCCAAACACGTTGTCTGATTCTCCTTTTCATGAGGCAGCCATACATATGCTCAGCAGTCAATAGTATTTGATAGACAGATCTGCTGGCCAGTCTAGCACATTCACTTCTGCATCTACGAAACCACGCTGAAAAAGATGTTCGGACCTCCAGCAGTAGCATATGCCCACAGAATGAGAGCTGGCATTAAAGATCCAGCTTGATATAATGACCGTGGACTTCCCATGGGGTACTTTTTTATCCCTGTTTGACATCATCTTGATCTGTTGGGTTTGTATATGCCCAAAAAGCTCTTTTTTTCAGTTTCAATCTGAGTGTATGCCTCCATAGAAGCCAGTGCCATTTGAAGTTCCACCTTTGCACATATGCCAGAATTTCACCCTGGAGTTTGTTTTTGGATGATGCCGTTTGAGGCCTTGAATTTTCTTGCACCCCCCATACCATGACAGACATTTGCTTTTGCTTCTGTCACTAATGAAAGTCTGGATGGTCCCTTTGGTCTTTGGGACTGAGAACTCGAAATCCATTTTTCCCAGAAACAAGTTAGGACGAAATGTGGACTCACGTTCCTCTTTCTGAGGTACAACAGATTTTTAACATTTTCTTTAGTGATTGGAACTGTCTTTTTGACTACGTCCTCTTTACCTGAAATGAGCTCTGGCCCAGAGAACCCGGCAGCTTTCTATTTTGTGACTGCTCAACATAGAATTGATGTGTTCCTTCTCCTAGAGTAACTGATTTTTTGTTTTTTCAAGTTGCATTGTGATGGATGATTGCAGCAGCAGACTGTGGTATTTGACCTTTGTGACAGCAGTTCCCATATTATAATCTGAAGTGGACTCCTGAGCCCAGAAAGTCTATATGATGGCTGGCTCCTTTTATACCCAAATTTCATGATACCTTGACCTATCCTAGTTCACCTGGTGCTTACTGCTAAAAAATTAAATGAATGGGAATATACAAAACAGAGATATTTACTCATAAGATATTCTATAACCTTTTCACTTTTATTAGGGGTGCCAATAATTGTGGCCAACTTTTTTGGAATGTTGCAGCCGTCAAAAACAAATTTGTTCATATTTACAAACTACATTTGAGATTTTCTCCCCACTGGAAATCAATTGTTTTACTTTGTACAATGATAGGTTGAATTTTGTGAATTTATTGAGTGAATGAAAGATCAAAAGGATTAAACAACGCAGATTTATTTTCACAGCCGCCTTTGCTAACAAATCATAGATTATCAAGGGTGCCAATATTACAAAACGTCCCAACTGTATGTGGAATTGGGGCTGTGTGTGTTTGGTGTGTATATATATAATATATATATATAATATATATATATATATATATATATATATATATATATATAAAATATTGCGTCCTCATATTGTGCAGAACTAGCATTATACACAAAGTGACTCCTCTGGAGGCAAAGAATGAGAAGCAGAATGAAATGAAACAATTTTTCAGCTGCTGCATTCTATTTGATTCTATCTATTCTGACTTGGTGCTTTCTAGCTTCTGGAATACTTGATTTTGTTTGTTCAATAATGGCATTTAGCGGTCAGAAATCTATGGCAACACTGTAAATCAGAATGTTCATCTGAGTAACTGAAACAGGCCCTGCCCTGATCATGTCATGTCATGCAGTACAGTACATGCAGTATAACAGACTTGAGTGGGGAATCCCTCCATTTCTCTGTACCTTACTACCCCTTCCCCTTTTGTTGCGCGTTCACGTGAGAGTAAGGGCTGTCCAATTCTCGTTTTGATCGAGGTAGGGCTAAGGGGAAGGGTAGATACCCTTAAAACCAAGCATTCTCGCGAGCTTACTTGAAACCAAGGGGTACCCAGAACACACTGCGCAACCGGAACAATGTCGGCCAGATCATCCAGAGAGTCCCATTTTGGCTTAAATAATTGATTTAAAATTACGACAGTCTTGTTTTGTGCTCTACACAGTCCTGTACATATATATTTGGCAACCATTTCTTAATTGAAACGTTTAAAAAATCGCTAGTTTGCTACGCATTACATCGCTGATTTGCACAACAATCGCAAAAACATCACTAATAAAACCACGCGATCGACATACACACACTTGCAGACACGCATCTTGATCAACACTTGTCGCCTCTGGTGACGTAGCAGCCAGTTTGTAGCAGCCAGCAGCGACGATGTACGATGACGTAACCGTAACCAAGTGGTGTCTCATTTCATAGGGTATGTTTTCACCTAGCATTTACCACTCGGTTTCGAGGGACAAGGGCTAGGGGTAAGACGAAGGGGTAGGGAAGGTGAAGGGGGTAAGACAGAGAAATGGGATTCACCCTCTCTCTCTCGTTGCATACAAATTCATATATAAAAAACTATATATTGTGAAAATTGCCTCAGAGTATGAATAGAATTTAAATATTTTTTAATGAACCACATCCTATTTTTTTTGTCATTATAAAATATTTGCGAGTGTTGGAAATGTTTTATTCAAATCAACGAACTGCAGACACCCATCCCACATTCACATATGTCTATAAAACATCATGTTCTCATAGATAGGAATAATTGGTGGATCTGGTCTTGATGATCCAGATATCCTGGAGGGAAGGACAGAACGGTATGTAGTCACGCCATTTGGAAAGGTGAGTGTCTCTGCGTTGTGTCTAGTGTACTTTCTTGCATGCATAATGATGGGAGAGTACATTTGGAAATGAATATGCATTTGCTTTAATTAAACTCAGAAGTTGAAATAATTGCTAATCATGGTTTGCTTCTAAATCATGTGTTCCCAATAATATATAACAGTTGTATTGATAGGCAGAGCCAGTAGTGTATTTATTCATACTCATTTCTTCCTCTCTTTTGACAGCCATCTGATGCTCTAATTTTGGGCAAAATAAAGAATGTTGAATGTGTACTTCTTGCCAGGTAATTACACTGCAGGGTATATATGATACAATATACAATCTGACTTTTTATTTGAAATATCTGCTGGTTTTATATTTATCAAGGACAGAAGTCTAATCTAGAACTTTCCCCCCTCTACAAGGCATGGGAGACAACACACCATAATGCCCACCAATGTCAATTACCAGGCCAATATTTGGGCCTTTGAAGGAAGAGGGCTGTACTCACCTGTTAGTCACCACAGCATGTGGTTCCCTCAGAGAGGACATCCAGCCTGGGGACATTGTTTTGATTGACCAGTTTATTGATAGGTTAGTGTTAATTTCTCTATAATCATTTGTCATCACATTTTCAATTTCACACTCACTTAAAAAAATAAAAAAAACAATTGAAGGAAACAAAACAACCCTGTAAACTTAGGGCCCTGGAATCTTAGAACCCTTTGAACACAAAACCCTGGGAACCATAGGAATGACCTTCCCAAAGCTTTGTTTTACCATCAGTGAGCATCATAGGAGTTCCTCCGATTTATTTTATTCACTTCTTGATTAAAGTGCACTCAATGATAGACACTAGGGCTATTCGGAGTAGAGGAATCGACACCCCATCACTAACATCTAGCATCCAGACACCATATCAAAAACTATATCAATATCATAAAAAAACATACAGGCATTTTAGATCTTTCAGGGGGTTTTTTTCTTCTAGTTCTTGTTTTCCAAATAGTAATATTTGACATTAATGTTCAGGGAAGACAAATAGCTTACATTTTATTTACATTTGAGCAATTTGGCCTAAAGACATCTCTAGCTCTGTCTTTAGATTCATTGAACCATGCAGAGTAAAACAATATCAACGGTTGACCAAACTGCTGCTCTGCTATTTTTGTATCTGAAATGTTGTATCTTTGAACCGTATTGCCCATGATGGCCAAAACCTGATTGTTAAAAAAAAAACAAAAAAAACTAACATTGGCCAGGTTTGTGTTTTGAACTCGACATGGAATGACTGCAACCATGCATTTTCAGTGTGCATTGTAGTACCTCAGTTCTGGAGCTCCAGGAGCTTTTGCCAATGAACCCCAGTAAAATCCAAATCCACCTTCTCGAGACTGAAAAACCACAGTATGCTCAACCCAAACTTAAGAGTTACTTGGGCAGCCACCGAAAAACCAGCTGTGTGCGACAGGCTTCCTGACTTATCAAAACTGCTTAAATTGTAGCCAGGAGGGAATTTATTTTTTCCTTTAAGCATCTCTTATCTCCATTTAATATTAATTTTGCTAGAGAGAAATGTTTCTTGAGGAACTTAAAGTTTAGCTGAATGTCACACAACTTTGAGAGAAAACAAACAGTACACATTCTTAAGAAGGTCGCACACCAGATACGTCTGTCGAATGACACAAACTGGAATAAAATTCGAACACATTCTTTTCACACGATATATTCACTGTAAAAACAAGTTCACTCAACTTAAATTATTGTAGTTATCTATTGCTTTGACTCAGTTAAGTTTTTTTCTTAATATTCTAAGTACCTTCAACTTTTAAGTTTAGTAAAACATACTAAAATAGTTGACCCAACTATTATTTCAAGTAACTGGATTGAAGTTAGTTGACTTGGTCAACTTTAAAATGTAAGTAACCTGGACTTGCAAAGTTTAGTTGCATGCGTAACTTACATTTTCAAGTTATCTGTACTACAAATTAAGTTCATTGAACTTAATGTGGGCATATAATTTTTTAACTTTGCATTAGCACATTCACCAAATTTATAATAACATTTTGTTTCATATAAATTACATTGTTGTCCTTGCAAATGAACAAATGTAATACAAACTCTTACAAATTTAACAAATCATACAGAGATTCCAGAAAACTGTCTAAATGTCATTTCAGTTACTATTTTTAAAACTATTAACACATTGAAGGTGGATTACCAAGAATAAAAAGTCATGAGGCACTGATGCATGAAAACTAAAAATGCATCTACTTTTAACTGTTAAAAAACACAACAGCTAGCACATTTCTTATAGAAATACACAACACGATGCTAAATGTTTTGCAAATGCAAAATTTAGAAACAAAATATATAGAAATTACAGAATTTAATCTTAATAAATAAAATGTAAAAAAAAAAAGCATCATAAAATGACATAGCAATTGCATAAAGTTAAGTTTAATGTACTTTAAAAAAATGCACAGAAAAATTTTTTTCAGTATATTTCTTTTTTGACTCTCAAAGTGACGTAGCACTGCTTAAAGGGATAGTTCACCAAAAGAAAAATCTGTCCTTATTTACTCACCCTCATGTCGTTCAAACGTAAGACCTTCTTGAATGCAATGAATGGCGGCGGATGGTGAGCAGAAGAGTTGTTGAATATGTCAATTATTTTTTTGTTTTCTTTGCGCAACAAAAAATTCATAGCTTCATAAAAATATACATTGAACCACGATTCACATGGACCATTTTAACTACAACATTTTTGGCCTTGATCGGGTAGTACACTTGTGTCTATGCAGGGTCCGAAAGCTCTCGGTTTTCATCAAACAATCTTAATTGTGCTCTTTTGTCTAATGGGGTTTTTGAACCAACATGAGGGTGAGAATTAATGAAGAATTTTTATTTTTGGTGAAACTATCCCTTTAGTGTAACATTGGGCTGAAAATGGCTGAAAAAACAAAAATCGAATTTTATTTTCGAATTTAAAAGGCATAATTTAGTTAGGGAAAATGTTTTGGCTTCTCCCTGAGGCAAGAGGGTGCATCGAGCTAATATGACTAATTCACTGTTAATCAAACATTATTAACATGACTATCTTTGAAAAATAATGTTAAACATATATATTAATTAATTAAATTGCTTAAACAATAGAACCAAAAAAGCATCATGTATATACAAGTTTTTAATACAAAGCAGGAAAAACCAATCACAAAGAGTAACGTTTTTTTCATTTAAAAACAGGGAATGCAGTGGAATGGGAAAGAACACGTCCACCAAAAGTTTTGAGACATGTTTTTTCAAAGTTGAACTTAACAACATTGTTAATCGCTTTCTAATATCGACTCTCTTTGGGAGAAACGAGTGCAACAGTGATAGATGTCCCTCTAAATTGATCATTTGCGTTCTGTGTGAACGGCTGGTTTCATTTTTGACGTTAACAATCATACATTCCGCATCATTCTCTTTTTCCGCAGTAATTTTAAATGAAACGAACCATGGGTTCAACTGGATAAGTTAAAAAAAGCATGAAAATGCAATGACCAACCAACCTACTTCATCGATCTTGCGCCACTGATAAGGCTGCCTGACGCACACCTAAAATTCAAATCCAACGTTTTGCATTTCAAATGTGGATTTTTTTTAAAAATTCGATAATATTCAAATTCCATTTTTTTTTATTTTTGACAAGCCCTAAAGTGTATGAATCATAAGATTTCAGCTAAAAATCTTGTACTGAAGAAGAAGAAAAAAAATATACTACATCTTGCAAATTTTCATTTTTTGAGTGAAATTCTTTAACACAGTTTTGGCTTGTTTGTTGTACTGTGATGTACTGTGTATCGTGAAATAAGTACCTGTATCATATCATATAATGACATTACATTTATCATTTAGTAGATGCTTTTAATCCAAAATTACTTACAATGAGGACAATAGAGCAATCAAACAACAAAAGTGCACAATATGTAAGTCCCAGATAGTCAAATGCAGTAACAATGTGTTACAACCCAGATTACAAGATTTCTTCTTCTATTACCAGGACCCTCGCAGCAGATTGATGGTGCTCACTCTGGCACCAACAATGTATTCCAACAGTCATGTCTTGATATCCTCGTGTTAGCCACACCTTCAGAATGACGGCAGAGGTCTGGAATCTATGGCAGCTTTATTGGCCATGAGGCGTTTGACCGAATGTCCAAAACCAATCACAGTTACGTTCAGCATCAGTTTGGTGCATGGAAATGGTCACCACAATAACAGACCGTGTAAAAAAACTCTCGGACGTATTTTAAAGACAATATTACGAACTTTAACTATTTCACTACTTTTGAAAATCAGCGTGTAGTTGATCCTGATGTGCTCGTCATCACAGTTGTAAACACGAAGGCTTTCATCTTTCGAGGGGGTTTGACGTCACAGCATTTTTGTTTCTAGGCAGAACGTTTTAAATAAGACGCAACACACAGTCTCCCGGAATTGTATAATTCAACAATCCGATGACGACTTCGAATCTCTAAGTGTTTCACTTTAGTGTTCCAATGAATCAGAAGTTCAGTCCAGCGGTGTAGGCATGACTTCTTGAGACTGAGACTGATGAATTCTTGATTGATTCCTCTTAGACCTGTGTGCTTAATAAACCAAAGGGAAAGCATTAAAATGTGCCTTACAGTCTTAAGCTTACAGACTCATATATGTGCACTTAATAAGTAAATTATATTTACGTAAACTTTGTCCAAGCTCTACCATGTGAAAGTCATTTCCAATTTGTTGCATAGTTTTTGATTGAAACAACTGCAAAAGGACTTGCTGCAATCCATCCACAAGATTGTTGAATTATGCGCTGATCTTCAGTCATTCCAGAATATCATTTAAAATGAAAAAACAGAGATTGTTAACAACACTGCAAATTTTAAATAAATATATAAATCTGCAAGAAAGTCAAATGTCATGAAATTTATGTTTCAATTGCAAAGCCCTACTTTCATCCTACAAGGCTTTTAAATACTTAACACTTGAACAAAAATGCTAATTAAAAACATTTGTCCACCTATTGCAGAGCTGTTTAACAGCTATTATTAAAAGCTTATGATATAAAGCTATTATTACTGTTACACAAAAGCCTACAGTTTTGAAGACCTTACCAGTCAAAAGTTTTTGAACAGTAAGATTTTATGTTTTTAGAAGAATTTTTCTTCTGCTCACCAAGCCTGCTTAATTTGATCCAATATACAGCAAACAGTAATAATTGTTAAAATATTTTTTTCTATTTAAATTCCTGCTTTCTATTTGAATATATTTTAAAATGTATTTTATTTCTGTCATTCAACGCTGAATTTTTAGCATCATTACTACAGTGTTCAGTGACACATTATCTCAGAAATCATTTACTAATCTTATTTGCTACTCAAAAAAAATAAATACATAAAATTATAATATATTATAAATATATATATATTTTTTTTTATTATTAAGTTGAAAACAGCAGAGTAAGAATGTTTCTTCAGGTTTCTTTGATTAATAGAAGTTCAGAGAACTGCATTTATCTGGTTTTAGAAATCTTTTGTAACCTTTTAAATGTCTTTTTTCATCAATGTGATCATTTTAAGCATCCTTGCTAAATAGAAGTAGCATTATTTCTATCATTTCTTTCACATATATATATTGACTATGCTTTTGAATGGTATAGTGTATAATGTTACAAAAGCTTTTATTTCAGATTAATGCTGATCTTTGATTTTCTATTCATCAAAGAATCCTGAACAAAAATGTACTCAACTGTTTAATAATGATTACTTAAAATAATGTTTCTTGAACAGCAAATCAGAATATTAGAATGATTCTGAAGAATCATGTGATGGAGTAAAAAAGAATCAGCTACAGGTGCTACCATTTTTATTTTTTTCTACATTAAAGCACTTGAATACGACAAGTTCATAACACAACTTCATAAGTGGAAGAGGAAATTCGATAGCACATGAAGGCAGCATTAATCCATAATCAGTCCTTGAGCTCCATCCAACTCGCCTCTGTTTGAACGGTCTCTACCGCAGCACTGGGCTCAAATAATACATATCAAACTGTATTTTATCATTCCTCCGGATAATTTCAGCTCAGTACCGCTGGGGAATTATATTAATTATTTATGTGGAAAATACAGTGGAGCTGCGTGTTTTAAGAGGTTCATGCCGCGAAATAACACTGGCATACTATAACTAGGTTAATCGGCGCTTTAAAACCACACTTTATTCTCTTCTTAGACAAATACGTATTGTACACATATTAAATCAATAGATACAAATATTCTTACCAATTTTTGATCGAGAAAGTTTCCCAACTCTGTGGAGAAGCTCATCAAGATGGCTGAGACGAACGTCTTCTGTCTGCAGTGGTTTCACAAGATCTCGCGATAAGTGACGTTGAGAGTGACATCGTTATTGATTGAGTCAACACATTTTTTAAA
Source organism: Schizothorax lantsangensis (assembly GCA_027422415.1). Lineage (NCBI taxonomy): Eukaryota > Metazoa > Chordata > Actinopteri > Cypriniformes > Cyprinidae > Schizothorax > Schizothorax lantsangensis. The sequence goes on from CM049841.1 coordinate 18,860,818, forward strand.
GTTGTGGGGGCAAATACTCTAGTTCAGTCACTTACAAACTAGTTGAGACAGTGAAACTTAAATGTTAAGTTGAATGAAAACAAATTCAGAAGCTGCAATTGTCAACTTAAAAAAAAATCATTCAAACTGGAATAAAATTCGAACACATTCTTTTCACACGAGTATATACATAAAGTAATGGTGCTACCACTCAGCATCTGTCGGCAGTGCTAAGATGGGACTTTAGAGGCTGCTCAAAACCCTGCCTTTGGTGTTGGACTGTTTTTTTTTTTTTTCCATACATCACACTTCAAACTCATTGACAACACTTATTCATTGTTGAAGTGAACATTTGCCTGTATGATGATTTGAACCACCTTGAATTTTAGGACTCAGTTTGGTTCATATTCATATTTCATTTTAATCTTAATTTCCACGCAAAAATGTCACACACCACCCTGAATTCAAGGACAACAAAACGTGTCCAGACATTCTATGATGGGCAGCCCACCAGCCCCACAGGTGTGTGCCACATCCCTATGGCTGAACCTTTCTGCAATAGGACTAGAGAGGTCAGTGACATTTCTCAGCTCTCTGTCTGTCTCATTGTTCATCTTACCATATTCTCATTCTTATTATTTTTTCTTATTCTCATTCCTTTTTCTTACCTCCTCTTGTAGGTGCTCGTGGAGGTTGCCCAGGGACTCGGTGTGAAGTGTCACACCCGAGGGACAATGGTGACCATAGAGGGTCCTCGTTTCTCTTCTCGGGCAGAGAGCCTCATGTTCAGACAATGGGGTGCTGATGTCATCAACATGACCACAGTACCGGAGGTGGTTCTTGCCAAGGAGGCCGGGCTGTGTTATGCTAGTATTGCAATGGCAACTGATTATGACTGCTGGAAAGAGCACGAAGAGGCGGTGAGCAGATAGAAACTTCTGTTTATGTGTTTGTACAGTATGTGTGTGCACTTATCCATATTTTATGGACTATTCTTTTTGGCAGAAGTGAGATAAATATGACAGAACCTAATTTTCAGGACATACAAGGACATTCCCATTTGTAAAAAAAAAAAAATAAATATATATATATATATATATATATATATATATACATAGTACATGGACTAGGATTAATCGCACTAACAAGAAATGCATGACAAACAGTTTAAAGAAACATAACCTTTCACACTTCCGCCAGGTATGAGACATAATCCTTCTTATTCTTTTATCATTATTCATTTGCTTTTATTCAGCCATTATCAGCCTTTATACTGGCAATAAAACGTTTACCAAGCCACATCGCTTCAATCCCAGTATACAGGTGCTGGTCATATAATTAGAATATCATCAAAAAGTTGATTTATTTCACTAATTCCATTCAAAAAGTGAAACTTGTATAATGTATACATTCATTCCACACTAGACTGATATTATTTCAAGTGTTTATTTCTTTTAATTTTGATGATTATAAGTGACAACTAATGAAACCCCAAATTCAGTATCTCAGAAAATTAGAATATTGTGAAAAGGTTCAATATTGAAGACACCTGGTGCCACACTCTAATCAGCTAATTAACTCAAAACACCTGCAAAGGCCTTTAAATGGTCTCTCAGTCTAGTTCTGTAGGCTACACAAAATCATGGGGAAGACTGCTGACTTGACAGTTGTTCCAAAAGACGACCATTGACACCTTGCACAAGGAGGGCAAGACACAAAAGGTCATTGCAAAAGAAGGCTGGCTGTTCACAGAGCTCTGTGTCCAAGCACATTAATAGAGAGGCGAAGGGAAGGAAAAGATGTGGTAGAAAAAAGTATACAAGCAATAGGGATAACCGCACCCTGGAGAGGCAATTGTGAAACAAAACCCATTCAAAAATGTGGGGGAGATTCACAAAGAGTGGACTGCAGCTGGAGTCAGTGCTTCAAGAACCACTACGCACAGACGTATGCAAGACACTGGGTTTCAGCTGTCGCATTCCTTGTGTCAAGCCACTCTTGAACAACAGACAGCGTCAGAAGCGTCTCGCCTGGGCTAAAGACAAAAAGGACTGGACTGCTGCTGAGTGGTCCAAAGTTATGTTCTCTGATGAAAGTAAATTTTGCATTTCCTTTGGAAATCAGGGTCCCAGAGTCTGGAGGAGAGAGGAGAGGCACAGAATCCACGTTGCTTGAGGTCCAGTGTAAAGTTTCCACAGTCAGTGATGGTTTGGGGTGCCATGTCATCTGCAACAACCTGGTGTTGGTCCACTGTGTTTTCTGAGGTCCAAGGTCAACACAGCCGTATACCAGGAAGTTTTAGAGCACTTCATGCTTCCTGCTGCTGACCAACTTTATGGAGATGCAGATTTCATTTTCCAACAGGACTTGGCACCTGCACACAGTGCCAAAGCTACCAGTACCTGGTTTAAGGACCATGGTATCCCTGTTCTTAATTGGCCAGCAAACTCGCCTGACCTTAACCCCATAGAAAATCTATGGGGTATTGTGAAGAGGAAGATGCGATATGCCAGACCCAACAATGCAGAAAGAGCTGAAGGCCACTATCAGAGCAACCTGGGCTCTCATAACACCTGAGCAGTGCCACAGACTGATCGACTCCATGCCACGCCGCATTGCTGCAGTAATTCAGGCAAAAGGAGCCCCAACTAAGTATTGAGTGCTGTACATGCTCATACTTTTCATGTTCATACTTTTCAGTTGGCCAAGATTTCTAAAAATCCTTTCTTTGTATTGGTCTTAAGTAATATTCTAATTTTCTGAGATACTGAATTTGGGGTTTTCATTAGTTGTCAGTTATAATCATCAAAATTAACTCTGAAGAAATAAACACTTGAAATATGAAATATCAGTCTGTGTGGAATGAATGTATACATTATACAAGTTTCACTTTTTGAATGGAATTAGTGAAATAAATCAACTTTTTGATGATATTCTAATTATATGACCAGCACCTGTACATTTACCCAACTATTATCAAAAGTAGTTCTAAATAAATACAACAAAACATTTTCTTGCGACCTTACGTGAAGTATTAAGACAATGCATTATGAAGAAGAATTGGACCTGGTCTGCAGGTGCATTAGAGCTAATATTAGCATCATGCTTCATAAGACAATTTATGAGATTAATAGTACACTTTTACTCACTTCAAACCAGCATCGAGTGTTTGTAATAACTTCATTTTGCGATCACATGTGGAATTTGGTCGTTTACTGTTGTTAAAATATGCTTTTTATAGCCTTTTATATCGCTGCAAAAATGAGCATTTCAGATGTACATATTCATCTCAAGAAAATCACATACAAACCATATCCTATCGTAATCGTGTGTTTATTATCTTATATAATCTATAGTGGCTGTTGTCATGTTTATTTCTGCTGTGTTGTATGCTCTGGCTAAAACTCACGTTGTTTGTGATGTTACAACCGCCTCTCCGTTCTGAAGTTGCCAGGTATACATTCCAAGTATAATACACATTAGTAAAAGGATCTATTTTAATTTTTATTTGTCTATATACACTTTGGGCGGCCGTGGTAAATTATAAAAGTAGCCCAAAAAACCGCAACCCACGGCTCTGTAATTTTTAACGTGTTAAAATTTTTAGATTAATCACATGCGTTAACATTGACACCCCTTTTATATATATATATAATTTATATATAAATAAATAAAAAAAGGGGTTGGACAAAATAATGTGAATACCTGGGAAATAGGCAATATTTCTTAATGTTTTACCACCATTTGCCTTTAATATAACTTCCAACCTCCTTACAATATATTCTACAACTTTTGAATAGTCTTCAGTTGAGTGTCATCTATCAAAACATCTGCCAGCTGCTTTAAAGATGTTGAAGGAGGGAATCTGCTTCTCACTCTTCTCTCCAAAACTGCCAGTGGTTTAATAATAATTTGTCTGGCCAGGGCAGATGTTGAAGTTCATTCTGGTGCTCCCTCCAACTGTCCAGGTTTTATGATCATGATATCATATTTTTAGTATTGGTGTCTGTGATAAAATTTTTAGCAGTTGCAGCGCTTTCGTGGATTCTGGCTCTGTGAAGCTCTCTGTTGTCGGTTTTTGTGGAAAGAGGGTCTTCAAGGTGAAGATTGAGGTTTGCTGTCACTTCATTTTTCTTAGTGTTTGACGGCCCCTTTCATTCACCTTGGGTATTTTGCTCAATTTTCTTCTTCGCTGATGTGTTCTTGCTTTGTGTATGCATTCATAATCATAAAGGCCATTGATCTTAAATGCCAAACAATTGGGAGTGTTAAGGTTACAGCTCCTGCTGAACAGACTTCCATGATTTTAACTTTTTGGAAGTCTGAGAAGTTAACGATTTCACACGTGGCTTGTACTAAACACTACTGAATACTACTACAGTGATATACAAACTAGACGATGAAAAGATAATAAATAAAAGATAATCACATTTGTTTTTCACAGTAGTGTACATAATGATATTAACCCCTATAATAATTTTGTCAAACCCCTGTGTTTTTGATTGTTTTTGTATTTATTGTGTATTAAGTTTTTTTTATAAATATATATATAGTTTTCTGTCAGGGTGGGGGTTTGGGTTAGGTTATAGTATTTGTAATTAGATAACCTTAGATTATTACCTTACAGATAACCTTACATGAACCTTACTTTTTATTTTGTGTGTGTTTGTGTATGTCTGTATGTCTTTTTAAGTCAGTTGAGTTCATGCCAATAGTCTTTAAGCTGTGTACATGCACAGCTGCACACTTTTGATGTTACTCCCACACAGACCAAAAAAACTTTTGTGCAGGAGACAGACTCATAAATGTGTGCGTGAAAAAAGCATAAGATTTCCTCAATCAGAGCTAAGTGAATGGAGAGTGTTTCAACTGGAGTCCAAAAAAAAAATCAGCATGGAACTGAAACGGCCAAAATACAAAGATTCACAAGGATTGCACACTAGAACAGTATAGAGGGTTTAAATGCATTCCCAGGTCAAATGATACCAAGCCCACAGAGGCCATGCATCAATACTTTTTTCCATCTTGTTTTATCTCAGAATCATGATTAAAGTTGTTTTGATAAATGGAAAATTCGTATTTTAGGAAAGAGAGAAAAGTAACAATAATTCATGTCTAATATTAAACTCTATAATATTAAAAAAATATATTATTGCCGCATTTAGCCTAAATGTAAAATAGAACCCTAAAAATAAATGGCCTGTTTAATGAACTGAGATGTTTTTAAAGCTACTCTGTAACATTTGGCCCTCTAGTAGTTAAAAAACAATACTGTATGCATCTTGCGAAATACCATTGCTTTGGTTGTACTTTTGCTCTGCTTCACAGTAGAGATAAATATAGTTTGAGGCACCAGGGATAGAGGACATTTTATCAGAGCAGATGGGCAAAGAACATTTTTTTAGTTTGTCTTTACAACCGGTGATTCCCTGGAGGTTTGCACTTTTGAATTTTGCATGGTCAATTTTCCTGGTTCATTGTGATGACAAATTTTCAGTTTCACACTATCCACAGCTGAACCTTTTTTTTAGCTAATGTTTTGACGTGACATGCATGGGCAAATGATGTATGTAATTTCGCAAGAAATCCATTGCATTAGGCTTACCTGACTGATTCCCTTTCAAGAAAAGATAAATGATTTTCATTAGCCAAAAACAAGATTAATTCAAAAGCAAATACTCGTTTTGGCAGCAGAATTAATTAATATCTACAACCTTGGGTCCATATAAGCCCAGCTATTCCTTTGGTCCTTATATTTGTGGCAAATACTCACTTCAAAAATTGAGTTTTTGAGATTATTTTTTTTCCCCCATAAATGGAAGCATTTGTCTCTTGGTTACACATGCCACATAAAAGCCCTTTGTTATTTAGTGAAGTGTTTTTTTTCCACTCATTTCATTTTCATTCTAACTAGACAGTACGTGTTTTGACAGTGAAACTGTACATAATATTTTGATGCCATTTCAAAGAAAGGACATAAGAAAAAAACGGAAACGTGTTCAAAGTTGTTTATATCTTCTTAGTTATTGGCAAAAGCTCCTGATTTTTATAGGATATTCATTTTTAAGTCAATAAACTCTCTGTAGATTATTGTTTCCGATAGCCGGATGACCGGTTAGGCTGGTAGTTTGCTGCAATGTTTACTTCCCCTCACAGTTCAGAGTCCTCCTTCCGAGTTCCTGCTGCTGACCTCTAGTTTTCACTCCCCACTTCACCACATCCTTCCGTCCCTGTCCTGTATTCTCATTCTCTCTCTGACTCATGCACAACAATCACACACATTTTGCTGCCAACCAATTAGTCAGTTCCTCTAAAGGAAAACATCGGTGATAAAAAAATAGTCTGTAGTTCAGTTTTCTTTCTTGATCACACAGATTTTTCTTGTTGCCGTCTTGATTCAGTAGGTTAACTGTAGATCCTGATATTGTCCTCTATAAATGTGAATGCACAATGTAACTGTAGACAGCTAAATGGCTGACAAAGTCTGGTATTAATTAGAGACAATAGTCCATCTGTTGCTTGAGCATAAATGTCTTCCATTTTCAGTTTTAACTTGTGACAGGTTATTCATGACTCATGGCAACCTTATCTGTGTTATCTGAGTGGCTACAGGCAAATGTGAGACTCGGAGACTTAACAGCCTGATATCTGTTTTGAGGATGTTGTTTGTTTTTAGAGGTAAAGTTTAATTTTAAGAATAAATGTGATCATTTTAAGTTCAAACTGAATTTCTGCATTTACTGCCCAGTCATAAATCAATGGTTGATCTCTTGCTTGCTGGTCCATTAATTTTAATTTTAATTTTCTTTTTTTTTTTATAAATAAATCTGCATATACCAAACTTAGCTACTTTTTTTTTTTAATTCTAGGTGTGTGTGGACAATGTTCTGAAAACCATGAAAGAGAATGCAAATAAAGCTAGCAGCATCCTGCTCACAGCAATCCCACAGATCTGTCAGATGGACTGGGAGAGCACAATAAATGCACAAAAAGTGAGTTTAAAGCTCTTTAAATTATGTAAATTACAGATTTTTTTATAAATATATGTAATTATGTAATAGATTTTTTTCTAAATATGATATCTATAATGAGTTTTCCTTTCTGTTGTTGCCCAGCTGATGTCACAGTCATCAGTAATGTTGCCCAAACATTAAAGTATCCGGCCATTGAGGAGCCATCCAGTGTCCACAGCTGCAATCATGAATCTGTAAACAAGTGTGACATTTCTACCATTATTAACCTAAATAAAAAGAAAAAGGGGTTTGTCTTCCTCCCTGACATGGCTGTTATTTTTCTCTTCAAAATGGTGTTCGTTTAAAATGTAATGCATGGTAGCATTGCCAGAGGACAGGATCTGTTGATTATCACATTGTTTTCCAGTGCCTTTTAATAGTAGCAGTGTAGTGTTGTTACACCTTGAAGTACCTTGGATAAATCAGAATACAAGTATAAATATTTTGGTTGGATATAAAACTAAATACATGTATTTCATAACCACAAATAAATATATGCATAAATATATGCTGTTTTTCCCTATGAAAATTGTGTGGGATATTATGCATTGTGCCACATTTCAGTGCATTGATGAAACCCCTCCATTTTGAGTCAGCAGCACATTGCTTTTCCAGAGTTTTGTGGAGAACAGATGCATATTTGTAACAAAAATTGGTAAACTTTGGTTGTCAGAAATAAATAGTTTTCTCTTCAGTGTTTTTGCCTCGAGGAATCGTAACATCTCCGTGTATCATGTCTCTTATATAATATTCCTGCTTCCAAAATGGAGGACGTCTAACTTTGATTTCTGATCTAATTATTTTCTGTTCCTTTCATGAGATTCGATCAGCCAACCTTACTGTCCCCTTGTTGTATTCGGTCTAATACGTAGCAATCTCTTCAGAGATAAACACAAGTAATAGGTTCTCTTCAAATAACCATTTGTCTTTTGCACTTTGTTAAATGTAACTGTCTCTATATCGAGCTTTAAATAATTAGCTACATTTTGTTTTCTTTTAGCTGTCTTTCATGGGTTTCACAGGTTATTTGCTATATGCAGGAGGTAAACTGTGTAAATAAAAAAATAATAAACTACGTTCCGCACAATATCAATATTTATTTGCACTCAAATCGAGGCTATTATATAGGCTAAAGAACCCAAATTATGCGTTATAAATAACAAAAAATTGCACGGTGGCATATAGAGTTGCATTTATTTAGCCTATCATAAAACAAACTTATCGAAAATATCTTATTTTCTCAGAGAACTGAGAAATATAAGCCACATATTAATAGGTTATTTGGTTTGAGCGCATACCCAGAAAACGGACGACTTCGTTATCTTTCCTCGATTTAACTCCATTTAGCCATATCATTCACCATGCTAAGTAGAACAAATATTATAGATATGTTTTAAATTTTATATAGGCTATTAGCCGTAATGCTGCGTCCATACTTTTACTGAGGTGATATTATCATAATGTTTCAGACTTGAAGTTGGGTTTCGTTTTCTGTAGTTTTTGATAGTGATGCCGCATGAAGGCCTATTAAAAATGAACAACTGTGAATAAATTCTCATAGGAATAAAATACTTAAAATGTTTAATAGGCTACTCCAAACAGCATAATAATCCACAAACAGTATTGTACATTTTTATTAGCCTACAAATATGTCCTAAACAATGAAAGTGCATAACTGCTGCGCTCCTTTACTTTTTAAACTTGTCATATGTGATAAATATGTAGTTAAAAAAAAAAAAACTTTAGCGTTTAAATACGACTGAGAAATTCATTCACGTCCATATGGCCATTCTGCCGTGCCACATCCACAGGTCGTAAATTGCTGTGATCTGTTGCATTGGGATCAGCGTTAAAGCGAATTAAAAGCCGCACTGTGTCCATGAATCCGGTTCTGGCAGCATCGTGTAAAGGAGTGCTTCCTGTCCCGGGATCAGGCACATTAGGATCTGCTCCATATTCCAGCAGCAGGAGAGCCAACGGTGTGTTCCCCATCATCATCACCTGCGGGGGTAACAAACAAACAAACAACAACAAAAAACACGTGCAATGTTGTCAACAATGTTTTTGGTGTAAAGAATTGTTCATTTCTATTTAAAAATAAATAAACATGCTGACTGAAATTCCTACTTTAAAATGTCATTATTTTGAATCACAGAAAAAAATGATTTCGTTCGGTAAGAACAATATAGTGCATAGTGCAGGCTATTAGGACAATAACTAATAACAGTTCAACAGCATTAATAATTTAACTGCTCATGTCGTAACATTTGTTTTTATTAGGCCTATTACTTAATATTGTTTTTAGATAAGTGTGTATCATACGAGTATGTCCACTTTGTTATAGGCCTAATCCTAAACAGGCCTATTTCGTTAAAATTAAAAAGATTAAAATGTTTCACATAGCCTATCTTACAATTAGCCCGAAAATTGTCTAATCAATCAGTCACAGTTTCTAAAATGTTGCTCTTTGTGTAGGTTCGTTTTAAGCTTGCTAAACTGTTACATCGTCTCCGCAGGCACTTTATTTTACCTCGCTATTTTTTAAATCCTGCGCAGAATGGGGAGCATCGCAACAGTTGTAACACCATCATTAGAACAGACTAGAAATGAGCTACGAGGTGAAATTGCTTTCAAACATGACCACCAACCCTCTTGAAGTGACAGCAGAGGGTGGTGGTCCAATATAATCTGGTTTATAATATTTGCTGACAATGTTCATGTGGGATAGCCTAATTTTTAATAATAATACAATAAATTCATGCCAAAATATTAAACGGTTGTTTTCTATTATTTACAACCGTTCTGATAGTACAGAACTCTTTTGACATTCATTTACAGTTTTTTTACATCACAGTTTAGGAATAGGATAAACTGTAATAGAGTTTTATGAAGATTTATGAAATAGCCTAAATTGCGACGATGAAACACTCCACAGTCTATGACACTCGTCTCGCATAGGGCCTGCTTTTAAAGTAGCCTACAATTAATAGAATGGGATTAATTTCTTATTTTAAAGTAGCTACATTATTTTTTATATATTTTTTTTGTGTGTGTGTGTGTGTGTGAGATAATGTGCTGTCCTTTGGTTAAAACGTCACAACTATAACTAAGACAAATAAAACAAAGACATACTTTTTTTACGAGGGTAAAAGTGGCTATTTACTAGTTTTTTTTTTTTTTTTGTAAAACAAGATAAATGTTTAGCCTTAAATGCCTCCAGATAACTACACCTATATGATAAATACTTTACTGAAATATTAATAATGTTCTAATACATTATGGAAATTAATAATAGGTTTTTTTTCATAGTTATTAGAATTGCATTATAGTTTAAATATGCCGAAAATGTTTCCAATTAGTCTCACTACTCTGTAAAGACAACGTGAATATTAAATCAAAGTAAATAAAAATAAAAAAAGAATATATATATATATATATATATAAATCCTATTAACCCGAGTGTAAGAAAGAATTGCACACAATGCTAAAGTTAGGCTGTAAGCTATTAAGATATAGGCCTCTTACCGTTATATAAAATAACTTGAACTTTCGTACAATATTTCCTTTAAGTGCCTTTGTATTTTTATATTTAATATTTAATATCTCTAGTCCGGCTTATGTTTGCATTTTTACTTGTTTATTTATTGTTAAGATGTGTCTTAAACCTACCTGTATAGGTGTTCTTCCGAATTTGTTAACGCCGTTCACATTCACTCCGTTAGATAGTAAAAACTGAACATGGTAAGTGTTTCCAGTCGCGGCTGCTTTGGTCAGTTCATCCTCGGCATGCATCATTTTCATCATCAGTCCACTGAAGGATTTCGCTTTGACAGGTAGAAGCAATGAGGATTCATCTACTGGTTACTGCGAAAATAATCACAGTTCACACTGCATTTTAATTTTCTCTGTCTCCAGACGAAAAAGGATCCTCTGATCTGGGTAAATACGTTAAATCGACTTCTTTATGAGGCTGCTGTGTCTTATAATTATTATGCGTAGGCAGATATGTGTTCGGACTTGCCTCTGTGATGAACGTCACGGCAAACCGTGCTGCAGTAGTGTATGCACTGCGCATGCGCACTCAAACAGCTGATCCAGGAAGACTTGGAGCAACAATGACACAGTAAGGAGAGAGTCTGTCAGTGTTTTAAAAACTGTTAATAAAGATATTAAAATCTCAGTCGCGAGAACGAGTTTTCTTTGTCGGTGTCCACAATCGGAATATATAGGCTACACATTAAATATTAAGCAAATCAGACAGATGCAGTTGGTGCCATTTTGGATAGGCTCTTTGGGAAGAATGGTTATCCTACCCAGGAAAAAAATATTATTTTTCAGAGTATGTACCTATTTAAAAAAATATATAGAAACGCGTTGCTATAGCTAATAATGATGACTCGCTCTGCATCCCACATAACTGAACTAGATTTAAAAATGAGTTGTTCTATACAGAGTATTGATTACAGTGCTATTTCAAAATAGTATTTCTTCTTTTAGTATTAAGTCCGTCCAGTATATGACACCTACTTTGAGCAACATCACTCATAATAAAACATACAATTAGGTTACATTTACATACACAGGCTACTTTTTATCTCAAGTTATTTATTTATTTTTTCTCAAGTGTTTGAACGGTATAAAGGACGGGGAATTTCAGGCAGTGGTGTAGTGGAGGGTATACGCAGGTATACGGCGTATACCCACTTCTTTATCAGTCGGCATTCCGTATACCCACTTCTAAATCCCCTCTGATGCGCGTCCTGCACTAGGCAAATCACGACAGTCCAGCATATGAGTAACTAATCCAATCGCATGTGAATAAATGCAAATATTCTCTAAAAACATCCAGTAAAGACAGTAATGTGGTCAGGAACGAGACGTAAACACTCTCATGCAGTGTATGTTTCTTTTATTGATAGTTTTCACGTGACGTCACACTCGTATAGGAACGCCCCCCTGGCGGGCAAAACACTGAACCGTTAAAGGGATAGTTCACTTTGAAATTAAAATTTGGTATCTATCAGCTTACCCCAAGGGCATCCAAGATGTAGGTGTCTTTTTTTCTTCAGTAGATCCAATTTTGATGTTTTTAGGTCAAACCGCTCTAGTCTGTCAGTCATATAATGGCAGGTATAGGTCACTGTCTCTATAAGAGGGAAAAAGAACATGCACAGAGAAATTCAAATTAAACAATTCCCCATCTACACATTGATGGCCTAAGACACGAAACGAGCGGTTTGTGTGAGAAAACGAACAGTATTTATATCGTTTTTTACCTCTTGTACACAACCATGTCCAAGTGATCTGAGTGCGCACACACATCCGGTGTGTGACGTGTGTGTGCGCGCGCTCTGGCTCACGCTTGACGGAGGGCGTGTCTGAAGCGTGGTGCTGACGCAACTTCGTGGTATTTTCTTGTTGGAAGACGCGCACTGTCATCGCTCGTGTCGTTTCTGAACTGTCTACTCTTGGATAATGATGACTTCTCTTAAGCAGACCCGCTTGCTGTCATGCATTGTATTTCTATACGAGCGCTCCATGTATCCGTTTCATTTATCTGTAACTAGCCAAACACACATGCCGCAACTCCACCCTCCTCACCCTGCGTCACTTCCACCTAACCATGTAAAAAATAACAGATCCAGGAACAGTTTATTGAGACATGACACCGGCGAGGAAAAAAAAAAGGAATCTTACTATGACGAAGGATTAGTCCATGAATAATATTTGTGCCATTCCGAAATTAAAGAGCCATCATTTTGTACCAAAAGGAATATACATAACCGTATATAATAATACTGTCAATGGTCAAACAATTCAAATAATTTTTTAAAGCACCACACTTCAGACACGCCCTCCGCCAAGCGTTGACGGCGAGCTACAGATGAATGAAACGGATACATGGAGCGCTTCGTCATAGTAAGATTCCTTTTTTTTTTCCTCGCCGGTGTAGATGCTATTGGTGTCATGTGTGCGCACTCAGATCACTTGGACATGGTTGTGTACAAGAGGTAAAAAACGATATAAATACTGTTCGTTTTCTCACACAAACCGCTCGTTCCGTGTCTTAGGCCATCAATGTGTAGTTACGATGGGGAATTGTTTAATTTGAATTTCTCTGTGCATGTTCTTTTTCACTCTTATAGAGACAGTGACCTATACCTGCCATTATATGACTGACAGACTAGAACGGTTTGACCTAAAAACATCAAAATTGGATCTACTGAAGAAAAAAAGACACCTACATCTTGGATGCCCTTGGGGTAAGCTGATAGATACCAAATTTTTATTTCAAAGTAAACTATCCCTTTAAGAGGACTGCGTTCATATTCCGGCCTCATCTGCTTGCCTTTGTAAACTATGCATCATTAATGTGGTGATTACTGAATTTGATCTTTTAATATTACTGTTTTAAATATATTAAGGCACTTTTAAGTGTTTTTACAACGTTTGTCGCACTGTTTATGATTGAAATATTGCCGCGGGTGCTTAATATGGATTGCAAATGGCCAAAACTTGCATTTTGTTCAGAAATACATTTGTTTTATTCTTTTGAGAGGTGATCTAAATATTTGCGGCTGGGAAACAGATGAAAAATTGACACGCTTGTGCTGCAATTCTATGGATGTTTTGCCCTCCAGGTCTTCGAGCCGGTCACGTGACTGAAAACTATCAATAGGCTACTCGAAGCCGGATGGCGCTCTCGCGCAGAAAGTCGGCCTCATAGAAGTACTAATTTACGAGTCACGACGTGCAAGAATCCAGCTATTGCTGTAGCCAAAACTAGCTAAGCTGAATAAAAAAGAATAGTGAAGACAGTAAACACATGATTGTGACAATATATGGTTTATGTGTGTTTTTCAAGTCATCTAAAAAAGCATCTGATTCTGAATAATGCAGTGCTAATTGATAGCATTTATTACACTTGGCAATAGATAGACTACTAGGCTATAAAATATATATTCTGCCCAGTCGCGTAGGCCCACCCACTTTAATCTGTGGCCCACCCAATGAGAAGTTGGTAATTTTCCAAATGGATGTAATTTATTAAACGATACTAATAAACGTCTTATTTCACTGTAACTTTATATATTTATTAAAAAATATTAAACGCTTGCTTTCATGGTCAATTACAGGTCGTTTCTTAGTTTTCCCTCTTCCTATAGGTGCATCACGCTTATCAAAATGATGATGATTCGTCAATTTCTGTTAGTCCCGCCCACAACGTTATGTTTACGATGTAAGGATATAATAGTAAAATGCGCGCGTTTGTGGAGTTAAATTTGAAAATAGCAATCATAAATCAGATCAATTCTTTAAAAAGTAAAAGTCTTAGCAATAAATCCGGACCTTCTACAAATGAAACCCGACAGACCACCTGAGGGTGCTGGATTTATCGATCGGAAACTTCTGAACCAAGAGTGTTTGAAGCATCATATTAGCATAGGTACAGTGTTTGATCCGCTAGAAATGCGTCCTTTGTGGAAAGAAACACATAAACTCTGTGCTGGATCCTGGTCGCCAAAACAAACTGCATAATTTGCAGCTGCGCACATTTCTGCGGTCCTCGATGTGCGTGAACTGACAGAGACGTTTGATTATGAAATCATCAGCGAAGCCCCATTGTTTCACACTGACTGAGGTAATGCTTTTTAATAAACTTCCTTTAGTTAACGTTAGTTAATGCATTAACTAACATTAGAAATACATTTGTTACCGTGTTGTTTATTCATCTTTGTTAACCAGCTCATGCAAATGTTAACAGATACAACTTTGAATTTTAATAATGTCCTAAATTTTGAAATGAACATTAATATAACAAATTACTAATGTTGATTTAGAAGTACTGTGTAATGAACCTTGGTGCTGTATTTTGTGTTGGCAATTTGACATGCAGTTTTCATATGCTACACACTTGGCCCACCCAGTTTTATGTAGGCCCACCCACTTTAACATTTCTGGCTACGCTAGTGATTCTGCCTTATTCTGTGATAAAAATGGGGAAAGAAATGTAGTAGCCTATATAGGCTAAACAAATCATAAAATTGTCATTAGGAAAATACAGGAAAAATATGACAAATTATTGGTTATTGTCGCAGTGTATTTGATTTCTCAGCCAATTAAAAGCAAGAGGTAATAATTAATAAATAGTAATAAAACCTGTCAATTAGACAAAAAAAGTTATTATATTTGACATTTCTGTCCCCCTCACTTCTGAACTGATTGAGAATCACGATGTTTTGTTTGTTTCAAATAGAGATCACAATTCTGAACAGACAACTAAACAAAATAGCATGTATAGTTTACTAGAGGTTCTGACAAAATGTCAGTTGCTGCAGTCTATTTATATGTATTTATTTATTTATTTTAATTATTTATAGCAAAATCTGCACCTCTTCTGTGGATAATATTATTTTCATAATGATCCTTACTCAAGCAGCAGAAGTTAAGTGACAGTGTGCAAATATTACAATAGTGAACTAAATATGCAAGACTAGTTTACATGTCACTGTTTGACACAGGTCGTTCATCCTTTGCTGGGCCTTTAAAAAAAAAAAAAAATGGGGACATAAATTAAGAGTATACCCACTTCTCCGGGCACCACTACACCACTGATTTCAGGGATGTACTGCATCTATTCTGACCATTATTTTGTCCTGCTTTTAGTTTTACTGCTATTTCCCCCACATTGCTGTACACTATAAAAACAAGGCCTTAAAACGTCAAGACTGCAGCAAGTAGTTCTAGCATCTTTTTTTTTTTTTTACAGTGTTGTGCTTCGTTTGGTTTTATGCTGTTCTTTTATGTCAGTGAGAGTAGTAAAACCAGTACAAAATGTATTACAAACTGAAATAGGCCTACATGATCACTTACTAGTCCAGTGATCCTCAAATCTGGCTCGCGAGATCCACTTTCCTGCAGAGTTTAGCTCCAACCCTGATCAAACTCACTACCTGTGATTTTCTAATGATCCTGAAGACATTGATTAGCATGCTCAGGTGTGTTTGATTAGGGTTAGAGCTAAACTCTGCAGGAAAGTGGCTCTCGCGAGCCAGATTTGAGTATCCCTGTACTAGACCATTAGATAGTGGGCACGCTATCCAATGTGATCATGTAGTTCCTTCCTAAAATAGAAGCTTTACATAACTGCAGATGTTTAAAATCATAGGGAAGATGCCTTAAGAACGATGTGCATTTACTTTTTAATTGTAAGTTCTTTATAAGTTTATCATGCACATGATGATGATCCATCATTAGCCAATGTGTTATTGAGAGAAATATTTGTTAATTTACTTGTCATAGCACAAAATGTTAAATTAAAGGGGTGCACTAAACTTTTACAGAATGTATAAGTGACTTTTAATATCACTTATTACTTGTGTGTAACCTACTGACAATTTAGTAACTTTAGTAAATTTATTCTATTATTTATTCGACTTGTGCATGCATTATGCAGACATGTTTAACTTCACTTTAAGTGAAGATATGCCATAATATCTACAATGTGAATTCAATTTGAATGATTTCTTTTGATTTTTGTAATGTATGAAACCTATGGAATTACTGAATAGTAACACCCATGGATTAAAATAATTATTAAAGCATTTAGTTTTAAAATAAAATAAAATAAATTAAAATTAAATCAAATAATATAAAATAAAACAAAATAAAATAAAATAATAATAAAAATAACACTAGTAACAACATGCCACTCAGGGCCTTCTGTACAATTTCTTTACTCCACAAATCTAAAAACATTAAATGTATCCAAAAATCTCTCACTGACAAATAGACACCAAAAACTTTGATTTTCAACATCATACAATGTCACAGATCCCAATTTTTTAGAGACAACAAATTAGATAAATTGTCCTCGAAATTGTTTTGATTAACTAAAACAAATATTGATATTCAGATGAAATGACAAAATTAAGAACAAAGCCATTCATCAAATCTGTTGAGATGAGATGTTGTGCACGGTCAAGAGAAAAAAGTTAGGTGGGTCAAATGTTCCAAATGTTCTCTATAGGTGAGAGATCTGGACTTACTCAGTAGCACTGTTTTGTTTTATATTGGGGGAGCATGGTGTGAGCTAAACCTTTTTTTCTTTTTTTAATAGAACCAACCAGAAGAAGATTGTGTTTGTTTAAGTTCGTAAGACATCCAGCATTTTTTTTCATCGTGATCTTCCCACTTAAGTTCTCCTTCCTTGTTCAAAGATGTACACGTCACTGCCTAAAAGTTTCTCTGTCATGTCAATGTAATGGTATTTCCTGCATTTGTTGGTAAATAAGTCTGAGCTGTCTGAATGACTTTTGTTCTCAAAGTTCTCATACACCAAAATGAAAGAAAGAAATATCACTCTCTTTTAAACTTATATAACTTTTACATATACAGTATATTAAAAAAACTGTATTTTGACAAAGCAGTTTTTGCAAGCAACATTTAAGGTTTTACAATTCATTATATTATAGTGCCAGATTCTTTCTTGAAAGTGTGTAATTGATTTTTTTATGCCCCTTACTGCTTCTGTTCATGTCACAGCTGAGGAGAGTCTGCATTGTGATGACATTGACTTTCTTGGTGGGTGATCTGGCACAGACCTCAGTCTTTCCACACCGATCATTTTTTGAAACCACCATGTACAGCCTCGTTCTGAACTCGATCTGACCAACAAATAAACATGATGTTGCTTGGGAACAATGGGGTCTCTGTGAGCAGTTGTGAAGCAGCACTAGGCCATCTGCAGTGAGAGTTACTGAATTAGAGAAAGACAGAAAGTGATTCAGTCACATGCACACTGCTTAATGGTCTGTGAACTGAGTGTTCAGACACAGCCCTCCTGTTAACCCTATAAAGCCTATCATATTTAATATACTGTACAAATATCTAAGGCCTCTAAATTAAAAACAATCAAAACTTTTTTGAACAGAGAATCAAATCAAAACCCTGTTGTACACAGTCTACATGTCTTCTGTCCTCTGATTGATAGTTTATACTTTTTTATCAAGTTAAAGGCTTTTTAGTATAATTCTAAAAACATTCCCCTTCATGTCTTCTTGCTTTGAAATCTTTACTGATTACAGTAACATCTACATTAACTTTGTTTATTTTATATATAAAAAAAAATTATTTAGCACAAATGAATTAACCTAAATACATTCCTTTATACCAACAAAACTAATTATTGTGTTAAATTATGTAAAATGCAAAAACAACAACAGCAGGTTACCACTTATTACAGTGTAGGTTTATTATAATTGTAGTGTAGTGTAGGATAGTATTGTAAAAGTGTAGGATTATCTATACATTGGTTTTTTACAAAAATCTAGTTAAAATGTGAGTATCAAACATCAGGCTTTTGAGGTTTTTCACGTTTTTGTAAATCTATCAGTCATTGTTGTATTGCATTGCAATATATGTTTTGCCCCCGCAAAAAAAAAAATAGCTCTGATCATAAAAATAGATCTTTTTTTTTTTTTTTTTTTACATAACTTATCTATGTTGATTTTTGAGTTTAACACAGTTTTATGTGTTGTGAAATAAAAGATCAGGACCTCACTAGCTTAAGGATTTATTAACTTGGCAAGCTAACATGCATGAGCACGACAATTCTGACAGGATGTGACACAATCAGACACAGCATATCTGCCTCAGGCTGCGATCAAGCACCTGACATAATACCAAAAACAGTTCTGCCTGCCTGTGAAATTGCTTTGTGGTCATTTCAAATGTTTTTTGAGCACCACCTTGTCTCCCTCCTTGTGTCCCAGGACCTCAGTTTGAAAACCCCTGGCTTTGACAGTTTATCACATTAAAAGCACAGGAGCAAAATTCTCAAATAAAGCATTTAGTAGAAAAGAAACAAGAATTCTAAGAAATGTGCCATGATCTCAGTGACATCTGTTTTTGAAGAGAGGTCAGTCCAGTATTAAAACATATTTGTATTTTTTTATGTGTAAATTTAAATAATTTGTCATAATGTTTTTGTTATAAATTAAAATGCTTCCTCTCTTAATATATACTGTTGTTGTTGTTGCTGTTTTACATCACAAGCTACAACCCGAATGAAATGTTGGGACATTTTTTTAATTTTAATAAAATGAAAACTAAAAGAATTTCAAATCACATGAGCCAATATTTTATTCACAATAGAACATAGATAACATAACAAATGTTTAAACTGAGAAATTTTACAATTTTAAGCACAAAATTAGCTAATTTCAAATTTGATGCCTGCTACAGGTCTCAAAATAGTTGGGACGGGGGCATGTTTACCATTGTGTAGCATCTCCTCTTCTTTTCAAAACAGTTTGAAGACGTCTGGGCATCGAGGTTATGAGTTTCTGGAGTTTTGGTGTTGGAATTTTGTCACATTCTTGCCTGATATAGGTTTCCAGCTGCTTAAGAGTTTGTGGTCGTCTTTGATGTATTTTTCGTTTAATGATGCGCCAAATGTTCTCTATAGGTGAAAGATCTGGACTGCAAGCAGGCCAATTCAGCACCTGGACTCTTCTACTACGAAGCCATGCTGTTGTAGCAGCTGCAGTATGTGGTTTTGCATTGTCCTGCTGAAATACACAAGGCCTTCCCTGAAATAGATGTCGTCTGGAGGGGAGCATATGTTGCTCTAAAACCTTTATATACTTTTCAGTATTCATAATGCCTTCCAAAACATGCAAGCTGCCCATACTGTATGCACTTATGCACCCCCATACCATCAGAGATGCTGGCTTTTGAACTGAACGCTAATAACACGCTGGACGGTCCCCCTCCTCTTTAGCCCGGAGGACACGGCGTCCATGATTTCCAACAAGAATGTCAAATTTGGACTCGTCTGACCATAGAACACTTTTCCACTTCGAAACAGTCCATTTTAAATGAGCCTTGGCCCACAGGACACGACGGCGCTTCTGGACCATGTTCACATATGGCTTCCTTTTTGCATAATAGAGCTTTAGTTGGCATCTGCAGATGGCACGGCAGATTGTGTTGACCGACAGTGGTTTCTGGAAGTATTCCTGGGCCCATTTAGTAATGTCAATGACAGTGATGCAGTGTCATCTGAGGGCCCAAAGACCACGGCATCCAACAAAGGTCTTCGGACTTGTCCCTTACGCAAAGAGATTTCTCCAGTTTCTCTGAATCTTTTGATGATGTTATGCACTGTAGATGATGAGATTTGCAAAGCCTTTGCAATTTGATGTTGAGGAACGTTGTTTTTAAAGTATTCCACAATCTTTTTACGCACTCTTTCACAGATTGGAGAGCCTCTGCCCATCTTTACTTCTGAGAGACTGCCTCTCTAAGACATCCCTTTTACAGCTAATCATGTTACAGACTTGATGTCAATTAACTTAATTAGTTGCTAGATGTTCTTCCAGCTGAATCTGTTCAAAATTTCTTGCTTTTTCAGCCCTTTGTTGCCCCCATGCCAAGTTTTTTGAGACTTGTAGCAGGCACCAAATTTGAAATGAGCTCATTTAGTGGATAAAAGTGTCAAATTTTTCTGTTTAAACATTTGTTATGTTCTCTATGCTCTATTGTAAATAAAATATTGGCTCATGTTATTTGAAAGTCTTTTCATTTTATTCCAATTTAAAGGGGTCATCGGATGCAAAATTCACTTTACAAGTTGTTTGAACATAAATGTGTGTTGGAAGTGTGTGTACACATCCATCCTATAATGATAAAAATCCACCTAGTGTTTTTTTTAAATCCCTATTTTAAAATCCTGTTTCTCAAATCAGGCTGTTTTGAGGTTCCTGTCAGAATGATGTAGTTCTGCACAGGCCGCTCCCACGATAGTTGATTGACAAGGCCGTCTTACCTTAGACCCGCCCTGAGAGAGCTGAGTGAGCTGTAAACAGTCTGACCGACTCTGGTGCAGGGGAAGACAAGATGTCTCCGATTAAGCGATTGAGGTGTTTTGTTGTTGGATGTAATAATGAATATAGCAGTCGTCATTAACTCCCAACATCTGATGCCCCCATCTATGTTCGTGCGAATCATTCGTGATCCAGCTGGATACAGAAGAAGCGAGTATAAGGGTTTTTATAAAATCTTTGCAAATCGCCTTTCCTAATAATGTGCTAGTTAGCCAGTTTAGCGGCTAAAGTAAACAGCACTGCTGGTCACCCCATGGAAGAGAGGGGCGGGGCGAGCAGAGCTTATTAGCATTTAAAGCAACAAGGACTAGAATGGCTTGCTAAAAACAGAGCTGATTTTGACATGTGTTTGACAGGTGTTTTTTACACTACCATTGAGAAATTTTAACCAAAGTATGTTATAGACTTTTCATTAAGACCATAAAGAATCATATCAACTTGTGGAAAATGGGCATCCGATGACCCCTTTAAAAAATGTCCCAACATTTCCGGAATTCGGGTTGTAATTAAATTTAATTACTGTCTGCGGTTATAAAATATTTATTGAACAGCATATGCTTTGAGTGAGAGAAAAGTTCTATATAAATGTTAAAACAAACTATGCATAAAACACAAACTTGTATTTTGTAGTTTTCACTGTATCTTGATTTTCAATGTACAGTGTATAAATAATGCAAACAGCACTTTAAAATGACATAAATAGAGAATTATTAAGATTATAGATTATTTGATGATCAAGAAACAATTTGACAGAGATCAAAAAGTCATAATGAACATGTTGATGAACATATAACAGATCTAGCAGACAGATGGCAGCAGAAGTGGAAACGACTGGTCAGTGGTGCACAGAAAGCTACTCTAAAGATGTTGGAGCTGAGAGCATCTCACAACTGTTTGTGGTAATGTCCCATGTCCCACCCTATAGAGAACACTGCCCTGCTACTGTATTGTAATTTTGTTGTGACCAGTCCACTTAAATATGTAAAACACTCCGGTTACTAACATAACCTCAGTTCACTGAAATAAGGGAATGAGTGTTGCGTTGCTGACACTTATGGAGAAACTCCTGTTTACTCTGGTACTGAAGCCTGATTTATTCATGTTTGTGTAGCTGCACAAACCAATGGTGCTCTAGTCCACCAGAAGGGGAGGAGCCGACCGCTATATAAGTCAACTCAGAGTGCCATTTCATCAGAATCTTTCGACTGAAGCAAGAGCCATCGATTCGCGTGCAGCCTTATAGCACGGCAAATTACGCAATGCTTGTTCCCTTATTTCAGTAACCGGATTCCCTATCGAACTATCTCTCCCATTGCGTCGCTGACGCTTATGGGGAATGTATCCAATAGCGCCGTGCTATAAGCAAGTGCAGAATGAAGCCATTCTGCAAGCCCAGTCCCAGAGCGCCGAACTGAGATCTACGATTGTCTGAACAGGCCAGAATGCTCAACATACACTCTAAGGGCTGGGCAGACTGGATTGGGACAATGCTTACTGTCCATGATGGGGAGTGCTAGAAGGGTGATAACTTGATTTCTGCATTGCCTAGACAGGCGATGCACTCACTGTGCCTGTCTGCATCATGCAGGGGTTCCTTGCAGGAGCCACACTTGCGGCACGACATTTGCAACAGTGTCCCAGGAAATTCACTCAGAAATTTGCACTTCTTAATCGCCGGTTGGCCGCAGGGGAAAACTTCTTGCTTCTTCCTCTGTCGAAGAGATGATCTCGTCGCTGAAGGAGAAAGATTCTGATGAAATGGTGCTCTGAGCCAACATATATAGCGGTCGGCTCCCCCCCTCTGGCGGACTAGAGCGCCATTGGTTTGTGCAGCTACACAAACATGAACAAATCAGGCTTCAGTAACAGAGTAAAGAGGAGTTTCCCCATAAGCATCAGCGACACAACGCGAGAGACCGTTCGATAGGGAACTTAAGTTTACTTAACCCATTTAGGACTACAATAATCTTTTTATTCTCGCATTAACTGAAACATTGTGGGTGGAATTTTAGTTCCAAACATCAGAGGTGGGGGACTCCAGTCACATGACTTGACTGGAGTCTGACTGGAGTCGCATGCTATTCATTGACTATAGCTCAGCTTTCAATACTATAGTCCCCACCAAGCTAGCTGTCAAACTCTCAGACCTCGGCCTACACACTTCACTCTGTGACTGGATTCAAGACTTCCTCACCGGCAGACCACAAGTGGTGAAAATGGGCCAGTTCACCTCCAACTCCATCACCCTGAATGTAGGAGCCCCGCAGGGCTGCATTCTGAGTCCCCTGCTCTACTCTCTCTACACACACGACTGTGTGTCCTCTCACAGCTCCACTTCTATTGTTAAATTTGCTGATGATACTGTGGTTCTGGGCCTCATTTCCAACAATGATGAGACCGCATACTTGGGTGAGGTAGAGAGACTTACATCATGGTGCCAGGACAACTGTCTCTCTCTGAACGTGAGCAAAACTAAAGAGCTGATTGTAGACTTCAGGAAGAGACAGCAGCGGCCCTACACTCCTCTTATGATCAGCGGGACCCCTGTGGAGAGGGTGAGCAGCTTCAAGTACCTCGGTACTTCAAGTATCTCCGAGGACCTGACTTGGACTGCACACATTCAAACACAGGTCAAGAAAGCCAGGCAAAGACTGTACCATCTGCGACAGCTGAGGAAATTCAGGGTCTCACCAGCAATCCTGAAAACTTTCTATTCAGGGGCCATAGAAAGTGTATTGACTCAGTGCATCTCAGTGTGGTACAGTAACGCCACAAATCAGGACTGCAAAGCTCTGCAGAGAGTCGTGCGCTTAGCTGAGCGCATCTCAGGGTCTGCCCTCCACTCTCTGCAGGACATCTACCTCAAACGCTGCAAAAGCAGAGCTGCAAAAATAATCAAGGACTCAAATCACCCCGGTAACCGTCTTTTCATCTCACTGCCATCTGGCAAGCGCTTCAGGAGCATGATGGCAAAAACTGAGCGACTGAGGAGGAGCTTTTACCCTCAGGCCATCAGGCTCCTAAACTCAGTCTCATAACATCTACAGGACTCAATTTAATAAACTGTAAAAAACACCCATTATTCTCCATCATCCGCATTGCTGCTATGTGTACATACCCGGTACAACCTGTTTGCACATTCCTCTTGCACATCCCTGTTTATATTAATATTTATTAAATCCACAGTAGACTGTATTGCTCATTTTAGTTCATTGCACATTTTACTCCTTATTTTATTTTATTTTATTTTTTACTTATTTTTTATCTTATTCCTACCTATATTTATATATACTCTCCTGTGTTATGTTTCATCTTTTATTTTATTTTTTTGCACTGTCCATTGAGCGGACCTGTCCTGACCTACATTTCACTACTGATTATACCCTGTATGATTGTGTATGTGACAAATAAGCAAGAAACTTGAAACCTTGAACCAAATTTAAGGACTTGTAACTTGCTTGACTAAATAAAGAAAATGACTCGACTTGACTTGGACTTGAGATCCAGTGACTTGAGACTTGACTTGACTTGACCTTCATGACTCGGCAGGACTTGACTTTATAACAACTGTAATTATTATTATAAATCATTGCGACATAATTTGGTAAACAAAACGCAAGCCACTGAACCAGCGGCAGAAGTGATCCGAGTCTGCGCAGTTGATGACACTGCACGAGCACAGAACACACACAGCGCGCCAAATACAGGGAGCAAGAGAATCTCCTGAGATGTTTGGATTAACACTTCGATTCGACACTGTATGCATTTATAAAGCCAGGACGTCACCACTTCATAAAGGAAAGGTATTTAAGCTTGTTCGTTAGTTGAAAACAGCATTGGTCTTAAAATTCAACTTAGGTCTGTCATTAAATTAAAGTAGGCTAATTATAAATTATTAATCTCGTGTTTGCAATTAACGACGTCAAACTTTAATTTCGCTGGCGTTTGTATCTCAAAACAGTGCTTTAGTGTCAAGCATCCCTCTTTGTAAATCAATATATGGAATTGTACCACGGAAACCAAAGTTTGTTTTATCGATTAGTGATGTTTATCTTGCACCCAAAATCCAAGACATGTTGTCAAAATGGCCCTAGTATGAGTTTTAACAGTGGCCAATTCTTGCTTGTTATATATATATATATATATATATATATATATGTGATGTATTGTCAAGTGACCCATACTCGAAATTGGTCCTCTGCATTTAACCCATCCAAGTGCACACACACAGCAGTGAGTAGTGAACACACACACTGTGAACACGCACCCGGAGCAGTGGGCAGCCATTGCTCCAGCGCCCGGGGAGCAATTGGGGGTTCGGTGCCTTGCTCAAGGGCACCTCAGTCATGGTATTGAAGGTGGAGAGAGTGCTGTTCATTCACAATCCCCACCTTCAAGCCGGACCTGAGATTCGAACCCACAACCTTTGGATTACAAGTCTGACTCTCTAACCATTAGGCCACGACTTCCCCCTTGTTCATGAACGAATCAACTGTTTTGAATGAATCAGTTCAATGAGCGCTTCTGTGATAAAGCAGTGATTTGCCGCCTTTAATGTCATAGAGTAGGTCTATCATTTAATTTCATATTTCTATATTCAATTTTTTTAATTATTATTATTTTTTCCAACAGAACAAACAGAAAACAAAAACAAAACAAAACAAAAAGCTTAGGCAGACCTTAAATGCACAGCTGTCAATTTAGTTCTTATTAAGATAAAATCAAAGAAATCGATAAGTTACAGGGGAAGATACATAAACATTAACAGCAATAGGCTTCTTGTTTTGAGTCATGATGACAATAGTTTGACAAACAGTCCAAATAGGGTGTCTATATCCGATGACAATTTTGGGTCCATTTTATTTCTGATATAAGGGGTAGTCAGCATATTATTTTAAATTGAATAGCATGTTTTGTTGCACACTGAAATTCTTTAGCGTGCTCCCAGACTGAATCCCAGACTTTGCTGGAGATATTTAGTGCAAAATCATTTTCAAACATCTGTTAAATATTATTTGTGTCTCCTAGGATGGTCAAACTCAATATAACATAAATATGAGATACATATTTTTATCTTGTATTTTTATCAATATTTTCTCAATTACAGACTTAGCGGTATACAAAGTAGTATTTTGCCTATTTTCAAAATGTTATATTTAAAACATTATTTAAAATGTATAATTAAAAAAGTTCATTTCTGAGGAAAAATTAATAAGGTCGTGTGACAAAAATATATTTGTTCCTGTTTGATACTGTGACTTGACTTGACTTGACTTGACCCTTATATCAGGACTCGACTTGACTTGCTTGAGGTGAGCTGCTGACTTGACTTGACTTGCTTGATTTGTTTGTACTGTGACTTGAGACTTGCTTGAGACTTGATGGTAGGGACTTGAGACTTGAACATGTGTGACTTGCCCCCACCTCTGCCAAACATGATTAGACTAGGACTGAATTGAGAGAGTAAGTTGAAATTGTGCGCTTGAATTGAAGTGAAGTGAATTGTGTAATTTGAAATATATTTTAGACTGTTTATATTTTCAACTGTTTGAACGAATTGAATGAATATATGACTCAATGACTTACTCATTAAGACATTTACTGCCACCTACTGGAAGTTTTAGTTTCTTAATTAGAGTATCATATCATTAAAAATAATAATTTAATATTTTAATATTAATAAAAATATGAAGGGATATAGGGATAGTCAAAGGGATATTTCACCCAAAAATTAAAAATGAAATTTTTGTAAAATCTGTTTGATGCTTTTCTTAACAAAATAATGGCTTTAAATTAGCTTTTGGGGGTAATTTCTCAGCCACATTTTATGTTGATTAATGTAGATTAATTAATCTCCACATTGTGTAATTAATTTGAATACATATTTTAAGTGCTTGAAAGCCCTAGTAAAAAAAAAAATGGTACAATGTATTTATTGTGTTTGCGTTGTATTGCAAAAAAACTTATGTAACTACAATAATGAATCACAAATGTAAATGGATTTTTTTTTTAAATACAAGTACAATGTAAACACAAAAGTGCACTGTGTACATAGTAGTACATACAGTAGTTAAAAACAGTTATAAAAAAATGGATCTGCCTGAAGATGTAAAATTCTGGTGCTTCTTCTGGCACACAGATCATGCCCAAGGCATCTATAAGCTCCTGTGGAGTTTTAATAATTCGTTAGTTCATTGTTTTTGTTTTTTTCTTTCTTCTGCACAGTTGTAACATGCTTTGTACTTCTCTTTTATTTGCCCTGTTCCTCTCTGTCTACTCTTACCAGATTGTCCAGTCATGCACAGGGCACCTTGCCCATAGTCTCCTGATGTCTGTCAAATAAGCAAATCTTTCCATCCTCCTGTTTTAGATAGCCAAACACTGGTTATTGTAACACAGTCTGGATGCCGTGGTACTCTTGTGGCCACTAGATGGCAGAGCATCAATAAAGATGGCACACATAGAGTGCCCTTACACTGCACCTGTCTAATTATGCATTAGCTTGTAATATGCTACTTGCCAGCACTAGTCTCAGGTGAATGGCTTCAGTTTTCTTTTATTCCTACTCTCTAGCCAGCTTCAATCAATTAGGATGGGGTGAGTTTGAATGGATGAGTAGGTGCATATGTGTATGTATGGGTGTATATATGTATAAACAAACATTCAAAATATTTTTTGTAATGAGTCTCTTATGCTCACTAAGGCTGTATTTATTTGATCATAAACACAGTAATATTGGAAATATTGTTACAATTTAAAACTGTTTTCTGTTTTAATATATTTTCAAGTGTAACATTCATGTTATAGCAGTGTTATGACTTAAGAAATCATTCTAATATGCTGATTGATTGCTGCTTGAGAACATTTCTTATTATTGTCTGAGTTAAACTTTGTGCTGCTTGTTTGTTTGTTTATTTATTTAGTTAGTTAGTAAGTAAGTAAGTGGAAACCATGACATATTTTTATATAAATATATCACCCAGCAATGCTAGGGTAGGGTTGCCTATGTTTATGGTAATTGGATAGTTGGTTAACAATTCTAAATTGAGCTTTGTTAAACTAAATGCAACCTTTAATAATTAATAAACAGAATGAACACTACCATATTATGAAATTTCTTTAAGGATAATATCATCGAAAGACAAAATAAATCAAAATCTCTCATAGAAAGATAACTTGTCAAAGGTATTTAACTTTCTTATTTATTATAAGATGTGGAGGTGGCAAGGGGCCCATCAAGTGTTTCTATACTGGGGACACCTATCCTAAGGGTTCTTCAGAAAGGTATTCAAAAATGTGTCTGATTTCACTAACTGTACCTCTAGAGGCACTGCTGGGCTTCTGTACAGACAGTAAGATGGCAATTAAGAAATAGGTTCATCCAAATGTCATCAGTCTCTCAGAAAGGATATCTTTAGCAGAATCTATAGGCTGCCATAAAATTAAACAAAAGTGAACGATTAGTGGAAGTTAGTTTAGGGGCAGCCGGGCAGGTAAATCTAAAATTGATGACATTATGAAAATAGACTGCCTCCAACAAACAAAATGCAGCATTTAAATGAAGCAGTTTTTGCAAATGGATGTACACACACACCACTGTAAAAATGATTGGAAAATGTTGTTAACTTTAAGTATGGATTATTTCACTGAAACGTAGCAGGATATGCAATATAGTATGATTCTCAATTAAAACTCTAAACAATATGCATCAGAAGGTCTCTTAGTCTATGAGTGTGTTGTCTGGGGCTTAGACCATGGGCTGGTGATGGTGATGGTGGGAATAGGCTTAAGGGGTTGGTGAATTGGTGGAAATGTGATTAGAGGGTTGAAGTGGTAAAAGGACTATAGGGGGATCCTTCAGGTTCCAGGAACTGTGTGTAGAAGTAAAAGGCTATTTACATGTATGAGCATGCATGCTTTTAGAGACAGAATGGTGGGAGGATAAAGGCCTGAGATTGGGGTGTTAAAAGAGTAAAAGAGTTTTAAAAACTTTTCAGTAGCAAAACTATCTAATTGTACATAAAATAAAGTTCTGAATTAGTTTTTTTTGGCAGAAAATTGTATTAAAGTATAATTCCATTATAAAGTCTATTTTGTGAAAAGGAAAGGTTCTATAGATGTTAAAGTTTCTTCATAAAACAGAAAAAAAAACATTATTTCTATAAGTGTAAGCAAATATTTTAGTGACACAAGGCTTGACTCTTGTGTTTTTTTTCTTTTTTTCCCAAAGAGCATGTGCTCCGAAGTTTAAAAATTTAGGAGAACATAAAAAAAGAGAAAACTTTAAAGGTGCAATGAAAATGTATCTATTAATGTGTTTTTTCTTAATAAAGGGATACGAGCAGACATCTACAAGCAAAATGATTTAATTTATTTAAATTTCTTTATTCATATGATGTTTAGGCTGTATCATGCTTCCTGTTTTTCATCCCAAGTTTTAGACCGCTTAAAAAGTTAATATTTTTGTTATAACATTTAAGAAATGTAAGACTTATGAAGACCTTTCTTTTTTTGCACACATGCTACAAATATATTTTAGTTTGCCGTTTTTAGTTGCAAATGCCAGTAAAAATCTTTCAAGCCTTAACAAATGATATTTGAGTCAAGGGCTATCAAAACACTAAGTGCCAGTCTTCTGAAAATCTAATCTAACTGCTCAGAATGACCTATAGTACCATTTGGTAAAGTTGCGATATTAAAATTGGCATATGAAGCACAGAAAAACCTGTCAAGATGTACTACCACCATAGTAAATGTGTAAAAACATAGGTAGCATATCTTGTCAGGTAAGAAATATCTCTTGTCAGGTAGGAAAAATCAGGATATTGTAAAGCAGGACTAGCCTACAGCCTTACTTCCAACTATAAAACAATGAAAGTATGGATAGGTCATCCTGAGAGGTAGGTCAGATTTTCACATGGGTGTTTCACTTGGCAAACTTTCCACAGATTTTCAGTTGTAAACCTCTTTTCCTTCAGCTGATGCAAACACACATCGCAAACCCTAGCTGTTGTCCATGATTATTGTGTATTACCCATGGATGTGAAGCAACTATTTCATCCTTGGGAAGGGACTCTGCACTCTTAAAAATAAAGGACAGCCGCGCACCCCGTCCGCGTGCAGGACATTTTTTGAGACCTCGCGGACGGTGCGCACACAACAGTGCATGCGCGAGGTGAATGTTGAGACAGGGCAAGTCAAGGTGGTACTGCGCATGTGTCGAGCTCGTCCATCCGCACTCATCCGCGGTTGAGTATACTTTGAAAGCTGTGCGGACGCGGCTGTACGCCAAACGGAACGGAAAGCGGAAAGTGAAGTATACCCGGGCCTAGCACACGTGACGCGCCATTCCCGCATCCGCGACCGCTGGCACCTCATGTTTGCTGCTGAATGCAAATGATCATAATTTATGGACAACTATACCCATGAAAAGACATCAGGAATCCGGCGCCGAGAGAAGAAAAAGAAAAAAGATGAAGCCAGTGCATCACTTTTTCAGGTAGCCTACATTCATAATCATGTGAAACTTTTTTGGCTGTTGACGTTAACAACGCGTTTTAATGTCGGTAATAATTTAACCACCAACAACACATCTAATATTCTCTCTGACATTCCATGTTCCCTTACGAAAATTAGCCATGGTTTTACTAAATAAAACCAACTAATGAATGGTTCTTGTAATCATGTAACCTTGTAACCATGGTTTTGATACTTCAAATAATAGTTTAAGTGGTTTTGATATATATATATATATATATATATATATATATATATATATATATACAGTATATATATATATATATATATATATACAGTGTTGGGGAGTAACTAGTTACATGTAACGGTGTTACGTAATTTAATTACAAAATAAAAGTAACTGTAATCAGTTACAGTTAAGCCGGGCTCACACTGTGCGATTTTTTAAAAGTCCTTTAGGATTGTACTTGTCAGACTGTACGAACATGATGATCATGTCACACTATGGGATCTCAGATGTCATTAATGTCAGACTGTAGGACAGTCAAGACGAGTTAAAAACGGGTGCGTGCAAGAAAACTTGTCCGGACACGTCCAGTGACTGCGAACTGCATTGCGCGCGGGACCGAACTGTTGGCTATCCTGAAAAGTATATGAACGGCGGCAATACCGGCATATTTAAGAAGAATAGTGTATGCAGCTCTACACACCCACATGAAAACAGCGGCGCAACCAGTGTTTATATAGAAAAGGCAACGTATCAGATTAATTCCGTGAGCGGAGGATGGGAGCGCTGGAGTTTATGGCTGATAGAATAATTCTCTAGCATTAATTCTGCTCATAGCTTGTCTTGAAAAACGGAGACAGTTTGACATTAATCGTAGGGGTAGTCACACTGCAGGACTGTGCGCCAAATCTTCTGACACTGCCAGAATTTCGTCGGAGGTGAAATTTGATCGCAACAGCCATTAATCGACTGTCGGTGAACATGTCAAACCAGCGATCAAAGTCTACAGATTTTAGCCTAGGATTATAGGAATCTTTTTAGGATTTTCAAAATTTGTCTCTAGACGACCAAATCGTGGCCAAAATCGCACAGTGTGAGCCGGGCTTTACTAAGAAAAAATGTGTAATTAAATTACATGAAAATATTAACGATTACAAAGGGGGTTACATTTGAATAGCCTATTTACACACAACCACATACAGATTGAATTGATTTCTTTCCCAAATTGCACTGACTACTCTAAAATATGAGACACACGGCCCTATGATTTCCGCAATGTGGAAAACATGGACTGGTTCGTAGAATCCAGTCATAAAAACGGAATGTCTATAACGCTGAATGTCACGGAATATGCCACATTTTGGATGAATAAATCAAAAGAAGGTCAGTACACTTGAATCAAAACGAGATATGGACTAGTGTCTGTGAATATTAAGCCGCAAAAAGACAATATATGAATCCGGCACGTTCTGCATGTCTCTGTGGAAACAACACGCGGACTAGACAGTTCCCGGTGGCCTGGCAGCCGATTTGGCCCGCTTTTTAATTTTTTAAATATATATTATTATTATATAATTGCCTGCCGAATGTATTAACGCGATTATTTCCGAATTCGCCACTCGATAATACATCTCTGATAAATTATGAATCGGTTAGTCTCGTGACTATGGGATGATATTAGACTCAAATTGATTTATAGATGCACGCACAATTATCCATGATGGACTGCATAAATTTATGCGTGTATCTTACTAACCACAAACAAATGCCTTTCAATTTGAGTCTGTGGAATTCGGGATAAATGATTGGGGGCAGTGATTTATACAAATACAGACATGTTTGCGAATAAAAATGTTATGTATTGATATATCATAAATTGCCCATGCAAAAAGGATCGTGCATTTGCGGATCAGGTGACACGCGTTCATTTATCGACGTCTTGTTCGAGATCAATCTTGTTCGGTTCATTTGGATTTTGAGACTTCGTGATTTTCGCAGTTTACAACATTTCACGACCCTCATACACACACAACTACCAATGAACAAAGCCCAGTGCAATTCATTAACGCATACACGATTTGAAAAATTCGCAAATGTGCGTCTCTCACACTGAAACAAATGCTTTTCAATCAGTGTCTGCAGAGTTAAGAATTGCATTAATGTGCAGAATTTTGTTCAAATAGAGACATATTTGTGAATACAAATGTTACATTGTATTAATTTAAGACACTTTTATCATATTTGTCATGTAGTAGAAATCGGCGAATAAGTCGACATTTCATAATCTTCATGTAGACCATGAAATAGCAATTGATTTACTTTCGTTGAGTATACAAGTTTGTCCACGCAACAAAAAACAAAATAAATTATAATGAATGATACAAACCTCACAAATGTTTGTGAACCTTTAAAACCATTTTTTTAAGAAAAGGGACGTTGTCAGTTATTGTTTTATTGTTTGTATAATTATTATTATTATAAATACCATTATAAATACGGTTTTTCTCGAAATACAACAACTTTATATTTGCTCATGTGGAAGTGGATGATTTTTCATGTGAAGAAGACCAGGATTTTTCTTTTTTTTTTTTGAAAGTACAAAAAGCAGACTGGTTTACATAATAAATAATACAGGTGCATCTCAGAAAATTGCAATATGGAGGTTGCATTTTGGAATGTAACATTTTTAAAAAGTGAAACTTTCATATACAAACCCGTTTCCAAAAAAGTTGGGACACTGTACAAATTGTGAATAAAAAAGGAATGCAATAATTTACAAATCTCATAAACTTATATTTTATTCACAAGGTATTTGAATATAGATAACATGCCATCAAAGACTGGATTTTGAAGACAATCGGTTCCCTTCAGAGGTTCATTCATATAAAAACTTGGGACATTAGTAGTCAATAAGAGGCGGAAAAGTGTAAAAAAATATAGCCTAGATTGGCAACATGAGGTATAAAAAAGTCTCAGAGTGGCAGTGTCTCTGTGGTCAGAAGCAAGATGGAAGTGGAGATCAATACAATTTAATGCAAAGATTAGTGAAGCAATATCAGAAAGATTTCTCGAGAAAAATTGCAAAGAGCTGAAGTTATCAATCATCTACAGTGCATAATATCATCCAAAGATTCAGAGAATCTGGAACAATCTCTGTGCGTAAGGGTCAAGGCCGGAAAACCATACTGGATGCCCGTGATCTTCGGGCCTTAGACGGCACTGCATCACATACAGGAATGCTACTGTAATGGAAATCACAACATGGGCTCAGGAATACTTCCAGAAAACATTGTCGGTGAACACAATCCACCGTGCCATTCGCCGTTGCGGCTAAAACTCTATAGGTCATTAATACTTTAAGAAATACTCTCAATCAGAACATGGGCATGGACAAAGTGGACAACCCAACTGTTCTGTTCAGACGAATCAAAATGTTGAAGTTCTTTTTGGAAACTGGGACCCATGTCATCCGGACTAACAGAGGAAAGACTAGACAACCCAAGTTGTCATCCAGACGTCTTTTCAAAGCAACTGATGTTTGTTGCATGTGGCATGAGCTTAGGCACATCTGGAAAGGCAAAACTGAAAATATCCATAGAAAATATCCAGGTTCCATTCCAGACGTCGTCTCTTTCAAGGAAGACCTTGCATTTTCCAACATGACAATGCCAGACCACAAACTGCATCAATTACAACATCATTGCGTAGAAGAAGGATCCAGGTACTGAAATGGCCAGCCTGCAGCAGATCTTTCCAGATCTTTCATGAAAGATAAAGAGAAAAGCGACATAAAAGAAGACCTAAGACAGTTAAGACAATTTCTAGAAGCCTGTATTAGACAAGAATGGGACAACATTCCTATTCCTAAACTTGAGCAACTTGTCTCCTCAGTCCCAGACGTTTGCAGACTGTTTATGATGCACACAGTGGTAAACATGGCCTTGTCCCAACTTTTTTGAGATCGGGTTTGCATGCTAAATTTAAAATCAACTTATTTTTCTTAAAATGATACATTTTCTCAGTTTAACATTTGATATGTCATCTGTTGTATTCTGAATAAAATATTGAAATTTGAAACTTCCACATCATTGCATTCTGTTTTATTCACAATTTGTACAGTGTCCCAACTTTTGAATCTTTTTTGGAGGGGGTTTGTTTGTTTTTTAGATTCATAGATGTAAAGTACTGAAACGCGATATTAGAGACTAGGCTACAATGAAAGTCAAAAATCAGTATCTCAAAATATTATCGCACGAATCCAAATTTTCCATATTCACAATGTTGGCAAATTTGAATTTGCTACAAACAATAATGTAAACCGGGCTTTGTACTTTCCGAAAAAACAAAAAAACAAAAAAAACATCATGGTCTTCACATGAGCAAATATGTGCTTGGCCCGAGCACGACACGGATTGTATAACCACGGGCTATTTTAATTAACCACTATCTAGATTACCACTAGATAACCACTAGATTCTATAGTGTATATATGTTTGGTTGACTGTATTTGGCTGCAACTTTTGCAATGCAGTGCGTGACGCGATCGAACAGCGGAAATATGAGATGGCGAATCAGCATTGTCCTACTTCATCTTTGCAGCCGACACTGACTCAGAAAACAGTTTAGTAATAAGTAAATAAAATATGTTCTAGCTATTTTTCCCCTAGACATTCATTATCATTCCTTTAGCCAGCAGGCTTTATATGCATCCGCTTGAGCGCGGAATAGCCTATAAAAGGCTCATTGCAATAGGCTTATAGTTTAAGTTAATATAATAGTTTAATTAATTTAATATAAACGTGTAAATACTATAGGCTGAAATGAGCGACTATAATCAAGTAATAATAATAATAATAATAATAATAATACGAGGAAGGAATAACTGCCGGTGTGCCATTGAATTGAAAAAAAAAAAAAGACAAGGTATCGTCACTTAATTTCTTGTTTGGCAAAATTAAAAATGCGCATCTCCTATGTTTTCTTACAAGTTCAAAAAGCATTTTAGAAAATAAAAAGGGTTCAGCCCTTGTCCGCATTACAAGAAAAGATAATGGGGCCCATACAAGCGCAGCCAGTGTGTGACACAAAGTACTCATTTACTGCACACCTGACACAATGGAGTCTGGCCCTGTTTAATATGTGCGTCTCGTCTTAGGCTCAGGCTCGCTCACATGAGCTGTGTGTGAGTGGATTGAACAAGGCTAAAAGGGCGGAACGAAAGTCTCAAAACTCAAATGAATCAAATAGAATCGACTCAGAAGAGATGTGAATGAATGCACGCGTGTCGCCTGATTCACAAATGCACATTTTAATCGCTACATGCACAAATGATGATACTTTAATACAAACTATAACATTTGTATTCACAAATATGTCTCTATTTGAACAAAATTCTGCACATTAATGCAATTCTTAACTCTGCAGACACTGATTGAAAAGCATTTGTTTCAGTGTAGAGACGCACATTTGCGAGTTTTTCAAATCGTGTAAGTGTTAATGAATTGCACTGGGCTTTGTTCATTGGTAGTTGTGTGTGTATGAGGGTCGTGAAATGTTGTAAACTGCGAAAATGAAGTCTCAAAATCCAAATGAACCGAACAAGATTGACTCGAACAAGACATCGATAAATGAACGCGTGTCACCTGATCCGCAAATGCACGGATTCCTTTTTACATGATCAATTTATGATATATTAATGCAGAACATAACATTTTTATTCGCAAACATGTCTGTATTTGTATAAATCCGCTGCACAATCATTTAATCCCGAATTCCACAGACTCAAATTGAAAGGCATTTGTTTGTGGTTCGTAAGATACACGCATAAAATTTATGCAGTCCATGGATAATTGTGCGTGCATCTATAAATCAATTTGAGTCTAATATCATCCCATACATGACTGGCAATGAAGCGTCGGCTCGCGCGCGCGCGCCTCAGCCACACGGTTTCGATCAGAGTAATTAATGAATGAGTGGAAGCACCTCAGGATGAGCAGAGAAGCAAAACTGTTCCGGACTTAAAGTGCAGGCAGTGTTGGCAACTAATTTTCAGGGGAAGTTGCTAAAGCAAGATCTATTTGTTGCTAAAAGTTGCTAAATGACGCTGTGATGTCATTGCGCGATGACGTCATTACAATCACTACGCAAAATTGTCACTAAATCAAATCTCAGCAAAAAATATGTTCATTTAGATTTGTTCGTAAAATAATATAAATGCATAATATAATAATATAAAATATAAATAACTATTTTTTAATGCATTGAATTATTGAAAACGTACACATTTTTGAAGGATTACAATTTAAGTTTTTTTTTTTTATTAGCTAGTAAACAAATAAAACTACACATTCTGAACAGTTATAGTTTTAAGCAGTGCATTAGTAGTTAGTTAGTCTGCTACACTCTAAGAAAAGACTGTAAAAACTAGGGCACAATCTACTATGTTAATATGAAGGCATTTTCTGTATTGATTTTTCCACTGGTTTTTACCTGCATTTTTAATTACACATTGTACTTTGTGTTTTCGGGTTACAACGGATAATGTCCTGGAAAATTACTAGTATCTTTTCCATTTTTCTAGATAATTTACAGTGTACTAACTGATCAACAATCACAGGTGCAAGCTACTAACAAAGTGTATCATAAATAAACAATTATTCAATTATTATTATTAGTATTAAATTAAACAATTGCAAATAGCAGCTAACCTAATTCACTCAATGTGTGTACTGCTAGGCATCTTTGGTTTTCTCTTTTTGTGTAATTTAATAGGTAAATGTGTGCCTTTTTATCATTTGAGTCACTTATCAAAAGTTGCTAAAAGTTGCCAAATAAATAAAAAAAATAGCTAAATTTGTTGCTAGGTGCTTTTGAAAGAAAAAGTTGCTAGGGTAGTCTGAAAAGTTGCTAAATTTAGCAACAAAATTGCTAAATTGGCAACACTGAGTGCAGGTCAGTTTAATCTGTAAATAAGTTTTGTCTTTGTTTACTTAGTTAAGCAGTAGCAGCCCATCAGTCATCACTCAAAATACTGAATAACTACTAAAGGACATAATTATCTACTGTAAAGTTATATTAGTAGGCTAATATTAGTAGACAAATAATCATATCGTTTTATAATAGGTTTAGGGAGAGGCTAGGGCAGACAACAACACAAGCTAACCCTTATGGAAATTAACGTTGATTTTTACTATAAATCCAAAGACAATGATTACTATTGTTAAACCATGGTAACCACACATTAACCATATTTTTTGCTACACTAACCATAGTTTAACCATGGAATTTGTAGAAAAAATAAATACAAATGGTAATCCATTTGCCAAAAAACATGGTTAGTGTATGTTTACTATAATAAAATCATGGTTATTTTTTGTAAGAGAAAAATATGACACATGTTCAGTATAGGATTTGTCCATAAAGATATTGTAATGATGTAGTTATTATTGTACTAATTTTGACATGTAGACAATTTAGAAAGTATAGTTTTGTTAAATCTTGAGTAGGGCTATTAAAGTCATGTGAGAGACAGAGAGATATAAGGGCAAAATAAAGAGACTGAAAAGTCAAATGGAAGTGAAGGTGCAATTCAGGAGAGAACTTTTAATTATTTTGCATGTCCCCAGCCTAAGGATTTAAACCTTTTTTAAGGTTTCATTTACGTGCGTGTGTATGTCTCACAGTGTTTTCAGTCTCTGCCGCCTCAATATACAGTATATGAGTACATGAACACATAAACATAATCTCTAGAACTGCTCTGAGTCACTTCATGAGAATTGTACAATTTCCTTTGAGAAAACTATTGTCATATATACAAACAGACACCAATGTTTCAAAAAGACATCAATGTTTCAGGAGTTTAGAACACAGAATAGGACACATGCTTATTAGATAACCATATTTGGGTTGATTTGGTATATGCTTTTATTTTTGTTTTATTTTTTATTAGGCCTAACTGTATTTTTTTCTTCAAAGCATTGCTAGATGTAGTGTTTCCTGTACTTATGTGAAGATTTGGTTTCAAAAATAGT
Organism: Schizothorax lantsangensis; assembly: GCA_027422415.1. Classification (NCBI taxonomy): domain Eukaryota; kingdom Metazoa; phylum Chordata; class Actinopteri; order Cypriniformes; family Cyprinidae; genus Schizothorax; species Schizothorax lantsangensis. The sequence continues at coordinate 18,899,213 of CM049841.1, forward strand.
ATCAGTAAACTATTCTTATGATTTTAAATCTGCATTGAACTTCAGATCAATCTACAGTCAAACTACAGTCTGATTTTGTGGTGGATGTGTTCAGATTTTATCATCTTAATTCAAGTGATGAAGGATTTTGAAGGTCTGACAGTAATCAGTTGAGCACTAGTTAACCCTGCATGGTGTAAATATTTGAAAATGATTAACAGTTGAAAACATTCATTAGAAATTTAAAAAAGTAATCGAAAAGTAATCAAAAGTAATCAGTTACATTACTTTAATAAAGTAATTGAAAACGTTACACTACTATTACATTTTAAATATGGTAACTTGTAATCTGTAACCTATTACATTCCTAAAGTAACCTTCCCAAAACTGTATATATATATATATATACAGAGCCGATCGATCCTCCCTATACGCAGAATATGCAAGCTGCGTAGGGCCCCCGAAACACCAGGGGGCCCCTTGCTCTCAAAGATGTTTTAATTTTAGTTTCGTTTTTGAATTTGGCCAGCAGTTATGAAAACATGAATGATCATTTATTTTAATGCGTGCGCTGTCACCCTCTCTACGTAAAAATCAGTCAAATCATGTAACGTGAATGTTGTACTGTCTCTTGCTCCATACTAAAAAAAACGAGTTGAAAGCGTACCGAGCCGCAGTAGAGATACTGTTTCTCGAGCGCTTTCCGTGAGCGCGATTTGAGATGGAGTGAACACGGACAAATGCGTTTCATCCATTCTCCAGTCTCCATATATATATATATATATATATATTTTTTTTTTTTTTTTTTTTTTTTGTGGTTATAAAAACAGACCTAAGCCAACAACAGCCTTTAAAAATGACTTAAAATGCATTAGCCTATATAAAAACAATGAGGCAATAATGATTGGTTAATTAATAATTGTGGTTTCATTGAATAACACTGTTATTAAAAATAAACAATTTATGGTCATTACGTATTATTATAAATGCCTGTAAAGGGTGCCAAAGTTGCTGCTGTTACACTTACAGGACGATCAAGTCCTTTAATATTGACCAAACATTTAGGCTAATTCAAATATCCAATTAATCTTTAATTTTTGGCCACCTTTTTGCGATAGAAATGCTACAGCCTCTATAATTTCTTCAACAAAAACATGTGGACATCACAACCCTTAAAAAAATTAACCATGGTTTTATCGTAGTAAAACTGCTTAATTTTCTTTTGCGTGATTTCTGAATGCTTGAGACTATAAAATCAACCAGACAACTGTAAATAGCCGTAGGTAACTGTCTAGAGCTACAATTGTCATTTGTAAATAATAATTTTATTACAATTTATTTAATTTCTTTTATATTTTATTAAAGTTCTATTTGCCATAGAAGAACCATTTTTGGTTCCACAAAGAACCATTCAGTCAAAGGTTCTATAAAGAACCATCTCTTTCTTACCTTTTATAATCTGAAGAACCTTTTTTCGCCACAAAGAAACTTTTGTGAAACAGAAAGGTTCTTCAGATGTTAAAGGTTCTTTTTGGAACCATTTAGACAAAAATGTTCTTCTATGGCATCGTGAAGCACCTTTATTTTTAAGAGTGTGATTACAAAGCAGACCAATCACATCTGCAGTGGTCTGTGAGAGCGCAACGCATAGCTAAATTTTTGAAGAGATGCACATCAGGGTAAGACATACTTACAGTTTTTTTCAACTGCTTACACACAAAATCTTTACTTGTCACACAATTTCTGAAACCTGACACTTAAACACCAGAATCACACACCAAATCTGCAAAACCATACACTAATTCTCAGCCTTTGACTTCAATTTCATAAAACACTTTTTGTAAAACACAACACACAATTCTCTATGTAACACACAAAAATCTAACTGGAAGTATCTTGATTACCTTTTTCAAACACAACAAATCAAAATGCCACACTAATTCATCAGTGCCTCACACTAACTCCTCACATGTGCAAAAACTCATTGCTTTACTTAACACCAACCAATCTTGGCTTTAGAATAGGCCTATAAATACACATCCACACAACTTGGCTGATGTATTTCTTTTCTTTCGTACTGTGTAATACTGTATTCACAACCACAAATGCTTACGGTAAATAAAGTTTGGTTTCAATCTTGCTTTTGTGTTTACTGTGAATTTTTCAACATCTCTCTGCCAATTACTTTCAACCTTATACAGAAATGTACATAGGAACTAGATTTAGGGTTGACATTGACAGGCAGGGTTGAGCCTGGTCAGTACCTGGATGGGAGACCTCATGGGAAAACTAGGTTGCTGTTGGAAGAGGTGTTAGTGAGGCCAGCAGGGGGTGCTTTCCCTGTGGTCTGTGTGGGTCCTAACACCCCAGTATAGTGACGGGGACACTATACTGTCAAAAGAGCACCGTCTTTCGGATGAGACGTTAAACCGAGGTCCTGACTCTCTGTGGTCATTAAAAATCCCATGACACTCATCGTAAAGAGTAGGGGTGTAACCCCGGTGTCCTGGCCAAATTCCCTCCACTGGTCCTTGTCAACACCTCCTAATAATCCCCATCCACTTGATTGGCCTATCTCTCTCTCCTCTCCACCTGTAGCTGTGGTGAGCGCACTGGCGCCGTTGTACTGTGGCTGCCGTCGCATCACAAGTGGATGCTGCACACTGGTGGTGGTTGAAGAGAGACCCCCCTCATATGATTGTAAAGCGCTTTGGGTGTACAACAATACACAATAAAGCGCTATATAAATGCTTCATTCATTCATTCATTCATTTACGTTTGAATGTGTATATGATATATCCAAAAATATAATATTATGGCAAAGGTGTTTGCAACGTAAGACAAATGTTTGCTTTTGAGATGTGTTTGTGATATTTTGAATGCAGTGCTTCAGTTTGAAAGAGTTTTGAAACATTTTGCATTTTGTATGTGCAATTCTTGGATTTGTGCGTAAAGTTTTGAAAGAAGACGTTGATGAGAGGCAACGTTTTGAAAATGTGTGTAAGCAGTTGAAAAAAAAGATTGATGTTTAAGAACTCTTTCTATAAAAATATGCAAATATGCAGTTGTTTTCCTACCAACTTTCCATTTACTTCTATTGATTTAACACTAAACTAATTGTATAGAACAGTCCACACACATTTTACTTGATTTCCTTAACTATTTGCTGGACATCTTTTTCAAATTTAAATACTAATATTAAATACTAGTAAAGTGAATTCATAAAACAAATAAAAATGAGTTGGGGTGAATAAAGGGCTCCTGTAGCGAATCCGATGTGTTTTTGTAAGAAAAATACCCATTAAATATTTAAATCATAGGGGTGGGGGTGGGGGGGGGGGGGGGGGGTGAATAAAGGGCTCCTGTAGCGAATCGATGTGTTTTTGTAAGAAAAATACCCATATTTAAATCATTATAAACACTTTTCTTTCACTTTCGCTAGCTGTCATACATGGAAGCCATTCCGGGCGAATGACGTAGGATGTATGTGCACGCCAGTGATTAGTGACGAACGTGGAAGCGCAATGGAGAGAGAACAAAACAAAACACCGGTCACGAATTAGAAGCACAAAACAAGGATTTGTAAAGAAAAACGACGGAGGATTTTGATATACACACGTGGTCAGAATTGTTGGTACCCTTGGTAAATATGATCAAAGAAGGCTGTGAAAATAAATGTGCGTTGCTAATCCTTTTGATCTTTTATTTAAAAAAAATCACAAAAATCTAAGCTTTCATTGGAGAATAAGAATATAAAATGGGGGGGGGGGATATCATTATGAAATAAATGTTGTTTCTCAAATACATGTTGGACACAATTATTGGCACCCCTAGAAATTCTTATGAGTAAAATATATCTGAAATATATTCCCATTCATATTCACAATTTTGAGCACTCCAGGGTGATTATGAACATGAAATTATCCAGCCATGGCTTCCTGTTTCACAGAAATATAAATAGGAGGGAAAACAAAGGCCAAATTCCAAATTAATCACCCATCACAATGAGAAAAACCAAAGAATATATTTCTGATGTGCAGCAAAAGATAATTGAGCTTCACAAATTAGAAAGTGGCTTTAAGAAAAGAGCTAGAGCAGTGAAAATTCCCATTTCCACCATCAGGGCAATAATTAAGAAGTTCCAATCAACAGAAAATGTTATGAATCTGCCTGGAAGAGGATGTGTGTCTATATCGTCCTAATGCACGGTGAGGAGGAGAGTTTGAGTGGCTAAAGACTCTTCAAGGATCACAGCTGGAGAACTGCAGAAAAAGGTTGAGTTTCGGGATCAGAAAACCTTAAAAAAATTATCAAACAGCACCTACATTACCACATGTTGTTTGGGAGGGCTTCAAGAAAAAAATCAAGAAAATAAAATGCTTTCACCAAAAAACAATCTCCAGCATATTCAGTTGTCAGACACAACTGGAACTTCAAATGAGACTGGCTTCTATGGTCAGATGTAACTAACAATTTGGCTTTTTAGCAGCAAACACTCAAGATGGGTTTGGTGATAACAGGGATAAAAAGTACCCCATGTGTACAATGAAATATACTGCTGTATTTTTGATGTTGTGGGCCTATATTTCTGCTGGAGGTCCTGGACATCTTGTTTAGACATCATGGCATCATTCTATCAAATACCAACAGATAAAAAATCAAAAAGTGACTGACTCTGTTAGAAATCTTATAATGGGCCATGTTTGGATCTTCCAACCGGACAATAATCCAAAAACAAACCTTAAAAACAACACAAAAATGGGTCACTGGGCACAAAACCAAGCTTCTGCTATGGCCATTTCAGTTCCCTGACCTGCACCCTATAGAAAATGAGAGAGATGAACTGAAGAGGAGAAGCACCGTCATGGAGCTGTGAATCTGAAGGATTTGGAGAGATTCTGGATGAAGGAATGGTCTCTGATCTCTTGTCAGGCATCAGGCATTATAGGAGAAAACTCCTTTACTATTTTGGCAAATGGAGGTTTCAAAAAGTATTGAATAAAAGGGTACCGTTAATTGTGTCCAATGTGTATTAGAGAAAAACATTTATTTCATAATGATATTTCCCCCCATTTTAAATTCTTATTCTCCAATAAAAGGTTAGATTTTTGTCAATTTTTTAAATAATAGATCAAAAGGATCTACCTTCTTTGATCATATTTACCAAGGGTACCAACAATTCTGACCACGTGTGTAAGCCAAGAGGAGACTGGTTTTCTTTTGCTAAAGTAAGGAAACTTTTCTTCCTTTGCTCCTGTAAACAAACTCGTGAGACTAGCATATCTCACAGGTGTGTGCGCTACTCATACGTTCTACGTCATCCACCGGAACAGCTTGCACGTATGACAGTAAGCGGAAGTGAGAGAAAAGTGTTTATAACGTTTTAAATATTGATATTTTTCTTTAAAAAAAATGCATCAATTCATTACAGGAGGCCTTTATTCACCCCCTGAGCCGTGTGAGGCATGTTTTATTATGGATGGATGCACTTAATTTGACTACTTTTGGACTGTTGAAAAAAACATGAATTTGTATGATCTCATTCATACTGTATGTTTTTGTACGATCTGCTTATGCCCAGTGATGGATGTTTAGGGGTGGACCTTCATGCTTACTTGTTTTCTAAAAACCATAGTATTCACATCATACAAATTCATACAAAACAGCAACCTCATAAAATAGTTACATTTTCCTGTGTGATCAAATTGGGCTTTCATAGTGTTAAATGAACACAGAATGATTACAAAAAAGTAGGCGCTGTATGGATGTAAAGAGATGTTTGGCTATGCATTCATGTTTGTGTATCTCTCAGGGTGTTTGGTTTCATATATGAAGCGTCTTGCTCAAGCATGTCAGTGTGTGTTTGTTTATGTTTGCATAAGCCTCTTTTTTTGCATATGTGTCTATGTTTGTGGCAGTAATTTTTGATGGTAGTAAGGTTAGGGCGAAAGCAAGGAGAGGTGGGGGGAGTGGAAATGTGTGTGGCCCTTGTGGAAGTGTCAGCTGCTGCGTTCATTGACAGTGTCAATGCACCCGCCGCCCCGGGAGCGCCAGGAGGCTCGCAAAGACAGACAGCATGAATTAATCCCAGGAGAGTGTGCGTGACAGTTTGACAGTGCTGTGAATTGAAAAGGAGGAGGCGCTAGGAATCGGGAGGCAACAGCATTTGTCAAATCATAATTAAATGATGAATCACTGTTGTGTTCTTCAGGACCCCAAACCCTTCTTGGAGATAGATAATATAATAAAGAAAAGAAAGCACGGGTACATCATAAAGAATTAGGGAGTATTATGTAGTAAACAATTATTTAATTTTCCTCATCTACCAGTTTGGTATATAGAGAAATTAAATTGAAATAAATTAAAATATCACAAATCAACTGGGATTCTACTGACTGTGATGCTGTCAAGTAAATATCCTTAGTTTGCCAGCAGTTATAAACGTCTCAATTCTCAAATCCTGAATCTAAGCCTTTTTGTCTTTCATAACATAATCAGAAATGGCTGCAAAGAAAGTGCTGTGAGAAGATGGGGAAGATGATCTTCACAACTTTGTGAGCAAAGGTATTTATACAGTAAGACAAGATTACTGAAATTAGATTCTGGTTCAAATGATTACAATGCAGTCTATTTGATCTGTGGAAGTGGAGAAGTAAAACTATTCTCAGATGACATAATATGCATTCACATAGAAAGTGACTGCTTGTAAAATCGTTGGCTTATGTTTTGCAGTGCGCTTTGTTAGAAAGTGGTCAGCAATTTATCTGCATAAAATATTTTTGTGAAAAACTATATGACACTGCTTGTTGAGCCCTAGAAACACAAAGAAACGCATAAAATGTTCAAATCTGAGTATAATAAGTAAAACTCATTTTGCATTTGGGATTAATGGTTTAACTCCATGTATTTTATTAGAGTGGAATAAAAGCACCAGCAAACACATACACAAATCCTGCACTCTAAAAAATGCTGGGTTAAATACAACCCAGTGCTGGGTAAATATTGGACAGAAGACATTCTGGGTTGTTTTCAACCAACAATTGGGTTAAATGTTTAACCCAACCTTCTGGGCAGTAACTCAACCGCTGGGTCTAAACAACCCAATCGCTGGGTTTGTCCATATTTTACCCAGTGCTGGGTTGTATTTAACCCAACATTTTTTTAGAGTGTGTGTCTGTAAATAATGAAGCCTTCTTGATGAATAATGAAGGCTTTTGAGCCTTCTTAACAGCTGATGCATTTATAAATCAAAGCTCAACAGGTATGAAATATCACCAATGAATGATACATACATACATACCAATAAAGGAATAGTTCACCCAAAAAATAAAATTTGCTGAAAATTAATTCTCCCTCAGCCATCCAAGATGTAGATATGTTTGTAGATATTCTGAATTACATCACTTGCTCAGCAATGGATCCTTAGCAGTGAATGGGTACCGTCAGAATGAGTGTCCAAAAAGAAAACAAAAAACAAGAAAAATGAAAATCACAATATTACACAAGTAATCGGCACAACTCCAGTCCATCAACTAAAATCTTTTGAAACAAAAAGCTGTGTGTTTAATAAATCTATCAAGACACAATTTCAAACTGTTGTTTCTGGCTAAAGTCCTTTATCCATATTATTGTTTTCTCCAGTGAAAATTGTGTCTTGACTGAAACAGGAGAGAAATATGGACAGATAAAGCACAAATGAAAACAATCCAAAACAGTTCTAAATGAATACAGTGGATTTTGATGTGAGAGGACAACAGAGGATGCACATTTTCACTGAAGGAATCATTATTATGAACTTGTCCAGAAGCGTTAAAACACTGATAGATTTCTTTCTCACAAACATGCAGCTTTTCATTTCACATACTATTAATTGATGGACTGGAGTCGTGTGGATTACTTGTGAATTATGATATTTTTATCAGCTTTTTGAATCCTCATTCTGATGGCACCCATTCACTGCAGAGGATCCATTGGTGAGTAACGATGTAATACTTAATTTCTCCAAAACTGTTCAGATGAAGAAACAAACTTATCCACATCATGGATCTGAGAGTGATTTACTTATAATTGATGTATAATTATATAATAAAAAGGATTTGAAAATGTATTTATTATTCAGGAACTGCATGCACTATATTCAGAGATCTAAATTTTTATATTAATAGTCAAATATCTTCACAATGAATATTAATTTAATTCATGTTAATGATAAAAACATGACTAATTGTAAATAATCTTTCTCATTATAAAAACTCTTTGTATGTTGGTGCACTAATCGTTGTTACTGGAAATGTCTTTGTTAAGAAGAATGCGAAAGCACCTGTGCAAGTAATCCTAGATTACCAAAAAAGTTCTGTCAGCCGTTTCACTTGAGAATCACTTTGAGGTCCTTGAGGAGTAAGATTCTATAGGGATCCAATAGGATTTGACACGACACCACCAGCATCTTGGTGCTTTATTATTTCATTCTGACAGAGGAACCTGCCTTGCACTCCACTGCGTTCTTGCTGACGAATCCCTCAAGGATGGGCAGGGTGCAGACTTATACGAATGCAATTGCAGGCTGCTAAATGTGTGTTCTGGGGTGCATGTTAATTCACCATAGCGCTTGCTAGAAGCTAAAAGATTATTATTATTGCATAATGATATATAGCCTCCTGTGCAAAAATTTTCATCAAATACAGTGTAACACTGCATTCTGACCATTTAAATTGTTAACAGGTATTGTCCATATATTATTAACATATTATTAACATCCTATTTTAGATGTTGAAACAGTTAGCATATGATCAGCACTCTTCAATTCAGTCTGACAGACACAGTTGAAAATGAATACTGTATTGGTGTGGGAAAACAATCCCATCAGACTGAATTCACTTTTTGTTTTTTAATAATATTTAACAAATAATCTGCTCAAAACTGAATTTGATTTCTCTTCATTTTCCTACTCAAATTAATGGTTGCTGTGATAACCTAATTTGTTTTCCCTCATGCTGAACAATACCCACAGGTTGCCTATCAAAGTGAGGGAAAAATATTTTAATAGTTATTTTAGTACTATAATCTGCCTAATCTGCCATTAGACCTGTGACCTGATTGCTTGTGACCAATATACATACATACACACGCACGCACACACACACACACACACACACCCACCATTTTGCTTCCAATTTCAGGACATGTGCACGTCACATGACTCCCTATTTTCTCCAATGAAAAGTGCATTTATCATACATTTTCATCCATATAATTGCCTACAAAAAATCTGAGTCACCTTCATTAGTGAGTAAAGAAGTATTTTCAAAAACTTTACATTATATATCATCAAATGTATTTTAGGAAATTACAAAAAACGTAATGTTGCCTCAAGGCAACATTGTACCGTAATGGTATGGAATCACATGACGCCATGCAGGCCTGCTAGGTTATAATACAAGCAGTGGTGGGCATGAAAATAAAAGCAATAAGGATCTAGAATTTATTGTTAACCTTTTTATTTTATTAGCAAAATTTCACATACATAAACAAACATTTCTTAATTCATCTCCTATGTTAAATTTGTTTTGTTCTGACTTTGACTTTTATATTTCTTAAATAAGACTGTTAAAAAACAAAAAGTCTGTGAAATGTTTAAAATACTATGATACACTCTTCAATCCCCCTGGTATTTTGTAATATCCTTATTCATTAAAATTGAATGTGAGTGTGTGTAACACAGCTCTAAGTGAATGAAAACATCCTGCAAAGTTTTAAATCTGAAAGTGCACCGTGTATAACGTTATTGTCTCTCAAAAGAAAGAGTCGACTCTGAATTATTGAAAGGAGTCGTTTTTAAAATGAATCCCAAGCCCTTTCATGTTGACATCAACATGAAACATTAGCATATTGCCCGCCCACTTGTTGCGCGCGCAGACCTGGGAAAACTTGATTTTCGCGTTGGTCTGAGTGAACATGCAAATTCATTCTTTGCCACTAGGTGCCGCTTTTGGAGTGTTAAAAGCTCACAAACACTGCTTTAAATGAAATCGACCAATCACCGCAGATTAGCGTCACGCAAAGGAGGGGTTTAGAAAAATGAATCGTTGAAGGAATCGTTTGGGAGTCATTGAGCAAATAAGGTAAAAACAAATGCATATTATAAGAATATGATTATAAGAATTTTTGAGCTTGAATGCATGTCAACCTGTTGTTGGGGACACCCAAAACCAAAATATGAACCTTTCATTACCCATAATAGGGGCACTTTAAATCAAATCGCGATATGGACTAGTATCTGTAAATATCAAGCTGCGAAAGTGGATTTAAAGAATCCTGCATGTTCTGCGTCAACCATGTCTCTGTATGAATGGAGCAGACGAGCGTTTTTTTTACTACATACACAGCGCGCGTGATTTCAGCGTCTGCCGTCTCAATGAGGACATAAATACATAAACAATATCTCCAAAACTGCTCAGAGAGTCACTTCATGAGCATTTTACAATATCATTGTAAAACTAGTAAAACTAAATGAGGCTAGTTAGTAAAACTAGCCTCATATCATATCATATAGTAAAACTAGCCTCATATCATATACACACAGAACTTTAAAGGTATTCACGGCAACCCGTAAAAATGAAAGTTTTTTATTATTATTATTTTATTATTTTTTATTAAAGACATTGTGCCAGAAATAGGCACAATTCTATATTACTATTATTTAGTAGAATGTACGTAACACTACTACTACTGTTGAAAAATAATACAACTTTATTTTTTTAAGAAATAATCACAAAATATTTCTTCCATGTTTTAATTTGAATAATAAATCCCCTTTATTTGCCAAGAAATTTAAATGTTTAATTTTCATTAATTAAAAGATAAATTAAATCAATGTTTTATGCCTTTATCTGATAACCAGTAAAATTTAAATACACAACACAGAATTTCTGAGGGGGAAAAAACATTTCATAAGGCTACTGTAAGAATAAATACAAATTGTTTGTATGCATTCAAATAATTAGACATGCTAAAACACAGAATTTGGTAACAATAAAACATAATGGTGAGAAAAAAATAAAACATTTCATACGGCCCTAAACATGGCATTTTTTTACTGATAAACTTTTAATAAATTGAGTGATACTTAAATTGCTTTCCTAATCAAAGATTTTTTTTCATGAAGAAAGATTTTAATTAATTAGTCATGCTTTTTGATTAATGGTAATTAATTTAATTTGACCATTAAAAAGGTTTAAATCCATTTAATTTTAATATCCAGCAAAAAAAATAAAATCGGAAAAAAACAGAATTTCAGGGGCATTAAAGCAAACTGGCAAAAAATCCTTTTCTGAGCCTGAACATGATTATTTTGAGCTGTTTTTTTCTGAGGCGGGGGGCTCAAAAATGTAGCAGAGATGGAAACTCGAGTCTGCGACTTGGACTCGAGTCGCACGTAAGTCGCATAAATAAAGACTTGGGACTTGACTTGGACTCGTGAACAGCTGACTCCAGACTTGACTTGGACTCGTGACTCGTGAGACTCCTAAAAAACGCAAGTCATTTGGTATAGGAGTTTATATGAATGTATCTCTGAGGGAAACTGGCTGTCTTAAACGTTTAAATGGTATTTTCTTTTCATCTTGCCTCCGTGTAATGCATATTAAAGTAGTGATCATAACCGCAGCTCTGCTTTGTTTACAGCGGAAACCAAGGAAACGATGTTTAATTGATGTTCAAGCGCCACCTGCTGGCAGAGAGTGAATCTGCATTAATTCAGTCTGTCTTCTCTGTCTGCTGGTTTGTTTTATGTAGAATAGTTTCACAAAACTAAAGTCAGACCATTTTGTTTTCGAAATTATACGATCCAATTTAGATGAAAAACTGCTCATGCTGGATGTATGCAGCCTCTTTGTTTGGATTGTGTTGTGTTTAAAATACAGTGGTTAATGCCTCTAATTTTAAATTGAAAAAGAGCACAGACAAAGCCTTAGTTTGTTTATATGAGATTTATTTCATTTGTGTAATTAATTTGATTAATTGGGGTTTGTTTTAAAATTTTGTTTTGTTGTTTGACATATTTCAATTTTACAAAGAAATGTGCAGCATTTTATCTGACAATTAATAAATGGACACCTTTTCATTTCTTTGTCTTAAATTTTGTTAAAGTTTTTTTTGTTGAGAAAATCATATCGTGAAATCAGTATTTCAAAACTGATTTAGCCTCAATAACTAGCTGAAAGAACTGTTGCTAATAAATAGAACAAAGACTTGAGACGTGACTTGGACTTCACCTCAAAGACTTAAGACTTGACTTGGACTCCGCTTTAAAGACTTGAGACTTGACTTAGACTTGACCTCAGAGACTTGAGACTTGACTTGGACTTGGACCTCAGAGACTTGTGAACATGTCTGACTAAGACCGACGGAAAATCAAAAGTTGCGATTTTCTAGGCTGATATGGTTAGGAACTATACTCTCATTCCGGCGTAATAATCAAGGAACTTTGCTGCTGTACTATCTGTGCAGCAGGTACAGTGATATGACGCAGCACCTGAAAGTAGTCCCTAGCTCAGTAGCCTATGATATAGCTGGGGACTATTTTCAGGCGCTGCGTCATATCACTGCACCTGCTGCACAGATGGTACGGCAGCAAAGTTCCTTGATTATTACGCCGGAATGAGAGTATAGTTCCTAGCCATATCAGCCTAGAAAATCGCAACTTTTCATTTTCCGTCGGTCTTAGTACAAGATGTACTACAGAAGAGTCAAGCTTTAAATAGGAAAAATATCGAAACTCTTTGGTCATTTTTGATGACCAAATGCTAATGGTCTAATCCGATTCAATGAACTATGCTAAGCTAAGCTAAAAGTGCTACCGCCAGACCTGGAGATTGGCTGAATGGATTCAAAAACGGTAAATCTCAACTTTTTAACTCTAGGGGAGGTGTAAAATGAGCCTATTTCCAAAAAAAGTGGAGTGTTCCTTTAAGCCCTGGAATTTAGAAAAAAATCAAACGGAATTTGGGAAAAAATCAAACGGATTTCATAGGGCCCTACTACACCCAAACCGAATTCGCTAACAAAGGCCAGCAAAGTTTTTATGAGCCATTTCAAAGATTGCAACTATGAGTGCTATGAGTGGCTAGCTAGCACCGAGTAGAATGTTATTTACTTCCTCACCAAGTATGGAAAAGTACAGCTGCGAGCTTGTAACCTTGTAACCTTGAGTGTGGATATAAGCTGGAGGTGCACCCTCCCTTTTTGTCGCACTCTGCAGGGACCTGTGTTTCTGTTATGACTGTTGACCTTCTTTGCAAAGAATAAAACCTTTTTAAAGACTAAAAGTGAGTTTGTCTCTTATGCTGATGAGAGTAAGTTAAAATTGCTACAACAATTTGGATACTATATCATGCTCTAAAAGCCCATTCCCTTGATACTACAAGTGCTCTTCCCTTCCACCGAGAAGTTTAGTGAAATGTTCAGGTTCCCTTAATGACAGTACAAATAAAAATAAAAGATGATACATAAATGAGTATATATACCAGGAAATAAAATAATAATAAGTAAAAATGAAGGAGTAAAATGTGCAATGAATAAATGTGCAATAAAGTCTACTGTGGCAATAAATAAATAAACCATGGATGTAGAGGAGTGCAAACAGGTTGCCATGGGAAGCAGTGCGGAAGACCGGGATGGGTGTTACAGTTAATTAAATTGAGTCCTGTAGATGTTATGAGACTGAGTTTAGGAGCCTGATGGCCTGAGGGTAGAAGCTCCTCCTCAGTCTCTCAGTTTTTGCCAACACGCTTCTGAAGCGCTTGCCCGATGGCAGTGTGATGAAAAGACGGTTACCGGGGTGATTTGAGTCCTTGATTATTTTTGCAGCTCTGCTTTTGCAGCGTTTGAGGTAGATGTCCTGCAGGGAGGGGAGGGCAGACCCAGAGATGCGCTCAGCTAAGCGCACGACTCTCTGCAGAGCTTTGCAGTCCTGATTTGTGGCGTTACTGTACCACACTGAGATGCACTGAGTCAATCAGTGTGACTGTGTTTAATTGTTGACTGTGATCAATTGTTGACTGTGTTTACTTTTTAATACAAGTAAAGGGACATGGAATGACAGACCCATGGACTTTATTTACAAGTGACAGGTGAGTGCTTTATTATTTGATGAGTATTGTATCATGCACATTGTTATGGAGGTGTACATGGTGCGTTGATAATACTGTGGTGCGGTGTGTGGATGTCCAGCATTTGTACAGTTTTGCTGCTTTGGGCGCGTCGTCATTTTAGAGTGACGTGAATGTGCATAGTGACCCATGTATTGGCGGATTACTTTTACTGATCCATGTAGGGAAATTAACTCTGCATTTAACCCACCCCAATCTAGCCTACTGTTGAAATTGTTGATCAGCCGTCATTGTTGTTGAGAGCCTCTGTGCGGCATAATATGTGCATTATATGCATATGGCTGCGTTAGCTGTAACAGAGATGTGTAAGATGTGTACATGTAGTTTACAGTTGCTTACTGAAGGCCCTGACTGAAACCCCACGGTACGCCACTGAATACAAGTATATGATATTTGTAAGGAAAAGAGTTAGAATTATCTAAATGTATTTGCATTTTTGCTAAATTTTGTAATGCATTTGTAAAAATAGTAATTCAGATACTATATCTGCACATTATGATTTTTCTGTTGAGAGGAATTGCTTTCACAGCTTTCACAAGCAGTGAGGTGTCATTAGTGAGGAAGGAGATTTTACATGCATGTGCTTGTGTGTGTATGTGCATGCTTGTAAGGATAAGGTGCATATTAGGATAAGGTTATGCTGATTTTAAATTTTTTACCTTGATACAACTCTGATTGTAATGTTTTGATATGATAACTGATATGATGTTTTGGTTATACTTGTGATCCACGATGGTACAATGTTGCCTGAGAGCAACAGCTGGATATGAAATTGCATTTTATTAAATATGAGATATACAATACATTAAAAACTAGATAAAACTAACTGTTCAAGTATTTGGTTAAAGAAAATGATGTTAAAAATAAATATATTTATTTTTTTATGCTTGAAAATATCAAATGTTTAAATTTGTCCGTTGTGGTACAAACTTTAAAAAAATAAAAAATTAATGAAAATGTTTATTGATGTTGTTATAGTGTCCAATTTTAAGCAGGAAAAACATCACAAATAATTTTTTCCTCGTTGATATCATATTGCGTACCGTAGAAGGATATAGGCCTATATATAATTTGTAGTAGTAATAAATTCATATTTAGCAAGGATGTATTAAATTGTTCAAAAGTGACAGTAAAGACTTACAAAAACATTCTATTGCAAACTATACGATGTCCTTTTTATTCATCTGACAATCCTGAAAAAAAGTATAGAAGAAGAAGAAATGGTTCTTGACCAACAAATCAGCATATTTCATATCAGAAGGATTTCTTGAGGATATTGAATACTCAGCTTTACCATCACAGGAATAAATTGCATTTTATAATATATTAAAATAGAAAACAGTTCCTTTAAATTGTGAAATATCTCACAATATTCCTGTTTTTACTGTAGTTTTGATCAAATAACTGTAGCCTTGGTGAGTATAAGAGACTATTCAAAAACATCTGAGCGACCCCAAACTTTTGAACAGTGTTTTTGCTTTCTCCCCAAAAGTTAACCATCCTTTACAACATACTGTGGCACCAGAGAGGTGTTTCATCAAATTCTAAAAGATAATTTCATTAAACCTCTTATACATTTGATCCCTACCTCAGAGGAATCAAACCACCAACCACAAAACTACTAGGCCTCCATTTAGTCAACCATAAAACAGTTTTCTGTAATTGAAGCAACCTAATGCAGATAAGGAGGACACGCATTAGAGAAAATGGTTGAGCTAAAGAGCTAAGGGAGGTAGACGGAGAGAGGTAGAGCAAGCGCAGACGTGTTGTCATTTTCGGTGCAAGGAAATGGGCGATGTGTGCGTGGATGTAGGGGGTGGGGGTAATGCTAAGTGTTCTCAGTGTGGAGTCAAGCCCAGCTCCACAGATTGCTGTCTTGCTCTCACCACTCGTTGTCCTTTTGAAGTAATTACTCTTTCACCTGGACAAGCTAATCAGCGAAGGCGTGCCTTGCATCAGCACCCACCAGGCTCAGCGCCCTCCAACAAACAACAGACACATAGGCGATTTAACACACACACACACACAAACCACAGAACTGTAAATTAGAGATATCAATACACAAATGTATTGAATTTCATTAATATCATCATACAATGACTCATTCGATGTTTTATCCATTTGATAATGTATACAATCAGGGTATGAGTAATAAAACATCGCCTAGCATTTTTCTGTTTCTTGCGTCATATAAAAATCACTGGTGCTTTTCTGTTGCTCACCTTCGATGGCGAGGACAAATGAATAGAAACAAACATGTTTTGCATGTGGACACACACACACACACACAGCCCTGTCAGGGGGCTGTGTGGTTAATCTTTATGCACTCTGTGACCTCCTCACTGCCAACCCTGCTAAATATATTATTCCCGTGGGGCTTTCAGTGCTGCTTGGTGTCAGAAATCAATATGTATGAGCCGTGTAGATGGGAATTTCTAATAGATCTCCACGGCCCTGCGCTACTCTTCAATATCTGCCTCGGACTATTAGTGCCGGCTCAGTGGCAGTGAAATAACCGAGATAATCTGTTAAGGTTCCGCTCTTAAGGTGGAACTGCTTTAACAGGTTTTACTGGTGTTTTTTTTTTTTTGCAACGGAAATAACTAAACAGCCAAATGTTTCATGGGTAGGGGGTGATTTTTAATAGTTATAAATGAATTTGCTGCCATTGTTTTTGAACAATGTTGTTTGTAAGAATTTCTGTAAATAAAACATAAATGTGTACAATTATGTTTAGTATTCATGTGCATATAACATTTTTATTTTGAGTTTTTATAAAAAGATATAAGTGCAATAATTTGTGTCTGTGAGTGGTTATATGTATATGCTTGCTGTTTCTGCTTATCAATATGTGTATGTCTGTATGCGTGTGTGTTTCTCCGTGGTGTTGTCAGAAACGGATATGGGTCATAGTGCTAATTGATCATATTCCTAATGTGATGATTTGCTGCAGCACTTAACTGCAGTGCATGGCTTCTCCGCTGGAAAAAAAGACATCCAGCTTCAAGCAGCAGGAGACTGAATGGGGGAGGGGAAGATTTGAATGGAGGAGAGAGACGGAAGAGAGGGGAAGACTGACTCAGACAGCGTGAGGTCTCAAGGGAGAGAGAGAAGCTGAAATTATTTCATGGTCATGGGCTTTTTCTCCCTCTCCCATCTCACATGCAGGACCTGCAAATATAATCTACAGCCATATATCTGCTGTCTTTCTCACAAAGGTGATCTCCTCAATGCTGTCTGCTACTGGCCAAAGCCGCAAACGGGGAAACTCACTATCCATCACCTGTAATTATATTAGATTGGAGGTACAATGAGGCTAAAAGCTCCCCTTAAGAAAGACGTGCCGGTTGTTTCCCAAAGTGTATAAAGATACAAAATATATTTTTAACTAAAGAATAGTAGAATAATAAAATACAAACAAACAAACAAACAAATATTATATGGTTACAAATGTATCATTATGTATGTATGTACATTCATACTTTGCAAAAAATCTCTGCCTTCTCACTTATGAAAAACATTTTATTGCATCGCAGTCACTGTGCATCTTCTTCCTCAGCCAACCTATGGTTCTTTCGGTTTCTCTTTTAACCAGTGCATGTGTTTTTTTTTTTTCCTTTAGTCCCTGCAACTAAGGGGCTGTTTACCCCAAAGTGAGATCAAATTATCGTAAAGAGGACCTCTTGTCATTGCACACATGATGACCATAGAAAGCAATTTTTTTTTCAATGCATAGCAACAAACGGTTTTGTGAAAGTGAACTTCTGTTTTTTCATAATTGCCATAAGTCTTGTGGGTGAAGTTTGATCTAAACAGTGATTTATGGACAGTTACATCATATACTTTCCTTGTATCCTTGCAGAGATGTTGTCTAATTGATTGCAATTAAGGCAATACATGACAATTTACAGTGTTTCTAACTAGATTTTAAGGTGCTGTAACTGATGTTAGCCACTCTAGAAATTTAGCACCCCAACCCCCCATTAAGGTAAAACTGTGGTATTTTTACATGTCAAGCATAAGCAAACCACACTTGGTGTATGCTTTCAAGCCTTTTAAAGCTTTCAGTTTCCTCCATTGGAAAAATAAATAAATAATGGGGTTGGACACTTGGCATATCTGGTGAGCACCCTGAAATTTGAAACTGTTTTTTTTTTAATACATTTCCACACACCAGTGCCGTTTGGCATTGGTCAGTGGTGCCCAGCTAAGTGGGATCATTTTCTGCATACATTTAACCAGTGTTGGGGGTAACGCATTACAAGTAACGCGAGTTACGTAATCAGATTACTTTTTTCAAGTAACTAGTAAAGTAACGCATTACTTTTTAATTTACAAGAAAATATCTGTTACTTTTTCAAAAAAGTAACGTCAGTTACTTTGTTTTCCCATTTATTGACTGACAAGTCTCCTGTCCCCATATTGGGAGAAATTGGAAGTACAGAGGCGTTGTGTGGGCTGTGTGAACATGATGTTACTGTAGTAGACTAAATGTGAATGTGCATTAATTCATCCCACTCGCAAAAAAAAAAGATTTAGTAGGCCTATTCATCGAAATGAATTAAAACTGTGAAATGCAAACTCAGAATATGACGCAAGCTGCAATAATTAAATATGTTAAATAACACAAATGTATCTAATCCCATTTTATTAACCAATGTCTTTGCTGCTGACCTTTGATGATCCAGTTCAATCATACTAATAAGCAAAAATGACTTTAGATAAACTAACAATTGTGCTTCATTGTTTTTTTTATTGCTGAAGAGTGTTGAACTTCTTCTCCTGCGTTCTACTGTACAGACGTGAATTTACTTTTCCTTGAGCCTGAGGTTTATTCATTACACTTTTTGGTGTGAAAGGGCTTTTGCATTTGCTATAAATAGAACTTCTTATATTAAAAACAATCAAGCCCTGCTCAACGCATTACTTTCCATAAAAAGTAACTAAGTAACGTAATTAGTTACTTTTTTAGGGAGTAACGCAATATTGTAATGCATTACTTTTAAAGGGGTGGTTGACTGTTTTTTTTCTAGGCTTGATTGTGTTTATGGGGTGCAGTCTAACATGTGTTCATGCTTCGTTTTTTAAAAAACACATTATTTTTCACATAATTTACCTTTATTCCACACCACTCTGTCCCTTCTCGGACAAACGCCTCGATTTATTTCCTGTTTTTACGAAGCCCCTCCCTCGATGGGCTCAGATTGGTTAGCTGGCTCAGTGTGTTGTGATTGGCTAAACCGCCTCTAGTGTGCGTCTAAACGTCCCGCCCCTCGCCTCAGCAGCATGTGATCGCAATCAACCACCCCTTTAAAAGTAACTTTCCCCAACACTGCATTTAACTGCCCTTGCAGTTGAAAAACAGCATCTCCTCAATATAAAAAAAGAACATTTACCCAACTCCTCTTTGAGGGCGGGCCAGTGCAGCTAGTAGGTGGGCATTATGCAAATGTGTAACATGGGACATAGCAGGAATAATTCTAGGACGACAAACAAGTACCACTACATACACTACACTATATTATACACATAGCAAAGGTAAAATAAAAAAAGTATAATAGGTGACCTTTAAGAAAAAATTGCCCCATTGTAACAAAAAGGTACCATGTACACATAAAAAAGGAGATAGGAGACAAGATCAGTATCACCACTGAGCAGGGGCGCATTAATGCACGGGCTTCAAGGGGCTGAAGCTCAGGGGCCTACACTGGAAAGGGGGCCCACTGGCTGCAAGGAAATTATATTTTTCTAATAATTATTTATATTGGAGTTTGCAGCGACAACGCAACAGCATACTCATTTTCACAAACTCGCCCAGGTTGTACTCATTTTCAGCTATATAGTGAGGTTCAGTAGTAGTTATATAGTGAGTGGTTCAGTTTATGTTTTTCCCCACACAGTTGTTCCACGTTTTTGGTATGTTCCGTACTCCACAGTAATATACTGTAAGCAGAACGCACAATCAACGCATTCGCTAGTAAAGTAGTCCGGCACGAGAGTGTCTTTATGTTAACGTGCTGATTAACAAGACAAACAACACTGCTGTGTGAAAGGAACTGGATCGGACAACTTTCTGTAACATCATACAGTGCGAGTTCAGTAATTTGCGTGGATGTAATCTGTGTCAGTTGAAGGTTTTAGAAGGTGATGCTTCAAAGTCTCAATTTTAAATCCAGGGATGGAAAAAATAGAAATCGTCCTATTGCTTAAATGTGATCATTAAACTTTATACGGCTGTGATTTAATTAATTAAACGTGAGCACGCCATGTTTTAAAATAAAAACTAGGTTAGCAATCACCAAACAGTCCACATTTATGCCAACATGTCTTGTTGTTTCATTCTACTGATGATGAATAATGAATATTTTGTGTGATTTGTGTTTAAATCATACCTGTAAACTCACATTTCAGCCAGGAAAGTTTTGATGGCATTTTCTTTTCATATTACCTCTGTATAAATCCTGTAATAACGTAGTGTTATGTAACGGCTATATTCTGCTATTCCTAAGCGCCACCTTGTGGCAAAGAGTGAATTTGCATATTCACTTATATTCACATTTTACGCAGAACAGTGTTGTGAATGTTAACTGGCATATTAACAAGAAAAAAAAAATCGAAATTTGACAAATAATTGTCAGGAAGCTTAAAAAAACAAACATAAAACCAAAAGTAAGCTAAGTTTCTGGGGTAGGGGGACCTGACACACAATAGTCATGAAGCATTGTTTCTGATTTTCTTTCAGGGCCCATATTGTACGTCAGACATCGGATGGAAGGGCAGTACAGTGCCAAAAATTGTTTGGCATGCAAAACTGAAAGGCAATGTTTTCATGTTTATATTGTATAATAATTCCATAGATTTACATTATTTTCCGTGTTTGCATTCCCTGTTAATTTTGATGCAGTTTGAGATACAAGTAAATAGCATTATTGCATAAGTCTGCTTTCGTCTAATAACTTTCTAATAACTTTATATAAAGCTGTGTTTATTTTACTACGTGTAATCCAAATGCATTTCAGAACCCAACTCTTCTTTTTCCTCTTTGTTTTCTTCCCTTAAAAAGAAACTAAGAATAATTCTGATTTTTTTTTTCTTTAGATGGATGAATTTCTGGTTATTCATTGGGTAATGCTTGTTACACATTTTACATAATATTACAAGTAAATTATGCATAATTACAGGCAACTAACCTTAACCTGAACCCTATAGTATACATATAATGATAATTAATATGTATTAATATGTTAATTAATATTACATAGTATTTAAATGTATAATTACACTGTAACAATGACACTTTAAAATAAATGAAACCCATTATTGTTATAGGGTGAATTTCAAATTTTCTTTCTTTCTTTTTTTGAAGGGCACTGAAGGAAGGGCACACTATTTGAAGTGTCAAAAACAAAACCTAGCAATGTTCTTATTTGGGAATTCAGCTGCTGCTTCTGTCGCACTACAGGTGAACAATGCAACAAATGAAATTAGAAAAGTTGCATTAAAACAATCAAACCTGTCATTGAATGAGAAACTCTCATAAAACATGCACCGTGATAAACCTAGATGCCTGCTCCCCTTATAATACTCTTTATGATGAAAGCAATCTAGTTTTGTTGTGCCGCTCTATATTGCTTGCTTCAAATATTGACAAGGTGTCAAAATTTAATGGGTAGAGTAATAAGATTAATTCACAAAAGGTTTGGCAGTTCATTAAGTTATATTTCTTTTTAATAATTGTGAGGCAAAGACTCAGGATATGCAAATACTGTCACCTCTAATTGGTGCTTGGTGACAGATCACTTGCAGCATGTTCATTTAGAAGCATTCTATTTAGAAGCAAAATGTATTGATATTAGTGGCAAACAAAGGTTTGTCAGCAAACATAGACAGTCCAACATAAAATGGGCTGATTCCTATAGGATAGGCACCATGATCTTGGGAAATCATTACTTCAAATAATTATATTTTATCGACAAGGTACAGATCCCAAGTCTTTAATTTATATATTACTGGTTTTAGCATAATGTTATTTAAATACGCTTATATGTGAAGAAAAAATTTGGCAAATAGGAACTATTTCTGCTTCAATTCATCCGAACTGTAGCAGAAATGATGAAAAGCAGAGGCAGTCATTCAAACTGAAAGAGAAGTGGCAGTGCTAATGACAGAGAAAAGAAGCATCATTTGGACTTATTTCACTCCGCTAAATAACGGTAGAGCAAAATGTGACATTTTTGGGGAGTTTGATATAAATGATTTGATGGCACAAGTTGATAGGTCCTTGACATGCAATCTGCCAATCAATCAAATGGTGCATTACCTCTGCATCTAACCTTGTTTTACTTTAGTGAGTATGCTATGAGAGTTTTCTCACTGACAAATACTATTGTTCATTGAGTTATATGCAGCATTATAAGCTTTGGACTTTGGCTATAGCTTAAGTTATTAGTTTAAATAAATTTTAAGGATATGCCAGCACAGGTACACATAGAGAAGTCATTAGTTAAAAAGCCCTGGGCTATCCCCCTGCAGGTACACATTATGAGTTCTAGCTATTTAAGACATTCGGCCAAGCTGGTGCAGGCATGCATAGCTAGTAGCTTACACAAGCAATTAACTTGGCACTTGCTGCAGCAGCAGTACATGAGTTTTGGCGGGTAGAGCTGCATTGTTTAGAGTGTTTATGTTTCTGCAGCTTGACAGCTTTGTTGGGGTATCTTGTCTATTTATGTCTATTTATACACCAGCATGTCTGTTTAATTAAATATAAATAAAATGTATAACCAAAAAATAATTGTGTAATTGTTCTGTATGAATAATTTCTGTGATTAAAGTGAAATATTTGAGGTAAAACCGTCTAATCATAAGACTAATTTATGGTTACAAAAATAATGTCCTCACAAATGTAATTGTCACTTCATAAAAAGTGGCAAGCTTCTCATTTCTGGTAGTTCTGTAAACAATTGCCATAGAGGGTTGTGTTCAGTTTTCATTACTGTCACATAGTTGGTTTTCATTTACTGAAGAGCTCAGCTAATTTTAATTAGCTCAAAAAATAGCCACAGAAAAGCAAGCAGAACAAAACACATATTTGTAAAAAGTAAATCAACATTTACATTTACATTTATTCATTTAACAGACATGTTAACCCAAAGAAACTCACAAACAGTGTTGGGAAGTTTACTTTTAAAAATGTATTTCACTACAGATTGCAAAATACATGAAAAGTAATTTGTAACACATTTCATTAGATTCCAAAAGTTTTGTAATTTAATCTAAATACTTTAGAATACTTTGAAATACTAATAAGGTATGTGACACAAAGGGTCCTCTAGAGAAAAATGACATCCACCAAACATAGCACTTGGTTTTCCTCTGCATATTATTTTTAACAACAGCAGTTTTCTACAATATTTCTTGAAGGAAAAAATACAGACAATCTTAAAAAAAGAAGAAGAAGAAGGAAGGAAATACAATGCATTAAGAGCTGGGGTGTGTAACTTTTTGAATTGGATGAACAGGGTAAATTGTTCTTATTTTGTCTTCTGTATTAGCTTCTGAACGGCAGTACTAAATAAATAAATTAAAAAAAGAACTTTTAAAAAAATAAGAATGTCCTGTTCAAAAGTTTACAGCCCTGCTGTTAATGCACTTTGTTTTCTTCTTGAGCATTACTAAATGTTTTAACCTTTTGTAATAGTTGTGTATGAGTCCCTTAATGGTCCTTTGTGTGAGAAGATGGATCTCAAAATCATATTGTTGGAAAGGGCTGAAATATGCAGAAGATACTGGAAAACCAAAGAATGTGCAGGACCTGGAGGTTTTTTCTGAAGAATAGTGGGACTCACAGACTACTATCACAGATATGAAAACAGTTGTGACAGACAGTTAAGATTCAAGGGTATGTACATTTTTGAATGGGGCAATTTTGTCTTGTGGAGTATATGTAAACGTGTTATGTGAAATATCTTATTCAGGACAGTACTAAATAAAAGTAACATGCAAGTTTTATGATCCTATTATTTTTTTAATTATTACAATTTTGCCTATTCTGCAGGGGCTATGAAACTTATGAGCAGAAATTATGCAGATGCTTTTGCCAAGTGTCATAGTCAGAAAATCACACTCTAAAAAAATGCTGGGTTAAATACAACTCAGTGCTGGGTAAATATTGGACAGAACACATGCTGGGTTGTTTTCAACCAACAGTTTGGTTAAATGTTTAACCCAACCTTCTGGGCAGTAACCCAACCGCTGGGTCTAAACAACCCAATCACTGGGTTCGTCCATATTTTACCCAGCGCTGGGTTGTATTTAACCCAGCATTTTTTAGAGTGCACCAATTGCTGTTTACATTAATTGCCCACTACAGTTTACATAACTGTAATTTGATTACAACCCATTTAAAACGTAACTGTAACTTTTTTTTATATATATAAATGGGATAAGTACCTTTATGGTTGTAGAATAGTTAAGTGTCATTGTGTCAAAGGTAAAGTATGTGTGTGTACATGGTTTATGTTTTGAATGTTATTTATGTTAGATGGTAAAATACTTTTTTCCCATCCCAGTTTAATGTGTGGAGATACATTAATTGTTTGAGTGACAAACTCTGGTTCAACCAATTGTGTGAGCTTCCTGTAATTAGCTGTTTGGCAGGGAATTGTTTCACTTTCTGAATAATGGCAGATTGGGGGTGGCAGAAGTACTAAGCCCAAAGTATACTTAAGTTTTGACACAAACACTTAGTGTATGCATACACATCTCATTCGAAATCGCATAATCTCTGAGTAGATATCACATTTGATGAAGTTAAAAAGTATGTTCTATGTTGTGTGAATTCTGAATGCAATCTGTACTACATCTGCCATGTTGGCTTTGACATGTGGCGTCAGTGTCACCTATTTAACATTCACAACTGTTTTGCCCTGACCTGACCTGTTCCATCTCATCCATTTTTTTAACCCCTTCAGACCTGGCATCCATTGGAATGGACATTACATATTTCTGGGTCTAAACCAATAAAAAATCTCTGATTTCATTGTTTGAATAATGCTTATTACTGATTGGTTCCTGATGATCCAATCACAATGGAGAAATTACTTTTAACTTGATCTGAGAGAGCTTCAGACATCAGACAAGACAAGCATGGCTCTGAAGCTCGAGAGAGGGAGGAGTAAGGCCCAATCCCATTTCTACCCCTTAGCCCTTCCCCTTTCCCCTACCCCTCCGTTTTGCGCATTCACGTGAAGGGGTAGGGGTGTCTCGATTCTCTTTTGGTTGGAGGGGTAGGGGGAAGGGGAAGGGCCAGATAGCCCTTCAAACGAAGATTTTTCAGGACCACACTTCAAACGAAGGGGTATGAATCATCTCAGCGTAAACCGGCTGCAACATGGCTGCCCGAGCGAACAAAAAGACACATAAATGTAAGCATTATTAAGATTTTAATGAAAAGTAATAATTCGTTTTATGTTACATTCAATCGTGAGTTCATATTTACGGTCATGCTATTCAAAGAAATGTTTAAAAAAAATCGCTAAAGTTTGCTAAACGTCATATCGTTTGATATGAGAGGTGAAATTTGCGTGTATGCGCGTCTCTCTTTACAATGAGCGATTTTAACTTACTTCAAAAAACTATTTTATCCTCTCGTTGCTAGAAAATATAATGTAGTGATTCACTATTAAACTGTTATTAATAAAAGTCATGTGGCAGCATTGAAAAGTTCCTTTGCTCCTGGATGTGAGCTGCACGATCTCCGATGTGTGTGTGTGTGTGTGTGTGTGTCAGTAAGCAGCACATTAATATAGAACGGTAAGGCTCTAATACACACCAGTATGTGTGTATTGTAGGAGCTAGATGACGTATGATCACGTGTAACGGTATAGTAGTGGTGTCCCAATTCTTAGGGGAATATTTTCACCCCTGCCCCTTCACACTCTGTTTCAAGGGACAAGGGGAAGGGGTAGGCGGAGGGGTGTAGGGGGTAGGGGAAGGGGTATAAGTGCCCATTTTTCATTAAAAAAAAAAATTGATGTTCATGCTAGCCTAATACATTTTCTCTCAGCATAATTTTAACAATTTCAAGTGTTAATATTTCAAGTTATTTTTCAAAGTTTTTTGTCCATCCCAATGGACATCAAGAGTCAAGAGATATTAGCCAGCACTCAGTTAGTCAGTGTCACCATGCAAAGAAACAAAATACCTATAAGCATTTCATAGCTAAGCTATGACTTCACAATTGATTTATTTTATGTATATAACCTGTTTTTCACACAATCTTCCTTTAGAGTATAAAGTCATAGACTTCCTTGAACACCTTGTAAATGGAGAGTTATCCGATCTTGACTGCTTGGATTCAGGAAATGAGGCAGATGAAAACGAGAGTAAGTGTAGATGTTGAGAGTATAGTACAAAGTTTTATGCCTTATATAATATGTAAATTGCAGAAAATGCATATGAGGTCACGAGTGAGAACATGGAAAAAGAGTTATAAATGTGATTGTTTTGTTATTGGATAGGACAAGGGACAGAGAAAAGGGACAGTGGAGATGCATGCATGCTGAGGTTGAGGTAGAAGAAAGTTTAGTTGATTGTGAACTTGAGCAGGTGGCAGTGGTGCTAGGCTATTCACCACAATCAGATACTTCCTTTCAGTTGAGGTAGAAGAATACTTCAAAAGTTTAGTGACAGACAGCACCAACATCTATGATCAGTGGCACATAGGTTTCAAATGAGATTGCCCACAGACCACGACAGATGAACAGCATCAGATGGAGATCTGCCTGATGAACCATCATGAGCAGAGTCCAGACAATAACCAGGCTCTATACACCACCACAAGCATGAGATTAAGTGGTGCCATAGGCCATTCACCACAATCATCGATACTTCCTTTCAGAATCATCTGATTTATGACAGACATCCCATGAGCCCATACGAATACTTCAAACAGTATGTACCAGATGCGCTCTTCGATCTGATGTCTGACAGCACCAACATCTATGCCATGCAAAGTGGCACATAGGTTTCAAATGTCTCCAGAACCACAACCGCATGCCCACAGACCACGAGTTCAGGATGCAAGGCCTCTACCTGAAATTGTTGGCATCAGATGGCAGATCTGCCTGAATGAACCATGCATAACTGTTGAAGCCTGTCAGAATTTGGTGTTTCCAGTCAGTTAAATAACATTTTCATACAACATAACATATATCTGTATGGTACATCAGTTTGCACAAAATAATGTCACACTGGACAACATTTTGCTAATTTATATTATGGGTCTACTGGAGAATATCTATAAAGAGCTCCGCAATTTCGCAGTTAACTGCAATATAATTCATATTCAGTGCAATACATTTTTTCCCCCTTAGAGAAAAGCTACATCTGTAACACCAAGGTTTAAAATGTTAACATAAAGGGATAATTATATAAAAAAAGTATGTTTCAGCCTCCATTTACCATATTTTATGAGCTCTATGTACGTGTTATTATTTATTACCTTGAGACTAATCAAAAGTTTGTAATTTCAGAGGTTATGGGATGTTATCATATATTCACATTTTATATTAATAGCCTCATTAACCTTTCAACAATGTTAATAGCAGTGTGAAACTTCACAGAAATGTATTTACCAAATTAAAATGACTGCTGTGAGGACATAGTAATTTGGCCTTACACTATTTAGTTGTTGCCTTGGCCTTTTAAGATCAGTAGCAAGTCTGCCTGGAAAGTCCTCTCCTCACTGCCTGCTCATCATGGAGACACAGCACAAGCATGTTTGCATGCTTTGATGGCTTTATTATCTCTGTGGAAACAGGGGCAGACATAGTCAGGTTAAAGGGCTTGCGCTAATGTGCAAACAGGAATTGCTACACCATCATTAGTGCAGCAAGCAAAAGATTTGAAGGTTAAACTCAAAAAGGCAAAAGATAACTTTCAGCTTCAAGGTGATGTGGTCATAATTCTGACTGATGGTGATATGATAGCGATGTCACTGATGGACATGTTATGCATTTACTGAGTGGTGCAGACTATATTTTTTCCTCTTAGTCTTTTATTCAAAATACTCACACAAATCTAATCATTAATATAACATTTTGGAATAAATTAAACGTTTTTCTCTGAAATCACTGGCATTTATGTGAAAAAAACGTATACATTCCCAAGGTATTACTTTCAGTAGGATCAGGTTTTATAGTTAGATGAAACCAAAAAAAAAATATTTTTTTTGTAGATTTTTCTTTTTTGTAAAAAGGTCAGTTTTTTAGAAAAACTACATTGACATAAAATTACTGTGAAACTAAAGCCTTTCTTCAGAATTAAAAAAAAAAAATCTAATACAAAGATGATAAAAATAAACAAAGTTTATTAAATAAATATAGTCAATCTGCGAGATAGCGGCTACACACAAACAATACCAAACAACTAAAAAGTGAACAAAGAGTAACTTAAATACACAGTGATAATGAACTAAAGGGAGAACAGGTGGGCTGATTAATGACTGTCCATGACAACAAAAGAGTGGTGGGAAAAGGCACAAAAGACAGGAAACTAATGAAAACAAATTAAAAGTCCAAAATAATGAAACTAACTAAACAGAACTGTGACAGTTATCTAAATGGGGATATTGCATAAACTTGCATTGTTTTTTTATATACAGTAATGAATACTATAATACTTTATCCACTTTATCATCATATTGTTTTTACAAATGAAGACATTCCCAAAAGGAGGTTTTGTAATATTTTACATTTACATTTAGTCATTTAGTAGACGCTTTTATCCAAAGCGACTAACAGACGAAAAATAAAAATAAGCGAAAAAAAAAAAAATAACTACGTTTTTTTTTGTCAGGTTTAGCTTACTTCTGGCTATAAATTTGTCAACAAAATATGGTTAAAGACACTCTTCTTACACATACACTAACGTTTGTTTTTTGGTTTACGGGACTCTCCATACACACGTAATGGTTTTTATACTGTACAAACTGTATGTGCTATTGCCCTACACCAACCCTACACCTAAACTTAGCCCTCACAGGAGACTGTGTGCATTTTTAGATTTCATTTAAATTTTGATTTTACGGGACATAGGCAGCATAAAACCACCTTCAAATTGTTCACTGTCATACCCATGTCATTAAACAAATTTGTCCCCGTAAACCAGTACACACACCACACACACACCACACACACACACACACACACACATTTACACACTCACTCACCTCACACTCTCACTCTCACTCTCTCACTCTCACTCACTCACTCACTCACTCACTCACTCTCTCTCTCTCTCTCTCTCCTCTGAGATGGTAGGTTGCTGAGCCCAAGTGTTTAATTGGTGGTGGATGAGGTGAAGTGTATGCAAGGTCAGGTCCAGTTTAATTGAAGATTATTTGCTTATTTACTCAAGCACATTCAGCGCTAAATACCTCGGATCAAAAAAAGAGCAGACATTGTCAAACCCTCAGGTTCAGCGCTTCATGCAATTAGAGACTTATCCCTGACAGTAATTCCAATTATTTCACAGCTAACCAGGAACTGGATGGAACAATGAAGCTTGTAGCTTCTCACTTAGTTAAAGGGTTAACCAGTTACGTAATCGGGATACGAAAAAACAACTAATCTGTTACAGTACTATAGACACATGAACAGTAACAAAAAATCTTAAAACGAAAAAATAAAAATAATCAGATTACTAGGATTACATTTTTGGCAAAATAGCAAATTTTAGCATAGGTGACACTCTGTCTTAATCAAAACACAAGCAGGGTCAAACAACAGCAAGCGGGTATAGCACAGACAAGACACAAGAGTAACCGTAGGGCAAGCATGGGTCTTTGATCGGCGAACAATATCCAGAGGGCTTGACAAGAGGGGTAGTCCGATAACGTGAGCAGTAATCCAGATGAGGAACAAACAGAGTCTGAGCGGCGAGACAAGGGTTAATCCAAGGGACACGAGCAGGAATCAGGAAACAGGAAACAAGGCGACATAAAAATGACAAGACTAAACTAGAACTAGAAGCTAGGCTCAGCAAAGCAGCTATCACTTGGAGAGTGATAAACGCAGAAAAATACTAGAGACTAAACAGAAAACAAACACGGAATGACTTGGTACAGTAGCTAACACTAGGAGAGTGCTAAACGCTAGACAATACTCGGCAACTAGATCAGGATCTGAGTGTGTTTTATGTAGTGTGTGTAATAGCTCTTAGGTGAGCGTGTGATTGGTGACCAGCAGAGCAGGAACTCAGGACAGATCCACCAGTATAGGTGGCACTGAGGACCTCCACGACATAGCAGACAGAGCAGCAGACCACCACGGCGGAGCAGACAGGGCAGAAGACCTCCACGGCGGAGCAGACCGAGCAGGAGCCCACCAGGGCGGAGCAGATGGTGCAGAAGACCTCCATGGCGGAGCAGACAGAGCAGGAGCCCACCAGGGCGGAGCAGACAGGGCAAAAGACCTCCACGGCGGAGCAGACAGAGCAGGAGCCCACCAGTGCGGAGCAGACAGGGCAGAAGACCTCCACGGCGGAGCAGACAGAGCAGGAGCCCACCAGTGCGGAGCAGACAGGGCAGAAGACCTCCACGGTGGGGCAGACAGAGCAGGAGCCCACCAGTGCGGAGTTGACAGGGCAGAAGACCTCCACGGTGGAGCAGACAGAGCAGGAGCTTACCACTGCGGAACAGAAGAGCACCACAGCAGAACAGACTGATCAGGAACACACAGCAGAGATTGGAGCCTAGGAAAAACTGAGACACAAGAAACAGAGAGAGCAGATATGGTCTCAAGGACCGAGGCAGAGAACACAAAAAGTTCATAAATATTTTGCCTAGTGATAACTGAGCGGGCAGACAGTCCACAAGCAAACTCCCTGATCAAAACTGTACAGGCAGACAATTCAAATTTTAACTCATTGACTGGAACTGGACAGACAAGCAGTTCAAAATTTTACTCATTGACTGGAACTGGACAGGTAGAGTTTTCAGTGAGAAAAGCATTGGCAAACAATTCACAGTCAGGCTCATTCATTGAAACAGGACAGACAGATAATTCAAAATCAGGAGCATTAGTGACAACTGAACAGGCAAACTCAGATTCATTGGTTGAAACCAGACAGACAGATAGCTCAGGATTAAACTCATTGACTGGAAGGGGACAGACAGACTGTTCACTAATGGTCTCCTTGGCAATGACCGGGTAAACAGGGCATACTGAAGGTTCATTTAAGGCTTCCATGGCAGTGATCAGGTTAACGGGACAGATATGGGGTGCATTTATAGTTTCTGAGCTAAAGACAGACAGTTCAGGGTTAGATTCCTTGACAGAGACAGGCAAGACAGACAGTTCGAAATCAGACATATTAGTTTAGATGAGACGGACAGACAGTTCACAATCAGCCACTATGGCTGGTTCAGAACAGGGCGAGAGTTCAGAGATAGCCTCCTCGGCCGGTTCAGAGCAGGGCAAATGTTCAAAAGTGGCCTCCGTGGCCGTGACAGAACATGACGAGGATTCACAGACGGCCCCCATAGCCGTGACAGGACAGGATGAGGATTCACAGATGGCCTCCATAGTCGTGACAGGGCAAGACGAGGATTCGCAGACGGCCTCCATAGCCGTGACAGGGCAAGACGAGGATTCACAGATGGCCTCCATAGCCGTGACAGGGCAGGACAAGGAATCACAGACGGCCTCCATAGCCGTGACAGTGCAAGATGAGGATTCACAGACAGCCTCCATAGCCGTGACAGAGCAAGACGAAGATTCGCAGATGGCCTCCATAGCCGTGACAGGGCAGGACAAGGAATCACAGACGGCCCCCATAGCCGTGACAGGGCAGGACAAGGATTCGCAGAGGGCCTCCATAGCTGTGACAGGGCAGGACAAGGATTCGCAGACGGCCTCCATAGCCTTGACAAGGCAAGACGAGAGTTCATATGTGAGTACCACTGACACCTCTAGAGGGTCTACAGCGGATGCCGCCACCTCTGGAGGTTCTACAGTAGTACCATCAGGATACAGGGAGAGTTCAGCAACGGTTCCTTCAGCCGTGACATGACAGGCTGAAAGTGCATTGCTGGGCGTCACCACCACGCAAGGAGCTGAAGCGAGCACCGCCGCTTCGGGAGGTTCTGCAGCATGTGTCGCCACCTCTGGAGAAACTGCAGCGGGCACCATTGCTTCGGGGAACACAGCAGCGAGCGCCACTACCTCAGGAGGTTCTGCAGCATCAGCCGCCACCTCTGGATACATCATGGTGGACGCTGCCGCTTCTGGGAGTTCTGTGGTGGTGTACGCAGCTCAAACACACCAAAATGCGATCCCTACCATGGGAAGCACTTCAGACAGGGGAATCAATTCGGGAACATGAGGGCTAGAGTGAGTGGGTTTGAGGATACAGTGGGTTTGACAGACACCAGTGGTGCATCCTTCACGCTGGATACCAGACTGGGATGTCGAAGGACTGACCTTGAATATCCAGGTGTAACAGACAGGGAGTGACAGGACTCTGGATGAACAGACGAGACGTGACAAGACTCTGGACGATGAGCTAGCTGTGATGTGACGAGACTCTGGACGATGAGCTGTGACGTGACGAGACTCTGGACGATGAGCTGTGACGTGACGAGACTCTGGACGATGAGCTGTGACGTGACGAGACTCATGACGATCGACTGTGACTGGACTTGATTCATGACGATCCACTGTGACTTGACTTGATTCATGACGATCCACTGTGACTTGACTTGACTCATGAATGGCAGTAATGACATGACCGGTTGTTGTGGCCGCCATTTTGTGAGTGCGCTCTGGTGCAGCCACCATTTCAGTCATAGATGCGGTGTCGCAATCCTCATCCACGACACCCACAGTGAACAAAGAGCCAGCACACAGCAAAGCATAGTCCATAAAATCCTTTAAACTACAATTAAATTTCCCCATAGGTAACCATGACTTTATGGGCTCACTTAGTCTGAAACGGAAAATGTCCTTTAATACGACCTCATCAAAAGGTACCCTATAACAGGGGTTCCCAACCTTTTTTACTCCGGGGCCCCCCTCCTTCTACGGTCAATTTTGCAAGGCCCCCCTATGCCTGATATTTCCTCTTATACTGTACTTCTGCAGCAGAGAGAAAAGTGTTTATTTTTAAACTTTTTTATTAACCAAAACATTTGTTTTGCCTTATTAATCTTCTACTGCATATCATAATTTTTTTTATAAATAAATAAATAAAAAAAACTCAAAATTCAAACAAACTTTAAATTAGAGCTATACTTCATAACTTAAAAGGAAATCCTCTGCTCAAGTCTAACTTTTTAAAATAATATAAATGCTATAAACCTATATAAAATAATATAAACCTGCCATACCAAACAGGACAACAGGGAGATGCCAAAAGACCACTCACTACACCTGTCCCATTGAAATGGACTGACTGAATATATACTGTTTGTATCCATTAAAAAAAATAAACATACAAATGAAAAATACAGCAAATAAATTTTAAATCTGTTGAAACACATCGATCTGAAGACGGGATCAGTGAACAGTTCCTCCGTCAGAGCACGTCTGATGCTCACATGTCTATAACAAGCCTCACAAGATTCTCTTTTATGGGTGAGCATCCATTATAAAACACTCACAGGATGTTAATTTAGACAACTATGCAAATATTGAAATTTCACACAAAAATACGATAGGGATCAGAGCCCCGAGAGCGCGCATAGTTCGTGAATCGTATAATGCGTGCCTAATGTACGACTCTGATATACAGGAGTGTGTCATATATTAGGCACGCGCAAGTTCGTTATTTTTACTCTAATCGTCTTTACCTTTACATTAGCGCGACGGTTTGCTTCATGCAGCCCAGAGATGTAGTTTGCGTGCAGCGGTTGGAAGTTTTGAGCCGATGTTCAGTCTGTATTTAACAGTGCAATGAGGCTTGCTGCGCAGAGTCCGAAGCAATCAATCACAGAGCACGAGAGAGGCCGTGCTTTGATCATTTTAATTTAACACATTAATAATGAAATTAAACAATTACAGGATCATATTTAAACAAATTTTATGCCATTCCGCGACCCCCCGGTTGGGAACCCCTGCCCTATAAGATAACTCACAGAATTGAGTGACGTACTCCTCAATGGATAAACTTCTTTGTCGCAGGTCGAGCAGCTGGTCGAATGGGTCCATACCTGGCCAGGGTTCTTTAGAAAAGCCGCTGGATCCTCGTGTGGCCGAGTATTCTGTAACGGCGCCAACGGGACATGAGGCGAGCGGATCCAAGTGCAAGCTTTTATTAGTGAACATAGTCAAAACACAAGCAGGGTCAAACAACAGCAAGCGGGTATAGCACAGGCAAGACACAAGAGTAATCGTAGGGCAAGCGTGGGTCTTTGATCGGCGAACAATATCCAGAGGGCTTGACAAGAGGGGTAGTCCGATAACGTGAGCAGTAATCCAGACGAGGAACAAACAAACTTGAAAAAATAATAGTGAAAACATAAACTTTTTCCATGAAAAAAGACACTTAAGAATGATTATTTGTGACATACAACTTAAACAAATTGCTTTTTAAATGTTTAATGAACATTGTTGAATAATATTGAATAACTTGGACTGAAGACCAAATTTGAAAAGTTTTAAAATTTTCTTTCTTCCGCCAATGAAAACAGTCCCTCTATGTTTAAAGTGTTTTTAATCATTCTTCTCAAGCACCATTCTGCCTTGTTCAGTTCTCACTAGTCCGTCACCACTTGAGTGATCTAGTTGTGACGCTTCTTGCTGCAGTTTGCTTGCTTCGATAAGTTTTCTTCTATTTTCCACACATATTTGAATCATAAGTGCAGCAAACACGGATACACATGAACACAACTTTTTCCACCTTTTTATAGAAACACAACCCGGGGTAACTCATGTACAGTATGAATTATATGAATATATAAATATGAATGATTGATTAGGATAACTTGAACATGAAAAGTGTACCTGTGTCTGATGTTCATTTCCAAAATCCTGTCCTGAATAAGTCTCATCTTGATTTGTCTTTTGATGTTCCATTGCATATCGACTTTGTGTGTCATAACATGGGAGATCACTAAAAGTAAGGTTATGCAATCATCTGCTGGGGTTCACCTTGTCTTCATGATCCTAAGAGCGAAGGTATTGTGCATTTCTATACTGACTACATGAACGTCCATGTACTGTAATTACAAAGCCCGACTAATTTCCTCTACATTACATTGTGTAGATAAGGTTTATGCAGTTTTAGTTTTAAAAATTCGCTTAAAGGCTACTTTCAACTCCAATGCAATTTCCTTTATCATAATGTTATGGCATACAGCCATCAAAATTAGGAGAAAGGAGAAGAATTAGGAGAAAGGCCTTTGGAGTGGTAGGACCAGGACCATGTAAATCACTGCAGTCCTATTGAGATCACTTTATTAATTCATATATCCTCGTACTCCAAAGTCAAAATCAAAAAATGCCATAACATATCTCTAAATAGTTGGAAAATCTGAGAGGTTTAAGTGACAATTACAAGTATTTACTCTTTTTAAAATGAGTAATAAATCCTGGATCACCCTTCATTGGACTGATAACCAATGAAGAGTGACCAAAATTGTTGATATGCTGTTCTTTCTAGTTTCTGTCAATTGTCTAGCAGCAGCATTTAGGATTTACTGCAGGTGATACAGAGATGAGTGACAAAGACATGTAAGAAGCATTACAGTAATCAAGACATTTTAACATCTGTAACCCAATTGAATTCATTGGGGTTTGGAGCTTATACTGTACACACCATGTGGGGGCTAAACAGATGGCAGATGGGAGGTGCCATGACAGCCCAGTGAACACAGTGAAATGATAAGCTGTTGTGGACCTTTGAAGCCAAAGCAATGCCAGTGATTGGGCACATTTTTAAGAATGAATGTTGAACAGACTATAAGTCTTCCTGGAACCCAGCTGCGACTGTACTGCATTTAGGTTTCAAAATTCAAGTTGTGTTCATTTGTGTAGGTTATCATGATGAACAAAACATGTAAGAATCATAAACCTTTGTTGGAGTTTATTTTATGCAACAATCCAAAAGCCAATGGAAATTATTGGGTTTTTGTCAAGGGAACCAAGGTGATGCTAACTCCAGGTTGGCCTACAAAAATACGTCATCACTGCAGCACTGTATTTGTCACCGTAAGTGTATTTTTCAATGCTTACATTGAGGTAGCTACATTTAATGGAGGTAGTGAAGGGCAGACCTCATGCTAGATCTCTGAATTTTGTATATGTATGTAATATGTATGATATTTTATATATAAAATTCAGCTGATAACCTTCTACTGGCGTATTGCACAGGTAAGGGTTCAGTATAGGGCAAATAGCATAGGAGACAGTGGACACCCCTGTCCAATGCCCCAGGCCTGCAAAATGCTTTTGATATGATGTTATTTGTTATAATGGATACCATGGGTGAGGAATAAATGCTGATCCATTTTAAAAATTGCTGCCAAATCCAAATTTCCCCAAAGTGCTTAGGAGGAAAGGCCAGCTGACCCCATAAAGCCTCCACTGCATCCTGAGTTATTCTGCTTCAGATTACATTTGAAGAAAGCAAGAAAGTCCAACAAACCCTGAAATAGATTTAGTACCAAATATCAATATTTCAGCTTTCAGTTTTAGATTTCAGTGTTCTGATCTAATGGTAGAAGATTTGGAACATCCATTAAAATGTCAAATGACAGATATGATTACAATGTTTTGATCAGAAGGAGCAAAAAATATGCAGTTGTGTATCATATGAAAACATTTCCTATGATCCTTCACTGCTTGTTCTATACAGGGTTATGGGGATGCTGGACCCTATCCCAATGTCTCAAGCCATAGGCAGGGAAACCAGCCCAGGGATTACACAGACATACACACATTCACACCTATCTACAATTTAGTGTTTCCATTTCACCTATCCTGCATCTCTTTTGTGGGGAAACCAGAGCACCTAGCTGACACCCTCCAATGTTTCCTTGCTACTATATCTTAGGGTAACTTAATCTTAGGGTATCTATCTTAGGGTAAATCAATGACAAGAGGAGATGTCAGGTCATCCCACCAATTCAGCATGATTTTAGGCCATTCTTTGAAAGATATATCCAATTTTTAAGTTGGTAACTGAAAATCTTATGATTGCAGTATCAAAGACTGCAATGACATCAAGCAAGACCAAAATAAACTGTTATGTTTATCTGCATTCAGGCTCACATCAATAGGTTGTTTGCAAACACATGATTCTGATGACGTGCGAAATGCAGCTGGAGGGCAGGAAGTGATTTTTCTTCATAGGAATCAGTAGCAGAAACTCAAGATGCCTGTGTTTTGCGATGTTTATGAATGCTCAAATCGGTCAAACGGAGAAAGCACAAGGAGATTTTATCGTGTACGAAAATGTGTTGTTCATAAGGGGGGAAAAGTCAAGAAATTGACTGAAAAACGCTGGAAAAAGTTGCTTGTAAACCTGCGTCAACAAGACTTTTGTTTCCTGCCTAGCTACAGTAGCATTCTATGAACACAGGTAGCTAGCAAACACTCATACAAAAATAACAAATAACACATCTCTACAGCAAACAGATAACAGATAATGTATGAAAAAGTTTTAGTCTTATTGGTTTTCAACTCATTTTGGCACTAGCTATACTAGTGGAAAAAAGGTGCTAAATAGCACTAAATAGCAAGGTGGTTCATTGGCTCATAATCATAGAGAAACCACTTTAAGTGCTATATAGCACCTACAGGTGCATCTCAATAAATTAGAATGTCATGGAAAAGTTCATTTATTTCAGTAATTCAACTCAAATTGTGAAACTCGTGTATTAAATAAATTCAATGCACACAGACTGAAGTAGTTCAAGTCTTTGGTTCTTTTAATTGTGATGATTTAGGCTCACATTTAACAAAAACCCACCAATTCACTATCTCAACAAATTAGAATATGGTGACATGCCAATCAGCCAATCAACTCAAAACACCTGCAAAGGTTTCCTGAGCCTTCAAAATAGCCTCGCAGTTTGGTTCACTAGGCTACACAATCATGGGGAACACAATCATGTTCACAGAGTGCTGTATCCAAGCATGTTAACAGAAAGTTGAGTGGAAGGAAAAAGTGTGGAAGAAAAAGATGCACAACCAACCGAGAGAACCGCAGCCTTATGAGGATTGTCAAGCAAAATCAATTCAAGAATTTGGGTGAACTTCACAAGGAATGGACTGAGGCTGGGGTCAAGGCATCAAGAGCCACCACACACAGACGTGTCAAGGAATTTGGCTACAGTTGTCATATTCCTCTTGTTAAGCCACTCCTGAACCACAGACAACGTCAGAGGCGTCTTACCTGGGCTAAGGAGAAGAAGAACTGGACTGTTGCCCAGTAGTCCAAAGTCCTTTTTTCAGATGAGAGGAAGTTTTGTATTTCATTTGGAAACCAAGGTCCTAGAGTCTGGAGGAAGGGTGGAGAAGCTCATAGCCCAAGTTGCATGAAGTCCAGTGTTAATTTTCCACAGTCTGTGATGATTTGGGGTGCAATGTCATCTGCTGGTGTTGGTCCATTGTGTTT
Organism: Schizothorax lantsangensis; assembly: GCA_027422415.1. Taxonomy (NCBI): domain Eukaryota; kingdom Metazoa; phylum Chordata; class Actinopteri; order Cypriniformes; family Cyprinidae; genus Schizothorax; species Schizothorax lantsangensis. The sequence goes on from CM049841.1 coordinate 18,937,981, forward strand.
TTTGAAAACCAACGTCACTGCACCCGTTTACCAAGAAATTTTGGAGCACTTCATGCTTCCTTCTGCTGACCAGCTATTTTAAAGATGCTGATTTAATTTTCCAGCAGGATTTGGCACCTGCCCACACTGCCAAAAGCACCAAAAGTTGGTTAAATGACCATGGTGTTGGTGTGCTTGACTGGCCAGCAAACTCACCAGACCTGAACCCCATAGAGAATCTGTCAAAGAAAACTGGGCTTCCATACCACCTCAGCAGTGCCACAAACTGATCACCTCCATGCCACGTCGAATTGAGGCAGTAATTAAAGCAAAAGGAGCCCCTACCAAGTATTGAGTACATATACAGTAAATTAACATACTTTCCAGAAGGCCAACAATTCACTAAAAATGTTTTTTTTATTGGTCTTATGAAGTATTCTAATTTGTTGAGATGGTGGGTGAATTGGTGGGTTTTTGTTAAATGTGAGCCTAAATCATCACAATTAAAAGAACCAAAGACTTAAACTACTTCAGTCTGTGTGCATTGAATTTATTTAATACACGAGTTTCACAATTTGAGTTGAATTACTGAAATAAATGAACTTTTCCACGACATTCTAATTTATTGAGATGCACCTGTATCTTTAAAGGTGCTCTACAGCACCTTTGTCAAATGGAGCTATGTAGAACCATAAGAGGAACCTCATTCTCCTCCTTAGATTTTAGATGTTACTTCAATCTCATATGCTTGCTATTAATGGGAATTTACTACGATGGCAAAAGCTATTTTGAATCACTTTTATGCTTTTCTGAGGGAGCCTTGGGGGCAAAAAGGTTGAGAACCACATTATCTTCAGGAAATACACTGTAATTTAATGTTGTTTTTTAATCCTTAAATCATTTAATAGCTTAATGGGTTCTTTGTATGGCAGTGGTGCTATATAGCACCTTAACCACCCCAAAGAACCGCTGAAGAACCCATTTTTGTGTGTGTGTGTGTGTGTGTGTATACATAGATTAGCTAACTGGTATACTAGCTGCAAAGCAACTCAAGAATATGAGATAAAGAGTGAACTGTTGTCCGCAGCACTCAAAACCAATGTCCACGCCATTCTCGGTGGATTGTTGCCACTTTTTCCATTCATTTTCTTTTCATTGTACATGGATCTATTCTTGCTTCTTCTCGCTTTTTGGTGTCTTCTAAAAAAAGTCTTCAAAATGTTTCTCTGCTTAACACAGAGAAAAGGGGAAATAGGCGGTGGATGAACCCATTGTTTTGGTACCTTGGGAAAAGGTACCAAGGTACCAAATATTTTTTACATTGTATGTTCATACCATGTTGGTGTGGATTTCGTCTGTGTAGTCTGGTTTCCCCCACAATCCAAAGACATGCAGGACAGGTGAATTGGACACTGTACATTGCCTGCAGGTATGAGTGAGTATGAATGTGCATGATGCCAATGGCCCGAGACTCTGGGATATATTCTAACACATACAGTATATGTACACATTTCACATTTATATTTATGCATTTGGCAGATGCTTTTATCCAAAGCATCTTATATTGCAAGGTGCAGATTGATACAGTTATGACCTTGGCTTTGCTAGTGACATGCTCTATTTTTCAAGCTACTGTTTGTCCCTGTATATTAATTACAAAAAAGAACATCAAAAACCAATATCACCATCAATGCTAAATCTTTTATTTCATAATAATAATAATACATTTAAAAAACATTTACACTGACTGATCAAAATTTTTTCCCCAGATATTAATACATTCATTAATTTATAATTTAAATTAACTTTTTGTTGTTTATTCTTTAAAAAAATAGTAATGTAAATTATGCCAAACAGTTTAATATTTACTATTTAACGTGCAAGTAAAGTGTTTTTATGTAAAGTTTATGTTATGTAATTTTGCTATTTTCTTACCCCTTTTTTTTGGACTTCTGGGAAGGTATGTTTTTGTGTACACGTACCCTTAATCCTTAAAGACCTAGAACATTTGTGGGACACCTGACACGCTTGCACTTTTCTTTGTTTTTTTATTAAAAAACAAAAAACCTATTCTAGCAGTCAGCATCAAGTGTCATACAGTATATCATTATAAAGAAGAGAACTTGAAGTTTCAGTCTAGTTTTTTTTTTTTTTTAACCACACTATGACAGACAAGACCGGGGGACAGAGAAAACAAGAGAGAGAAAGAGGAGAGGAAAGTTGTGGGGAAAGTCAACAGAGAAGGGGGAGAGAGAGAGAGAAAAAAGGAGAATGGGGGATAGAGCGAGAGAGAGAAAAAAACAGAAAACAACAAAAACAAACAAACAAAAAAAACAGACAATTTGCTTCGATACCTGCTGACAAAAAGAAAAAACAACAGTAGAAAACAACAGAAGACACAACATCATAGAGACTGCAGCAACAACCAACATCTGTATGAATCACAATAAATTCTAAATGTTAAATGTTATTAGGCAGCACACATAATATTACAAAATAAGTTTTGAAGCAACAGCAGATCAAGACAATGCGTGTCTGTGAGCACCTGTTTTTACACCAATGTGAATGCTTGAGTGTGTGTGATCGCGCTTGTGTTCATAAGGTTCCTCCATGTAAATGTTTAATAGTGTGTGTGGGGCACAACAGCCCCATCCCGCAAGGCATGAAGCAGGCATGGAAAAGACCCGGGCCCCAAACATCCGGGGGCCCCCCAGGGCACGAGACCCCCAGGAGAACCACCGCAGGGACAACCGCGGCCTCCACCCAGAAAGGGGCAGAGGAGAGCCCGAAGGTGGGACCTCCGACAGTCACAGTGTAGACGCCCCAGGGTGCCGTGGCGGCAAGGCCGCAGGCTCCACCGGCAGCCGACCACACCAGGGCAGACCGGGCCCTGGGCCCGGAGATCCAAAGGCCCCCCACCCCCCAATCGGGGCCCAGCAAGGCCAGTAGGGCCAGCCCCGCCAAGCGACCGCCGAGAGCGGGCCGGCGCTCACCCGAGCATCCTGCCCGGCGCGAGAAACCACCAATGTACCGGCGGCATCTTCCACCGGCAGGGCATAGTGGTGGGTGGGGGTCGACTGAGATGATGAGTGAGGCGGAGTCTAAGGCCCGACCTGACACATAGACGTAGACGAACAAGCACACATATACACAAGCATACGTTCCCACCCTCATGCACGCAAACGAATATTCACACCCTCACCCCACATGTAGACTCAGTCTAGTCTTAATATCCCAATTTCCCTGAGTTTGTTTTCTCTGAGTCAGCGGCAATCCTGGCGGGCTTGAGTCAGCGGCAATCCTGCGGGCTTGAGTCAGCGGAATTTCTTGAGTCAGAATTTTAGGCAGAAAAACGCAAGCAACAATTGGGTGTTCCCGCAAACGGCGGGATGCTTCCCGCGAACCGCGATGGAAGAGCCGCGAACGGCGGCGTGAACTCCCGCGAACGGCGGTGGCAGACGAACGGCGGCGTACTCAAACAGAAACTCCTGAAGTTTGACGATTTGTTTTCTGTTTTGAAGGGACGAAAGTTGTATCTGGGTGTTTTACACTAAATCCAAATAAAATGTTGAACATCTAAGGACACAAGAGGCGGGAACCATCATATAACATTCCCCAAGCAAGTTATAACCATTTATAACAATAATGTTATAGTCGCTTTTCAGTGAAAAACAGGTCTATTTAGTTTACTAACAATATAGATGTGTCCCAAAAACTTTTAGGGAGTAAAGAAAATGGAATCACTGTTATATATTAATAAAACACAGTAAAAAGTGACTTTTTTTCAGAGAAATATATTTTCTATCTGAGTATGAACAACAACAAACACAAACCGTGCAGCTAATAGTGAAAACAATTGCACAAATTGTCTTCTTCAACAAAAATACAAACAGTGCAAATGATTCACAAACTGCACGCAAAATGAGTGAGAAATATACAGAGTGCAACAGATTTTTTTTTTTAAATGATCTTTAGGAACTATATAAGAATTATTTACATAATATGCATAATATAAATGGATCGATCTGCTGGCTGTATCTGCATCGGAATCGATTTTTCACCTAGAGACGCGAAGACACAAATTCCTGTGCTTTATCCAATATGTACTGCTGTTTTATGTCAAACTACTCAGTCGTGTGTTTTTCTGTGCTTTTTCTTTTTATGAAGGTACTTGGGATAAATGTACTCTTTGATGTTTTTCAGGTATGCAAGTTTTTTTGTTTTTTTTCAACTTTGACTGAATGACAAGTACACGCCTTATGCTTATTCATACCAATGGAACTGCTGAACTACAATATGAACTGGAATGACAAAAAGTGGAATTTATTGAATTACAAGTCAAACAATTCAACAGGTTATGATGAAGTGTTCTTCAGTTCTAATTCTTAAAATAAAAGTGAATGTAATAAACATATTGTTATTTAAATTCAAGTAGCATATCTGTCTCTAGGACTACTATAAAACGGTGAAACTTTTAGCAAAATCTTTACTTTTTTTCATTCTATCAAACCTTTGAATTTTCTGCAGCATGTTTGCTATTCAAATTCAAGTCAAATTCAGACAATGAATGTTAACGTTTTCAATTGTAAATGGCACACAGTAAAGTGATACCACTGCGAAGGTCAGCACACCACCCTCCCCCAATTCTCAATCCCTTCTTGCATCTCTCCTTCTTTCTCTCTCTTTTATCTCTGCCTGTATTTCCTCCTCTCCCATTCCACACACAGACATTTTGACAAACAGTTTTGTCGGTTACGTCATATTTCTTCCCTGTTTTAATCAAACAGTTGGTGGCAGGCTGACTGGCAAGCAGATTAATATCACCATTGATCAGATTGGATGGAAATATTCTCACACATGTTCTCTCCTCTCCTCTCCTCTCCTCTCCTCTCCTCTCCTCTCCTCTCCTCTCTTTTAAATATTTCAAATATCCATAAAAAATGTGACTATTATCTCTGCAGTTTCTATATTTTCCATATCCTAATATATTCCATATTCTATTTTTCATGATTTGTCTGTACACTCTCAAAACTGTCAGCGGGAGGGGGACCCTTTCAAAAAGTATTAAAGTGTCCCAGTGACAGTTTTTGTTTTGTTTTTTCTCTGAAAGTGTACATTTTTGAGGCCATGCAGATACACTACATTCCAAAGTTTGGGGTCAGTAAGATCTTTTTTAAACAAAAATGTATATTTTCAGCAAGGATGCATTAAATAGATTAAATAGTAAAGGCATTTGCAATGTTACAAAACATTTCTATTTCAAATAAATGCTGTTCTTTCAAACTTTCTACTCATCAAAAAATCCTGAAAAAATATGTATTATGGTTTCATCAAATTTTGGAGCAGTCTGGAGTAATGGCTGCTGAAAATTCAGCTTTAAATTATATTAAAATAGAAAACAAATTAATTAAACTGTAATAATATTTCACAAAATTACTGTTTTTAAAGTTTGCAAAGTTTAAATGTTCTGTAGATGGCTTCTTTTAAGATGGCTTCTTGTTCTTCCTATCACTTTTCTTTCTCCCTGATGTGCCACTCAAGGCAGAACTGCTCTGGCTTCTGCATCTCTGTCTAGCCTGATGTACAGTGGTCAATGACAGTGGTGAGGAATGTTCAGTGATCCAGGGAGAGACGGGATTGCACAGAGGAAATCACCCCCATCCTTGGTTGCTAAGTGTGCGGCTGGCCAATAGTCAGGACCTTTGGCAGACGTTAACTGCAAGGGCAATGTTGTGCATGTGAGTGTGTGTGTGTGTGTGTGTGTGTGTGTGTGAGAGAGAGAGAGAGAGAGAGAGAGAGAGAGAGAGAGAGAGAGAGAGAGAGAGAGAGAGAGAGAGAGAGAGAGAGAGAGAGAGAGAGAGCATCAGTGAGGAGAGATCTAGCAACTGGTTGGTGGGTAGTGTGAAGACAATATCAAGAATATGGGTTGAGTAAAGGTGAGCAGCAGTGGAGAGGAGAGAGAGCAGACTGATCTCACTTTTTCAGGACAAAGGGCTGCAAAGTAAGGCACCGAGGGCATCTTAACAAGCCTGTTATTTGTGCCCTTATGCCCTTGTCACTTTTAATATTATTATTTTTTATATTTTTTTTCAAAATTAAACGTTAAGAGCAGCAAAAGATGCAGAGCGTATAGGACAGAAATAAATGGAGAGAGAGAGAGAGAGACCCCCCCCCCCCCCCCCCCGAGAGTGAGCACCTGTGTCATTGTTATGCTTGTTGCCTAGTAACAACATTCTTCACCGCCCACCACAGAAAGAGTGGAAGCCATGCATGAAGACAGGAACAAAGAATCTCATATTTCATGGACATTTTTAAGGAGTTTATGTCAGGGATGTGATTGCATTGTGTCTGCATTCATTTTTTTTTTAAATGTTTACTTGTCAGTAATAAAAGTCATATATATTAAATCTTAGTCTGAAAATATGTTTTTCTTCAAATTTATTTCAATTTACACAAAGAATTAAAAATGCAGAATGAGTTAACATGAGTTGTACAATAAATTAACAAAATCTGTCCAGTACCTTAGCAAAAATAAAAAGATAAATAAAACAAATAAACACATTTTATAATAAAACTGTTAAAAAAATCATTATTTCATAAAAAAAGCAAAATACTCAACAATATGTATGCTACAATTATGTCCTTAACGTAAAAATAAGGGCAGCAGAGGTGTATGTTTGTGAGGATGCACAAGGTTGTAACTCTGCTTGCAATGACAGCCTGAAATATTTATACTTCGTCTTGCCATAACAGTGCCACAATGACACTTGTAGAGTTAGTTAGTTAGTGTGCTTGTCTTATGTGCAGTTTTGTTATGAACACTCATGCTAAAGCACAACTTACAACAATTTGATATAAATTATATAAACATTGAATATTCATTCTTATCACATTATTCCTTTCTCCTTTGCAATGATTCTATGATTATGTTTCAGTTTAGGTGAGCGCATAGCTGGGTCTCACTCTTGCTTGCATTTACAGTACATGCTTAATTTTTTTATATTTACACACACACACACACACACACACACACACACACACACACACACACACACACACACACACACACACACACACACACACACAACCTACTTCCTACTACCTACCCCTCACACAAAAGTTTCTACATTTTTAGATTTTTAAGAAACTTCATTCTGTATTATTTATAAGCTTGTTTCCTTATGGGGACCAAAACATTTCAAAATCTGCTGGTATTACTATCCTTGTGGGGACATTTGGTCCCCATAACGAAGAGAATACCAGTTACACAGAGAGAGAGAGAGAGAGAGAGAGAGAGTACAGCTAAAGCAGTGGTTCTCATTCTTCTTTTTAACTCCAAGACCATTTTTTTTTTGTCTAATACAGGGGTCACCAAACTTGGCCCTATGGGGCTGGTGTCCTGCAAAGTTTAGCTCCAACCCTAATCAAACACACCTGAACCATCTACTCAAGGTATTGCTAGGTATACTGTACGTGAAGCTTCCAGGCAGGTGTGTTGAGGCAAGTTGGAGCTAAACTCTGCAGGACACCGGCCCTCCAGGACTGAGTCTGGTGACCCCCGGTCTAATATTTACGCATATTCAAAGGCCCTTCTATCAAGGCTGATTATGTACACTTGGTACATAATCTGTTGCAATAAAAATTAATAAACCCAAAATTACTTCGGTAACACTTTCTATGAAGCCCATATTTATAATACATTATAAGGGTATTCTTAAGGCATTATAATGAATGCATAATGCATTATAAAAAAAAAAAACTTAGAATATGTTATATCGTCTTATAAATAATCATAACAACAATTATAATACATTATCATGCTTATGCATTTGTGGTTATAACTTTTAAGATTATGATTATTTATAACACAATGAACACCATATTAAATCTACTTTTACATTTATAATGGACTATATATCTTGACATTATTTAAGATCTGCATAGTATCTTACTACAGTACATCTTGTAAGTGGTTAGGTGTGGAGTGTTATTTGAGTGTTCCCTGTGAGTCTAATATTAATTTTGATGTGAGCTAGTTAATAATTTCAACTGAAAAAATAAATAAAATGCAATGTTTATGTTAGGTTACATTTTATTTTTAAGGTCCTCTTAGTCTATTGACTTTAAGCAACTTTGCAACTACATGTCAACTAACTCTCATTAGAGTATTAGTAGGCTTAGGTTAAGGTTAGGGTAGGTAGAATGTTGACGTACTTGCAAAGTTACTTATAGTCAGTTTGTCTGTTGGGGAACCATCAAAATAAAGTGTTAGCATATATTTAGCAGACATACTACTAATACTCCAATGACTGCTAGTTGACATGTAGTTGCAGAGTTAGTTATCAACAGCTGTCTAACGGGTACAATCAAAATAATCAAACTGATATTAAACAAAAAAATAGTTCAAAGAAAATGTGTCATATTACACATTCATCTGATTCATCTGATCTTATGGCTGTTTGAGAGAAAAAAAATATTACTATTATTATTACTATAATTATAAGTGGTCATTGATGGCTTTAAGTAAAGTAGCATAAGAAAGGTGGCAAGATATGAGACTTATAATACATTATAACTATGAGAAATATAATCCATTGTAACTTAAGTGGATGCAACGTGTTCACTGTGTGTTATAAATCATCATACTCTTAAAAGCTATAACCACTAATGAGTAAATATTATAATACATTAAAACTGTTCTTATGAATATTCATAAGATGATGTAACATAGTATAAGTTTTTTTATAATGCATTATGCATTCATTATAATGCCTTAAAAATACCCTTATAATGTACAACCCCAAATCAGAAAAAGTTGGGACAGTATGGAAAACGCAAATAAAAAAAGAAAGTAGTGATTTCTAAATTTACTTTGACTTGTATTTCATTGCAGACAATATGAACACAAAATATTTCATGTTTTGTCTGGTCAACTTCATGTCATTTGTAAATATACATCCTTTCCTGTCATTCAGACCTGCAACACATTCCAAAAAAAGTTGGGACAGGGGCAATTTAGGGCTAGTAATGAGGTAAATTGGTTAAATAATGATGTGATTTGAAACAGTTGATGTCAACAGGTGATTGTAATTATGATTTGGTACAAAAGCAGCATCCAAGAAAGGTCTAGTCCTTTAGGAGCAAAGATGGGCTGAGGATCACCAGTTTGCCAACAAATACGTGAGAAAATTATTGAAATGTTTAAAAACAATGTTCCTCAAAGAAAGATAGGAAGAGATTTGGATATTTCACCTTCAACAGTGCATAACATAATTAAAAGATTCAAGGAATCTGGAGGAATTTCAGTGCGTAAAGGACAAGGGTGCAAGCCTAAGCTGAACAACCGTGATCTCCGATCCCTCAGGCGGCACTGCATCAAGAATCGTCATTCATCTATAAGCGATATCACCACATGGGCTCAGGACTACTTTGGCAAACCTTTGTCAAGTACCACAATACGTAGTTACATCCACAAATGCCAGTTAAAACTGTACTGTGCCAAAAGGAAGCCCTATGTTAACAGTGTCCAGAAGCGCCGTCGACTTCTCTGGGCTCGGAGGCATCTGGGATGGACCATCACACAGTGGAAACGTGTACTGTGGTCAGATGAATCAGTATTTCAGGTATTTTTTGGGAGGAATGGACGCCGTGTGCTCCGGACCAAAGAAGAAAAGGATCATCCAGACTGTTACCAGCAACAAGTCCAAAAGCCAGGGTCTGTCATGGTATGGGGTTGTGTCGGTGCCCTTGGAAATGGTAACTTGCACTTCTGTGATGGCACCATTAATGCTGAAAAGTACATAGAGATTTTGGAGCACAATATGCTGTCTTCAAGAAGACATCTTTTCCAGGGACGTCCATGCATATTTCAACAAGACAATGCAAAACCACATTCTGCACACATTACAAAGTCCTGGCTGCGGAGGAAGAGGGTACGGGTACTTGACTGGCCTGCCTGCAGTCCCGACCTGTCTCCAATAGAGAATGTGTGGCGCATTTTGAAGCGCAAAATGCGACAACGAAGACCCCGTACTGTTGCCCACCTTAAGACTTGTTTGCAGGAAGAATGGGACAAAATTACACCTGAAACACTTCATCACTTGGTGTCTTCAGTCCCTAAACGTCTTTTAAGTGTTGTGAAAAGGAATGGCAACATTACAAAGTGGTAAATGCTTTACTGTCCCAACTTTTTTTGGAATGTGTTGCAGGTCTGAATGACAGGAAAGGATGTATATTTACAAATGACATGAAGTTGACCAGACAAAACATGAAATATTTTGTCTGCAATGAAATACAAGTCAAAGTAAATTTAGAAATCACTACTTTCTTTTTTTATTTGCGTTTTCCATACTGTCCCAACTTTTTCTGATTTGGGGTTGTATTATAAATATGGGCTTCATAGAAAGTGTTACCATTACTTCTTCTTTTGTACTTACCTGGGGGTTTGCTGAGGGCCAAGTGGACCCCGGGCCCCTGGTTGAAAATCACTGTAGTAAGGGAATGCTGGAAACTTGAAATTGGTTTCCTCTGCTGAGTTAAAAAGCAAGGTAACTTATTTAATTTTCTTGGCTGGTCGATAGGTTGTAGGTTCAAACCCTGCAAGGACTGATCCAAAAGTTATTACTATAGTCTCTTTGAACAAGGCACTTAACCCTACAGTAGCTTTCTTCAAGGGATTTTTTCTTGTGATAAATGTAAATGTGATAAAAGTTGATTTGAAATAAACACTGCTGTACACCTAGAATGAAATAGTATGTTTACAATTTTACTATTCTGGCCCTGAACATCTGTTTGGTTTTCTTAGCTTGACAGAAATGTTTTGTGTGGCCTAACGTCCCAAAGTAGTAACACTTCACATCCTATTGTTCCTCTTATCTTTTGTTTTATTATTTGTGTTGGAACAGTAGTTAAAAAGTAAAGTTTCCACAGCAATGCCATAGAAGAACAATTTTGGATCCTTTCAGTTTTAAAACCTTTCGGTGAACAGTTCTTCACCTTTCCTTTCTTGGTGAGAAAACATTTAATAATCTGAAACACACACTTCCACTACCCTTTAAAGAACCTTTTGTGCAATGGAAAGTTTCCATTGATGTTAGACGTTTTTCATGAAAACATAGATGCCAGTTAACCTTTATTTTTAGGAGTGTAGATTTCATGTAAGTAGCTATCTTGGATAAATTGCCAAAGTTCTTGTATGGATGCCAGTTGCTTTTATCTCTTCATCCCAGGTGAAGATGTTGAGGTCAGGGTTCTGTTGAAGGACTCCATGTTTATACAAAAATCTCATGGTACTATTAGAATACTTGTAATATCTAAATCTGTTTGGGAATTTAAAATTGATTTAAAATTGATATTTCCTACTGGCACCACTGCAGCCAAATATCCATCTTAAAACATATTGTAAAGCGTCTATAATGTGCATAAATATTTACCACACCACTGTTGTACCGTACTGTAGTGTAGTAGCTTTTTAAATACTTATATTGACCATATTGTGCTTTCAAACATGTTCAAGTTTTCGTCACTTCCTTGCATCAACAACAAACACTACAATTCTGACGTTCTATGTAAACCGGTTGCATTTTTACCCTTTGAAGAGGTCTGTCATGCAAGTATGAAGAGACAACAGCATTTTTTTTCCCTCTTTTTATTTTGCTCTACCTGCTTGTGAGCAGAGAGTAGCACTTCTAGGGCTGTCATACTGGATCAGAGCTCTACTGATTACTTCCACTTTGTCACCTTCATCAGGAAATGATTCTGACGCACACTCACACCCTGGTCTCTCCACATCAATATGTGTGCTGTGGAAAAAAATGCAGTAATAAAAAGAAGTGCATGCTCCAGCTTTACACTCTCATTCCCTCTATTTCTTTTTGAGCCATGTCTTTGCATTCCTTTTTCTTCCCTTCTGTGACCTTACCACTTTATGTAGGAAAAAAACAGTTGCGTCTCAAAATTCCATTTTTGTCTACCTGGACTCCAGCATTTTGAAAGGATAAACATTTTTTACATATTTCTGCAAGTAGACATTATACAAGTATACATTGTGATATTTTGATAGGACACATGGTGCCAAATTACTTCAGCTAAATGGACTATTCCTTTTTGAAGCAAAGTGTTTGTACTGTATTTATCTCGACTGCTCTACCACATTAGATCCACCTGTCTTTTATCCTCAACCCCTCACCCCCCCTCCAAGAGTTGTGTGCACCAAGGAATTGCCACTATTCCTAGCACAACAGAGCATGGCACAGCATGAGCATTCCCTGCAGAATCCCTGAGGGATTACTTAGACGACTGCACCATCCCTGGGGTGGGCATGCCTGCGGGAGACACAGGGTTCAGACCCAACAGTACCACTGCAAAAAGTGAGAAATCTCTATCTACACATTTTTTCCCACTGAAATAGTTTTTTCATACATTTCATTTATTGGATGTTATTTTGACTGCTTGATTTTTAGCTATATAACATAAAACAAACACATATGTGAAATGTCCTATGTTTCGAATATATTTAACATGACCAGCTACTGTGAATAACATAGAATTTCTACAAGCTAATTTTACACAGAGAACACTTTGCACGACCAATATCTGTATGCTTTGGTATTCGTTTATTTTTGCAATGGAGGATTGTGTGTTTTCAGGGAACCTACTTCAAATCAGAGTGTGTGAATGGGTTCAAGAACAGAGGAGGATTAGAGCCCTCTCTGTTGTGGTTTAATCTCAGCATTCAACATGTTCTTAATGGCCCTTATCACTTTGTGATCACTAGCCAAGGGGATTTGGCATAGATGAGGCTGCTGTCAACGGCAGTCATATTCCTCAGGCCCTGTACTGCCAGCTGTTCAAATGCTTCATATTTCCTGTCCAACATACTTTCCTGAACAGTAGAGAAGCCTGCAAAGTGTCACTAACAAGTATTAAACATACATTTGGCACTTTTATCAGACACACAAAAATTAAGGAGGTGCAGGTCGTCAACCTTAGGAGGTGATTGTTTTTTTTGTTTGTTTTTTTGCAACCTGTTTACTCAACTTTGAGACATAATCATAATCAAATTGTAAAAACAAAGCTGCAATTTCCAGCCAAAATGATTACCAGCAGCAGGAAAACCTCAAAATACTTACACAGTACATGATTTGTAAACTAATACATTTGCATTACATAATCAGCCCCATATGTGTGAATTTTCTGATGTAGTAAACTTGCTCGGTAGCTCACCTGGTACAACATCCGTGAAACAAGAGTCAAGATAAAAGAGGTCAAAGCAAAAATACATGGTCACTCTTGCAAATGCAGTTTTAAAGGTTGTAATATGTACCATTTAGGTACTAATATGTACACTTTAGGCACTAATATGTATCTTTAAGGTACTAAAATGAAACCTTAAGGGTAAATAAGGAACAAAGGTGTGCCTTTTGAAAGGGTATACCGCCTCAGTGACAGTATTTGTACCGATTTCTGTATGTGTACATTTGCTTTTGGTACCACTACCAGTTAGATTTAAGGTATGATTTAATGTATGGTCCATTATTTTCAAACATGTCAGAACCAGCGCCTCTCACCAGAAACGTAAAATGCCACAATATATATAACAATTAACATACAAATGTTGGCAGATTCATCTTTTGGATAAAGATTCAGATTCATCTGTTTTGGATAAAACTGAACAATTTCTAAACCTCTAAACCACTCACTGGACCTTTCAAACTTTGCAAAACATGCAAAACGCAACATATTATTATATTACAGAAATGTAGTCACAGGTACATTTTCCAGTGAGCCTGGGTTGATTTTCTCTGGTCTATTTAAAGTTTTTTTTTTCAGGTTTAATTTTTTGTATACTTGCATATACTGAGTAACTTGTATATATACTGAGTTGTATATATTTATTATGGAACAATAAAAATGTCTGACAAAATTCCAAAATTCACAAGTAACATGAATTTTGTACCATGATAAATAACAGGGGTGTAGTTTACAATTTAGCCTAATCTAATCACCCATAAGAGGCTAGCTAGTTTGGAACCAGGTTTTAGTGTTTAGTTATTGATAATGTTATGTTTCCCATAAATTGTTTATAAGAAAAAAGTCCTTTGTTCCCTTTTTCCACACCTTCAAAAAATTTTCTGTCCTCACAATATCCAAAGCCTGATTTACCCAAACACCCGTCTACCCATCAACCTTCAGTATTCCATCCACCCAAACCATCCCCCCAAAACGCACCCTTTCCACGCATTACAAACCGCATGGGATTTCAGTCTCTCTTTAAAGCTTAACGCCTCTGGGAGCCACTCTCTTTTCCGTGTGACATTTTTGCATTCTAGGGGAAGATTGGAATGACAATGCCTGTTTCTTCACGTATTTTCTTCCTGCTTTTTTATCCCTAGTGATAGTTTGCATTATAATTACACAGAGACATTAAATGTATGCTTGCATTAGGATAAGGGAAAGACAAGAAATATATACAAATATGACATTTAACTGCACGTTTGATTAAAAATGTCAGCATTTCCTGGCATCAAATTACATTTCTCACACTTTTTTTTTGTTTTCTTTATTATTTGAACACGTAAAAGCATCACAACAACAATATACAAATTTTTAGTTATCTTTAAAACAAAAACACATTTACACATGCAACATTAGGGTAAAGACAATGAGCAACTTATTGGATAATTCATTTCGGAATGTGTAGTTTACTGTGTTGTGAGAATTAAAAATGCATGTCACAAATCTTACTGTGATGTTCACGAAAGTTCTTTACTGGTTCTCTACCTACCTTTGGGCAGCTTTTTAAACAGATTCAAACAAAACTAAATGGAATGCAATTGAACTTTGAGAGACTATACAAACAACCTTAAATCACCTTCTCTCAGTGTTACCAGACTTTTAAAAGTGCATTATGACAACAAGAAAATGTGCCCTGCACTGCAATAATGCCACACAAAATCAACACAGCTGAAAAGAAAGAAACTTACTGGCTTTTGTTTACTGTTCGTACACAGCGTGTCAATTACAAAACATCACATTAATAGTGGAGGTCACAACGTGTCCTCTCAAATTTGTTGGTTTAAGTGAAAAGAGGTATTCTTAAGATCATTCCATAGAAAGCTTGGAATATGATGGCAGATAACAATTACCTTTATGATTATTGCATCAGATCTAAAAATATGTGTTGTGTTTTAAAGAGAGTTGTGATCTCATTGGCCATTAGTCCATTGGTTGACATTATTTTCTTCTGTTTGTAATGATTGTCTACTCAGTTCTTTACAAGAATGGCTGCAACTTGCACAGCCAAGACACTAAAACACATTGACAGACACTGAAAAATATACATTATAATGCTGCCAAAAGTACAATAATAATTACACAGGAAATAAAATTACAAAGGTTTTTATTTTGTTGAATTATTATTTAGCTGGCCCCACGCTCTCTCATGCTCTGTCATCCACAGTCTGGGCTTTATGGGTCCTTGTAGCCCTGCAAGTTATTTTTGTGGTAAGTCTGTGGCATCACTGCATATGATGTCACTTGCTTCAGAGTCCTAAAAGAACCATCGAAATGCTTCCCCGTTGTTTACTGGCGTTCTCTGTTGAAAACACAAAAGGAATGTATAGAGAATCAGCATTATACATTTTGCAACATTTTACAATAAAGTTAGTTAACATGAATTAATGCATTCTTAAAACAAGTAGGTACAGTTCAATCTATTGCTACATTTATTCAAATGATTACCAGAAAGTGAATTTAGAATAATTATTGCTAATTTAGTTCAATCTGTACATCTCATAATGTTTTTGTCCTGATGTCCATGTGTGAGTAACTGCACAATTAACCACACCTAAGCTAGTTTTGTGTGTGTGTGTGTGTGTGTGTGTGTGTATGTTTGTGTGTGTGTATGTGTGTATGTGTGTGCGTGTTTTTGTGACATATGAGGACACAAATTTGTATAATGACATGGGTATGACATAGATATAAGGAGAAGGTGATTTATGAGTACATTTCCTAGTGTCCCCATATTTCAAAAGGCTTATAAATCATACAGAATGAGTTTTTTGAGAAAGTAAAAATGCACAAAGTTTTCAGTAAGGGGTAGGTTTAGGTGTAGGGTTGGTGTATGGCGATAGAAAATATGGTTTGTACAGTATGAAAACCATTACGCCTATGGAATGTCCCCACAATTCACAAAAACAAACGCGTGTGTGTGTGTGTATGTGTGTGAAAGCTGTGAAGAAAATGTTTTTTTATAGTTGAGCCAGTGGTCAAGGATAATGAACACACAAGCTTTAGGCTTAAAGCAATGGCTTAAAGCAATGGAGAATTCTATAGATTTAAATCGGCAATAGAATGTATAATGTAAGGTATAACGTAATGTCAAGGGAACCTTTTTTTTTCAAACAGCAATTAGTCATCCATGTAAGTTATTTGAAAGGTGTTCAAGACCAAATATGGTATAGGTTTTATTGATGGACACTTTTATAGTGGTTCATATTAAATGAGCAGATCATAAGATCATTCAGTGCAAGGACACTTATTATCCAGCAAGCAAGTGGTGAGACATGACCAAATGAGACAACAAAAGGTAAGAGCTGTTTCATTCAACAAATGCTTAGTTTCAACTCATTACAGCGTATTGCTTGCTTGAAGAGTTTATGAGCATGTCATTCTTTCCATTCAGATGTGCATGGACCTCAACATTCACCTTAAGCATAAGATGAGTTATGAATAATGTCATGCGATGCCATGTGTCACCACATGACAAATAAATGAAAATAACAAGAAACACGATGTGAGCAATAATATAAATAAAATTAGTAAACAGTAAAATAATCTACACATTTTATTGATGCCACATTGCACTGCTGTTAAATCGAGTACTGCATCTATCACTGAAGACATTACAGAATTATTATGCACAGACTCCACACTTTCCTCAAAAATGTTTACGTTCACACTCAACATTCATACTCGATTGTACTCGATGTTCGCATGCAATGCAAAGAAAGAAAAAATAATAATTTACTCTGCAATTATTTAAGTCTTTGTTGTGCCATCTTAATAGCAAATGACATTTGAACTTGTGACCTGTTACTATTCTGCCCTACAAAAGGCAAAAGACCTTCCTAATTATCAATATTTGGTTGCTGATCACCATTTACAAAATCGTTACAGTAACACCTGTATAAAATCTAGTGATCATGGGCTATCTCATATAGGCTATTGCATATAGAAATGTGACTGTGTTAATTGTTTTTTGACCGTAACAAGCGGACTAAAAGTTAAACTTGTGAGTGGATACCGTTTTACAACCAATTTATTTGTTATGCTCAGTAACGTAAAAGAATGCTAGACATAGCGTAATGCTTTTATATTGACTTGAATGAAAATAGCCTAACCTAAAAGAACGACTTGTGGACTGATGTGAACGCCAGCAAGCAGGAATGCTCAGAATGCTTGTGGATTAAACATCTCTGACAACGTTCATCGCCATAGATTGATTTTATCTGGTTACAAGAAAAGGTAGGATATGGATTTAATTGGGAACTGTTAGATCATACTACATGCTACGGCATTCGAGTTCATACACGTCCAACTAGAAGCGACAGCCTGGTGAATAATCTGCATAACAAAAAGTAAATAATAATAAAAAATCTTTAAAAGGTTATTCACGATTATGTATTGCTGCCAAGGCATAGTCTTTACAGTGCGTTGCTATATGGAGCTGTTTGGTAGATCGCGATCTAATTCGTTTGTCTAATAAAGTGCTTCAGTGACAGATCAGATGTATAAAAGTATACAAGTTACACCGTAATGAAAACACGGCAGTCTTTAACGGTCAGTAAAACAAAGGCAGAACACCATAAAACTCCAAGCCGGCACCGTAACTTCATACTGACGCCTGGCTAAACAAAGGCAGAACGCCATAACTCATTTTGAGCGTTCCAAACAAAGTGAAAGAGTCGTAACTGGTGTTATACGGTGTTCTGCCTTGGTTTCTCCGGGGCTTTTCGAAGTTACGGTTAAAGCCTGTCTCACACTACAGGATTTTTAGCCAGATTTAACCCTGATTTCCCCCTCCCGAGAATCAGAGGAAAAATCTTGTCGAGCACCTCGATCGGTCCC
The DNA here is from genome assembly GCA_027422415.1 of Schizothorax lantsangensis. Taxonomy (NCBI): domain Eukaryota; kingdom Metazoa; phylum Chordata; class Actinopteri; order Cypriniformes; family Cyprinidae; genus Schizothorax; species Schizothorax lantsangensis. The sequence goes on from CM049841.1 coordinate 18,956,089, forward strand.
GATGTTCGGCGCGGATTATCTGGTAATGTGAGGCATTCACAGATCGAACCTTGCACCTCCCGATCTGCTCGTACACAAATCGGGGCCACCCCAATCATATCAAACATGTTTGATATTTAAGATTTAAATTGGGATGATGACGGTTGATTACGTCAGTACTTTCACAATAGCCAATGCGCGACCGCAAAACAGCTGCTGCACAGGTCCATTGGATAGTGGAGATGGAGGAAAGGGCTTCTTGAAGTTTTGTAGTAACACTGTCTGTATAATGTGTCAAAAACGTATCACAACGTAAGGAGAAAGAGAAGCGCCGGGGTGAAATCGCCTCATTTTTGAACGTACCGGGTGTGTGCAGAAAGCTGCTAGCATGCTAGCTAACATATGTAAACATTGCTGACGAGCTGCTGCGTGAGATCACGTGAGGCGCTCAGTCTGGCATGATAATCTTAATAATATCTTGTAGTGTGATGCGCCACGATATTCAAATCTTGTAGTGTGTGCATGTTTAAGATTTGAGGGAAGAAAATCTGCGAAGATTCTCCTTATGTGTGTGCTGCAGCCAGATTTCATAGTTGGTTAGGATTTTAAAACTCCTGTAGTGTGAGCCCGGCTTAAGACGACCCATTATTTTCTCGGAAAAACAACGAAATTGACTCAAGATACATACAGTATGTACACGATAAAGGATGTCTTGAATGTCCCAAAAATGTCAATAACTCATTTTCGACCAAAATCGTTACGGTCTTCTGCCTTTGCACGGCAGTAGGCTATTACTGCAATAAAGACACTCCTAGACCAACACAAAACACATTCTCTGAAGAGGCTGAGCACCCTTACTCTGAAAAAAATAAAAATCTAAATTTAAGATTTATTTATTTGAATTTCATACAAAATGTCTATCCATTTGGATTACATAGTTTTAATATAAACTAATAAACTTAATGTTATGCATATTTGTCAGATTTCTGTAATAGTACTAATAAACTAAATTAAATATATAATAACCAGATTTATATTTTTATAAATCCTATTTGTTTCTACTATGCCATGTTTTTTTTTTTTTTTTGGGGGGGGGGGTACCTGTTTCATTCATATAACTGACAAATATGCAACACGTTAGGTTTGTTATTGTTAAACCTGTGTGTTGACACTATTAAATTTAGGCCTAATTGAATATTTTTTTCTTGAATGTAACCTCAAGGGACCAATCAGACAATAAGGGGAAATATCTGTTTTTCATGTTGAACAGTGAAAAATAATTTTCATGACTGTTCAGAATCATGAGGGGGTAAAGTGTGCAGGAGGATGATATCTTCAGTAAATAAAAACATGAATGACTGAATGTAAAGAGCAGGAGAGGAACAGAAAGAGCCATGGACAAAAGGATTGATTTGCATAGAGTGACTCTCTTCTCACATATATTTTGGATAACTGCCAACCACAGAAAACTAATCCCTGTGTTGAGATTTTTGGAAAAAAGCCCTTTTCTTTTGAATGAGAAACAGTCTAGAGAAAAACACCAAAATAAGTTGTGGCTTAGAGAAAAAAAAATGTTTCTCTAAATCCATATATTTTCCCCCATTGATCAGTCCCTGGTGGAAATGTGGTTCGCTATAGACAGTAATGACCCTGATGTGCGTGGCCGGCATGTCTGCGTTTTGTTAAGTCTCGCACTATCGATCTGGTTGAGGCTTCCTGAGTGCTGCTCAAATTCACTTCCAGCCGTCTCTCCTCGCCTCACTGCTGTGACCAGGCACAAAGAGAGCTCAATTAGCACAGCTCGACGACGGCTCTCTCCCGCCTGCGCACTCCATCAAAATCACTCCATCAAACCACCCAGAGAGAGGGGGGAGGGAATAGGAGATAGAGGGGGTAGTGATACGACAGGGAGATGCAAGTAACTTTGAGGTTTTATTTCCAATCAAAAGATGCTAGGACAAATGTTCAGCTGGCCAACAGGGCATACATACATATTAGCCTGCAGTCAATGCTTAGTCTTTTTAAAATGTGGAAAATCATTTTTAAAACATATGTCCTCAAGGTTGCCAGCATATCAGAGACCACATTGCTGTCGGGTAATATTACTGTTTTTTTTTGTTTGTTTATTATTATTTATTTTTTAAAAATCGTTCCGGAATCAGATAATGTCAGAAAATGTAAAATATTAATATATTATATTGTATTGCTGGCCATATCCATCATTTTCTCATAAGTATTCATATGTTTTTTTTTCTGTAAAATGTGGTTCTACTAAATGAACATTTACATACATTTTCATACACACTGAAATACCATATTGATATACAGTAGAGAAAATCCTGTATCTAAAATGTACATACAGTTTTATAGATGAGGAAATGTTTATGAATCTTATTTAATATATGAATATTGGTCTCACTTTATATTCATTGGCCTTAACTACAATGCACTTACATTTAAATTAATCATTTGGTACAATGCTCTTATTGTTTAAACACGTTTTTATATTGTACTTAAACTTTAAAAATTACCTGCATGTAATTACATCTGAAATTTATTTTTGTAATTACATTTATAATTACACTGTTGACCCATCCCTTACACCTTAACCCACCCTTAAACTTACCCATACCACCAAACCTGTCCCTAACCTTACCTGTATCTCACCTCAATAGCAGCCAAAGTGTTTTGCGATACAATATGAACACAATAAGTACACTGTACTTATTCAGTGATGTAACATATTAGTTAGGATGCCTGATATAAAGTAGGACCTGAATATTTAATTAATTTAATTAATCAGTTGATTTTGTTATAAGCAATGAGATTTTAAATTTTTCAGTTGCATTTATTAGTTGGCTGATTTGAAATGATAACATTTCACACTGTTCTGTGTCACTTCTGATGCTGACTTGTTTTAGAGGATTACATAATTTCAACAAGACTATACTTTGAAATCCTAAAATGAGAAAATTTCTGTAATGGTTTAACCATTATTTAGTGTAATACTTATTTTGTTTGCTGTACAATACAGACGTTTTCTGAACATGCTGAATTAAATCAGTCTTTGATTAAATTCAAGCCTTCATTCGGTGTTCTCTATCTGCAAACCCAGTAGCAACCATAACAACAAAAATCCTGGACTAAAATATATATTTTTTAAAAACTGTAAAAATGTAACTACATAAATATATTTATGATATAAAGGATTTGTAAATATTTTACATTTCTATATTTGTAAATACGTAATTCTGCTTACATTTAGATGTTTCCAGCACGTCAATATTGTAGGTTTCAGTATACCCAAACATACAAAATGTATGCAAAGGAATACCTATGTATAATTGATAATTATTTTCATGTTAAATAATAAAACTAGACAGTTATATCAATTATTATTTCCATAATTATTAATTATTTGTATCTGACAAAATTTTCAAATCAATGCACTCAAACAAACAGCATGAATGTATTTATGTGATTGAGATGTACTGAATAAAGAATACAGTCATATGTCCTGCTCACAAAGAAAGACACGTCAAAGCCAAAATCAGGCAGACTGAATGAAAGAGAGTTCTGGATGTGGTGGGGGTCCTAACAGCCATTGACACTGATTGGGGATGGCAGGTGCAGTTAATGACAGGGGCCGTACATGTCCTGCTCTGATTGAGGTGAGGGAGAGTAGAAGGAAAGAGAAGAGTAATGAGGTTGGAAGAGTGCTGACTCATAATCAAACCCTAATCAAATGCCAACACACACACACACACACACTGTACATATACAGTGCATATATATATATATATATATATATATATACACACACACACACACACACACACATACATATGCACGCAGAGACACGGGCATACTATTTCACACACACATATATACACACAGATTCTTTCTCTGTCTCACGCACACACACAGACACACACACATCATATTCAATCCCATCTTTTCTCCCCACCCCCAGAAGCCCTGATATGGTGATTCGTAGAGGCCACAGATAAACCACTCAAGACCATGAGGATGATAATGGCAGATGCTGCAGAGACTCAAATTCAATCAGCACTGGGCTGTCAACGTAGATGAGTTTAAGAACGAAACACGCTCGCTGACACACGTTAAAGACACATCAACTGAAGTAAGCCAAATACAGCCCTGAATTTAAGGAATGGTTAACCAAAAAAAAAAAAAAGAAAAGAAAAAAGTCATAATTTCTTCATGTTGTTTCAAACTTGTATGACTTGTATGACTATTAACAAAGCAGTTTTTTTTTTTTAAATCTCAGTGTTGTTTTGTATCGACAAAAAAGCACAAAAAAAAATCTTCTTTTGTGTTCCACGAAAGAAGGTCACACAGGTTTGTAACACAATGAGATTGAGTAAAGGATGACAGAATTTTTATTCTTTTATTATACCTTTATGATACCCTTACAAAAAAATTACCATTATAATCATATGTGCTTCAACCTAAATTTATGGCCATGGCCATTCTATACTGTGAATTGTCAAAGTAGGATTTTTAGATTTAAGAGACAGTTTAAGAGACAATGAAGAAAATTTAGGGAGAATAAAAATTATGGAGAATTTAAAGGCATTGTGTGAATAATATGTAATCATGTAATCCATAAAAAAGTAATCTTATCATGAGCATTTTACAATTTGATATAATCTAATTACAAGCACTTCATTTTTGGAATCTGTTTACATAATCCAGATTACATGCAATCAGTTAGTACCCAGCACATAATATGTTTATGTAAAAATATGTTGAGATGTCCTCTACATTGCTAGAAAGTTTTCTTTAAAAAAAAGAAGGGTAAAGTTTAAGAAACAGAAAGCTGACGGGAAAAAAGAACGAGGGGGGTTGGGTTCAGTGACAGTGGCTGAGACCCTCGTCTCTTCACGAGATGAATACCAGTCCAGGCAGTGTGCTGATGTGCTCCAGAACGCTCATTATAACGCACAGCCCATACGTTGCCCTGACATATCCATTATTTATTAACGTATGGACTGGGAACCAGGCCACCATTCATGACTGCAATCCTTTGGAGGCAATTCTGACAGGTTCTTTCAGAAATAAATAAATAATCCTTCACTTCTCTCTTCCTTCATGGCTTATGCTCCCAACACAAGAATAGCTCATATCCTCAGACTGTTTCTACCGCTGAACCTGTAAACATATTTCACATGTGTGCACTGCTCAACCTAAAAACACAAGAACTAAGACAGACCATTATATCAGTAAGCCGATTAATATGTCTCATAATTTAAATTAAATATCATGCATAATAAATGTTCATTTAATTTCAGAAAATGTGTGTACATATCATATGCAGTCATTGAGTGAGAGGTGTATGCATTATGACCAAAACCTTGTACAATGGTATGATTTTAAAAAAAAAATGTATTATGGTAGTAATATATGATGCCACAGTTAGTTTTTCTGATGGGGTCAGACAGCAGGATAAAAACAAAACAAACAAAAAAACAATGCAAAATGCAAATAGTAAAATGCTACTGACCATATAATTGTGTTTTGTGCTTAGCTACCATTACAAAATAAATCTGATCTAAATCAACTTTTAAAGAACTATCAACTTAAAAGCACCTTCCATATCTTTGCATGCATTCATACCGAAAATGATTTAGGTACTTTTAAAAACAATATGATAATGCTTATTTTTAGAAAACAATCCAGTGAAATTAAATATCTTACAAATGATTCATTGGATTACTTTCTGCTTGAATTTGACTGGTGAAATACAAAAGATAAGTTTACTGAAAACCAATGATTGGATGAGTTCAAAACAAAAGACTCAAACACCTAAACTAATGTTATAAATGGATGTTTCCATCTGTAATTCCAGTTTTCATTGGCTGCATTTTAAACCATTGTAAAATAGCTAATGCACACATAGTACACACATATGAGCACATCACTTGAATTCTATTTTAATGCAGCAAACTGCAATGTTGCTAAGCAGATGTAAACATTTCAACTCAGCTTTGCACTACATATTTTAAAAACAAGTTATATGGGTTAATTGTTTAGGATATGTCTCGCACTTATTTTTGTATTACTCCATGTGTAAACAAAATGTGTCATATTGTTGTCTTCAGTAGCAGCTTCTAACCATAAATTTAGTTGTGGCAGAGGAATTGTACGCTATATGACTAACTTCTGATTAACTTTTAGTGGCCTAAATTTTACATTCAAATGATTGAACATATGCAAAACACTTCTGGCAGAGGTCTTGTGTCCCCTTGCATAATTTAGCCGGAGGGTTTATTGGCTGACTCTACATTCATACTGTACATAGACTGTTATCTTAAAATGCACATCGATTGTCAGAACAATTAACTAATTAACCATGAGCGCATTTAACAAAACAAACATATTTTTATCTGTCTATCTATCTATCTATCTATCTATCATTAATATATTTTATTCCCTTTCTGCAATGTAGCTATTTTGTATATTCCTGTTAGTAGGAACATACAATTTATGGCAAGTTCTGTCATGAAACTCTAGATGGTGCAGACTGATGGGTAAATAATGCGAATTGATGATATTTACAGCATTAAACTACTTGGCATAAGATGATTGGTTCATGTTGCATATGCAGCCAATTAGCTTACTGCTTTACATTTAAATTGCTGTTTAGCATTTACTAGAGCAGTGCGCATTCAGAGTTCCTCTGAAACCCTCCATCTTCCCCAGCTCCACCTGTACAGGTCTGCTATGGGTTATTATATATGCTATTTGTGCAGCAGCAGTATGTCTTAATAACTCACAGCACCTTATCGGTGTATGTATAGAGCGGGGGAACTATGACGTCACTTTGTAGGCGGATCGGCATTAGCATGAAGTGAAACTGGTTCCCTCGACAAAAACCCAAAAGGATTTTTCCATAGGCTTTTGGATTATCGCAAAAAATAAGCTCTGTGTTCAGTCATAGTTCATGAAACTTACACGTTTTGTCCATCAAGATAATCTTCACAAAATAATATAACTTTGACGAATTTTGAAGCCTAAATAAAAGCGCCAGAACTAAAAAGCTAAACTTAGGCTATACTTAGGAACTTAGGATATACACTGATATACAGCGGCACCCTCTGCCCCTCTTAGTATGTTCATTGCATAGCCAACTTTTCTGCAGAAGCCATGCGCTAAATTTCAATATATCCATCTCATTTTATCTCATCGACTCATCAACAGTCTAGAAACTCTGATAATATTTGCTGAATAATGCTGAACATTTACAAGTAAAATTACCAATTTAGGATTGATTCAGTTTATATAGAGTTATATGTTTTCAAGTGGATTAATATTTTGGCGGGGCACAACCTCATATGCCCATACAGATAAGTATGGCTGGTTGTCTTACTGTCAGTCTTCATCTTAAAAACAGCACAAATGTTCATCAATTTCTTGGCAATGACAAAAAAGCTATAAAAGTCTTTTTTAAATTAGTCAACTAGCAAGTAACTCTGAAGAACAGAGGATGACAGAATCACAGAAAGAGAGGAAAAATACAAAACATTCAAGCAGTTTAGGATTGTGAGGCTAGCCAAAAATACAGGGCTGCTCTCCAGACAGAAAAAAAAAAAAAAGTTTCTCTGGTGCAGTCAGCCCAAACTGATGTGTTATATATTGCCTGTCACTCTATTCTGCGGGAATATTGGGGCGTTGCCCAGCTCAAACCTGGAAGGTACAGCAATCCATCACCAACATTCACGGAAGGAGATCTCATCTCAGTGTTGCTAGCAATATCCCAGCCGCTTGAGCGGCATATAATAGGGAGCCAGTTCAAGGCTGTTACAAACACACCGCTCATCTATGCCATCCACATTCTGCAGTTGATTGCTTTAGCCTTACATCAAAACACCTTCATGCAAACAGAATGAATGATTAAAAATACAGGCAATTTTATTGTCACGTTTATGGTCTGTGTTGGTTTTGTTTTCCCCTTGTTTATTCCTGTTTCCTTATTTGGTCATTTTCCTGTCCTTGTTTAGTTTGATTATGATTCCGTTCAGCTGTGTGTGATTAATTATCCTGTGTATTTAAGTTCCTGTCTGTTCAGTTAGTTTTCGTCTGGTCTACTCGTTACTCCCGGTGTTCCTGTGTGTCTGACCTGCCTTGTATTGCCCTGCCTTGTCTGGATTAAAGACTGTTTAATTTGAGTTTACTCCTCGTCTCGTGTTCCTCATTCCTCCCCGCTGTGTGCACCGTGACACTTATATTGTATCTCTCTCCTTGTTTTTATTTTTATTTTATTTTTTTATGTGTCTTATTTATTTGTATTTATTATTTCTCCTTTGTGTGTGTCTGTTGTTTGTTGTTATTATGTTTGGGGAAAAAAGCAAAAAAAAAATAATAATAATACAGGCAATCATGTTTGAAAACATTGCTTTCAATAAATATATATATATATATAATTTTAAAATTATTTAAATAAAATTATTATTTTAAAATTATTTAAGGATCTCACAGTTTGTTGTTGCCTATGTGAATTAGCTAATCATATCAGTATTTAATATATGAAATATATAATGCATATCTTTACAGCAGTTATTTGCAGGTTTATTTTATTTTTTTGAGATAGAAATTCTGTATAAACCTTTAATCATGCAATTATCTACAACACAGCAGATATGATTTGTTACAAGACAGAATCTGCACAATACAGCAGTTATAATGGACTAATATTTGCAAAGCTAGCTAAAAAGCATGACTGTTTTCATTTTATTTTTCTGCGTAAAGTTGATTTGCTGCAATGACAATTTAATGCCTAAAGTCCTAAAGTGACTTTAAAATTATTTAAACAGCTTTGCATATCAAATAATAATAATAATGCAAGTGCTTTTTATAATTTTTTTCTAGTTTTAGATATTCCAAAAATCAGCCCTGTTCACTTCCATTGTGTTTTATTTTTATTTATTTATTTAGTTAGTTAGTTTGTTTGTTTGTTTGTTTTGAAGAGAGCCCAGAGCTTGACACAGAGAAAGCACACCTACAGTATGTCTGTGATATCTGTCAAGTAGTAGGAATATTTTGTAGAAATATTTAGTGGAATTCCCAAAGGAAATCTGTTACTTGAACTTGAATCTTTGTCTTATTTACATACTGTTGATAGAAGAGCAATGATAGAAAAGTACCTGTTAAATATAAAGCATCTTTTCAGATAAGGACAGAGAAAGAGAATGAATTATTGAGAAGAAATATGTGAAAAGAGCAGTTATGAGATGTAATATCCATGCCATCTTCTGAGTATACATTTGGCCTTGTAAGAAAAGTAAAGATCTAGAATACCATAAAGTACATCTGGAAGTCATGGGCTATTTTTCCCTCACACAATACTTAACACAAATAACAGAGATAGCCAGTCAGGAGAGACGATACAATCAAGCTGGAGACTACTTTAAATGTCTCACTAAATGCTGCTGTTTTGTTTTACTTTTAATGTAATTATTTATTAATTTCCACTGAATGTATACTGCACAATTGACAAAAGGGACAGATTCTGAATGTTTCTTACTATAAATGCTCTGAGAAAAAAAAGAAGTGTGTTGGTCTAGTGATGTTGTCTAGCTGTGGTGCTTATGGTGGTGACACAAGTTCAAATTTGGCTTGTGTCATTTTTAAGCTCACCTCTTTATCATCATTCTGTAAATGCTCCTCTTATTAAAAGTGTTAATAAAATAAAATACAATAAAATACAACACTTATGATGAACTGGCTTTCTAGCCCGTTTCCTTGCTTATGATGAGATGCTTTGATAGGCTTTAGCATTTCTGTGACAAGTGGTTAATGAAATAAAATAAAATAAAATGACTTGTGATGGACCGGCCATCCATACGGTTTCCTTGCTTTTTTTATTTTTTTTGGATAGATTCTAGCATTTCTTAGACCTCACATAAGACAAGTGGTTAGTAAAATAAAATAAAATAAAATAATAAAACCCTTTTGCATGATAAAGTAGCACCACATAATTAAGAATTAAATAAATATTAATATTTTCAACATCTTCCAACCAAAATTTCAAAGGTGTTGAATGACGAATACATCTCCATTATCATTTTAAACTGCTCAGTATTCAGAGTCTGTCAACACAGTCTAGAGAACACCATCCAGCTTTCTGTAAGAGCACTTCTAAGATATCATTATTGCTCAGACAACAACCCCATAAACAGTGGTAAAACAGGAAAGGCCAGCGAGAAACAGGGAAATAAGGCTGATGTCACTGTTAGCTGTTGATCTACATCAAGAAAATGAAGAGGGGTAGAAAAAGAAAAATTCATTTTTAGAAGGAGGTGGAGAAACACAAGTAGAAAAGGTACAAGAGCGGATGGTGAAAGAGTGAGAGGAAGACAGTGGCAGCAGGGTGCTTTCTAAGGGCTCTCAGGGGACATTTTGTGGAAAGCTTCCCTCCCTGTGGCGGCCCGCAGGCCTTTAAAGAATGGCAGCGGGACGTCAGTCACTGGCGTCGGCGCAGGAGAGTGAGTGAGTGCAGCATAGCGATGAGCCATGTGGGTGTATCGGTGCGAGGGCTAAGCGATCTGAACAGATTGCCTGTTCTCTGAAATGTTAAATCAAAATGCAAAACAGGAGTTGACCGGCCTTCCTCTCTAAACAGATTCACCAGCATATGTGTGGGAGCGTGGACAGCTTCTCGGGGAGCACTAATATTTTAAGGTAATTAAACTGAACCTCCCACTGACTGTGAAGCCCTCGGTCTGTCTGTTTGTAATGCCAGTTATTTTAGCAATCTTCAGGACTGAAGAAAATGTCTGTACTATTTTCTAAGTAGAAAAATTATCTCAAAGATAAGCCAGTTCTGTATTTCAGTTCTTATTTCAGTTCTACTTACTCATCAATCATAATTCAGATTCTAAAATATATTCTAAGATACCAAATTTGGTTGGTAAAGATAATCCATAATTTTAAGCAGAAATAGCTACATACTTAGAAATATATTATTTCTAATATATTTAGAAAACTGTCTGTAACACCAGGTGTACACTGTGATGCTGTTCTTTATGATTGGTGATTGTCAGACTGCAAAAAAAAAAAAAACTTAGAAAAGAGATGCTGGGTACAAGCAAAGTATGAATGTGCACATGTGAAAATCTTTTTTTATGGTCAACGTATGGAAAAGAGCAGTGAGAACATCTTAAACATTTCCTTCAGTATTCAGGGAAAATGTTATAATGTTGGGAATGTCAGGAGGCTACTGATCACAGAATTTCCATTCTGGAGTGATCTAATATTTTAATATTTGTTAAATTACAGACTTCAATATATCTCCAACCAAACGTCCTCATCTAGAGGGAGCAATCATATCTCCCTAACAGAGTTATTCAAGCTTAGACAAATTACATGTTGGTCATTAATGGATAGTCATCTTCCAGTCATACCAAAGATCCTGTGATTAGCATGTAACTATTGAAAGGTGAAACACTGACTTAAAGTGCCCCATTATGCTTTTTGAATATTATCTTTCATGCATTGTGTAATATAGCTGTTTGTGAATGTAAAAGGTCTGCAAAGTTTTAAAGATCAAAGTGCACAGTAAATAAAGTTATTGTCTCCCAAAAGAAAGACTCTGAACTCCAAAAACGAGTCATCTGTAATTCCAGTCTAATTCCAGTCTCTCTTCCATAACTTATCTACATAGCTTATCCATTAAAGACGGGACAGTACCCACTTTCTCCTCTGAATCACAACTTGTAGGGATTATTAATTATTGGTGTATATATTTTCTACCAAGTGTTCAAAATATGTAGCTTTGTGTTTTATATTGTGTACACACCCAGTGCACAAGCTGTAGGTCTGCATCTAACCGGCCAACTCACGTTATTACTGTCTTACTGAAACAGTTAAGCTTTTTTTTAGTTTATTGATGGACACACTTGTTAATGCTGATGTTGAGGAAACACATTTACAACATCTCATAATGTAAGACAAAGTAATTAAAAACTTATCACTGAGAAATGTCCTGGTCAAGTCATGCTTGCAATGGAGACTCCGATTGATCAACTAGTTCTTTCAAAGTTTCATCATCGGACTCAGGCTCAAATTGAAATTCTAAAATCAATGCCATCATTACTGTAGTTACAGTGTTCACAATCACTGAGGATTGACAGCCTCCTGAGCTGAAATATGGTACTGGGCGTTTCGTTGCAGAAACACAATGTAAGCGGTAAACAAATCACAACAGACTGGGCCATCTGACCAATCAGAGCAGACTAGGATCAAGGAAAGGACAGTTTTAGAGAGACTGAGTCTTTGAACAAACTGTTTTAGACTCTTTGAGAAATAAGGTGATCTGCATTTTTTTGGCCTTGGATGCATGTAAACCTAATAAAACTAAATATGAAAAAAAGTTTCTGTAATTAGTGTTCTGACACATAGTGTAATGTATGTCTCAAATCACAGAAATCAATACCACTGTTAAAAACAACAAACAAAAATTCAAATTTTCACTAAATTAATTACAGATATAAAGAACTCACATGCTAAAGAGGTGCAATGTTAATTGCAATAAAATAATCTGTCACTTTTTCCAGACCTAAAAATAGGTACAGGATTACAATAATACAGTCATTGGGCACTTTATTAGATACACCTTGCTAGTACTGGGTTGAACCCCCTTTTGCCTTCAGAAATGACTTCTTTGCATTCTTTGTGACAGATTTAACAAGGTGCTAGAAACATTCCTCAGAGATTTTGGTCCATTGTCCTGATAGCATCACACAGTTGATGCAGATTTTTTTGGCTGCACATCCATCATGCGAATCTCCCATTCCAACACATCCCAATGATGCTCTGTTAGATTGAGATCTGGTGATTGTGGAGGCTATTTGCGTATAGTCAAGTCAAGTCACCTTTATTTATATAGCACTTTTAACAATACAGATTGTGTCAAAACAGCTTTACAGTATCAAATAGGAAAAATAGTGTGTCAGTAAACTCACTGTCATGTTTAAAAAACAGTTTGAGATAGTTTTAGCTTTGCTAGAAGCAGCTATCACAAGATGGTTACACTGTGGTCATAAAGAAATGGACATGTTGGCAACAATACTCAGGTAGGCTGAGGCATTTAAATGAGATGCTCAGTTGGTACAATAGGTACTGTACTGTTCTAAGCAGCACCAACAACAACCATCCAATGTTCAAAGTCCTCTCTTCACCGTTCTGATGCTGGGTTTGATTTTCAACAGACCGTCTTCACCATGTCTACATGTCTAAAGTGGCTGCCATTTGATTGACCGATTAGATATCTGCATTAACGAGCAGTTTAACAGCCATACCCAATAAAAAAGTGTCCGGTGATTGTATGTAGCAATACTTTTTCCCCATGGAAAAATGGCAGGATTTCAAGTGCTAAACATGAAGACAAGACAGCTGCAGCCATCACACCACAAAATGTGTCTGTCAAAGACATAGCAACACAGTTGTGAACCATACACTAAAAAAATGGGAAAGATATTGAGGCAGCCATACTCTGCATCATGATCCACTAACAACGTACGAGAATTTGTTGGGACTGAATCCAAGAATATCAATTTAATTGATGTGTGTTTTAAGACACAAGCAAAAAACATAGACAATGATGTGCTAAGAAGCCATAACACATTACAAAATTCACAAGGATTTATTTAATGGTCTGAGGAGAAGTAGTAAAGAAAATGTGCCTCGAAAAACAGCAGCAAGATGCATTAGACTACAATACATATATAGTTTAAACAAAAAAATGTATAACAGAAACATTAAGGACGCTGTAACATCCTTTATAACAACATTGTACCATTCAATGACATTTTGCACAATCAGCATGTGCAATCAGCTAAAACCTCATACTGTATTAACAGACACTCAGAAATGAAGATAAGACTTTCTTTCCGTGCAGAATTACACTTTTTATACTGAGACAGACAAGATAAAGACAAATAAACAAACAAGAAAACTTAACGACACTCAGCACCAATAACGAACAGACTCCAGACTTCCTGTCATATACCACAGTATATGAGCTGGACATCGAGACCACAAAACTTATCCAACCCATTTGAATTCTACACATACTACACAGAATGCTGTATTTTAAAGCGCTATAGAGGAGTTCTTTGAAACACCTTGACTTCTTATTTCAATTGGAAATATGTCAAAGCATTGAGAAAGAAAATAAAACTCATCAAACCACTTTACTGGAACTTTAAGTTAAGAAAATGTTTTGATTTGATGAATGCAAAATCAGCTGCAGTTGTTGTAAATATTGGTATAGGGATCATTAGTCTTTAAAGGGGTCATATGATGCTTTTTTAAAGATCATTATTTTGTGTATTTGGTGTAACAGAATATGTTGAAATGCTTTAATGTTCAAAAAACACATTATTTTTCAAATACTGTACATTATTGTAGGTCCTCTATGCCCCGCCTCTCTCAAACACTTTGTTTTCTACAAAGTCCCTCCTTCTGACAAGCGCAGTCTGCTCTGATTGGCCAACTGGCACAGTGCATTGTGATTGGCCGAACACCGCAAGCACTCATCGGAAATGTAACGCCCCTTTCTGTAATTATGAGCTTCAGCTTTCAAAGTAAAAGTAAAGACAGTTAATAATGTCCTTAGTTTTACCATCAGTTCAAGCCTGAGAGGGGAACGGAGTCGCGTGACAGACACAGTGATGAAGCTCGTATGTATTTGCAGTACACAAGCCTCGATTAAGCGCTGACGTGCTGTGATGTGACCGTCGCTCTCTCTCTCACACATGCGCACACACACAACACACACACACACACACACACACACACACACGACGTGCAAAACTCCGCATTTGAACAGTCAATAGCAAATACTTAAACTAATAACAAAACATACAGTCCCTGATTCAGAAGCGGCAGATTGTCAAAGCAAAGTCAGAATTACCTCCTCTCCTAGGTTCACGAAACGGTCGTCCATAAAATGCGTTTTGATAACATCTGGGTTGTGCTGTTCTGTTGTAAGTAATCTTAATGATTCCTAAATGCATCTACTTTCAGAAGGCCAAATAAAGTGCTTTTGCTTTCTCCTAGAAACACACAGCTTCTCCCTGACACAGCTGCATCAACACTACTGCGGTTACTGAAACCACACCTTCTTTCTTTGCGTGAACATTTGGGCGGCATTAAGCAAATATTTCCACATCGTGACGTAGACACGTGGGGGCGTGTTTGAATGAGCCATTTTAGGGGGGCGTGGCAGAGTCTTAACTTTGATAAAGAATATCTCTTTGGTTTTGAGACTTTAGTCTTTGCAACTTCAGGGATCTTATGCACAATCAGCTTGTAACACTCCAAAGAGAAAGGAAAGCTTGAAATCGCATCATATGACCCCTTTAAGTCCTTTTTTAGCCTTTTAGTTTGTCCCTACTGTTCATACCCAAATCTATGTCAAAGTTCAAGTCATTTGACAATATTACTGTCTTCCATGCTTTAGTGTGATGGACATTGTGTGTTTAAAATAATGTAAATGACTTGGACTTTATACTGACACCTATTTGTGTAGATTCAGCATGAAGCAAAGACAACGGTTTTAAGAATGAGATAAAACCCCATATTAAAATGAGTATATGTAACTCATAATTAATTTATTATGCAGACACAATGACCTATAATACATGTTATGTAAATAAAATAAGTAATATCAAATGCAAAATGCAACTTTATCATTACAAATCTGTAATTACAAATATTTTTAAATACATGACATACAAGTTTTATTCTATTAAGAATAAATATTCTATTATTCTATTTTATTCTATAAGTATTCTGATTATATATAAATATAAATAAACATAAATGCATAAAAGTTAATTCAGTAGTACGCTTTATATTTCAAAGACAATTGAAGTAATTATGAAATTACATATAAATATGTACTTAAGTGGCCAAAAACCCTCTAAAGTTCTTAAAAGCTGATTGCATCTAATATAAATTTATATTATAATACATTTTTTATTTAATTACAATTAAGATGCATTTGAGTGTCTGAAAACATTACATTCATTACATTCTTTTAAATTATATTATTTCCACAATAAGTACTCTTTTTAAAAGTGTGATAAAGTGTACAGTACTTCAGTTTTTACAAGGGTTTATGAGCCTTGATCTCATTTGACATCATTTTTAACATTTGTCCAAAGTAATTACTTCATAATTTCTTTCTTTCTTTTTTTATGTATCTTTAACTGAATCTGTAAATGTTGCTGAAATGTTGTACAAAATGTCTGCAATATTTTTTATGGCCTTAATATAAATACTAAGACCCCTTCTGCGTTGACTTTCTTCACGTATTTTCAAACAGGTCACTGCAATGATGGGGAACCATTTAACTTCTCATCCAGAGCTAGCCATCAATTATTTACAGTCACCTGTTTAAAATTTAAAGTGCCACACATTAACGTTCACAGCACCTACACTTTCACCCTGACCATCCTCCACTGATCCACCACCCCTGCCCATCCTAGAAAATGGCCACTGATAATGAGTTGCTTTCGCCACTGAACTGGAGATGTTAAATCAAGCCAGGTCAGAGGAGACAGCAGGCGTCATGCGTAAGGGCACAGGCCAGGTATGTCTGATTACATTTCAGTCTTAATTGGTAGCGCAAGAAAAAACAATAAATTCAGCAACAAAGTTGTAGCACATTGTGCAGAGCAATGGGATTTTTTAAAACTTAAATTAAATTTAACTTAAGCATTAATAAGATTTGCAAATTGTGGAGGAGAGAAAATATATTCAGTGAATAATAAGATAAAGCGATTCACCCAAAAATGAAAATTCTGTCATTATTTACTTATTACCCTCATGTCGTCCCAAACCTGACATTGACTTCCAAAGATAAAAAAAAAAAAAAAATTCTCAGGACATTAAAAAAATACCTTCTATTTCGTTGCAAAGAAGAAAGTCATACAGGTTTACAGGGTGTGTAAATCATGAAAAAAATACAATAATCATTTTTGGGTGAACTATCCCTTTAAGTTTTATTCTGCTCCTCACACAAAGCTACAGTATGATGCTGGTTCAGAAGACATAAATAGTGAGAATATACTGCCCTATAGTAGAAGTCATATAGCCTTTACGGTGATTTGTTTTTTGTAATATTAGGAGCTTGTAATTTACTGTAAATACGGTATAAATGGATTTGAATGAAGTGTGTGAATAAGTTATGACATCATTTTTAAGTGTACTATTATTTTAACTTATCCTGGAAAACTGTTTGTCAGATAATCAGTCTTTTACAGGCAAAAAAAAAGCCCTATTCATGGAACAAACAAAATACTTTGTCTTACACTTAATTTCCCCAAGCAAAAAAATCAATAATTTATGCAGCATTTAAGCTGCGGTACTTCTCATAATCACTGAGCAATCACTAAATCATGAAATATATCTTTGTGCATTATCATAAAAAAACTATTAATTTCACACCAAAAAACAACCACTTTCCAATATAGATCCTGGCTTATGTATGCACACAGCCTTTGATCAACATCTTTAAAAAAACTTCCAAAAAAGAACCCAAGCTCAAACTGTCTGCATAACCTGGAGCATTACTGGACCCAAAGCAAGCTCAGGAAACATTAGGAAAGATAAGATGACTCTGCTAGACTAATCCATTCTGGTGTCTGAGAGAGAGAGAGAGAGAGAGAGAGAGAGAGAGAGAGAGAGAGAGAGAGAGAGAGAGAGAGGGAGGGAGAGAGAGAGAGAGAGAGAGAGCAGAGTGACACAGGGTAATCCTCCGGGGTCTTGCATTAGCGCGCTAAATTAAAGGCGGTATTAGATTAAATTGGCTCTCCGATTTCAGGGGTGTAAGTAAAATTCTAATTTGCATTTTCCACTGCCGCTTAAGATATAATTAGTTCAGGGTGATTCCCAGGTGCAAAACACTGACAGCAACATCCAGCTGCTTACTGGGAGTTTATCATTTGTTAGCAGCAAAAGGTGCAATCAGCTGAGTCTACATACTGTGTGTGTTTGTCTGTGTGTGTGAATCAGTGTGTGTTTGTGTGTTGTGTATCCAGACTTATAGTTGGAAGCAAGTCAATAATAAACTGAAAAAATTGTATGTTTTTGTCTGTATGTGTCCGCAAAAACCTGTGTAAAGGCACATGGTTCTTCTACACTGGTCATTACACATGTTGGCTCAATATAAATTAATAAAGGCTGTGTGTGGGCTGAGGATGCTAATCAGTCTTACAGCAAACTCAGATCACCTATTTCCTCACATACTAAGTAGAGCTCCAACAGAATATTGTAATATATTATTACAATGTATAACAGCTGTTTTCTATTTTAATACATTTTAAAAAGTAATTTATTCCTGTGATGACAATGCTGAGTTTTCAGCAGTCATAATTCCAGTCTTCAGTGTCACATGATCCTTCAGACATTATTCGAATATGCTGATTTGGCGTTCAAGTAAATTTTCTTTAATCAACAGGCACCACACCGGACTCTGAAGTAAACCTTACATGAGATTACTATTAGCCCTCCTGCAGCGTTGTACCATCCTAGATCAATAAATACCCAATTGCTTCATTTCTGTATCACTTTATCTACCAAATGAAAATGAAACATGTTCATTAAAACTTTCACCAATGGAGTTTATGCTAAAGAATTCAAAACGGCATTCTACAGAGAAGAAGTGTATTTCACAATCTCAAAATTAAGATTTATTAAATTAATTAATTAATTAATAGTTCCAAACTGCCATAATGTCCTAAAATAAATTAATACATGATTCAACTTTAGGTGAAGTATGTTACATCTGTTTCAAAAGCAGCAACAAATGGAATAGCAAAAAAACAAAACAAACAGCAGGAAAACACACACTGTTTTCAAACAGGTTTCCAAACCAGACCACTTCCCCCATCTGCCATTGGTCACCCAAACTGATGGGATTTTGAAAGGCTCTGAAGGTTCTGAAAGTGCCACAAATTATAGCACTGCTTATGCTATTATGAGAAATCAACCTATAATAGCTTACATATTGTCCATGTATATTAAGCTGGGATAGTTAAAAGTATTTTAAAATTGAAAAAAAATTCCACACTCCACCTATCACACATGACAATCACATCAACAGTGCCAAATCAGTGTTCAGAACCTTGGCCTGTAAATTCTTGGTGAAGTAATGAGAAGGAAGTAGAACAACATAAACTACTAGCTGCTACAACACCAAACACATGTAACAAACAACAGTCACACTCAACCTTAACCTGCACACAATTCAACAGATTTTAGAAAACAGTATTAACAAGTATTTAAATATATTTAGATAAACACTCAGTCAGCAGGTGTAGAATTTACTCATTGTGAAAATATGCTTTAGGCCCTATTTACATCTGGTATTAACATGCTTTTCATATGCATCTTCTGTAACCACTGATTGTGATTGCAGTTCATTGAAGGGAAGGTCAGTGCATGTTGATGTCAGACACACAAGTCAATGTGCAATTTTCAAACCTTTGTTTTGGTGCATTGATTACATATTAGATGAGTAGGTAGTCATGTTGTTCGAGATGCATTAGGACACATTAGCATTTACATTACGAATGCCAAGTGCTTTATGTTGTCCTTTTGTGTAATTTGTAAATTGTGCGCATTGTAACTTGTTTACACTTGTATATTGTGCTGTTCACATCACATCACCCAAGACGGATGTTCACACCATGTGTAAACAGAGCCTTTGTTAGCGGAACTAAATTCTCCTGTTTCTAGAAATATATCCTATATTTGTCCACTCTCCTTCAAGCATACACACACAAACACTTCCAAATTGGTATTTTTTTAGACACATTATTGTCTTTTCTTTATGTGGTTCATTTATTCAAAAATAATAAAAATGCTTTCGATTGTTTTTCCTATTTCCTTTTCAGTGTGTAAGGATATTAGGATGAGAATCTAGACGTTCCACGTCCCAAGTGTGATAGAAGAACAGCAGCAGGAATTTTCCTATTGCTCCCATTGTGGGAGAGATCGACTAGCCTCGTCAGGAGACAGTTTCTATAATTGGTTAAAATGACCAAGTGCAGAGAAGGATGGCTCTCTGCTGAAAACCATTTCCCAGCTCAGCTTGGAGCAGAGCCAAGCCCTGGGTTGTTCGGATGCGTTCCAGCCCCAGCCTGACTGGCAGCAATTAGGGGTGTCTGAGCCAAGCTCAGCTTGCGCTCCGCACAAACACCCCTAATTACTGCCAATTAGGCTAGGCGGGTAGGCAGATTTGAGAAGCTGGGGGGATGTTCAGGCATGGGTGGGCATGGAAACAATTTTCAAGGGCTTAGAAACGTGACTAGAAGGAAAGGTTAATGCTTTTTGAGTGCACGGAGGGAAGAGAGGGAGGGGGAGTGTGGTGTCTGAGCCATCGTCTCACCTCTAGTGATGAGCCAGGCTTCTTTTTTAGCTCCTCGCATTTCCGAAACTTGCAGATCTGGTGGCCCGTCTTACGGTTCCGACAACTGCTGCACACTCCACAGTTGATTAGCCTCCTGCAGGGCGCGCAGACCCCACACCTTTTCCTTTTCTTTTTCGCTGGGTTTCCGCTGGATGTGGAGGAATTATTCTGTGGGCAGTCTGCCAGATTGGCAATTTGAAACGCACTGTCTGTAACGGCTGCTGAGGCTGCGGGGGAGTGAAGGGCTGTCATGACGATGACCCCGGGAGGTAATGAGATGCCCCCTAAAGCCGGAATAGCGGAAAAAGTTCCAACACGTTCCGGGAGATTCATTATCTCTGCTTCAACAGCACCGCATTTCAGCTTGTTCATGCATTCTCCTGCTAAAGGTCTGCAGTGTTCAGGGGATAAGCTAGAGAGGAAATTATTATTTGCCATTTGCAGCGTCTCTGGCGGCACGCCAGGTTTCCCCGGCCTTTGGGAGTCGTTTCTATGCATGCTGGTCCTATTAGGGTTTATTGCTGCTGATTTCCTTCCCCAGAGCATGCCATTATCACAGTTCCAAGGGGACATGCCGATTCTGGCGCTGGGAAAAATTGGTGTCGTTATGCGGGCAATCTTAGCAGTCTGTGGAAATGCCCCATTGGTTTTGTAAAAGTTTGCAAACGACCTGTACCTTTCCATTTCGGCATTGTAATCCAACAGCTGGCTTAATCCACCGTCCTGAAGATTATCCTTTTGCAAGAGTGACATGTCGGTGCTCTGGCCGCTTTCAATGCAAAGTGCATTGTTAAGATTAGACATGACTGCTAAGTTTCAAGTGCTCACAAGAAAAAATCAGGGGAGTGTGGCAGTTGTTTTTTGTCAAGGTGAAGCTTGTTAGACACAACACGTTACCATCCTGGTTTATCCTCTCCACTAAAACAAGAGAACAACAATTACGGATACAAGTGACAAACATTTCCTGTGCATCATCTGACACTTCCAAGTTACTCAACTATAGTGAAAGGTTTTTACTTCACAAGTCAAAATTGTCAATTTCTTTTTTTTCTCTCCTGATTGCTTTAGTCATAAAATTGGGATTCTAATCTTGTGACTTACCATTGTAGCTCTTTTATGTGGCATAACCATAGGAAACAGGCATAATCATACGTGAAAGTAATTTAATTGCACCACCAAGATTGAAAAAAATATATATATTGTCAGTACACTGACTTCCCAGAAAGAAATGGTAAAATTAGATAATTATTTACTATATTATTTATATTATGGGACCAACACTTGGAAAATAAAAGTAGCATCATAATAGAAACAAAACATTCATGCACATTTAACATAAGGTTTTTCACTTTTTTTTGTAATAGCTATCTCAAATATAAGCAACCTCAAACTTTAGAAGTTTTGAATTTTCAAGAAAAAAAAAACGTGATCATGCATCAAGCACAAAGTTCTTACGAAAATATGTCGAAAAATAAAGCACATTGTCAAGATTCACCCAATGATACAAGGATACTTTGTGAGGCTCACTTCAACCAAGTCCCAGACCTTGACAACTGTAGTGTGTGGGGGGATCCATTTCCGATCTCCCAGTCTGGTCTGGGTTTTGTTGCCACAGATAAAAGCCTATTAGACACATCTTCCTCTACTTGCATTACCTTTCACTATACTCTCTCACTGACTGTCTGTGGTACATTGCAAGACGTCTACAGCAATTCAAAGCTCTGTTAACATCTGGTTCTGCATTTAATTGCACATTTCCACCTGAGAGACAAATACTGGATAACCATTCATAAGACCCTGTCATTAATCACCGGAGACCTCACATGAAGCAAGTAATGTTTTTTATTAAGTTTATTAAAGAGGCTCATGCTGCTTTATAACTTCCTAATTAAAGGCAAACAGAACAAAACTGAGTAAAAAAAAGATCACTTTACACTCACAAGCATAAGAAGTTTTCTATTCTGAGAAATAATGAGAAATAATGTACAATGAAGGCTACTGATGATGCAAATCATTATTATTATCATAGTTGTTGTTTTTTATTTATCTGTTCACGAGTAAAAGGTGCTTTTTAACCGCTGATTTTCAAGCTGTAAACAAAGTTCAGAGAATAAGAAATATCCGATACTCAGAGGAGACTGAAAGAGGTCGAGAGTAGACAAGTGTGCCGTCGATTACAGCCCGAGACATTCAGATCAAATTGCATAATGGAATTTAATCACTCTGGCGCCTTCAAAACCACCCGAAATAAATAATAAAACAGTGGACATTCAGAAAGCATGCGCCACTATCGCTAAGCGAGAAAAAAAATGAAAGAGCATCACCTACCAGACAATCCAGACATTAGAGCAGCACATTACTGCGATGAATACACAATAAACACGCCGAGTGATCACTACATAAACACCATCTTTACGCACAAAACGCCATTCTTCATGCGAAGAAAAGTAGAAGAAAAGGTATATATTTGTGATGGCGTCCGGGTTGAGCCTGTTGTCCGTGGAGCGATGACTGGAGGTGAGGTGTCTCCTGTCGCTGTGTGTGGCTGATTGGTGCTGAGGTGAGGAGGATGGGGATGTGGACACCAACTGATCATTGGCTGGAAATTACTATAGAAACACCAGGAGCTCTGGGGAGGGGGATGCTCATCAATCTCCACCGGGAAACAGCGTGCTTTCTCTCGCTGTTTGGTAACTCTTTACATTACAGTCTCACAGATTACGTGCAAGTAGGCTAATTAATTACAATATTACGTGTATTTAAAAGCAGTTAAAATATTTTCATAGTGGCTTTGCCTCAAAACCTAGACACTTTGGCTCATAACCCTGGTAACCTAATGTGCTTTACTGTTTTTTCAGTCTTTTATTTAGGCTATTAATATAACTTAATATATGAAATAACAACGTTTGGTTACACAGTATATTTTTGGGGGGTTAGCCTATCACTAAGTTCAGTTAGTACCACAAATTCACACTCAACCATTTAAAGCTGTGACATACAAAATAAAACATTTTGAAGAACACAAGGAAGAAGACATTGAACCACTGACTTCCACTACAAAAAAAACACAGAGACATTTTGAGAATATCTTATTTTATTTGACACAGAAGAAATAGCTTACATTTAAAAAAACATATCCAATTTCACTATTTTTGTACTTTATAGCCCAGGTTCTATTGTATTACATATTATCTGCTTGAGTAATTACTCTAGGCACTGTAAAGTCTTTTAAAGTGACTTCTGAAGACTACTACTAGAATAACATCAACTGAAAGAGATTTGAGGGCTTAACCCTTTGGATCTCCTCATTTCGGAGTCACACTTGTGCTCTTCACGGTCAAAAGTGACCGGACACCTGTAACGTAATCTCTTATTTTTTCAGTAAAAATCATTCTAATTCATTTTTGTTTTTATAATATTTTTTCTTTTTTATTTTGCATTTTGAGAGGGTTTTGTGGTAATAATTAATATTTATGCAGTAATTAATAACGTCCCAGGTTACGTATGTAACCATAGTTCCCCGAGGGAACGAGACGCTGCGTCGAAAACGCTTTGGGAACGCCTTTGTGTTCCCACGCTCTGAAACACGTGTGTAATCCGTCCGAGGGAATCCCGGCTGACGTCACCGGCGGAGATGACGTAGCGACCAGGAAGTATAAAAGCACCTGCGGTGGAGACAGCGGCAGCTTCAAAGTGAAGGAAGCGCTCGCAGGGATGCAGGAAGTATGGCATGCGACGCAGCGTCTCGTTCCCTCGGGGAACTATGGTTACATAAGTAACCTGGGACGTTCCCCTTCGGGAACTCGAGCTGCGTCGAAAACGCTTTGGGAACGACAATGCCCACGCCACCATACTGACAAATCCCTGCCTAGTGTGGAACGGCACAGCTTAGGCAGAGAGGACTGAGGAGCCAGGAGTGGCATCAAGGTCCAGGCTGTAGAACCTGACAAAAGTCAGAGGGGTGGACCATCCTGCAGCGTTACAAATATCGTGCATCGAAACACCAGATGAGAAGGCCTTGGAGGCCACCATACCTCTAGTAGAATGAGCTCTGACCCCCAGAGGTGAGGGGAGATCAGAAGACTCGTATGCAGTGGTAATAGCATCTACTATCCACCTGCTGAGGGTCTGCTTGTTAGCAGGAAGACCCTTCTTATAAGGACCGTAGCACACAAACAGTTGGTCTGACTTCCTCCACAGGGCAGCTCTGTGGACGTATGTGTCCTGGTCAGAATCCCGAAAGGGAGGTGGACAGAACGCCTGAAGAATAACTGGCCATGGAACAACTGAGGGCACCTTAGGGACATACCCCGGCCTGGGGTACAGAAATGCTCTCGCCATACCAGGCGCAAACTCGAGACATGATGGGGCCACTGACAGGGCCTGCAGCTCACCGACTCTCTTCAAGGAAGAGATGGCTAAAATAAATACAGTCTTGACTGCAAGAAATCTCCAAGGAACCTCTTCCAGGGGTTCAAAGGGAGCTTTAGAAAGGGCCTCTAGAACCACAGCCAAATCCCAAGTAGGCATCCTTGGGCGTACCGGAGGCCTCAGCCTCCTGGTACCCCGGAGAAATCGTGTTACTAACGGGTTCCTCCCTAGAGACTGCTCACCCACAGGGGCGTGGTGAGCAGCAATAGCGGCCACGTAGACACTCAACGTGGAAGAGGATAACCCTGAGGCAAATCTGTCTTGCATAAATTCCAACACTGACCCCAAAGGGCAAACTACTGGGTCCAGCTGACGGCTGTGACACCAGGACGTGAACAGATGCCACTTAGCAGTGTACGATTTTCTCGTAGAGGGAGCTCTGGACTGGAGGATGGTCTCAACAACCTCGGTTGAAAGACCGGATGCTATGAGCTGTGCCCACTCAGGGGCCACACCCATAGCTTCCACCACTCTGGGCGGGGGTGAAGAATGGTGCCCCCTGCCTGTGAGAGGAGATCCCGCCGAACGGGAATCTCCCATGGAGAGTCTTCTAGAAGGGCTACCAGTTCCGCAAACCATGGACGGCCCGGCCAGTACGGGGCTACTAACAAGAGACGAACCTCGTCCCGGCGAACTCTCTCCAGAACTCCCGGGAGCAGAGCAATCGGGGGGAAGGCGTACAGACGAAGCCTCGGCCACGTCTGCACCATGGCATCCAGCCCCAGTGGAGCTGGATGAGTCAGAGAGAACCAGAGGGGACATTGTGAGGTCTCTCGAGACGCAAACAAGTCCACCTGGGCTCGACCGAACTTCTTCCAAATCTGCTCCATCACCTCTGTGTGGAGCATCCATTCCCCGGGCCTCAGCCCCTGTCTCGACAGGATGTCTGCTCCCTGATTGAGGTACCCAGGGATGTACCCTGCCCTCAAGGAGAGCAGTTTCCCCTGGGCACACAGAAGGATCTGGCGCGCCAGCCTGTACAGGGGGCGCGAACGCAGACCCCCCTGGTGGTTGATGTAAGAGACCACCGACGTATTGTCTGTGCGAACTAGCACATGATGGCCTCCTAGGTCTGGAAGAAAATGCTTCAATGCTTGAAAAACTGCCAGCATCTCCAGGCAGTTGATGTGCCAGCTGAGATGGGGACCTTCCCACAGACCTTGAGCGGAGCGGCCACTCATGACCGCTCCCCAGCCCGTGAGGGAGGCGTCCGTCGTTAGCGTTTCGCGACGACACGGAGCCCCCAACACGGGGCCTTGTGACAGGAACCACGGTTTCTTCCACATGTCTAAGGCACGTAAGCATCGCCGCGTGACCTTGATCATGCGAAACGGGTTGCCCCTCGGGGAAAACCCTGTGGTCCTGAGCCACCACTGCAAGGGTCTCATGTACAGCAGGCCAAAAGGTATCACGTTGGACGCAGCTGCCATCAGACCCAACAGTCTCTGAAACTGCTTCACAGTGAGTGACTGGCCTTCTCTCACTCTCTTGACTGTTGCGAGGATCGACACGATACGAGCAGGAGACAGACGAGCCTGCATCGTGGTCGAGTCCCACACTACGCCCAGATAAGTGGTCCTCTGTACTGGAGGAAGCACACTTTTCTTTGCGTTTAGTCTTAACCCCAAATCCCTCATGTGAGCGAGAACGACATCTCGATGCCGAACTGCTACCTGCTCTGATTGAGCTAGAATCAACCAATCGTCGATGTAATTCAGTATGCGGATGCCCTGGAGTCGCAGGGGAGCCAGAGCAGCATCCACACACTTCGTAAAGGTGCGGGGTGAGAGTGCTAGACCGAACGGAAGAACCCGATATTGGTACGCTTTGCCCCCTAAAGCGAACCTCAGGAACTTCCTGTGTTGAGGAAGGATGGATATATGGAAGTAGGCGTCCTTTAGATCTATAGTCACAAACCAGTCCTCGAACCTGATTTGAGCCACGACTTGCTTGATAGTAAGCATCTTGAACTTGAGTCTCTTGACTGAGCGGTTCAACAATCGTAGATCTAGAATTGGACGCAAGCCCCCATCCTTCTTCGGAACGATGAAGTATCGGCTGTAGAACCCGGACTCTCTGACGAGAGGAGGGACCACCTCGATGGCCTCCTTCCTCAAGAGAGTAGCTACTTCTTGTTCCATTACCAGAGCCTGCTCGGGGCCCACCAGAGTGGGAAACACCCCGTTGAATAGAGGCGGACGCAACCCAAACTGAATCTTGTATCCTCTCTCTACAGTGCGCAGGACCCATTGAGATACATTTGGCAGAAGCTTCCACGCTGCCAGAAAATGCACTAAGGGAACCAGTCTCTCGAGACTGGCCTCTGGTGTGCTTTGAACTGCTAGCTCGGTGCCCTGAAGCGGAGGACCGGCAGGGAACGGCCGATCTAGCTGTTCTAAACACTTTTTTGGAGGTAGCGAGCCTCTCAGGACCGCTACGTTTCCGGGCGGAAGCTGAGAGAAACACTCACTGGAGACCGCTGTGCCCTGAAGCACCAAGGGTGGCAGGGGTAACGGAACGATCTCCTGAGGGCACTGAGGAGAGACGGGCACCGTATAATGAGGTGTGTACCGCTCTTCCCCAGAGGGGCCTGCCCTCAGATGTCCTGGACTGAATGCGTCAGGACTTTTTGGCCGAAGCCTTCTTATTGAAAATGACGGTCCTCAGATCCGTCATCTCCTTAGAAGACCTCGATCTGGAGCGCCACCCCCCCTCCTGTCTTTCTTTTTGAGGAGGGGCACGAGTGGCAACGCTCCGTTTCTGGACTTCTCGATACGAGGAGCTGGTACACGGCTGGGGCTGATTCCGCCTCTCAGCCCCACTTTGAGAACGGCGAGGGAGAAATCGCTGAAAAGCCGCCGCCTTCTTTTTAGCCTCCTGAAACCTGTCGACGACTGCGTTAACTGCGTCGCCGAACAGGCCAGAAGGCAAAATAGGGGCGTCTAGTAGAAAGACCCTGTCTTTATCACTGATCTGAGACAAGGTCAACCACAAATGTCTCTCCGTAGCCACCAGGGCTGCCATAGACCGCCCAATAGCTCTGGCGGTCTCCTTGGTGGCTCTGAGTGATAAATCTGTGGCTCTACGTAATTCAGCGATATCATCATTCTTTATATCATCTCCCTCATCCATCTCCTTAAGCAGGTCAGCCTGATATGCCTGCAACACTGCCATAGTGTGCAAGCACCCTCCAGCCTGACCTGCCGCCGTGTACGCTTTACCCACCAAAGCTGAAGAAGTCCGAAGAGGTTTGGTGGGTAATACCGGGGCCTTAAGGGAAGACGCACCACCAGGCGAAAGATAGCTCGCAAGCGTATCCTCAACTCGGGGAATCTTCCCATAACCGCACTCATCCAGCCCTAACACATTAGAATAGTGAGATACACAGGGACTGAAGAGGCGGGCCGAATAAGGCTTAGTCCACGATCTAGACACCTCAGTGTGCAGATCGGGAAAAAACGGCAGACCCCGGCGTGGAGGCGGAGACCTCGAGCACAGGAAGCGTTCATCTAGCTTGCTTTTTGGACGCTCCTGACACTCACTTTCTGTTGGCCACTCAATATTTAATTTAGCCACAGCTCTTGTTACCACCTCCAATAGCTCCTCAAACAAGACAGACTGTGGTGGCAAATCCACAGCTCGTCTCGATCGACGATCGCACCACCCTCCTCACCACCCTCCTCCTCAGAGAGAAGCGCGACCGCCGACGCTCCTCGGGCGGAGGAAACAAACCGTTAAAGAACGTCTCCGTCCCCAAAGAGTGAGTGCTAGATCTAGCAGGGGAAGAAGGAGAAAAGGACGTGCCCGTCTCCAATCTTTCTGTCAGATCCATCTGCGATCCCCACGATTTAAGGCGCCGCTCTGCCTCGGCAGAGGCGGGACCCGAACCGCGGGAACGCTGGTGAGAGCGCCCTCCTCAAAGAGCGCTCTCCGAGAGCGGAGCGTCCGCATTGACAAACGAACACAATGCGGACAGTCAGCTCCCTCGAGAGCTGACCGAGCGTGCTCCGCTCCCAGACAAGCAACGCACAAACTGTGTGCATCCCCACTCGTAATAAAGCGAGGGCAGGGAGGAACACACAGCCTGAAACGCTGCCTGTCAGACTCATGCTTGCCAGATGCCATTTTAATGAATATAATGAGACAAACAACAGTAAATAAGACGTAACACACATAGAGCGCTTACTGAACAACAGAAGCTGCCGCTGTCTCCACCGCAGGTGCTTTTATACTTCCTGGTCGCTACGTCATCTCCGCCGGTGACGTCAGCCGGGATTCCCTCGGACGGATTACACAAGTGTTTCAGAGCGTGGGAACACAAAGGCGTTCCCAAAGCGTTTTCGGAACCATTTTTGCCACTGAAAATAATAATAAAAAAAAATACATTTTTTACAATTATTTTTTAATTAATGCAGTATTTTAGGTTAAAATAGAGACTCAGCCATTCAAAACCAATTTTGGAAGGCAGATTAGCACCATCTGGTTGTAAAAAAAAGAGAAAAACATCTGTAATGGCAGGTGTAACTTGATGCCTGTATATAGCTCTCTATAGAGAAGCTTTTGAATTGCCTCGTTGTTTTTAGACAATTGATTCAACATTTTTATTAGGTGAAAGAATTGACCATATATTTAAACAATCTCAAAGTCTATTTCTTATCAAGTTTTGGATATTTTTTGTTATAAATACGATTTAAAGTGTTAGTTTTTGTATTATGATTACAGACACAGTGGTTCGTGTGTGTGTGTGTGTGTGTGTGTGTGTGTGTGTGTGTGTATGAATGGGTGTGTTTTAGAGCGTCACCCCTTCACTATTGAGAGCTTTTCCTGCATTATGACTGAATTATTGAATGGATTTCACATATTCTCAAAACTTTGCTCTGTTACAGACACAGTGGTTCATAGGTGTGTGTGTGTGTGTGCGTCTGTGTGTGAGTGGATGCGTCTATATCATACTTTTTTCAGCATTGTGGCCGATTTGTAGATTGTACACACAAAAATTCTCAGAATTTTTGTGTTTTTGTCGATTTCCCATTCATTTCCTATGGTCGGTCATTTTTGACCGAAGAGCACTAGTGTGACTATTTTTTTTACGACCACTTAGCTTGCTCGAATCAAGCCCTCAATTTTTTTTGTGTGTTCACACTCCTAATGCCACAAAAGTCACCACGTTTCGTACCATTCCGATGAAGCTGTGATTTAAAAAAAATTCAAAACAGAAAATGTTCCGGTCAAAAGTGACCGAAGAGCACCAGAGGTGTTATATAATGTGTGTGTGTGTGTGTGTTTGTGTGTGTGTATGAATGGGTGTGTTTTAGAGTGTCGCCCCTTCACTATTGTGAGCTTTTCCTGCATTATGACTGAATTATTGAATGGATTTCACATATTCTCATAACTTTGCTCTGTTTACAGACACAGTGGTTCATAGGTGTGTGTGTGTGTGTGTGTGTGTGTGTGTGTAAGTGTGTGTGTGCGTCTGTGTGTGTGTGGATGTGTCTATATCACACTTTTAATGTTTTAGAGTGTCATCCCTTTACTGCTGTGTGCTTTTTTTTCAGTATTGTGGCCGATTTTTAGATTGTACACACAAAAATTCTCCGAATATTTGTGTTTTTGTCGATTTCCCATTCATTTCCTATGGTCGGTCATTTTTGACCGAAGAGCACAAGTGTGACTATTTTTTTTACGACCACTTAGCTTGCTCGAATCAAGCCCTCATTTTTTGTGTGTGTTCACACTCCCAATGCCATAAAAGTCACCAAGTTTTGTACCATTCCGATGAAGCTGTGATTTTTAAAAATTCAAAACAGAAAATTTTCCGGTCAAAAGTGACCGAAGAGCACCAGCAAAACAAGAAAAAAAAAAGTTTAAACTGTGAAGTGGGGGGTGGGGGGTGCGGATATGGCATATGTCAAATATTAATATTATTATTGTTGTTGTTGTTCATAAAAAATACCAGAACGGGGCTCTATATTTTGTACCAACAATCATAATGTTTTGACCAACTATAATCACTGTGGTGACACAAATGTTTAGCTCTTAAGTTTAGGATTTGCAAATCTTTATTGTGTAATATTAGCGAAAACAAATGCTAATTTAATTTAATATTTGTGCTAGCTTTAAATGTATTTTGTACATATTACTGAATGTGTATCAACATGCCTGCAATCATATTACTAAAAGCCCAACAGTAGGGTCCAGAAGATAGAATGCTTGTCAAATTTCCGGTTACAAACTACACTTCCCAAAATCCTGAAGCACAATCCACCAATTAGAGAAATCCTGTTACCATAGATATATAATTTGCAGGGACAGCGCACCCCCAGTGGCCTGGGTTACCCATTAATTTTGTTCAATTTCAGACATTCAAAACAGCCATGAAATTAATCTTAAATCTTAAAAGAAAACTTTAAAGCTATTGAAATACTTTATGCAAATCAAATATTTGAAAATTGTGTCTGTTTTCCACAAAAAATATTAAGCAGCAAAACTGTTTTCAACACTGATAATAATAAGAAATGTTTTAGAGCATCAAATCAGCTTAGACTGACTTCTGAAGTATCATGCAACATTGAAGACTGGAGTAATGTCTGCTGAAAATTCAGCATTGCAATCACAAGAATAAATGTAATTTGTAATATTGTAATATAATATATATATATATATATATATATATAAAATCTAACAATATTACTGTCTTTCATATGAAATAAATGCATCCTTGGTGAGCGTGAAAGACTTCTTTCAAAAACATTTTAAAAAATCTTACCAACCTGAACAGTAGTATATTAGTGTTTTCTATTGAAACGTCATATATCATATTTTCAAAGACAATAGTTTTTTAACATTATCATGATCATCAGTCTGATCAGTTTTAAATTACATTCTTTACGCTTGAAATGAAACTCTTTACGCTTAAGTTTGCTTAATCTATTTTTTGATAGGCTATTTTAATGAGTGATATCAGTGTGTTCACTTTAAGTGAAAAACAAACATGATGTCCGCACACTGATATAACTTATTAAAACAGCCTATCAAAAATGGTGACTAAAAGTTGAAATTAATATCACAATGTAAATTGTTCTTAGCCATTTTTAAGGCTAAATTTCATTTATTATTACTGAATAACTACAATAGGCCAAACCATCAAAAAATATATAGATTTTTAAAGAGTCAGATCAGATGGATAGAAATAGATGAAATGGCTCCCTAAGATAGCAATTGCCCAGTATCTCTTTTTATAGTGCTGGTGAGGTGAGCTCTTTCAGATAAATGCTTTCACTGCCACTTTGCAGTTTCAGACCATTATGCATGGACACATCTGTGTCAGTCCAAACCTCCTTACTGCAGACACATTTTATCTTATGAGCATCCCTTTAATCCTCCTGGGAAATCTGCAGAGATGGTCCTAACTGTCAGCAGACAGAGACGAGAAATCAAGACTTTGTTTGTAGCTTGGGAATGGAATGGGCCAAACATGGCAGCCACATGACTGGCTCTGTGCCAGTCTCTTACTATAGGTATGAGTGTCTGTCTGTGTGTGTGTGTGTGTGTGTGTGTGTTGTGTGTGTGTGTGTGTGTGTGTGTGTGTGTGTGTGTGTGATAGAGATAGATAGAGAGAGAGGGGGGGGGGGGTGTTGGGGAGGGAGAGAGGAAAGAAAAGATCGAGCTTTTTTACTCACTGTGTCAGTCTCTTCCCCGCATTAAATAATTTAGCAATGTTACAAAAAGGTTGCATTTTGGATGCAGTTGGGTCATGTTGCAGCATAAACTTTTAAAAACATTTTAGAAAACAATTTAAAAATAATGTAATCAAATGATGTGCAGTTTACATATGTTACATGCTCACACGGCTGGATATTGTTTAGCCTGTAATGTTTCTTGTCTTTTGCCTTGCCTTCCTGTTTTTTATCTTGGACTGTTAATCTGTTTTGTGATCGTTTGCTGCCTGCCCGGACCTTCACCTGTTTTGTGTATTACTCTTTTGCCTCTGCCCTGGATTATTATTGTTTGCTGTTGTTTCGACCCTGCCTGTCTGACTACGTTTTGCTAAAATAACGCCTGCATTTGGATCCATCACTCCGTTGTCACGCCCCCCTCCATTACAAAATATCCAGCCATACCCGGATCCTGCAGCTTTATGAGTGCTTCCAGGCCAGCCATGGACCCAGCTATGAGGTTAGTTCTCCTCAGTCAGGGAACATGTTCCCTCGAGGACCACATGCAAGACTTTTTAGACATTGCATATTACTCTATTACTCTATCTCCCGGACTATGCTCTAATTAACTTTTTCTGTCATGGACCACTGAGATCCAAGCTCATTCGTGATGGACTTTGCTCTGTTGTTATGCGGTTCTCCTTTCACTGTGGGAGAGGCAGAGGACTTTAAAGCCCCAGAGACTTTTCATAAAATGGCTGCCAGCACATACACTTGTTACAAAATGGCCACCAGCCCAGAGACTTTTCACAAAATGGCTGCCATTCCAGAGTCTCGTCCCGTCATGGCCCCCGTTCCAGAGCTTCTTCACCTCATGTTGACCATGTCCAGAGCCACATAGTCAGTCCCAAGGTGTCCGAGACTGGCATCCAGTGTGGAGGATCCACCGCTGGTGTCGCTGCAAGTGGCTGGCTACCCCGCAACCTCAACGCTCTCAAGCCACGCAGTCTCAGCTCTCCCAGTCTGCTCCAGAATCCGCTCTATTCCTCGAATCCATTCCCAAGCCTGCTCTAGTTCTCTAATCCATTTCCGAGCTCACTCCAGCCCTTGATCTGCTCTAAAGCTCGCTCCAGTCCCAGAGCTCTTTCCAGTCCCTGAATTCACTCCTAACCTCGCTCCACTTCTTGAATCTGATCCCCAGCTCGCTCCAGTCCCTGAATCCACTCCAGAGAATCGAGAGATATCTCTAGCCCCTGACCAAAGTCAAGAGATGGCTCCTGGTCCAGAGTTCTACCCTGAGAATGTTCCAGTTCCCGAGTTTAGCTCAGAGAGGGCTTCTGTTCCCGAGTTTAGCCCAGAGGTGGCGATACCTGCTGCAGAACCTCCAGAGGTGGCGGCGGTGTTCGCTTCAGCTCCTCTCAAGGCGTGGGTTTCCACTTATGAACTCTTCTTCTGTCCTGACGTGGTCATGGAGACCGTCTGTGAATCCCCTGTCATACCAATCGTGGCCATAGAATCCATTCATGAACTCTCAGTCCTGCCTGTTACGGCCACAAGAGCCACCTTTTAACTCTTTACCTGTCCTGATGCTGTCATGGAGATCATCTGTGCATCCTCAGTCAGGCCTGACGTAGCCTTTGAGGCCATTTATGAACTCCCTGTCCTTCCTGTCATGGTCACGGAGCTTGCCTCTGAATTCACTCAATGTCCTGTCCCAGCCAAGGAGGCTACCTGTGAACTCTCTGTTTGTCCTGCAACGACTAAGGAGGTAGTTTCTGAACTCTCAGTTTACCCTGTCACGGCTAAGGAGGCCTTTTCCAAGCTCTTCACCTGTCCCGTTACGGCTAGGGAGGCCGCTTCTGAAATCTTAGTTTGTACTGTCATGGCCTTGGAGGCCGCCTATGAAACCCCTGCCTGTCCAGCATCAGGCGAGGAGGCCGTTACTGAACTTTCTGCCTGTCTAGCCACGGCCAAGGAAGCCATCTGTGACTGTCCTGTCATAGCCTTGGAGGCCGTCTGTGAACTCTCTGCTCACCCTGTTATAACCAATGATGTCGTCCCAGTACGGTCTACCTGTCCTGTTATGGCCGTTGAGGCTGCTGTTAACCTCTCTGTGCCTTTTTTTCCAGTTCTGCTTGATCCGCCTTGGCGGTCATCTGCTCCACTGTGGGGATCTCTGGTCCCGTCTGTTCTGCCCTGGTGGTATTCAGCTCTGCCTGCTCCACCACGGTGGTCTTCAGCTTCATCCCTCTACCAGAGGGCACTCCATCCCTGACTATTGGCACTCCCTCCAGACTGTTCTCACAAGCTCACAGACTACATTCTCCATAATACTTTGCCCAGACTCATCACCAATTGCAATCACCTGTATCTCATTACCTCATCAGTCTCACACTATATAAGACAGACACACAGACACACACGCACATGCACATGCACGCAAGCACACACACACACACACACACACGCACGCACACGCATGCACACGCACACTCTCACACTCACACTCACACTCACACACACTCGCTCACACACACACTTACTTCCATGTCTGGATATTGTTTAGCCTGTAATGTTTCTTGTCTTCCGCCTTGCCTTGCCTTGCCTTTTGTGTTTTTTTATCTTGGACTGCTAATCTGTTTTGTCAAGTCAAGTCACCTTTATTTATATAGCGCTTTTAACAATACAGATTGTGTCAAAGCACTTAACAGTATCAAATTGGAGGATAGAGTGTCCGTAATGTATAATAATAAGATTAAACACTCAATTTTCAGCTTTTTATAAAATAAGGGCATTTCATTATTGAATTCAGAGATGTCATTGTCTAGCTCAGTTTAGTTTAAATAGTATCTGTGAAATCAAATTGACGATAATCGCTAGAAATGAAGTGTCCCCAACTGAGCAAGCAGCAAAGGCGACACTGGCGGCAAGGACTTGCACCAAAACTCCCTCTGTGACAGAATGAAAAAAAAAAAAAAAACTTGTGGAGAAACCAGGCTCAGTCGGGGGGGGGCCAGTTCTGGCGCCCCTCTGGCCACCAGATATTATTGTTTATTTATTGTTTACTTATTGTTTTAATTAAAATTTTAAATGTATAAATGTATTATATTTCTATCCTTGCCTGGTTTTTTTATATTGTTGCAACTCTGTTTTCTGGATAACAATAATAGTATTTTGACCATGTAGTTAGGTATGTTATTATAATATTTTTAGTTATTTTGTTTTATTTTTAGTTTTATTGTATTTTTAGTCGAGGTCTTCACTGGGGATATGTCTCTGGGGCTCATCGCTGACGATCAGGGCCGCAGACATCATCTCCCAGTGCCGATCCACCATCTGATCCGGACACGGACTGAGAATCAGAATAAGAAAGAAACAAATATTAGCGTAGATGCCAATCTTCTTATGATGTAACGAGTACATCGTGTGTTATGGGAATGTTCCCGGTTCCGGTTGATCTAATTAATGCAGCCTAACAATCCTTTAACGGATTTGAATAATAGAGTGTAGTAGTGTGTTATGTGTAAGCCAGGTTAAAGAAATGTGTCTTTAATCTAGATTTAAACTGACAGAGTGTGTCTGCCTCCTGAACAGTGTTAGGAAGATTGTTCCAGAGTTTGGGTGCTAAATAGGAAAAGGATCTGCCGCCCGCAGTCGATTTTGATATTCTAGGTATTATCAAACGGCCAGAGTTTTGAGAACGCAGCGGACGTGGAGGACTATAATGTGATAGGAGCTCGCTCAAGTACTGAGGAGCTAAGCCATTCAGGGCTTTATAAGTAATTAACAAGATTTTAAAATCTATACGATGTTTGATAGGGAGCCAGTGCAGTGTTGACAGAACCGGGCTAATATGGTCATACTTCCTGGTTCTAGTAAGGACTCTAGCTGCTGCATTTTGGACCAACTGTAGTTTGTTGATCAAGCGTGCAGAACAACCACCCAGTAAAGCATTACAATAGTCTAACCTTGAGGTCATAAACGCATGAATTAGCATTTCTGCATTTGCAGAAAACGTTGCGCATAGGTCGCAATTTAGATATATTTTTGAGATGGAAGAACGCAGTTTTACAGATGCTAGAAACATGGCTTTCAAATGAAAGATTGCTATCAAACAGTACACCTAGGTTCCTAACTGATGAAGAAGAAGAATTGACAGAGCAGCCGGCAAGTGTTAGATAGTGTTCTAGGTTATTACATGTGGGGGTTTTAGGTCCGATAATTAACACCTCTGTTTTTTCAGAATTTAGCAGTAAGAAGTTACTCGTCATCCAGTTTTTTATATCGACTATGCATTCCGTTAGTTTCTCAATTTGGTGTGTTTCACCGGGCCGTGAAGAAATATAGAGCTGAGTATCATCAGCATAACAGTGAAAGCTAACACCATGTCTCCTGATAATATCTCCAAGGGTAACATGTAAAGCGTGAAAAGTAACGGCCCTAGTACTGAGCCTTGAGGTACTCCATACTGCACTTGTGATCGATATGATACCTCTTCATTCACTGCTACGAACTGATGGAGGTCAGATAAGTACGATTTGAACCATGCTAAGGCACTTCCACTAATGCCAACAAAGTGTTCTAGTCTATTTAAAGGGGTCCTATTATGCTCTTTTACAAAGTCTTGATTTTGTTTTGGGGGTGTACTAGAACATGCTTTCATGCTTGGTGGTTCGAAAATCGCATTATTTTCCACATAATTTACATTATTACAATACCTTTCTCCCCAGCCTCACACAAACAGCTCGATTAGTTCCGGGTTTGATGAAGGCCCGCCTTCCGAAAAACGAAATGTGTTGTGATTGGTTAGCTGTCCCAGTGCGTTGTGATTGGCGAACAGCTTAGACGTGTTTTAGACGGCAAATTCATTCTCTGCCAGCGGGAGGTGCTGTTGGAGTGGGAGAGAGCGAGGTTTCCCCGGTAACGCTGTACACAAAACAGAGCTCCTCTCACAAACGCTGCTTTATCAGACATTATATGCAAGATGAAATGAAAATGACATCCAAAATTTTCTGAAAACAGTTGGTTTCCATCAGAAATACAGTGATATAAAAACACCCTGCACTGGGTTTCGATTTTGAAACGTGCAGTGCTCAACCAAGCATTCTCCCCACCTGCCAACCATTCGAATTTCCGTAGGCGGGATTTACAATTTGTGATGTCACAAATACAGGAAAACAACTTTGTAGTCCAAACAAGCCATTCGTTGTAGTTCTTGAAAATTGATTTTTTTAAAACAAAATATCTCCCTTTGGAGTGGACTTTGAGATTTGTAACTTTGTAGATCGTTTTATGCCCAAACATACACTCTACACACTGACTAAAATTCAAAAAGTGAAAAAGCATAATAGGACCCCTTTAAAAGAATGTTGTGGTCGATAGTGTCGAACGCAGCGCTAAGATCCAGTAGAACTAATAAAGAGATACAACCACGATCAGATAATAGAAGCAGATCATTTGTAACTCTAATGAGAGCAGTCTCAGTACTATGATATGGTCTAAATCCTGACTGGATGCTAATTCCTCACAGATGCCATTTTTCTCTAAGAAGGAATATAATTGTGAGGATACTACCTTTTCTAGTATCTTTGACAGTTTTGTGATCGTTTGCTGCCTGCCCGGGCCTTCGCCTATTATGTGGATTACTCTTTTGCCTCTGCACTGGATTGTTATTGTTTGCTGTTGTTTCGACCCTGCCTGTCTGACTACATTTTGCTAAAATAAAGCCTGCATTTGGATCCATCACCCCGTTGTCATGCCCCATTTTGTTACAACATATTTGGATTAAATTATCATTACTAAATTGCTGCTTTGAGAAAAGTTTTATTTTTGTCACAAATTAATCTTTTTATTAAATTACACAGCCAAAATAAAACATTTTGGCAGTGTTACACCTGGTAGAGTTTATTTAAATAGGCTCATATAACATAATTTTTAAACTCAAAATCCAATCCAAACCAAACTTCAACATCTGTGTGTAAAACAACATAATTTGTACATTTTAATTCAAATGTTTAATTTAATATTAATCCTATTTTTACAACCAGATCACAATGCTTTAATACAATATTTGCATAATGTTTTGTTCACAGTAAAAAAAAAACAGTTGCCTGCAATGGAAGTTATTATAAAAACTTCAACAATTGATGCACTATACAATATTTACCCTAAACAAAGGGTGAATATCAGTACCTTAAAGTACACGTTATTATCTAAAGTGTACAAATTACTACATAAATGATACAAGTTAGCAGCTGTTATATTTTTTATGAGAGCATAAGATACTGTTCTTGCATCAGAAGCATAAAATACTATTAATTAATTTACCAAACAAAAACATTTTTTAATAAATATATGAACACAAATCTGAAGACGATGTCTGAAGACCACTTCCATAAGCACTTAACTAATCCACAATAATAAACATAGGTGCATACTAACAACTATTTAAAATGCAGTACCAGACTGCACATGGTAGTTTGACCTAATGAATTGGATATTACAAACTTTTCTGTGAGACTTATTGACTATATTAATTGAAATTTCAATGTAGAATTGAAAATGAAATTTGTATGTATAATTGACTGACTAAGTACCCTAAGAATACGAGTTCAGTAGGAGATATGATTAGTTGAGATGCTAAATACTATAGGCCTACTGCTTTACACCTGGGGCCCGTTTCAGAAAGGAGGTTAAGTGAAAACTCTGAGTATGTTAACCCTGAAATGAGGGAAACTCTGGGTTTTCCGTTTCAAAATGGGAGGTTTGTTAAACCCGGGAAAGCAGGGTAAGTCAAGCCCGTTTCAGAAAGAGAGGTAACTTATACTCAAGAGTCGGTTACCGTGGTAACTTATGCTGTGAACCTAACCTGGTTGGGAGCAGGTTTTCTTAGGTAAACCCAGAGTTTCTTTCCATCTCCTCCCCTTTTTAAAGTGTAAGCGATGTTTTAATACCTCATGCATTCATTCACGCTGCAAAATTGCTTTTCTTACTGAGTATTTTTGTCTTATTTCAAGTACAAATATTTAAAAATTCTTAATTCCATTTTCTATAGATAAAAAATATCTAGATATTTAGTCTTGTTAAAATATAAAAGTGTTCTCCATAGGGTAAGATAAATAATCTTAATGCAAACGGAAACAAGAATGGGCTATATTTAATTTATTACCGCATTGCGAGATAATTTGCAAAATAAAATAAAAAATCACTTAAATTAGTTTTTTTTCCTTCATGGAAACAAGACTAAATACTGTATATTATTTATTTTATTATAATTTTTTTTACACCGTATTCATGTGCATATTTATTTGAGCGGTTCTATTTTAAATGGTAGCCTAGTTTTCTTCAAAACATCGGAGATGCAGAGCACATTATAAGTCCTGTATGCAGATTTTAAGGAAAGTGTGCATCGCTCTCACGCTCTTTCTGAGATTTTTTTTTCATGAGCACAAATCCGTCAAAAAAGAGTAGGCTATCACAGGACTGTAGGTCAGTGGTGTAGAAATCAGTTTAAATGAGGCTAATCTGATAAATGACGTTCACTTGATAACATCTTTCTGTGAAGTCTTGAAGTAACCCAATAATCAGAATTTCCTTCAGGACCTCCAGTGTGGTTGGATGCATTGATGACAAGCATATCCCCACCATCGCATCTTCTGAAAATGAAACTAACTACTGTATGGAATGGAAGGATGCCAGATCGGTAGTACGAGCCGTAACCACCACCACAGCTGTTAAATAAACTAATTATTCACATTTTTTTGGTCATCTTTATTTCCTAATACAAAAGCAAAAGTTATTCTTTTTATTTTTGGATTTTAGAAATCTTCCAATACTTGACCATCACCTCTTCATCTGTCAGTGGTGCTGCTGCAGGTTCTCCCTCTGCCTTCTTGCTGTCTACAAGTCAGTAGTTAATTTTATTGCTCTAATTAAGAAATGTAACAGGTTGGATTAGAAAATATTTAATTATGTGAAACCAGTGTTAGACTATGTGGAAAAAGCTGCAGCGCATTGAAATAGACATTGAATGATATTTAATGTCATAAGTTTGTAAAGTCATTTATCCCACACCCATGAACCTTTCATGTTTAAAGCTTTACCTTGATTGAATTGTGTTTTTATACTTTTAGCTGCTGCCACGTTCTTTTTCTTCTTTCTGTCTTTTT
This sequence comes from Schizothorax lantsangensis, assembly GCA_027422415.1. Classification (NCBI taxonomy): domain Eukaryota; kingdom Metazoa; phylum Chordata; class Actinopteri; order Cypriniformes; family Cyprinidae; genus Schizothorax; species Schizothorax lantsangensis. Next base: position 18,996,765 of record CM049841.1, read on the forward strand.
CCTTTTTTTTCGTTTTTTTTGTGGCCATGGGATACCATTAAAATGAATATTATTTCAATAATTTACAGTTTTCACCTCTGATATTATAACAGTTATTAAGTTATTGACAGTTATTAAGAATTAAAGTTACGCATTGACGGAAGTATGCGTGCTGACGTCTTTTTGGCGGGAGCTGTTGCCATGGTGAATCGTAATGTCGGAGCTCCACTGATCATGACTTTTCATAGTCGTGGTGCACGCGCTAAACTCAGAGTCAACCTACTTAGAGTTGAGTAAACTAACACAATTCAGCTGTTCTGTAACCGAAAACTCTGAGTTTCCCATCTCAGAGTAAGTCAACTCTGAGTTCAAGTTTAAACTCCGAGTTGGTTGAACCTCCTTATTGAAACGGGCCCCTGGTCTCCACCAGGGAACGTTTTGTTTGTTTGATCATTAAAAAAAAAAAAAAAATTAATTCGTGTTGAATCTCAAATTATTTTTATTTGCACACCCTTGACCCTTCCTGTCTCTTAACATTGGGTGAATTTCAAAAAGCATTTTTGTGGCCTTCAGAAGCAGTGCTGGAATAGGACTCCACACAAATATAAATTATAAAAATAGAAAGCCATTTCAAATATGACACAAAGGCAGTAATTTTAAAAAACATATGTAAATATAAATGCATATTTATTTGCAACAGCAAATGCTTCCTTCAGTATTCACAGCCTCATTCATGCATTCGTACACTTCCCGTAACTCAGTTCAATACTGCCCTCTGCAGGACTAAATATATCTATACATGCATCGAATTGTTTTGTTTTTACCATATTTGAGCAATTTTACAAAAACTTGCATTTTGGTTGCAGTTAGGTCACGTTGTAGCACACACTTTTGAGCTTTTAAAAGCAAGAAAACCAACTTTGCCACTTAACATTAGACAACATAGTTTTCTTTCCTCACCTAAATACCACCTCAGGTAATGAAGTAATAACTAAACAGTTCAGTTTCATTTCATGACATTTATAACCGAATTGTTAAGTTAACTATTCTTCCCACACCTTGTGTTTGAATACTACTTTTTTAATTTGACCCATCTACAAATCAGTTGTAACAGTCTGGCGTCTGCTGAACGTAAGCTTTAGTTTTTGATTTGCCACTTTTTGTTTGTGTCTGTACATTTTGTCATCAGCCGGGTCTGCATGTAGGCCTACTGTGCATACTGTATACAGCCCAGAATGTTTAACTATAACTCTGTGCACTTCTGTTCATTTTCCTAAAACTGACTGCACTAATTAATGGATCCACTTGGTGGCAACACCCACAGTTGGGCCACTGCTTTCAAAGAGTTATTTAAAGAAGAAAGAAGAAAAAATGGCAATTAAAAACGAAAAAAAAAGGTTTCTGAAAAGTCTGCCATCTTCTGTGATCTCTATTTTATATTGGGTTTACCTATATTTCTTTTCAGTTCTGACATCATTTTCTGTGAGAGGTGCTAATTCCCTTGCTCCCTTGACATGATATTTTTACTGCTTGCACTTGAGGTGAATGTGCTTGCATGTCGGTCTTTTGTTTTTCATTTTAGCTGATATTTAATGTAGTGTGTGTTGCAGCTTTTAGGAATTATGCTACATAGTCCACAAGAGGAGGACCAGTGACAGTCATAACCAGGGTTCCCAAGCCCAAAGTTGTCCTGTAGAATTTTGTCTGTTTCCTTTTAGAATTCCTAATATTAATTCCAATAATTCCGAATTATATTCATGTAATATAATTTGGAAAATTAAAACATTAAAACAGCAACAAAAAGACTCTGTATTGTGGTAAGTGCAATTTTTCAGCAACCTCAATAGCAAACAATATAGAAGGGATTCATGTTTGGATTTATTACAGTTCATCACTGGGAAGGTTTGATGACAGATTACACAGCAGCGCAGATGTGTGAATAGTAGTATTTTTATTTGTCTTACCATTTGCCTTTGAATGGATAGTAAGTGGTGTGTGTGTAGAACTATACTATACTGCAAACGGACAGAACTTGATTTTCATGTGATCAATCACATTAATTGCTATTGTGTTGTTAATATCAGAATATACATTAAGAGAATGTCCATTATGTGTACATTACTTTGTACATGGTACAAAGATCAAAAGAGCTGTCTGAGGGATTTAACAGAAATGTTGGAGACGCTTATTAGTCTGGAAAGGGATTTAAACCCATTTTCTGTTTTTTTTTTTTTAAATCAACCATTCCACTGTCTGTGAGATAATCTGCAAATAGCGAAGGTTTCACTTCACTGATAGTCTGTCCGTTCATATGTATAATGTAAGAGATATAATAAGAATAAGAGATTCTTAGAGAGTTAAGTAAAAATAGTTATATCACATACACTAAAGTGGTTGTAAACTCAAATGATGGGGCCAAACCCACAGTTAGATAAGCTACAGGGTTGGGTTATATGGCACCGGTACCTAAGCTCCTGTAATAATGACTACCAATACCGAATCAGACCGGTACCAGATGTTACCATCTCGGTGCCATGTGAGCGATGTATTTGTCCTTTAGAACCGAATCCGAAGAACGCGTAAGAAGCATCACAGATCAGCAAAATGTATCATTTTGCCATCAGAGTTATTGCGCTCCTATAAAATATTCATTTGAATTTAGTCTGTGAAGTTTAGCAGAGAATCGCAAAGCAAAAACGCACTGACAGCAAAATATCCATTCTCTAACATTTATTGCAGATGGAGAATATCAATTGTAATTCTGTTATGTTAGCGGCAAAAAAAGCTCACGCACTTCTAAGTTAAACAGCGCGAAAATCAGCGGCACACACAGCCTTTCTGTCAGAGCATGGCTTTAAACTAACTATATAGATGTATACGAGTTTTTAAGTTATGTCCCTTTATAAAGCTTGTCAAATGTTTAGAACAAGCCTTTCTGTATTATGCACTATTAGGCTACTGTATCTTACGAGTTTTTTTATGTCCCTTCATATAAATATCTTGTCACATGTTTAGAACAAATCGTATTATACTTTCTCCGCGGTTAGTCTGTCCTCCCATATTTTATCAGATGCGCTCGTATCAAATCTGTATATCAATGTTAACTTTAATAAAATAACGCCTCTAAAATTGATAATCGTAAACCAACAAATACCACCCAGCCCTAGAATGCCAGCTACAACCTTTTTAGTCCACAACACCAGTTAAATGCTTCCTTTTGTGATCTGATAGAACATTACAACCTTGTCAGAATGAAGACCAGTTAAATCCTGTTTAGGCTACTGATCTGATGCATTGATTAGAAAATATGTTCCATGGATTTTAAATATACTAATTATGATTAGCAAATTTTAAGAGATATACTTGAATTATTATGAAAACACAGAGATGGCTTGAATAACACAGACAAGCTATATATTGTCGTAGTCGAGTGTTTAATGTATTTGTTTTATCATTCAAAACGTTTATATCTTCTGTTTACTCAGTTACAGGAATAGCAATGCCTTTCTCCATATTGGGGATTTCCTGGAGCTTCATTAGTTCCATATACAGTATGTGTGTGTGTGTGTGTGTGCATGTGTATAAATATAAATATAAATAAAACAAGTATCGGTTCAGGCACCGTTTAGGCACCGGCACCGTTTTAAAAGTATCGATTTGGCACCGGTATCGAAAAAAACCCAAACGATACCCAACCCTACTCCTGAACCAACTGAGCTTGGGCTCTCTGCACAAAAAAGTGAATAGCCATCAATTAAATGCATTCAGTCACCTAGTAATGTGGCCTCTAGAATTCAAAGATCTGATCTGCTTTGACTGTTGAGAGCAGTTGAGTTGTGTTGAGCTGAGCTGAGTTGAGTTGAGCTGAGAACCACACATGACACAGCCAAAATGGAGCCACCAATTGAAGACACACTTCAACCCATGTGTTGGCAGAAGATCAAATCCCAGGTTCAACCAACCTGGGATGTGTACTGTCCTTAACCACAGAAACTTGTTTGTGCCCAAAGTAGAATGTGCCTCTTTAAACACAACAAATGTGAGAGTGGATTCCCTTTGGCAGTTTAGGTATGAGACTACTGATATGTTGTCCATTCTCAAGAAGAATGGCAATCTTGAGGATCTGGGAAAAAAAAATGGTTAAGCCATGAAACCCACCGTCATCTCCAGCCAATTTATGTGCCAATGTGAGATGATCACCCCTTCAGACTTTATAGGCCGAGTGCCATTCATAAACTCTGCCCCAACCTACTAATGAGGTGTCTATTGTGATCATTCATAAATGTACGAGGCATCAAGGCTAGGCTGCTAGGAAGAAGCTTGAACTTGTAGGCTTTGACAAAAGCAAACCCGAGGTCTTCCTTTGCCTCTAGATAATCTAAAAATGGAATATGAATCCTTTAGATAGTTACAAACCAATATCTTGTTTGAATTTGAGACATAATGTGTTTCAACATCAACATTCTGAAACTGCAGGTCTTGAGTAGAGATTGTCTGCTCACTCTCCGTGGCCTCAAGCTCAACATTGGGTCCCAAAAACTCAAGCTTATGCTCAAAAAGCATAAATATTTTTTCATTTTTAAAAATATCAAAGTGCAGGCAGTTAATTGTGCAAAATTACACACGTTTTCCATGTGAGTCCTCGCTTGTGCGGTGGAGTGGAGGCAGAGGTAAAAATAGATGTTAAACAAGACAAAATATTTTACTTACCAAAGTGGATATTGAATGCATGTTTAAAAAAACAGACTGATTATTAATGCTTTTTTGTTTTTTAAAGAAATCTCTTCTGCTAAAGAAGGGGGTGTCCCAATACTTTTGTCTATATAGTGTATGTACAAGTCATTGGTGTTTGGTGATGAGTTTTTGGCTCAAGGTCTGCATTTACAGTCACACCAGAGGTGTTAAACTGGGATTAGGACTTGGTTTTATGCAGACCAGTCAAGTTCTTCCACACTGACTGAATCAATAATTTTCTTTTTGAACCTTGCCTTATACACAGAGGCATTGTCATGTTAGAATAGAAAAGGGTCCTGTCCAAACTGTTGCTATAATATTAGAAGCACACAATTTCCTAGAATATCATTATATGCTTTAACATTAAGATTTGTACTCATAGAAATTACTAAAGTAGTCAAACCTGTTCATTACAAGGGGGCGACCCAATACTTTTGGCAATATAGTGTATATTCAAACAGAAAATAGACATTTTAAATAGCTATATATATGTGTGTGTGTGTGTGTGTGTATATATATATATATATATATATATATATATATATATATACTGTTTTGCTGTATTTTGGATCAAATAAATGCAGGCTTGGTCAGCAGAAGAGAATTTAAAAAAAATCTTACTGTTCTAAAACATTTGACTAGCCTAGTAGTGTATATATATATATATATATATATATATATATATATTAAATATTAGTGTTTAATAAAAGTATTTGGTATTGAGAAACGGTGCGTGGGTGTGTGCGTGCGCGCGCGCGTGTGTGTTCCTGATGGTGATTTTAGTTACATTGTTCCTACATTAGATGGCGACAAGAGACTGTTTTTATGAGTGAGACAGCAGTAAAAACTTTTATACAAAAAAAATACTAAAACAGGGTTGTAAACACGGACAGAGTTTTTACTTTCACCAACACTTTGTAAGACGCAACCAACAAATTCACTTGAGCTGTCATCGGAAATCCTCCTTAACAGATGAAACACCGACAAAGATATCACTTCCCTCAGTGGACATTCAAACTAATGTTTTATTTTGAATATGATATCGAGCTGAAAACGAATGCTGTATCATATGCAGGTAATCACACTCGTTTAGTCCATCTCTCTCATAATACTCGACTCTACAGTAAGCTTTTAATACAGTAATAGCCTGCAATAAGCTTTCAATGAAGCAACTCAACGTTCCTTCGTTACTAGTTCTAAACCGGAAGTTTCCGAATGAGTAAACCAGGCTCAGCTGTTAAACTGTCAACGTGAGATTTGAATCCATGAAGTAGTTCTGGATTCAATTATTATTATTATTATTATTATCCAGTATATCAGCATGGCTGTGATTTGATTACCTATGGCACTCGTTCCAATGGCCAAATCACAGCCATGCTGATATAAAGCGATATCACGCTTCATGATATTATTATTATGCTTTACATGATATTATTAAAATGTTAATGCCAGATTGTACACCCAGAGTCCTTACACAGATGACATCCTTGAGTCCAGCTTCTTTTTAACTTAAGTGTATGTTTTAAAAAATAATTCTTTAAAAAGAATAGTGAGAGCAAGATAAAAAGTTTTTATATATTTTGTATCTTCTGTGTACCTATTTGGGAAAATATGTATATTTTTACATTTGTCGAAATATACACGTACAAATATTTTTATGTGTATAAATATTTTGACAGATGTAAAAGTAAAAAAAAAAAAAAAAAAAAAAATCATATATGAATGCTTATTTTGACTGTTCAGATAAGTCTGAATGTTGCAGATTGCTGCAGTAACTGTAGTTAGCCAACAGATGGGGGCGCACCTCTTCTTTTTCTTTTCTTTTTTTTATTAATTGAATGCTTGGAAAAAACAATAACAATTGTCATCATTGTCAAATCATAACAATACAACAACAGTCCAGGGCCATTCAGTCTTTCAGTCCAGAGGAAGTGCCAAGTCCTTTAGCAAAGCCATTGTTCTTTTTGTTTTTAAGTTTGTAGAGAATTGAATAGATTCAAAATACATTTTCATTTCAAGTTTGAATCTCAAAAAAGAGGTTTGCATTTAGAAAATTTACATTTATGAATATGATATTTAGCTAACAGGAAAATAAGATTTATGAAATATCAACTTTTTTCACATACATGAAAACCAAAAAAAATACATTTATATAAGTAAACTCAAAATTAGGATTCACATAACATTTGATAAAATCAAGAATGTCACACCAAAATGATGTTGTGTAAGAGCAATTCCAGAATAAATGTAAAGAGGTTTCAGGGTTTTCTAAACAGAAAGAACAGTTGGTATTAATATCATTCTTAAGTCTTTTAAGAGAGCACTTATCTGGGTAAAATCTATGAATCAACTTAAATGTAATTTTTCTCATTTTGTTAGTAATAAAGTATTTGTGAGGTAATGACCAAACTTTTTTCCAGGGAATATCACTTACAAAACCATTCCAATAAGAGATTACATAAGGCACAGAAATAGACTCCATCAGAAACAAAACAAATTTTCTTATTGTTTTTTTATTTAGATGACGAAGGGCACTGTTAACCTACAAATGTTTTACAAAGATCCACTGATTGACTGGAGATTGGAAAAGAAAGACCTATAAAAAGCATGAGAAATCTGTAGCTTTCCTGTAGCTCAAATGGTAGAGCATGGCGCTAGCAACGCCAAGATCATGGGTTTGATTCCCAGGGAAGGCAAGAGCTGATAAAAATGTAAAAAACTGTAACTTGAATGCAATGTAAGTCGCTTTGGATAAAAGTGTCTGCTAAAATGCATAAATGTAAATCCATGTGGCACTGCAACAATTGCAAACGCTTTTGGACTAACAGAAATTCCATGCTTAAATTAAAAACTAACTAAAAGTAATTACAGATTGAACCATTTTGATTGACAAGTTGAGACACAAAAATAATAGCAGTTTTTTAAACCAATTAAAAAAAAATAGAGATACAGTAGATTCTTACAGATTAGATATGAGTGAGGTTTAAAATTGTGTTTAAAAATGAGGGAACAAGCTAATAACATTTCCCTATGAAAAATAGATAATTTGATAGGGATTTGATTTTCATTATGTATAGTTACAGATTAATAAGAAACTTAAACCACCTAGTTGGAAAAATAACATTAGGGATCAAATTCCATATACTGTAGATAAGCTTATTGATACAATTCTTTATCCAATTTATTTTAAAGGTGTTGTTTACAGTGGTAAAATCATGAAAGTTTAAACCCCCTTTCTCAATGGTGTTCATAAGTACAGATTTTCTAATAAAATGAGTTTTATTCTTCGAAAAAAAAGTTGAAGCAGTGTATATTTTTTTTTAAGAATGGCAGTGTCAACATTCAAAGAGAGGGCAGCATATGTTAACCTTGACAAACCTTCAGCTTTGGCTAGTAAGATTCTTCCCTTTAATGAGAGATCACCCGTCTACTTTAAAATGCCATACCTTGAGCTAAACCAAAGTTTATGGGATGAAACAGATGTTCATCTGGCTATACAGAATGATGGTGAACTGTCTATGATGACAGATGACCTGAAAACAGAAGATAAACACGTCATCCAGATATTCAAAACAGCCAAATCAAATTAATGAATAGTTCTTCCTAAGAAAATTTTATTTTTGCCACATTAAATTTTTACTGGTGCTGAAATCAATAGGCACATTTAAACTTAAAAAGAAAAAGAAAAAGAAAAACAGAATTTATTGTAGTGAAGCAAATATTTGTGTTTTAGTGAATTAAGTTAAAATTTATATATAAACGTGATAAAATATCTCATTATAAATACTTTATAGACATGCTGTTTGTTGGCACTATATTAAACGTACAATTAAACAAAAGTTTGATGTGCAATACATTATAATTTAGCATAAATGGGCGCAGCAGAATTTATTGATAGCAAGAATATTTTTACTGAATTAAATTTATTTTCACAATTACAATTTACAAGTCATTCCACACATACACACACAAAACTACACTCAAATAAAGTTACTCGAATGGCCCAGTTACAGCCAGTCACAGTAAACTTAATAGAATTGTAAAAGTAACAAACCAACAAATAAATAAATAAAAATAAAAAACCCTGCAATAACAAATTAATTTATTTTGAAATATTTTCACATAAGATTATGTGACATCACACATGAATAACTTTTGAATGCTTAGGAACACAGTACTAAGTACATAGTACACAGTGCAAATGTGATGATTTACAAAACATTGGGTAACACAACGAGGTTCCATTTCTTAACATTAGTTAACATGAACTAACAATGAAAAAATACCTCTAAACACTTATTCATCTTAGTCATGTTATGTAAAAAAATTTTTTTACTAATATATTATTGAAATCAAAAGTTAATATTATTTAACAGACCTGACCTAACATGAACTAACAATGAACAATTATATTTTCATTAACTAACATTAACAGAAATACTGTAACAAATCCATTGTTCATTGTTCTTTAATGGTATAATGCATTAATATTAATAATTGTTGTAAAGTGGGTAACACTTTAGAATAGGGAACACGTATTCACTATTAACTATGACTTTTCCCTCAATAAATTCCTAATTTGTTGCTTATTAATAGTTAGTAAGGTAGTTGTTAAGTTTAGGTATTGGGTAGGATTAGGGATGTAGAATACGGTCATGTAGAATAAGATATTAATATGTGCTTAATTACTACTAATAAATGGCTAATATTCTAGTAAAATGCATGCTAATAAGTAACTAGTTAAGAGACCCTGAAATAAAGTGTTACCGTAAAGTGTTACCAGCATTTGTTTTAAGATGGCCATTTATATCTGTAACTTTAGTGTGCCAGTAAAGATTTATCAGAATCAATCAAATATCAACTAATACCTAATCCCCACTATCTCTGTTCATGTTAATATGTGAATCAAATGATCATTTGGTTTGGAAAGCAGAAGTGGCATTGAAGCTCACGGGAACAGACAGGGCCAGCAGTGGCCACAATATGGTCTCATCCCCTCGAGGCCCTCCATGGCCTGTGTCTGTGCTAGGAGAATAATAAATCTTTGTGAATAGAGCCTCGTAAAATCCTGCATCCCTACAGAGTGAGAGAGAAACAGGCACCTGTATTCAGAATGCATGAAAAGAGCTTCGGCCCTTTTCACTTGAAGCAACTGCTTAGTCTGGGATAAGTGAAAATGGTTAATTACAATATGTAAGATACAAATGGAAATGCAGTTGCAAGAACTATAGAAACACAAAGCAGATTGTGAAGATTTTCACTACCAGTTAAGATTTTCTTGCATCTTTGAGTTGGTTCTGTCTGCGGAATGTGTTTTGCTACCGCTGTAACTTGCTGTCCTCTCTTCTGAACTCCCCAATTTGGGTCTATCGCCCTCCTGCTGGGTTTGTAGTAATTAGGAAATGAAGGTCTTACACTAACGAGTCTTGTAAGATAAGTGCAGAAGTGACTTCTTGTCAGAGGAGGTACCTATTGTCAAATGTGTATTTGCACAGAAGTTGATTTATTGCAGACAATAATTTAAGTTAGTGGCCACAATCCTAAAATTTGTAATGCATGTTGTTATTTAAGCCTATGTGAAATGTCAGGTGTCATGTGGCTGGCATCTCTCAAGTTTTTAATTGGAGTTGAAGCATCACAATTGTTGCCTCAATTGTTGCCCTCTTTAATGCCTGTAATCAAGCAGACGTGTGAGGTCATTCGTGTTAAAAGTGTGTCTATTCCGTCATTGTCCCCAGCAGTTTGGGGTCAACCCCTTTTTCACACACAAGGTGAGAGGTTTCCCCCCAAGAGGTGAGGAGTGATGTGAAAGGATGATTTGTCGTTTCTGACACTTTTTCACAAGCCATTACATTCCTCCACTGGGTACCAGAGGGGATGCTTAGTTTAGTTTGCTCAACATGGTAGATATGTTATTTTCAACTACAGAGCATTCACACTAGGCTCTAATTCCAGCAAACTGGAAAATGCTATAGAGCCTTCTGTGTGAACACAAGCCAGAGGTAGAATGTTGGTAAATGTAATCCTGGTATAAGAGTAGCAATGTTAGCAGTATCAAGCCCAGAACACGTGTGGTTTTGTATAGGGTGTGTGTCATGGCATTAGTTATTGTGCGACTATTGGACCAGTGAACGAAGGAGAAAATTTATACACAGACAAAGATGCAAAAAAACATAAATAACAATGGCAGCAAACTGGAGTGATTCCAGAAAGGGCAGGTTTTTTTTTACTGTGAGTGTGTTAGAAGTCACGTTGTGATGTTTATCTTTATGGGCCTGTCTAAGGTGTGTGTTAATTAAAGCACAGAATTCAGGAATGGAAATGCAAATGAACAAAATTGCACAGTGCCAGGACAAATTTTCACATAAGTTTTATGAAAGAGGCATACATGATTTTGTCCTTTGGAGGGACAATGTAGTTAACATCAGTTATTAACATGTATTAACAGGATCATACAGTAAAAAATATGTGACAACCCTAAAATGAGAGAAACTGAGCCAAAACTATATTTTGTTGTGTTTAGGCCAACTTGAGTAATTTCTTGCTAAAGGTACCAACACACAGAGAGTTTGTACTTTTTTCTTTCTTTTTTTGCGGTGACTTATAGTGACCTCTAAAACCATTGTGAGGGTTAAGTTTAGGGGTGAACCTTCATGGTGAAATTTTACATACAAATTATGTGTTTTTGTATGAGTAAGATCTTACAAATTCATAAGAAATCAATTTGTACATACAATACTTGCACGTACATGTGTTATTAAGTAGTTATTACAGTGTATTAACCAGTAATAATGTGATAATTAAAAAAATGACAATTGTTGCAAACATTATGATTACATTGTGTCACTTTTTCTTAAAACTTGACCAAATAACTTGGATTATTCTTTGATAATTGTAATAAGTGTAATACCAAATTCCTACCATTGCTGACCTGATCTATGTGGAATGGCCAGTTCTGGTGATTATTGCTCATGCAAGCCTTCCTGCCTTCCCCCACTGCCCTTCCTCCAAGCAGTGTAACAACAAATCTCCTTTTCTGCTCCCTGCCTGAAACTATTGAGTCAACAAACGTCACTCCAGCTAGGCTGTGGCCCACAGGAAAGAGGTGGGGTCTCCCTTTCAAAACTGGAGTGGAGCCAAAGGCAGATTTTTTTCAGACAAGAACCACCTGTTAAAATCCAGACAAGACAAAAAAAAGGATGTTTAAAAGATCTAAACGGAGGGTGGAGAAGGAGATGGGTTAGTGCTAGCTTTCACATGTACATGACTGCACACAAGGGCCAAAGTGGCCCTTTTTTTTCTCACCGCAAAAAGAAAGGATGAGAAGCTTTGAACTTTCTGTCTTCTGTACAGAAAATCTTTAACTGCATTCAGATATTAGGTCAAATATCACATTTCTTGCTCACCAAAGTGTCTCACAGTAGTGGATTTAACAGTATAAATTTGGTATCCTGTTTGTCAGACAAGAATTTGTTCAAGCTCCAGAGTTTTTTTAAGGTCTAAGTGTGCGGCCCCCAAACCGCTGTGTGCCAAAATAAGACCAAGCAAGTGTAAACAAGGGTAAGGCTTCATAGAAGCTGAGGCAGTGCTTCACCATCTAATCTGTGAGGAACTAAGGACAGAGAGCTTTTAGAGTTAGTACGACCAAACAGCGTGAGTAAGAAATGTTGGTTTAATGTCTTGTAATAATTGTCTCTCTTTTCCTGTTTGCATTTAGAATACTGTGAGTCATTGAAACTGACTGTGAGTGGAGGGGTTTTCCCTCCCTCTGTGTCTGTTGGAGTGGGCGGACGGTGAAGCCATGAACTGTGCAATCCAGTCCAGTGCTTCAGGGCAGCCAGTAAAGTGTGCACTATTGTGTACGGCTGGAAAAAAAAAGAAAGAGAGCAAAAAAAAAAGGAGGGGGAATAAAAGAAACTCAGTCCCCTTTGTGTGGAGAGGACCCAGCAGGAAAGCGAATTTACAATTACTTCAGCTTGCCGGCGAAGCAAGCTTGGTTCCTCTGATCTGCACACACTTGCACACTGGACTGTTTCACTCTTCTCACTGCTTATAGCGTGTGTTTATGGGCTGCGTCTGGACGCGCTTCGAGATCCAACAGCAATGCAAGGCTTCTACCCTTGATGATGAAAGCAGACGTCAGACTAGCCCATGAATATTGATGTGGAGGGAGTCTGTTTCATAGACGGAACAGAAGGAAGCAAGATGGCTGCCCTTTAGGATTTGTTTAAGAGGAGACCTAGACGGTTTGTTGGAATTCTACAAAGTGGAAGGACTTAAAACAAGGTGAGAGAGTTTTCCTGTTCTTGCCCTTTTTCTTATGGCCTCCAGGGTCTCTTTAATGGCTTCAAGCTCTTTTTTAGCAATGTACTGTCCTTTTTAAAACCGTGAGCTGACATAAGAATGAAAGGATATTAGATAAAGCTTCACCAACATGGCTGACGTTTTCTGTCTCTCTTTCTCCCTCCCCTTTCTCTGTCCCTTTTTTGTTGGCTTGTGCAGACAGAATGTATTTGAAGCATTTAAATCTAATTTGTCTTCATCAGTCATTTTTATCTAAGATGTTGTGCAGTGGACAGCTTTAGGAATGTGTCTGCTTTGAAAAATGGTGATCTTTGTGAGGCTGTTGGCCAATTCTTCTTCAGGCACTATTTCCCAATACATCTCCTGTGCTGAGAGAAAGACTAAACAGTCACACTGCTAACAAAATTATCTTATCTCTTCAGTGTCCACCGACCTAGCTAGACAGCTGTATGTCCAAGAAAGAGGCATTTTAGGGTCTGAAAAAAAATCATATTTATTAAAAGAAATATATTATATTATATTATATATTATTTTTCATGTAAATATGACAAGGAATATTATTTTCTTTAAATATGACAAAGTTGTTTTTGGGACATTTTTCCTTTATTTGATATGTGCTTTGATTGAATGTAGGTGTTTGGCTAGGAATAGTGAAGCTCCTTGCTTTCATTGCATTCATCAGTGAATGACAAGCAGACACAAAGGCTAGCACAGTCCTGAGGATTAAAAAAAAAAAAAAAAAAACAGAAGAGCGTAGTGGTGGAAGCCCACAAGGTCAGAAGCTTTAAAAGAACTGAAACCCAACGCCATAGCACCATTAGCCGAGGGCCACCAGAGAGTGGAATTTTTTGCCTTGTCTGACATTAATAGGATTTCCATTGTTTATTTGTACACAACATCTTAACTGTGCTTATGTCTACATTTTATGCTCACAGTGAATATTTTCATCAAAAAAACATCAGTTCTCTATATAAGTTCAACATGTATAACATTCAATCATATAGAGAACAATTTAGTGCCCATGCTGAATTTTATTTATACTCCATTAAGATATTATTTACAGCTCACAGTCCATGGTGTGTTGTAGTGGCCTGGAATATATGTCTGACATAGCTATAGGCTATTGAAATTAAGACTGAGCAAAGAAAATGTCAAATGCTTTAATAAATTTACCATTGTATTGAGAAAGTCAATATTCAGCTGGAAATAACCAAGTCTGAATGTTCCAGATGTATTTTTGAATTCATTGTTGCTTTTGACAGGAAACAATCAAACGTATTAACTCGAGTAAACTGTTACAAAAGGCTACAGCAGCAACTCTTTTATCTGCACTAATGAATTGCAAATGTTACCTTTGCTTAACTGATTTTAACAGCCCTATTAGGATTTGCATCATAATTGGCTACTGGAATAATACAGATAAAAGTCCTATCCCCTTTTTTGTGTATTTAGCTTGTGTATTCCAACATTCTGTTTAGATGTGAAGTGTGGAAATTAGCCCATGCCTGCAAGGGGACCTTTATGGAGTGTTGTCAATAAACGTGATAGAGAGGTGGTGCAAATGCTAATGTAACCACAGTGAAGGAATCTGGATACTGTATAAGCTTCCACTCCAACTTTATGTTTAGAACAGATAATTGTAGTAGTGGTGATACAGCAATACATCAGTCACTAAACATTTTTTGCTTTAATATAATTGCAATGGTTGCGTGTCCATGGTATGGTTTTAACTGGTGAGAATATACAACATTAGCTGGAGCTTATCTGGACTGAAAGTAAAGGCAGACCCTTTTCTCTGATAAGAGTGTTTGGTGCAAAACAATAATGTACTTCTGTTTAATAATATGGTGGATTTCTTTGCATGATAAGAAGGCTCTTTGTGTGCTGTATATTCAAATTATTATTTAGAGAAAAAATACAAATGTTAAAAAAAAATTATTTGGTTGAATGTATGAGTGAAAAGCAGACATTTGATTTTTTTTAATCATCTTTTTTCCCACCATTTTTGTCACTTTCAATTTTGCTTTGCTTGTGATTTGTGCTCATCATATTTTTGCTAGGGGTCTGTTTAAAAATCACAATTTTGGACAGTTTTTCTAAAAAGACAAACTTTTGCCTCTATTTGCAATGAAAATATGGGATTTTTATATTATTTAATTACAATATTTTTTATTTGTAGGGCTTATTAATAATGACATATATACTGTATATCAATTATCATAACCCTTGGCCAAAAACATTTTCCAGCCTGCATAGTAATTTCTTGTCTTAGTTAACAGCTTATAGCTTGTACTGTACTTGATTCAGTAATATTTTAAGCATTTTTGGTGTAAATTGTCACAATAGCTCTAATTGCTGGGATTTATATGACACAATATACACGTTTGTCTCATCCTTCAATACAATCATTGGATGTTTGCATTTTTTAATACGATTTTGGGGTGTTAGAACAGGGGTCTCCAACATTTTTTACACCGCGGACCGGTTACGGTTTGAAAAAAGTTTGGGGGGGGGGGTGTTGTTGTGGATGGGGTCTTTAAAACAGGTCTGTTCATTTAGAATATGTATTGTTGTCAAGGTTTAATTCTCAGGCGTGAACTGAAGAGCACACTCCACGTGCGTAAGCGCACATGGTCGCTCTGTTTACAAACACTACCTCACAACCCAGTCACAGGGTTAGATGGAGAAGTGTACTTACCCCAGCCAAGAAGGTCACTGGAAAGCACAGTCATTGACTATGCCAATTTAGACCCTTTCCAGAACATTTGTATTCAAAAGACTTTAGCTAAGTTAAACTCATGGCACGTGGCTTGCATAGTTTCTGTCACCTTCAGTTATCTGAAAACTACAAATGTCTTGTGGTTAAAGGACTTGGCTGAATATATTTGTAAAGCTCTGTGAATCTCTATAAAAGATTTTTCATTACTTATTAAATAAAGTACTGATTGGTACTGTACTTCTGAGAAAAGCACATGTTAATTTCCTCTGAGGTGAACGAAGTGATGATGCACTTATAAATGTGGTTTTCAGTAGGTTTTCTCTCCAGTTCCAGCTGTGTGGATTCAGAGAAAATCTGGTTGGTTACAGCAGAGGCGTAGAATGGTGGTTCATAACAGAAATGCTTGATGGGTTTCCCCTCAGAATCAAAGATTTAGAACAAATATGTATGTCAGGCTAACATAAGAATCATATGCCACATGCTAATTTCGAAAACCGGTGATGTCAGTTTGGGGTTATAGGGGGATTTTGCTTATATAAGAATTGCTGAGAAGTAAGTCTACCAAGAAGAGGTCTGTTGCATGTGTCTGTGAAGTCTTTTGTGTGTGTATGTGGGGGTGCACACATTCAATACCAGCAGACACACTAATCACAACCAGGCTGCTCACAAGCCCAACAGCCTCAGTGCAACAAGGCCACAGAGTCAAGAAATCTAAAAGGATCCTTCTCATAAAATACTTCATAAGAATATTTTCAATAAGCTGATCATTGAAAAGGAGAGAAAGGGGTGTAAGATTCACATGTATATTAACTGGTTGGCAAGCTAAAAGTCACCTTGTTGACAGCAGATTTACCACAGAGACAGCTGGACCTCAATGTCATTCAAGACTGTAAACTACCCATAAGCCTTGGATGACATTTCAAGAGGTTAAAGATGAACAGGGGTCGATCTGAAATTTGGGTCAGACAGAGGATGTCTCAAAGTGGTCCAATACTTTTCATGTGGTTTTTGTGTCAGAGACCATGTCTGTGCATTGCATTTCCCCCAGCAGAAAGTAATGCTATATTAGCAGTCTCTGACGTTTGGTGAAAAATAAATTGGAAAATATTACAAGCCAACATGAAATGTAAAATACACAGGTCAGGAGATTAAAAGTATTGGGTGAAACTTTTTCCAGGAAAATTGCATAATGATAATTGTATGTATGTATTTATTTATTTATTTTTAGAGCTGTATATAATACTGTTGTGGATTTACAAGGAATAATGCCTTGCAACTCCCAAGCCTTAAACAATCCAAAGGTGACAATGGCAAGAAAAAAAAAAAACTTATTTTCTAAGGTAAGGTAAGATGAGGAATGAACACTGATGAATCAAGATACATATGACAAAAATGCAATTATTAATTTATTAATTTGTGATTAAATAGTCAGTTGAATTCTTGTTAGGAATAAGCAGAACAGGATTCATTAGCAATATCTTCAAGGAAGTCTCATAGCATCACTCTAGACTTTTAATCTGAACCACCAAAATGCTGGTATTGTGACATTCTTACCTTGGTTCAGATGATTCCGTTAAAGCTTTATACATTGAACAGTATTGCTATTATTCTATGTAGATACATTTGAAGCCCTATTTGAGACTGCAAAAAATCCTCTTGTGAGTTTTGTCATTTTTGGTACATTTTTGGTATCAGTACATCAGAGCTTTGTAACCTTAAAGGACATGAGAGATAATAAGGTGACAGAACAGTTCATAGATATTGAACTAAATCATTTGCTTTGTTAACAATTTTAATGAACAATATATAAACATTTTGGAATTAATGCAGAACAGGTAACCAGTGTAAAGAAGATAAGGTTAAAACGTTTTAAATATAAAACCGTTTTGAATCATGAATAGAAGGAGTGTTTCATAACTTAGTGATATATCTAGGAGGAATGCTGTTCCAGAGACACTGGAATGCTACTTTGAAACAACAAATTCAACTTGACTCCCACGTCCTTAACTGTAGAGCAGTAAAACGATCTAGACACAAACTATAGTCAAGCAACTGTTAGAAATGTATGATCCAATGATTAGTATTTCAGTTTTAATAGAATTTAGCCAAATCATTTTTTTTAAGATCCAGTCTTTGATGTCCTTAATGCAGTCCACCCACTTGGAAGACTGAGATTTCCTCTGGAGTAGAGGAAATAGAGAACTGAGTGTTATCCCCATTATAACAAAAATCTAAAGCCACAAAATGTTTGTCAGGTAACCTAAAAAATCTGATTTATGTGTAACATACATACCCTGACTACTTAAGGATACACATATAAATATTTTAATGGTTTAGAGTAGTACATCTTAAAGCTAAAAATTGCACATTAACACATTTCCAGTGCACATTTAGTAATAATAGCACCAAAGTGGTTTTCAGTAGGTTGCATGGAGAACAAGCAAAGGACTAAGACGGAGTATTTTGGAAATCACCTGTGTTACTTCTGACACCTTGTTATTTACACAAACAAAGTGATTGACCTGAGAGGTCAAATCTTACACCTCAAACAATAATGGACTATTAATCCCCAACACAGATTGGCCACATCACTCTTTGTCTCCTCTCTACTGAATGTTGTATACTGCCGTGTATCGATGGGATAGATTTCCCCCAAGTTATACGCAATAATACAACTTAATACAACACACACTGTGTGTGTGTATATAGGTGTACATAATGTAGAATGTGTACATACGGTGTATAATGTGTATTGATAACTGTAAGTATGTCTAATAATACACTGTGTGTACTGAGTATATGTACGTGTATATTGCACATTGTCATCTGTATAAGTCTGTAAGTATGTAATGGTACTGTCTATATGTTAATTGTACTGCACTGTTTGGAGCACGCTCTCAAGTATTTCACTCACCAAGGCACATGTGCTGCGATGATGTGACAATAAAAGTGATTTGATTTGATTTGATTTTGATTTAATAAAATCAATAAAGGGATCACTGTTAGAAATACTATGGGGTAACAGCATACACCCTAATAAGTGCAATGCTCCACTGGTGTCTAATAGGACACTTTGCTCCGACTCTGCATGCTAGAATCCATCAATATAATAATATAATAGAATTAATGGAATTGAATGTCCACCAACATGCAGTTCCTTATTAATAGACACTGTGGTGAACAGATAACTGTGATTCTCAGATAATTTTTTTATTTGTCACATACACAATTACATAGAGAGTATATAACCAGTAGTGAAATGTATTCTCTGCATTTAACCCATCCTAAGTGAACACACACCCGGAGCAGTGGGCAGCCATGTTACAGCGCCCGGGGAGCAGTTGGGGGTTCAGTGCCTTGCTCAAGGACACCTCAGTCATGGTATTGAAGGAGGATACTCCCCCCACCAACAATCCCTGCTGGACCTGAGATTCGAACCCACAACCTTCCGCTTACAAGTCCGACTCGCTATCCATTAGGCCACGACTGCCCCCAAATTAGTGATTATTATAGTGATTAGTGATTATTTGCTAAGAGTCTGCTAAGACATGCTGACCTTGCAGCTTTCAAGGCTGGAATATAACTGGATAAACGTTCTTTCCTAGTATTTCAAAATATTTTCAAGTTAGTTGTCTTCTATCTATGCTCTATTAATTCTAAGTGTGACTGTTGAACTAAATGAAGTCTGAGGTAGTTTTTTTTTTCTTTCCAGTGAAGGTAGCAATAGAAAAAGCTATGTTCTCAAAGCAACTAGAAAATCTATGTTCTTTACTACATCAAGCCTTACAGTTCTTAAATGCACCAAGCAGCAAAGACAGATATGGGGTTGGTAGAGAAACTGTTTTAGTGGTTGAATCAATTCTATTAACCTGGTAGGTGTGGATTTAATACAGTTTGCATAACTTTTATGAGGCAATCAGAGGTATAATCACTCTGTGGCAGAATAGTTGATAAATCTCATGCAGCACATTACTAAACATGTATGATTATTAAGAATGGTCCCTTAACATTTCTAAGGATCCCAGACGAATTGATATCAATCAGACTTAGTTTATCTTGTGACATAGTAATCATCTATATTAATATCTCCATCAATCAGAGCTCACTGTAATTAAAAGATTAGGCAGAAATTCTATGAGAAAGTCTGTTTAGCATCTAGATAAAGCACAAGTGATTCCAGGTTTCCAATTTCCTACAAATAAGAAATAAAATAATAAAAAAATTAATTTACTGTAGAAAACTGACAGCTGTGGTTGCCAGATATTTACTCTAAAAATATGGTAACAGCATTTTGTGTTGTTTTTTTCTTAATCTGTTTTATCTTTATAACATACTGACAACCATCTTAAAAACACAGGTGGTAAAGAGAAAGTCACATGAAGAATTAAAGTTTATTGCAAGTAGCTTTTCCACAATTTTCAAAGGTGCACAGTGTCATACACAACAAACAAAAAGAAACAATTATTTCATTAAAAAAATAAAATGTGAGGTGTTATACTGAGAATTTTGAGAATGTCAGTTTACTGTAAATTGTAAGACGACCTGTTCTTTTTTCAGTTTAAAACTGAAATTGTAGTATTTTACTGGAAACGATTCATAAAAAGTCCCTTTAGATCTACTTCACTGTATAGAATTGAATGCCCATTTTCTGCACATATAGGCTTCCATATATTAGTTAGAATCTGTTTTTTCTTCATCACTGAGTCAAAGTTTTGTGTCAATGCTGTGAACAGGCACAGTTTCTTTTTGATTAAGATCAGTTAAGGGTATCATGGAATTCATTAAGCATGATATTGCTTAATGAAGTCGAATACGATGAAGTAGTTACCAAAGTGAACCTATCTCAGTTAGTAATCATTTAATTCTTCACGCCATGAAAAGAACAGGTGAAACAATAAGCTTCATCTGTGGTGATGGTTGCAGCAACCTTGTTGCTCAGGCTGTAGAAAAGTTGAAACCCATCTGCATCTAGCTCAAATTCTCCCGTCCACAGGTTACACATATGTTACGGTTTAGTTCTGTGAGTGTATGCTGAATGGATGCTATATTTTAATTTACTCTTTAGCAAATGTTACAACTATTTTGTTTTACTGTAGACTTTTTCAAAATGAAATTCATTGTGGATCGCAATGAGCATCAATAAATTTGTTTTGTAACTCTGAGGCTATTTTCTTTACAGCAATTGAAAGCCTCTGTCCAGATATGAGAGTTACATTCAAAGTGAAGAGATGGCTATTGGTTCTCAGCTTTTATGTCATGGTAGTAAATAAAACTCTGTCACATACCCATAAAAGAGAGCTGATCCCACCAGAATCAATGTGGTCAGCACATGTGTTCACTCTTGCATTTTCTCTATCTCTGTCCCTCTCTATCTGTGTCAGTTATTCATGCTCAGTTAATGTTTAGAGCAGATGGCCATGCAGCACCAATATAATGATCACCACGGCTACCACGCTCTCTGAAAGAAATTTGCTTTGCCCTGAGCACAGTTCATCAAATTAGTCAGAAATAGTGACTGGTGCAGACAAAAAGAAAGGGGGAGGGGGTAGTAGTAGATGGAGACAGAAAGAAGTTGAGAGGAATGTATATTGGAAGTTGATTTTGGAAAAGGGAGGTTGTTGTATGACAATGTGCGTAATTACACATTAATAACACTGTAGTAATCTATGGTTGTATTTACTGTGTTTACTGACAGTGTCTGACTCTGAAGCAAGGTTCAGCAAGGTCAGCAGGTTCAGTCTGCTGTGTTATAATGCTCTGAGTGCAAAAAAGCTAAACGAATTTCGGACGCGATGAAGCGCTGGAATAAAACAACAGCTTCCTATGGATGCTTCCACAAAGGCCACGAACATTCGCGCACCGAAAATGCGAATGTTTTTTTTCGTCCAGTCCGACGAATCTTTTCAGTTTCGCAAAGCGAAAACACGGGCCGTCCAATAAGATATGAGCTAGGATAACATGACCGGAGCAGCTGCTGTTGCACAAAAGGGTGAGAATGGTGGCGCTGTTTCGAAAACCAGTGTAAACAAACACCGAAGAAGAGTATCTCGGATAAGAGAGTGGATGCTGAGTTCTTGTTATCGTTGGTATTTGAGAACAGATTTATTCTCACATGTTCTTTATACAGAATAACATTTCTAATAATTTCTAATAATGATCTGTAGAGCACGTGCACGAGTGTTATGAGTCAGAGCGCGTTCACTCTCTAGTTTAGATCTTCCGTATTAAAAACAAATCGAGTGAAACATTTTTCTACACATGAAATATGAAAGTAAATAGACATATGATTATGACGATATATTTTCTGTATGTGTTTTGTATGCAGCTCATGGTATTTTTTATAGCAATAAAGGATGTTTATGACAAATATTAGCAGTGTAGCGTTATTAAACATACAAAGAGTGCATGTGTCTGCTTATTATAGAATCAAAATCAACTATAGATCACAATCGGAAGTTATTACAAGCACTCGATTATGGTTTAAAGTGGGTAAGCAAATACATTAATAATTACATAGCCTACATTTTCAAGTGCTGCTTGATGCTAATACTTCTAATTATATGTTAGGATGTAGCCTATGCTTGTAAGCATTATAGATAGCTTGTGTTTCTGGTGTAGAGCAAAACTTTGTTTATCTTAATTTAGATGTTAAATCCATATACGAGATACATACTGTATATGAGGAAAAATAAATTGTTGGTCGGCGCCACCTAGCATGCAGGCGTGAATTAGCAGAAGGCGAACATTCGTTTCGCGCTCGGTGTGAAAGCACCGTTCGTCGGCGATTCGCCTCGCTTTTTCGCATCGCGCTCAGTGTGGAAAGGCATTTTAGTCATTATAACATATTTTTTCAGTCCAAATTCTGTCATGTCAACTTGATTATTTACAACATTTCAGCTAGATTTTCTTTTTTATTGGGCTTAATTTTTTAAATAGCTAACACAACATAATCAATGGTTGTATCAATGCAGGTCATGCAAAGGCCGTTTAGAGTGAACGTGAGCACAAAGACTTGATTGCAAACAGCAGAGCCACATCTGCCTTCTATTAGTAACAAAGGACAATGGCAGGTCCGACACAGACCTGACTCTTCAGAGGGGACCTAGCTGTGGGTGAAATTACAAACAGAAGTGTATATCTGCTCAGCTTTTGAAGTAATCTACCTCTATTCAAATCCTCTCCCACAAAGAGGATTTGAAATGTCATTGAGGATGAACAAAGCATGCAGACAAGGAAAAATGAAGCAACTTTAAAAGCATACAACAACTTCTACTATTTTGTCTTCTTATATATTCTGTTGTTTTAAGAAGACTAAAATCAGAATGTGATACATACAATCAAAATATCATAAAACAAAACTCAGTGCTCTTCCAAACAGACTCTGAGGCATGTCTCATACCTTCCCCCATACACATGCTGACTCTCTATAAATACCCGTTCATTTCAAAGGGGTTCTTTCCTCTTTGTTTCCATTCTTATGCTTATGCATTCTTGCTTCTTATTGAAAATGACAAAATGTCACGGATGTTGTTGGCACCATTAAAGCTCAGGCTGTGGAGTTCAGAGCCCAAGCTTGAAAAGTTTGTTAGAAATGTTTCCTGAGTCATAGTGCTGATGTGTTGAATGGAGTGAGAGTGCAGTTTTTTTCTTGACACACACATATACACACACACACACACACACACACACACACACACACACACACACACACACACACACATTGCAATGGCAGCGTAACACTTGAAAAGGAAAGATACACTCGTCCTGATTATGTTAAGTGGCTTGTGGTTTCTTTTGTTACTCTTTATAGCAACTTGGAAAACATGTTTTCAAGTCAAAGTTGGTAAGTTCAAGTTAAAATTGTAAATAAATGGCAACAAAAGTTGACTGTGAAAGCTGACATTCTTGCTGAGCTTGTTTCCTTGTCTGTATGTCAGGGGAAAATAAGGTATGGTTAACGCTTAAAGGAGAAGTGAGAGAAGGACACTTTTACAGCCATGCATGCGTGACATTTAAAGCACACTTGCACATGAGCTGTATGATCAAATTACAGTGGGAGGAACCAAGGGATGAAGTTTCACTCAAAAGCACAACTGCAGTCAAACACCTATCAGCAGTATGTTTACTAAAGCTCAGATGAACAACATTCTATATGACGTTATCAGCACTGGAGTAGCAAAGCAAGTTATGTTTTAAAACCTAAAAAAAAGAAAAGCAAAAAAATAAAATAGTTTGTTTTTAGGCTATTCATCTATTAATTGTTTTTAACTTTGTAACTTCAAAAGAATTACCTCATTCCTGTCCGTTTCCTATGAAAAAGAACCAGAACTATGCAGGAGCAACTGGCTCTTAATGTTTGTTCTTGATAATATATATATATATATATATATATATTAAAACACTCCACACATTATTCAAACAAATATGGGTTTTGATTTACACAGGTGAGCAATATGAGCAATACATTTTGCATATTTGGAATGCCTAAGACCAAAAGAAAAAGAAAACATATTTATTTATTTGATTGTCTGTTTCACACTGAGAACTAATGTAAAAGTAAGTTTAAAAAAGTAAAATAAGCACCTTATCAAGTTTTTCGTCATGACATAGAAACAATAATGACATTATGTGGACCAAGGTTATTTTCGTAAACGAAAACTGAAACTAAGACTATTGGTCAAAAAACATTTTCATAAACTGAAATAAAATTAAAATTTCTAAATAAATGAAAAACTAACTAAACGAAACTAACACCAGTTACTGAAAAAATAACTAAAATAAAATAATAATTATCAAAAATAAATAATCGTGTTCGTGATTAAATGAAAGAATGAAATAAGCTCTCATTCTGTGCCAGAAATCGGACATGCGGTTGTTTAGAGAAATAGATGGCGCTTCATGCACGTGAGCGGCATCCTAAGCGGCTACATTTTATACATATAAGTTGCATATTTTTTGTTTTTGTTAAATTGTAAAGAATTATTTTATTTTCATTATTAAGAGGTTTGCACAAGAGTTAACTGTAAACGGCAAACATTCAACTTTGCTAAAATTAAATGTATTGGTTTGGTCTACACTGGAAGTGTTCCATTAACTCTGCTAAACTATAATAACTAAAACTGAAACTAAAATAAAAACTAAACTAAAAGTAACAAAACCATTAATGAAACTAACTAAAACTAAACTGAAATTATAGGAAATTTGTAAACGATATTAAAATAAAAACTAATTAAAAATTTTAAAACTATAATATCCTTGATGTGGACAGTGTTGGGAACGTTACTTTAAAAAAGTAATTAGTTATAGTTACTAGTTACTTCTCACAAATAGTAACTGTTAGTAACTGAGTTACATCATTTAAAAAGTAACTAATTACCAGGAAAAGTAACTATTGCGTTACTTACATTTTTTTTTCAAATGTCAAATAACTTGGATGCCCCAATATTAAATATGTTAAATTAATGAAATTGACACTAAATAGAATAAATTATTATTTTAAAACATTGTACATTAATCTACACTATTTATCTACTGACACTTAGCAACAGTCAGTCAAGCATTATAATATGATATTATGATAATTTAGCATTATATGATGATAGAACTTTAGTAATTAGAATAACCATGTATGAATGCATATTTGCCATGTTGACTAAACTTAGGACTGGTGGTGGTGCTTAAGATATTGTATGTCATTTAGTGTTTCTATAAAAAAAGGGGGAAAAAAGATAAGATAAAAAAAACTACTACGAATTCTACTACTAATAACAATATTAAACACACTAAGGATTAATGAGCTGCTGGGCTCATGATTATTAATCACGTAGTCTGCGTTCGCTCGAATTGATTTGCTGAAATCAAAACAGGGATGATAGGTGAGCGCCGGCCAATGAGATTGTTGTTTGCGCATTAGCTCCGCCCACTAGCAGAGAACCCGGCAGTTCTTAAAAGCTGAAGAATTCCAAAGGAACTCCGTTATTTTGACAGGAAAATACAACAAAGAATATCGTTTACATGTAGCGCGTCAATTCTGCATGTTATGAAAGACTCTCTCGCTCTGTATCTTTCTCTGCGCGCGCGCTGTATGTCTGTATGTGTGTGTGAGTGTGTGTGTGAGACAAAGCTACGGCGAGTCGTGCGCTTCACACTAGAGTTTACGGTTCGTCAAATACAGCTACACTGCGCATCCATTCAGATGAACTGAAAAATAAAATTCTAATAACATTATAATAAATTATAGTAACACCACATTTTATTGTCAGTAACGGTAACGGCGTTGTAACGGGGGGAACAGTAATTCATTTGATTACTCGTTACTGAAAACAATAACGCCGTTAGTAACGCCGTTTATTTATAACGCCGTTATTCCCATCACTGGATGTGGACCATACACTTATTTGACTCTTAACCCTAACCTTACAATTTTTTTTAGCAAAAAAAAAAAATATATATATAATAACGATTCACTTGTTTGACCGTAGTACCATTATTAAAGTGTGAACCATGAAAGACACAGAACATGTCACTTATTGACCTACTGTATATTACTGTATAGTAGCTGTTTGCTTTGGTGTATTGGTTTAGAATGCAAATCACTGATCAGTTGTACACATTCAATTAGTAAAGTGGGAGATCACAATAGTTGAGGGTTTTTGAGAGATCATTTTAAATATACACAGAGAGAGAATGAGAATTTGAAAAGAAGGAAACTCAAAAAACAGGACAGACAACTAACTGAATTCAAAGCCACTCCCAGTTGTCAATAGGCAAGATAAAGAAGATGTTTAAGATAAAGGAATGTTTAAATAGTTTGTTTTTATGTTATGTGAGACTGTAAGACTCACTAAGACACTAAGGCACAGGATTGTCCACAGAAGTTCTTACAAAACATATTTAAATAAATCCTATTTAAAATAAAAAAGGCATTAATCTTGCTGTTTTAATTACATGTATGGACAGAGCTAATGGAAACCCATTGTCTGAAATATATATAGACAGCTTTCAGCTGAGATCTCGTGCTTTGTCATTCCTGCTCAGAGAGTTTTGTGTGTGTGTGCTGTTTTCAGTGTGGGTTTATCCTACTGTGTCAAGCTGTTTGGCTTTCTCAGCTGTTGGGAAACCCTGAAATGGCTCTGGAATGGATCCATATTCAAGTTTCATGTAGCACTCATGCAGGCTCCAAACCAATCACAATCTCCCCTTTCCAGAAATGATAATAGATGCAATTTTAAAATGTGATCAAACTTTTATTAGGATTATTGGATTGTATCAGTCATATATATCACAGGCCAAGTTACAGAAAAGTTTTATTATTATTATTATTAACAACAATTTTAGAAACAACATCAGAAATACCAAAGAACTCAATTGTGATTCACTGACTACCTTATATACGGTGGAGATGAAAATTAGAGAATGTAATTTTGAGGTTACTGCTTAGTCCTGTTTGTAGTTAGGATTTTTGTTGAAGTGCCTTGGTTATTTTGTTAAACACTATTCTACTAGCATGTTATAGCCACAACCACAATTCCTTCCAATTCTGAATGATGATTACATTATTTCTGAAAAATCAAGTGTTCATAAATTGTTCTATCATTTTGAGCTTCACTGTACATCAACTTAGACACAGTTATGGACACATAATATTGTTTTTTTTAATAAGACTGATAATAGAATATTCCAATGTATGATTTTCCATGCTAGTTCTATAAAAGTTTAAATACAAACATTTTATAAAAAATCCAGTCTAACCTATGTGACTATAAGGGTGGGTCACAATGAGGTACAAGCCGAATTCCGGAAATGTTGGGACGTTTTTTAAATTTGAATAAAATGAAAACTAAAAGACAAATCATGAGCCAATATTTTAGTCACAATAGAGCATAGATAGCATAACAAATGTTTAAACTGAGAAATGTTAAAATTTTATGCACAAAATGAGCTCATTTCAAATTTGATGCCTGCTACAGTTCTCGAAATAGTTGGGACGGGGGTATGTTTACCATTGTGTAGCATCTCCTCTTCTTTTCAAAACAGTTTGAAGACGTCTGGGCATCGAGGATAAGAGTTTCTGGAGTTTTGGTGTTGGAATTTGGTCCTGGAATTTGGTCCCATTCTTGCCTGATTTAGGTTTCCAGCTGCTGAAGAGTTTGTGGTCGTCTTTGGCGTATTTTTCGTATAATGATGCACCAAATTTTCTCTATAGGTGAAAGATCTGGACTGCAGGCAGGCCAATTCAGCACCCGGACTCTTCTACTATGAAGCCATGCTGTTGTTATACCTGCAGTATATGGTTTTGCATTGTCCTAGGGAGCATATGTTGCTCTAAAACCTTTATATACCTTTCAGCATTCATAGTGCCTTCCAAAACATGCAAGCTGCCCATACCGTATGCACTTATGCACCCCCATACCATCAGAGATGCTGGCTTTTGAACTGAACGCTGACACACTGGAAGGTCTCCCTCCTCTTTAGCCCGGAGGACACGGCGTCTATGCTTTCCAACAAGATTGTCAAATTTGGACTCATCTGACCATAGAACACTTTTCCACTTTGAAATACTCCATTTTAAATGAGCCTTGGCCCACAGGACACGACGCTGCTTCTGGACCATGTTCACATATGGCTTCCTTTTTGCATGATAGAGCTTTAGTTGGCATCTGCAGATGGCACGGCAGATTGTGTTTACCGACAGTGGTTTCTGGAAGTATTCCTGGGCCCATATAGTAATGTCAATGACAGAATCATGCCGATGAGTGATGCAGTGTTGTCTGAGGGCCCGAAGATTTCTCTGAATCTTTTGATGATGTTATGCACTGTAGATGATGAGGAACATTGTTTTCAAAGTATTCCACAATCTTTTTACGCACTCTTTCATGGAGAGCCTCTGTCAATCTTTACTTCTTTTGTTATCAACATTTTTTTTTTTTTCACACACAACACAACATAGCATCCAAAATATAACAAAACAAAACAACAGACATATACTCAACATCTCAAGGTCCAATCAAAAGGGAGGGAGAGAGGGAAGGACAATAAAAACACAAAAGTCACTCCTTTATACAATCAAGTATATCCAACAAAAAACATTGCCAAGCATCAATGGTCGAAGGCCTGGCCCCACCGTCTTGCGCTGTTGCACATTCACACGTCACTATTTGCAGGAGGCTACGGATCCAATATGTTTTTCCACACATGTGTGGTGTAAACCAGTTCTGTATTATTGTCTTCTTCGCAGCTGTAAAACCAGCAAACAACATTCTCTTTTGCATTGAACTAATACAGAGACCAGAATCATCATTAAGAAGACACAAACTTGGGTTAACAGACCAATCAATTCACAGTAATGATGACAAAACCAGGTTTACATGTGTCCATAGACTGATGACGACAGGACATTCCCAAAAC
The DNA here is from genome assembly GCA_027422415.1 of Schizothorax lantsangensis. NCBI lineage: Eukaryota > Metazoa > Chordata > Actinopteri > Cypriniformes > Cyprinidae > Schizothorax > Schizothorax lantsangensis. The sequence continues at coordinate 19,025,908 of CM049841.1, forward strand.
ATATGCAGAAAAGTGCCTGATGATGTAGTATTACATATATAGCAGTTCAAATTTGATTGTAGTTTCATTTTAAATCTTTTGTAAGGAGTTATGTATGCTCTATGAATGACTTTGAAGTGAATAAGACGATGAGCCAGATTTTTAGATGTTAAGCTGAGATTAGACCACACTCTCTCCCAGTCGACAGATAAATTAAAGGAGCACTCCACTTTTTTTGGAAATAGGCTCATTTTACACCTCCCCTAGAGTTAAAAAGCTGAGTTTTACCGATTTTGAATCCATTCAGCCGATCTCCGGGTCTGGCGGTAGCACTTTTAGCTTAGCTTAGCATAGATCATTGAATTGGATTAGACCATTAGCATCTCGCTCAAAAATGACCAAAGAGTTTCGATAATTTTCCTATTTAAAACTTGACTCTTCTGTAGCTACATCGTGCACTAAGACCGACGGAAAGTGAAAAGTTGCGATTTTCTAGGCTGATATGGCTAGGAACTATACTCTCATTCCGGCGTAATAATCAAAGAACTTTGCTGCCGTACCATGGGTGCAGCAGGCGCAGTGATATGACGCAGCACCTAAAAGTAGTCCCCAGCTATATCATAGGCTACTGAGCTGGGGACTACTTTCAGACTACTTATAGTTCCTAGCCATATCAGCTACTCAGACCGCACATTACCGAGAACATAGGTCTGACTGAGCAACAAAAAAATAGTGATGGTTCGTGACCGATCCACTCCAACGCAAGACATGTCTCCCGAAAGGCTCACACAGCCAAAAAAGATATATATATTTTTTAATTAAATCTACTCTCCAATAATCCCCTCCAAAAAAGAAAAAAGGAGTGTCAGTCTTACCAGCAAAGAGATCGTTGTACCGGATATATAGGGACAATATCCCAGTATGAGAGAGGAAAAAAAATAGGTTTAGCAAGCATCCATGTCCATCCTGCCATCATCCCCTACTGGGCAGCTAGGACCATGTCCGTCCCGGCCATCAAGCCCCTCCCGCCGGGCCGGAGAGACAGCGGCCGCTGTTCCCCCATCGCCCCCCCCCCCACAGAGCTGCGGCATACGTCTTCTGTTGAGACAGGGAGCTGATAAAATCCTCCGCTTTCTGAGGAGAATCAAAGCTTTTCTGCTCACCCTTGTGCCGTAGTTTAATTACCGCCGGATAGATGAGGAAGGGCTGTAGACCAAGCGCTGCCATCTTCTTCAAAACCGGACCAAATGCCTTTCTCCTGATCGCTGTAGCTGGACTAAAGTCTGGAAAAAATAGTAGTGTGACATTGTTCTGTGCGCATTTCAATGGATAAGCCTGCCGAGCACCTTTCAGGATATCTGATCTGTCATGCCATCTTAGTACACGGAAGATGAGAGTGCGCGGCCGATCGGAGCCCCTCCCTCCGTCATACACGCGGTGTGCCCAGTCAATCTCAATGTCACGGCCCCTCAAGGAAGGAATCCACTTGGAAAGATTAACTCTGAGGAAACCAGCCGCGTCGGAGCCCTCCGCCCCCTCTGGCAGCCCCACCAGTCTTACGTTGTTCCTCCTGCACCTATCTTCCATATCTGTCATCTTCTCGGTGAGTCGCTCCAGCTGATTTCTTAAGTCCGTGACTGCCCTCCTATCCTCACGCGCAGCTGCTTGAACAGAATCAACGCGGTCACGTGTCTGCTTCGCCGCGGTAGCTATGGCCTCAAACTCCTCTCTTAGCTCTTTAACAGACTTGTTGGTCGCTTGTATGTCCTCACGCAGTTTGCGCAATGCTGGAATCAGCACAGAGTCCATCGCAACTCTTACTGACGAATTCACAACCAAATTCAAAGTGCTTTGCTGCTCTTTAAGTGCTAATTCAATGCCGATCGTTGAGGTCCTCTCTGGAAATGGCGGAATCTCTGATTTTTTTCTTCATTGGCGATTGCTCAATCTCTCTTTTCCGATTCCCTTTGTCTGCCTTAGCACTCATGATGGGTCCAATGCAGAGTGGTTTAAATTTTACTGACAGGATCATACAATATGTGGCAAAGTGAGCAGAGTGAAAGACTAAGCCTGCATCGCCGTCGAAGGGTCACGTGATCCCTCCTCTCAATCTTTACTTCTGAGAGACTCTGCCTCTCTAAGACATCCATTTTATAGCTAATCATGTTACAGACCTGATGTCAATTAATTAATTGCTAGATGTTCTCCCAGTTGAATCTTTTCAAAATTATTTCTTTTTCAGGCCTTTTGTTGCCCCTGTGCCAACTTTTTTGAGACCTATAGCAGGAATCAAATTTGAAATGAGCTCATTTAGTGGATAAAAGTGTACAATTTCTCAGTTTAAACATTTGTTATGTTCTCTATGTTCCATTGTGAATAAAATATTGGCTCATGTGATTTGAAAGTCTTTTAGTTTTCATTTTATTCAAATTTAAAAAAACGTCCCAACATTTCTGGAATTCAGGTTGTAGTTTGCCATTGACCTTTCTTACAAAAATAATAAAACATGTTAACAAAATGTATATTATTATTCATTTATTTTGCCCTTATCGCTCCACATGCCAATGGTGCCAGCTTTCCAACCCCTGCTTAAAAAGATCCCACTGCTGCTTAAAAATACTCTAATTTAAAGGTCCAGTAGATCAGTAGTTAAGCTGTTTTAACCGTCCTTTTCTCCTACCATTCTGGACTCAAACCAACGGAAGACATTCCATGAAGAATCTGTTACATATTAAATATCCTACATGCCTGTTCTTTCTGTATGGCTCTGTAGATTTGGTTGCAAGCAATATATCTATAATTCTCTATTTTCTAAGATATTTTGTAATTTCTAGTTTAATTATTCATAGAATGTATAGTGAATCTTAGCTTTAATCCAAAGCCACTTAATGATGAATGCAATATTAAGAACATAACATAACAAAAAAAGGACATATGTACAGAGCATTAGATAGCAAGATGGTTGGTACCATTCTGTCTTGTTAAAATATTTCCTGACAGTTAGGGTAGTGTTTATGTCTGTGCAATCCAGGACTTTTTATATATATATATATCTTAACAAAAAGAAAAAAAGAAGCCATTGGTATCTGCACTACACAACCCTTAGTCTGTTAACTTTGACTGTACAGGAAAATGCAAAGAATGCAAAGTATGACATTTTATTTCTTTTTTTAGCTACTCTGGTGACTATGTCTGCTTTGAAACAGGGGCTAATATTTCACAGAAGAGTCTGACTTGAGGAGGGAAACAACATTTGGAATTTTGTAATATCTTTTCTAAGCACCTCTTTAGGCAATTTCTGTTTTGATTATCTTACATTTTTGACAGTCCAGATCACTAGCCAGCACCCCACACTACCCCAGAACATTATGCTAACAAAAATTATGTGTTTTTACTATTGGTAATTTTCCATGTCTTTCATGTAGGACGCAGAGAGGGCAGCCTTGTGAATGGACCCTGAGCAGACCAGATGGAAACAGAAAAGACCAGCCATGAGACGGAAAAAAGTCTGATACTTTCACAAATCAGTGCCACTCAGCAGACAGACCCTCTTCTCACCAAACGCCAGAATGGAGATCCGTCTCAGCAGTTCAATGGGGACACTAATTGGAGCCATTTCAAGCCCAACACAGTAGTTTACCCAATGAAAAGTCAACAGGAGAATTGTTCTGGGCCTGGTAATATGCAGGGGATATTGGATCAAAGCATGCATGAGATGAATGGACAGATGAAACATGCTCTTAGTGAACAGACATTTTTTGATTTTCACCAGCCTAAAAAACTCTGCACTGATTCAGAGATGAATGGAAATGAGGATCTGAGGCTTTGGGATAATAGAGATGCAGGAATGGAGAACCGTTTAGAGGGATTCCCTAAGCACAATAAGCCAGGGGATTTTGAGATAAAACATAGTAAAAGAAACTGTAACTTTCCCAATGGGGATTTATTCTTACTGTCAAGGAACAAGCCAGTTCCAATGCCCAATGGTGCTACAACAAGCCCACCCTCAGTAAAGGGTACAACTGGTGACCTCTTAGAGAAAACTTTGTCTCAGTATTACCCAGAGCATGTGTCCATCGCACCTCAAACCAACTCATCTCAAGAAGATCAGGTCACCAGAAACCTGCCGGAGCAGGAAACCCCTTCACCTTCATTAACCTCAGGTTTTCCTATTTCACCCCAAACATCTGCCTCCGAGCCACTTGCCAAGGCACCCCCAGAAGTACAAGGAAGCAATGGCTACAATCCAGAATTCACAGTGAATGGATTCTCTAGTTTTGTAGCCGAGCAAAAGAAGCCTACTTATCCTCTCTCTGACCTGCCATATATGGGAACACAATTGCTGAGTCAGGAAGCTTCGGAGTCCAATGTGCCATCACAGACAGGCATCAATGGTTGCTCAAAGATTCAAGAAGATAGAGAAGGCCTTCCGAACGACTCTGACTGTTTAAGCAAGTCCAACCAAGATTTTAGCCGTGAATCTTATATGTTGCCCCCAGTGTTGGCAGGAGCACCATCACAAAATACTCAGACAGGTCAGCAGAACCTACAGATTAAGGTGCTACAGAAACAACCAACCGATGAAAGCCTCCACGACAATAGAGACTTTTCCTTGCCACAGCAACAGATTCTTGAGCCACATATAGTAGACAGCAGGTTGACCTCCCAGGCCTGTACATCAGCTTCTCACAATCAACACAGTGAGCAGAAAAATAAGCCTAAACCAGATCAGGAAAAGACAATATCAGAGAATACAGATCACTCATCCCAGATTAAATGGATAGATTTAAACTCAGCTTCAGCACCACAGCTATCTACTGACCACCCCCAGATGTGGGATATTTTCCTTCCGCAGACCCACATGCAGCAGCATACAGTCACACAGAGCCAAAGTCATTGTATAAATTCCATGTCCTCGAACAACTTTCGGTCTCAAAATTTCAGTAATCCTAGTTGTCCCTCATATGAAAATAAGGCACAAGATAGTTACAAAAACTCACTACCTCCTACAAAGTTCCCCCACAATTCTGTCCCTGAATGTCAACAGAACAATTCTGGTATGCACGATCATAGTAACATGCAATTTAACAAACACACATCCCAGCAATTGTGCATAAATGATCAAGACCAGATACAATCCCAGAGCTTCCTTTCTCAATCACCAACTGCTGAGCCTCATCAGCAAGACAACAGCACATTTCCCCATCAGCTCCCTCAGGATAGACAAAATATGCAAGCAGCTCCACAATCACAAGACGTTTCCCACAGCCAGGTAGATGCACCACTCTTGAAAAGGCTTAAAACAGAGGGCTGCCTTCATTCAGAATCCCAGAAGTTATCTCTAGGTACAGAAACACCAGCACAAACACTGTCTAGTCCAGCTACAAGAGAAAAGTCTACATTTCCAGACTTTTCTAAGTCAAATGTACAATTCTTGACTAAAGAAGCTGAAGCTCTAACAGAAAGAAAACTCCAGCAGAACATGCAGTACTCTCAGAACACCAGTAAACAACATCCAAACTACCAGCAACCTCTCCAACACAGGGTACATAATCATTTGGAATTTCCTCAATCTCCAATTTCTCAATCACAACTGTCACAAGTTTCTACTAGTCATCAGATACCTGCTCAAACATTTACCAAAGCTGAATTCCAAGAACCCTTTGGCCAAATCCAGAGAGAGTTTCTCCCAAGCCAAGGTGCTCAAGGAGATTTACAGAGGCACGCAGCCTTGCGAATGTACCTTCTGCAGAGGCAAGAGCGGCAAGGCCCCAACAACATCAGGCCAAGTATGCTGGCCATAAAAAGTGAAAACTGCTCAGGCTTAGAAACCTCAGCTCAATTTCCACCCATAGAAGTAAAACAGCAAGATCAAGACAAAACCAAAATCATGCCAGTGGTAGTAAAGCAGGAGCATCCTTCTTCGTCCTGTGAACAAAGCCAGCAGAGGAGTATTCTAGCTACCATGGAGCAGCAGTTAAAACAATATCAGCTCTCACCTGTGTTTGAAAGAAAGTCTTTGGTCAACAAATCACCCAATAAGGTGAAGATAGAGATGTCTGGGGCTGTGACGGTGCTCTCAACCAGTGTTGAGGGGAATGTCAAGGAACAGTGCAAACTACAAAACTTCACCCCACCTAAAAAGATTGAACCTGGGTTACAAACCTTTCTGGAGTCACCCATGAAGATGCTTGATACACCAATAAAAAACTTGTTAGATACACCTTTGAAGACACAGTATGATATTTCATCATGCCATTGTGTTGGTAAGAGGTTTTACACAGCTACTTTTTGTCCAGTTTTTACACATTTTTGTGTTCTTTATACATTTGAACTGCACACCTGTTAAGATGTCTTAAGAGAACATCTTCAGTAATACTTAATGTTAACAGTTTAATGCTGTATCTTAGTGATATTTTGTTGTTATTAATGACATTAAATCACATTAGTTAAACTTAGTTTTGTTTATGACCATCTACTAAAAATACACAATACATTTCCCTTATTCTTTAATCCACAGATCAAATCAGTGAAAGGGATGAAGGCCCATATTATACTCACTTGGGATCAGCACCAACTGTTGCAGGCATCCGCAAAATTATGGAGGAAAGGTATGATATTATGAACTCTAATGATATTATGAACTAATATACCATATATTACATTACTACATTTACCATTGACAGATCTGGACTGACTGGAAGCGCCATTAGGATTGAAAAAGTTGTGTATACAGGAAAGGAAGGGAAGAGTGGGCAGGGCTGTCCCATTGCTAAATGGGTAAAGCCAATTTATTTTCATCCTTGTGTGTTCTTTTTGTGTGTACATGCATTGCCTCTCTTTGTTTGTTAAATATTAAAGCATGCTTGTTGGTTTTCTTATCAACAGCGCCCCCTATGGAAAACACAAATACTTAACAGATGTCTCAAAATGATTCCTGTATATTTTCTAAATATATGTGTACATGTGCACTATGTTGTGTAGGTAATACGGAGGGCAAATGTAGATGAGAAACTCCTGGCCTTGGTACGAGAACGGGCTGGTCACTCATGTGAGACATCCTGTATAGTAGTGGTCATCCTAATTTGGGAAGGCATACCAATCAACCTGGCTGACAGTCTCTACTCAGAACTCAGTGACACTCTAACAAAACATGGTGCCCTAACCAACCGCAGATGTGCTCTAAATGAGGAGTAAGGACAAATGTTTATTACTGCTTTCTCACAAATACAGTGAACACTCAGTAACCAAAACTCATTATTATCAATTCACAATTAATCCAAATTGATAACCTTAGGTCAACAAAATATAAAATCCTAGACATTCTCTAATGTATATTTACAATATGTTAATCTTCAAATGTCACATTCTGTAATTTCTGTTATTGTCTTTAGGAGAACATGTGCATGTCAGGGTTTTGAATCTGATGCCTGTGGAGCTTCTTTCTCCTTTGGTTGCTCATGGAGTATGTACTATAATGGCTGCAAATTTGCTAGGAGTAAAATCCCTCGAAAGTTCAAACTACTTGGGGATGATCCCAAGGAGGTGAGATGCTCACACATAAGCACACAACTGAATTATATATGAATTAAGGGCATATAAAATGAAAGATAACAGGAGTATTTTTATTCCCCTACAGGAAGAGAAACTGGAACAAAATCTCCAGGGTCTTGCAACTTTAATTGCCCCAACATATAAAAAAATGGCGCCTGATGCATACGCCAATCAGGTATATATATCTCTGCTTCAGGTCTTATACCACTATCAAGAATATGTAGGATTTTTACGTTTCCTGAGAAAGTGGAATATAAGCTGCAGTGATGTTGTAATATTTGAAAGTCATATCAAAAGTGTATGTACTGTGGAGCATCTAAAAAAAGTCAACTAAAATTTTAGAACAAAATTTTAAGTTTAAATTTTACATTTCTATATCTACCTATATTTTACAGGTAGAGCATGAACACAGAGCTCCCGATTGCCGTCTGGGTCTAAAAGAAGGACGGCCATTTTCTGGAGTTACAGCCTGTCTAGACTTCTGTGCCCATGCCCACAGAGACCTTCACAACATGCAGGGGGGCAGTACTGTGGTAAGAATTAAATGCTTATGATAGAGGGCCATAATAAGACTAATAAAAAGCATTCACTAAAACAATCAGTTTTTTTTACGAATCAATACAAATCATCTACACATTGCTGTATATCTTGCAGGTGAAAAACTAAAGGTGGCTAAAACAAAGTAGTGTGTACAATATAAAAAATTCCAAACCTTCCTCTCTACCCCTGTTGTAGGTCTGCACACTAACACGGGAGGACAATCGTAAGATTGGAAAAATTCCAGAGGATGAGCAGCTACATGTGCTTCCCTTATACAAGGCCTCATCCACTGATGAGTTTGGCAGTGCTGACGCACAGCTGGAGAAGACCAAGACTGGTGCTATTCAGGTGCTCAGTGCCTTTCGTAGACAGGTGCGTATGTTACCAGAGCCTGCCAAGTCTTGCCGGCAGAAGAAGCTGGATGCCAAGAGAGCTGCAGCTAACAAACCAAACAACCCCAACACACCTAACTCCAAAACGGACAACACCCAGCAAGCGAAGCAGAAACAGGCCGCTTATGAGAACCCAGGCCAGAACACAACTGTAACAGGTACAGAAGCAAAGCTTCAAAAACCATTATTCAGTTATATATAGTTTATTTGGGGAAGATACATTGAATTATTTAACCAAGTAATGGAGCAGATTCCAAGTGTTTATCAATATTACAACCAAAAGTTTATATTTTGGTCTAATCAAATTATTTCTTCCAGGCCCAGGTAATGTGAGAACAAATCTGGACTGTGGGCATCTCCCACATGCTCATGCTGCCCATCAGCCTCAGCCTCAGCAGCAGCAGCAAGCACAACCTAATCCCAACCCCTCTTACACTGTCCCAACATTCCCAAGATTCTCAAATGCATCAGGAACCTTCTTAAACAGCTCTAAATCAGTAACCCCACATCCTCAAACCCCATCTTCTGCCAGTCCTTATCCCTCTCCTTTACATGCACCCAACTCTTACATTAATGTGTCTAATGCACCCACCCCATTTCCCAGGTCTCTTACACCCAACCCTCTCTACACTGGTTACCAATGTAATGGAGGACTCCTCGTGGACAACTACCACCCTTACTACTCTTCCAATCTAAAGCATCCAGATATGTATCATCCCCAAAGAAATTCACTATACTCTGAGCAGCAGTACAATGCACCTCAACATTATGGGTTAAACTACCCACCACACTATGGAGAGCCTAGCTTGCCAGCCAATGGTTATGGCACCTGTAACATGAAACCTGGCATGCACTCCATGGGACGTTACCCAGGTTATGGTCCTAATATGCCACCTGATGCTTTCTCCAGGCCTCCCTCAGCCCATCTACATTTGGACTATGCAGCTATCAGCAAAAGCAGCCACTTTGAAGCTTACCCCAAACCTAATATGTCACATAATCCTCAGATGTTTCCCCCAAATCTAAATACCTTAAGTATGCAAAATAATAAAGGTTTGGAGATAAACATGCATGGAGCAAATGGTATCTCTCAGGTGTTTCCTCCTTTGGGTACTGAATGCTTCAACCCAATCCAACCTCCAGGTTTGAGGCTTTCCAGTGAAAATGCTCTTAACCACATAGTCAAACAGGAACCCCCTACCCAGACCTTCAGAACAAAAAGAAAAGGAGGTTGTGTGGTCTGACAGTGAGCACAACTTCCTTGACCCTGAAATTGGTGGAGTGGCAGTGGCACCTAGTCATGGGTCAATCATTATTGAGTGTGCTAAGCGGGAGCTCCATGCGACTACACCACTCAAGAAGCCTGACCGCAACCATCCCACCCGTATCTCTTTAGTGTTTTACCAGCACAAGAACTTGAATGAGGCTAAACATGGACTGGCTCTGTGGGAAGCCAAGATGGCAGAGAAGGCCCGAGAGAAAGAGGAGGATGCTGAGAAGCATGGTACTGAAAATACATCCAGCAAGAGCAGTGGAAAGAAGGTGAAAAGAGAACATTTAGAACCTTCAGAGCCTCCATATAAGCAGTTCCTTCTCATGCTTAATGAGCGGTCAACATCCTGCACTACCAATACATATGTAAGCACATCTCCCTATGCCTTCACCAAGGTGACTGGGCCTTACAATCAGTTCCTGTGAAAACTCCATAGGTCCAGAGCATTCACAAACACAAGAGCAAAAGCGGCATCAGGCAAATTAAATGGTGCTACAATAGTGTTGCAGACCTCTGTGCCACTGGCCAAATAACCAATAATGCTTGCTCAGTTTGTGTGAAGATATTAAGAGTAGATTGATTCAGTATCCTACTATATGGAAAGGTAGATCATCAGTGGGATTTTTCATGTTCTTAAGAAGTCAAGCTTTACTGTTTAATCAATTGGAAATATTTATTTATTATTTAATTACTCTATGATAACACACTGTTCTTCAACCATGGTGCTTAGAGTCCAACAAATCTGGACATATTACTGGAAAAAAATACTCATGTTTGGTGACTTTTTGTGGCTAATCACTTTTTTATGGTGCTAGGGAGTGTTTTGAATGCAAATGTGTTTTCAAATGCCTTTCTTTAACAACACACAACAAAACACCTTGTATAATATTTTGAATACAGTTATTTTGATTGAGCAATTAAGAAAATAATTTGCTTAATTAGTGTTTTAGAAGCACTTTTTAATAATAGTGAGGGTGTATTACTTTATGCCCTCCAATTTGAAAGACAATTCATTACACTGCAGCCATTTTAGTTTCACAATGTGGAAAACAAAATGATGAACTCCATGGTGGATAGTCAAACATCATGTATCAGCCTTTTAAAGAATTTCTCTGGTGCTTATACAATTTCAGAAATCCTTTATACTTACTGTATAGTGAGCCATTGAGGGTCAATTTTGTAAGAGTAATGTTCTGATTCACTAAAACTGTGACATTTCAGAACACTGAATACTGATACTTGGAGTCAAGAAAGACAATGGTCAATATTAGGTCATTAAAGCATGTATCAAGGAACACATAACAGGGTTACTTTTGCATCAATGTCACTGTTTCAAAGGCAGCTGTTTGGCTTGCTGTGGCGGTTACTACATAATGCAACTTTAGCTGTATAAAAAAAGTTGAAATTTGTACAGTAAATTATTACTATTATTTTTTCGAATGTATGCTTAGATAATAGTTTAGTAAAGATGAGTACTATTACTTTGGGTTTGAACTGATCTTATTTCAAATGGTGCTACTTGACCTGCTATACATATAATGTGAGAATTTCTAAGGGCGTTGAGAAGGCTTATGAATGACGTAGAAAAACCTACTTATCATATACCTCAGAACTAGTTTGGCAATAGAATTATAATACCAAGGTGTTTCTGTTCTTTTATTTCCAAACACTTTGTAGCAAATATAACACAGACCTTAAGGCCATCATTGATGCTAAGTTCATTTCTTTCTTTCTTCACACTTGATCTATTAGAAAGTATTACTTGAACTTCAAGTTTCAATGGAATTGCAAAATCAGGGATCTCAGCTCATTTCTGTGCATAAACATCACTTGTGTTCATGTTGTCTTCTCTAAATCAGGTTTAAGCCTTTGCATTTTAAATCAATCTAAATTTCTTGTATATACTACACACATATCTAACTTTGTTATAAAACTAAAATAATCTGAATTTGTGTTCTGTTGAAGCAGAATTCAGATAAACTTTTCAAGAAGTAATTTGAACATTTTAACATGCACTGATTTAATTAAAGGGAAAGTGTCACAACATATATAAAGCAATGCATTTGCTCTTTACTGAAGGGTAAGACCAATCAGTTAAACTATTGTGTGCACATTAGTTGCATATGTACAGTTTGAGGCTAAATGTATTTACAACAACTAAACATGGTAATGCCTCTTACACAACCCTGTCCACTGAATCAAATTGGAAAAGTGATGAATTATTGGTAATGAATTATATACAACTCATTCCACTCTGACATAAAAAAATTAAAGCACTTCATTTGTTTTTTCAGAAATCATAAAAAATTATGTAAATTCAAAATAGGTAGATTATTGTAAATTAAATAGATTATGCTACATTGTATATACCACATGCTTGCATTGCAGCAGTCTAAGTCCATGTTATGTACAAAGTTTAATTTAACATGTTAAAAGTACCATCACTCTACACATATAATAATCATAGATTGTACCCTTAAAATCTTTGTTTTGTTGGTATTCAGGTCACTTAAGTTTTTTTTTTTTTTTGCATTTTTGAATACAACAGCAAAGTTTACAATTTAGTTTTTTAGTAGAAATCACTTTGATGTACTGACTAGTTATGAAAGAAGCTTCCAATTTTGTAGTTTTAATTAGTAGTTAATTTTCCATGTACAGAACCCAGCTTGAGTAGCATGTTGTGTATGAAGCAAAAGAAAGTGGTGGTTAAAATTTAGTGAGTGACAAGAATAGCCATACTTGAAGATGCTTCGGAGAGTTTCTGAGTGGCGTCAACTTTACTTGAATGACTTTCTGACTTCAACTAACGAACTAGGGTGCACAACTTTTACATTAAGCTAGCTGTTTATGTACACCTGTTGGTATTTTGCCATTAGACACTAAAGGTTTAAATGTGCTATTTTCTGCCTTTTTGTATTGCTTCCCCTTTTCCCTTTAAATTTGTAATGCTTAAAACATTGAATTAAGAATGGCTTTGAATACTGTAAGTATTGTAATGTTCTGAAGAACTGAATGCAGTTTATTATGATTTGTTATCATTCCTAATATTGCTGAAATGTGGGTTTTTAATAAAAATTATATTTATTTCAAGAATTTACTGTAAATTGTGCAACTTTATATTTATAATTTTGATTCCTTTAATGATTAAATAAACCAAACATATAATATGGTTTTATTTATAATTTGCAAATGGTATAATTACAAACAGTGCTTACAAAAGTATTTGACCCCTGGAAGCGTTGATGTTTTATTTCTTTACAAAAATTTGATTAAATTATTTTTTGCATTTCATTATTTTAGATTACTAACAAAGACTAACACAACGAGGTCCAAGGGTGTGAATTTTTTATTACAATAATTGATAAGATTTAAATTAGAATACATTTAAAACACAATTCTTCTTTCAATGCATTAATAAAATCATTAAGCTTTTTTTTATTAAAGTTACAATTTAAAACCTTTTTATTTTGTAAATATATTACCATGAAAAACAAAAAGAGATTGATAGAGTTTATTTCTGTATACTAGTACTTGATTCTGATGGTACACATTCCAGGGAAAGAAGTAGAGTATTATTTATTTTTTAAATCAGGCATGGAACTTTCTTGCTACAGAGTTTGATTTCTTGGTCATCTTGCCAAGACAAACTCTTCTTGTCCTAATACCCAATTTATATTGGTTCCTAATGTCAGTAATTACAAACTAAAGGTTTTCTTAAACTTGCACCTAAGCTTAAACTTGTTCACTTGTTCCTAAATGACTTGTCAGAATAGGTGTATAAATAGAAATAAAAAACACACACACACACACACACACCTCAAGTTGTGATTAACTATTCAACATTTAAAGTATGAACATGAGCTTTGGCACTGAAACATGTGCATTTTAAGAACAGAAACATATTCACCAATGTTACTGCAAAAATAACTTGGTCATTTCACCAACTGAATGAGAGATGTCTGTGTGTGTGTGTGTGTGTGTGTGTGTGTGTGTGTGTGTGTGTGTGTGTGTGTGTGTGTGTGTGTGTGTGTGTGTGTCTTGTTCTAATAAATAAAGCAATGTTTTAAAAAATAAAACATTAATAAAACAAAAATCTTTGCACCAGGGACTATACTGAACCCATGTAAAGACATCTTCTGGCCTTTTCTACCTTCTTCTGAGATGACACTGCAGAGAGTGAATGATCTTTTACTTTGTGAAGAAGTGCCATTTGTCCACTGCAAAATAGAAACGAAGTTAACAAAGTCATGTAACTTGTAAAAGTATTGAAAAACATTTAATACAATTTTACCTTCAGATGGTACTGGGAGGGGTTCCCCATATTCTGCAGCCTACAACAGCAAAAGAGTATTTGTCTTCTGTCAAATGGCAAAAATTAGCTAGTATGAAAGGACATAAATACTCACAGCTTCAACTATAGTACTGGCCTCTGCATCACTGCATTTGAATGGACTCTCACATAAGGAAGTGTTTTGACTAAGAAAGAGATGGATCAAAGTAAATAATGTCACAAAAATCAAAATGGTCATCAAAATGACTAGAAAATATCAAGCAATTGAAAATGTAGAAAAACTAAAATGTATTACAAAGAGAAACTCCGCTGTCATTTAATAAATCTGAAATAAAAATCAGATCTTACACTCACCAAACAATCTCATCACCTTTCATCTTTTTTCTCATCACTAATGCTTTCCAGTAGCTGTGTGTTGATTTTATGACTTCTATAGCAAAGTCCTAACATGATATTAACAACGTTAACATTAGATGATTTATCATTAAATGGATTAACACTTCTCTCTCATAATCAATCTTCCACGATACACTACCTTATCTTTAAACTGTCCATTGAATGCAAACTGGTTCTCAGGCTTCCCATCTGGCACTTTATATTTTTTAAACCAATCCACAGTAACCTCAAGGTGACCAGGCTTAATCTTTCTCACATCCTCAATACCTGTTAAAAGATACACTAGTTGAGATTACAGTCATAAATGCTGATAATACAATAACAACATATACATTTTTAAAAATTACTCACTGTTAAGGCTTGATGCATCAGGGTCCTCTATATTGATGGCTATTACCTTCCAGTCAGTCTCTCCTTCATCTATCAAAGCCAGAATTCCAAGAACTTTAACCTGAATCACCTGCCCTATTGCACACACCTGTGACACAGAAATATACAGTGGCTTAGAGCAGTATGAATGAATGAACGAGGCATTTATATAGCGCGTTATTGTACACCACCAGTGTGCAGCACCCACTTGGATGATGCGACGGCAGCCACAGCACAACGGTGCCAGAGCGCTCACCACACACCAGCTACAGGTGGAGAGGAGAGGGAGATAGAGCCAATCAAGTGGATAGGGATTATTAGGAGGCCATGATTGACAAGGGCCAGTGGAGGGAATTTGGCCAGGACACCGGAGTTACACCCCTACTATTTACGATGAGTGTCTTGGGATTTTTAATGACCACAGAGAGTCAGGACCTCGGTTTAACGTCTCATCCGAAAGACGGTGCTCTTTTGACAGTATAGCGTCCCCATCACTATACTGGGGCATTAGGACCCACACAGACCACAGGGTGAGCACCCCCTGCTGGCCTCACTAACACCTCTACCAACAGCAACCTAGTTTTCCCAGGCGGTCCCCCATCCAGGTACTGACCAGGCTCAACCCTGCTTAGCTTCAGTGGGCAACCGGTCTTGGGCTGCAGGGTGATATGGCAGTAGTAATCAGATCCATAGCCAATTTGTGTTAGGAAAGAAAGAAGAATGTATTATGCAAAATAATAATACAATGATGGAACAATGGGCCAAAAATGCCACCTACACAGTGTTAGAAGGGGGGGAAAAAAGTCAAACTGTCAAAGGTATACAAAATAATGAGGATTGACTGAAAAGTCATTAAAAAATAATTTGAAAAAACACTGAGAAATATTTCAATATTTAAATATTAAACTAAAGGTTTCAGTGTTTTGAACTGAAAGCAAAACTTAGATATAGGATTTTGTTTGTGTGTGTGTGAAATACAAAACTGCTAAATGGTTTAAATAGTTTTGTAAAATATTATATCAACCAGTGGTTCCCACCTTGGAGCCAATCTCACAAACGTCTATGGGGTCATTGTCTCCACAGCACATGGTTTCCTTGTCAGTGTGGCTGGGATCTTCCCATGTCTTTAAACAATGGTTTAAAAAAAAAAAAAAAGTATTTTTCTTAATTTATATAGTGTGACTGAGGATTAATAATAAAAAAATTACACACACACATACACACAACACAAGAATACTGTACAATTAAGATGTTCAAATCAGATTACAGACGGTTTTGAAAATCATAGCCATAATCAAAACCATGACATCACCTGTGGAAGTGCACCATAGTTCCAAATGTAACCTTTGTGTGGAAAAATGTTAGCAACATATCGCAGCTTGCCTTTCTTCACATCTTGCTTGATCGGGTTTAGTGGTTCCTTTGTTGCTATCTGTGGACAAAAAATAAAAATAACATACTATTGCATTAAGCACAATATCAGAACATACAGTATTTAAAGGATTAACATTTTAAATTTAATATCAAAATGTAATTTTTATGATTGATTTGGTTCTTATTGTATAAGCCCGAAACTACACAGCCCAGATACAAAGTTAGGCTATATTTACATGGTTAGCTATGTGGTATTATTTATAATTATTATTGGCAGATAAATCTTCCTTTTGGCAACCTATGATATATAAAAAAACTTTTTTTAAACCATCTTTTTTTTCTATAATTACTCTTATGCAAGTCTTATATTATTTATTTTATTCTTCTCATGTAAGTCTTTTATTCAGTGTTAAATTAGTTTTCTTATTTATTGGTCAAATCAGCCAACTGATCAATCAAATTAAGAACTAGAGAATTGCTGGTCATCTTAGCCACAGTCAAGACACTAGAAAAACTGCTACAACTCTGTAAAAATATACTTACCTCCATCTTGGCATTTGACGAACGAGGTACTTCTACAACCATATTAAACAATATCTGTTAAAGACAGCACAACATTATTAACTTCTTTTTTTTGTGACAAGGTCCCAAAATGTGTAGATTGATGATGAATGGTTACCTCGTTTGTTTTAAACTTCTTTGGTGGAACATCACATTCCTGATATGTGAGAAACATAACGCCAACAAAATTTGAAAATAGACTGGGTAAGAATTGTGCCTGTTATCTTGATGGTTCCCAAACTGGGGGGGGGGGGGGGGAGCTATGACAAGGGGGGCGCGGCAAGGCTGAGGGATAGTGTACAGTCAGCAGATTATTTTGCAAAAGAAACCTCTGCAGGGTGAGAAAGACTACACTGCGTAATTTTCCCTCTTATCATGAGGCCACTTGCCTGATAAGTAAATAATTGAACGCAAAATATTTATTGGACATATTTTAATGACCTCAACATGACTCGCAGTACCCGCTTGAGCGCTCCGTTATCAGTTGCAGCAGTTGTGGTTGTATCAATAATAGACCACTAGATGGCGCGATTGAAGAATCAGAGTTGTATTGCAGGGAGCCATGTAGAAATATAAATGAACGATGCATGGTTCTGCTCTAACTAAGCATGTAAGTTACAAGTTTGTGAAAGGACTGCCAGTGCCAGGTAAACATAAAGCAAATTATGAATATACTTTAGATTCACAAATACCAAAACAACGTGTCTACACCAGACGCGAGTGGCGCGACGTGACAAAAGCAAATAGAAGCAGTGATGTTCTTTGACGCCATGACAAATCCATGACAGTAAATATTCATAAGAGAATCGTGAAAAAACAGTTTCTCAAAAATATTAAGCAGCACAAATATCTACAACATTGATAATAATCAGAAATGGTTACTGAGCAGCAAATCAGCATATTAGAATGATCACGTGACATTGAAGACCGGCTTATTGATGCTGAAAATTCAGCTTTGATCACAGGAATACAGTATATGTTAAAACATTCAAATAGATATTTTAAATTGACAATATTTCACAATATTACAGTGTTTACTGTATTTTTTTTAACAAATAAATGTAGCCTTGGTGAACATAACAGACTTTTCAACAACAAAAAAGAGGGGGTTGGGGGGTCTTGAAAATATTTTTCTCTACAAAAGGGGGGCCCGGCAGAAAAAGTTTGGGAACCACATTCAATCAATTCCTAATTTATTTATTACTACATAACATCACTGATTTGAAGTACATTATACCTGTTCATCAGCAACATACAGAGGAATGTCATGGAAAGGGGATATGTACTTTCCATCTGAGGTTTCTGCAAAGCAAATGATACAGTATCTGTATCATTCATCCAAATTCAATTCATCTCAAGGTATCAATGAAATATTCTCTACTCTGTGTTCTCTACATGAGACCTTGTGTGTTGCTAGACCATATTTAGTAAGCGTAAAGTGTACAAAATACAATGATAAATGGGCAAGTTATATAGTTTAATCGTTAGGTTTTAACTTGCGTGAGCGTTAACCGTAAATGCATGTTCTGTCTCTTGTTTATGACGTTCAGAAATCTCCCGCCGTCAGAGCGCATAAATCCAAACAGCGACGTAACGTTCTGTCACCAATAATCATTTTATTTGAGAGGTGTGCTCACACGTCATGAATGGCATTAAAAGATGAAAAGGGTAAACTTACTCAAGTAAACCCTGTGGTCAGTAGAGTTTGGTCGTCCTCGCAGCTCTGTAAGGTAATGCGCCATTTTTCTCAAGTGAATGGAAGCAGCTGAAAATAAAGACGTGCTTTTCCGAGAGGACTGTGAAGATAAGAAGGCAGCAGAAAACCTCGTGGCAATATGAATAACTGAACGCATTGTTTACATCGACGTATAGGCTATTCCTGCTTGCGTTTGAACGTCTCTCACACATTACGCGTCACAAAATCTCTTTTAGATATTCCATACTGCCACCTATAGCCAGATGACCGTAATTCACACAAAAGGTTAAAGTATCCAAGCAAATATGCAAGAATGAGGAACAGTACGGATATTACCTGCGATAGGGAGATTGTATGAAATTTAGGTTAAATGTTCATGTGTTTTATACCTTTCACTTATTGTTATTATATATATATATATATTTTTTTTTTTTTGTTATTTAGGGTTAGGATTATTTTAATTAAAAAAGAACCATTCGTTTAGTTATACAAATACAAAATATTAGGCAAATGTAAGGCAGCTGATGAGTGTTCGGTAGGGGGTGCTCTTCGTCTTTCTATGGCTGCTAAAAAAATGAAAGGTAAAAACTCAGCTTTAATTATGTAGGTAACTGCATTGCCACAGATTCACATTTTTGTTTTGTTGTTACATAGGCCTACAAGAATATAGGCTATAACCTTAAACATCCTTAGCAGATGCAAATGAATCAAATGTTTACTCTTTCCATACATTTAAGTGAAAGCTGGCCACAGGCTGTCAAAACTCACTATAAAAGTGGTCCAAACCAATCACACACTGTACTTCAAGTATTCTGAGATCCAATAGCTTTGTGTGAGGAGAAGACTGAAATGAAACTTATTATTCACTGATAATCTTTTCCTCTAAAATCTCATTTGTTCATATGTATCTTAACCATTTTAAATTGTGCAATTCATATTTGAGAGATGTTTAGAGAATAATTAAATCCTACGTTTTTAGATACCAAAATATTAGCTAGTTTCCCAGCTATCGTATTAACCACAACAGTTGCAGGAAATTTTGAATGCATCCTCAAATGCAGAAGAAAACAACCTGGCCAACAGCTCAAAAGGTGCCAGTATCTGGAAATATTTACATTGTACAAACCAGGACTGATCTCACCAGTTGCTATAGGTTAACTATAAAACTCTGCACGTTGACATAAAATGTATTTTAATCTCACATTAATGCACTCGAGGTAGGCAATGAGACGATAAAGACTTGTTATTGTACAAAGATTAAAGGCAACCAAAACCAATCAATACTGTGCAAATATAGTAGCCTATGTCAATTCAAGCCCCTATAAAACTAGATCCAGGTAGATGTGATCATTAGCTGTAACCAGCTCCAGTGATGCAGTAAAGTAGGAAGATAATGTATCCCACAACATGTTAAAGTTAAAGGAGAATCCTAAAGACTCGAGTGTGTTCACCTTAATACAGAAAATGTGGTGTGTTTATTAGTGTAAACTGCTTATTATTTCAACTAATGTACTAAATCGAAACAAATTTGTTCATCTCATTCATACAACAGATGGTGCATTACCAAGTATGCATTGGGCCTGTATGTAAGCCTATAGTTATAAAAGAGTTTTCCTTTATCTTTTTAAGTTCAACAGTGATATCACAAATGTTGAGAAGACCTTTGACTTCTGTAATCTGTTTTAGTCAAACTGGGCCTAATAAAGAAGGAAAACAGTTCATTTTTAATGAAATGCAGGTACAATGCCAACATTTCCCTTTTCTCAGGCAAAAGACTTAAAAAATCAATCTGTGATCCTCTCCACCTCAATAATCTGATACTCCTTTCTGCTGCTAAAACTGATCAGAAACATTGATACGGTGAGTGAGTCAAGTTGACTAGAAAGATACAAAAACCATAAAAGTGTACCATATGATAAAAGAAAAAAATGAAGCAGAAAGAGACCAGAAGCACTTTATAGGGGCACAATGCATATAATCTTTACTAATACAAGAACGTTTATCAAGCAAATCATATTACCAGTGACAGAAGAGTACAGGTACCACACAGGTCAGGAAAAAACAGAGTTCCTTGTTTATTTATTGTTTCATCAGCAGTAAATAAATACATTTTGAAAAAATAAACTTATCATTCACCTTAAAAACAGGAAAGCACTAGGGTTTAATTGACTCTAAACTCATAGACTCAACAACAAATAAATCCAAAAATAGTTTAATTGCCTGCTCACAAAAAGAGCAATAATACATATTAATTACATACTAATACTACAAACATACAAATTGTAACATACAAAAGTATTTAGCTAAAATGTCTGTTTATTTTTATGTTTGTTTGTTTAAAGAAAATGCTTCAGTGGAAAGGATTACTTAATTAAATTTATGCCACAGCATTTTATTTTATTTTATTTTTTATTTTTGGTGTGCAATCACCCAATATGACTTGAGTCAGATTGTCATCTGCAGAAGAGAGTTACATTTGCAATGAAGCTTTAGGGGAATAAGGTACAAAGTTGTCCCTTTCAAGAAAGTGACTTAGTGAAGCTGTTGTATCCCTAAAGGTAACATTTTTGCTCCTACCCGATGTTTATATGAAAGTTAATTTCCTTGCCTTTTGTTTGCTTTTCTAAACAGAGCCATGGCTGCAGGTTATGGACTAAGTATCACATGATTATGATAATGACATTTTTTCCCACCCTCATGACTCTTAATCAAGGACTGACTACATTCAATTTTAAACAATTGGTGAGTCATGTTCAGTCTGCCTCAATTGCAAATACTGTTATCTACCTATCCCCAAATAAAAAAAGGTAAACAGTTTTCTCATTATGTATATGGAAAAGTCCCTGCCATCAGCTGTTAACATGCCGTATGGCCTTTTTTTTCCTGATTTAGCAAAACTGCTGATTATGATCTCCCATCCACCCCACATCATTTCATCTATATCTACTTTTGCAAAAAAAAAAAAAAAGATTTCCCCCCCAATTTTCCTCAGTATTCTAAATAGATCAACTAGTTTATACGTTCCAGTTCATTTGAAAAATAGAAAATGAAAATTGAGAAACCATCTACCTAACTGTTGTATGCAGAATTAACACATTCTGATGCTGTTTCTCTGTAATGGGCGGATGAATGCATCCATTCACTCATTCTTTATCTACACCAGACACACATTGTTATGTAGCTCATAATTCCAGATTTACCAGATTTCACGTATGAAAGGTAAGTTATCCATTCACATCCCTTTATATGGGACATTTCCGACTACATTTTTACACAGACCGACAGCTGACCCCCTGAATGTAGTCATGAATGTTAAAATGACTCAACAACCATTTCTCATTAAAGTCAATTTAAGTTTTGATAGGAAATCTGATCTATTAAAACAGTAACCAGAGTATAGCAAAAAACTTGAAAGGCCACAGTCATATGACATATTTGACAGCATTTACTTAATGTTGATATATACACCAGCGCTGCTGTCGTAATGCTTTGTAAATGTTGACACAAATCGAAAACTTTACAGGCCTGTTTGAAATGTCGACCTTTGTCATTCCCTTTAAAGTTAAGTCATCGGACCCTCCTTCTTGTTTAATATTAACTTTATCTGCACACATATTTTCAACCATCTAAAGGGATTGTTTCTCACACACTTATGACAACCAAAATTTGAAGGTATGCTAATCAACCAAAATTAAAATGTATGTTTCAGATATGGGTTTCTTTGTAGTTATAGATATATAGATAGACAGATAGATAGATAGATAGATAGATAGATAGATGATAGATAGATAGATAGATAGATAGATAGATAGATAGATAGATAGATAGATAGATAGACTTATTTCTTGTGTCTTGGCTGGCTGCTGGTCTGACTCTCAGTATTCCACATGTCCAACAGGTATGCAAATGCTACCTTGCAAATTCAAGTCACTCTGCACAATATTATGATGTGTGAATCCTGTTTCATACCATCTATCTTCACCTTAAGGGAGACCAAACTCCTTCATCTCTAGCTTCATATGTGTGTTTTTTGTAAAGAGAGAAGTGAAGGAGGTGTGGCTAAAGCTCTCCTGAGGCAGGTATAGCGGAAACAGAGGGGGAGGGTTTACCTGCATGGAGTTAGTGTACACAGCAATAGCAGCAACACTGCACCTGTTCCTCTTCCCAGACTCTCCCCTTCTCTGTCTCTCTCTTTCACCTTTACACCAGACAGCCAAACAAGGGGGAGCAGAAAGGGGTCAACATGGATCCCAACCAGGCCAGTGGGAATGACAGAGAGAATGAAAAGGGGGAGAGAAAAGAGAAGGATAAAGGCATTAAAAGGAGAAACAGACTTTTTATAAGATACCTGGAAAGGAGGAAGACAGATACTATTGTGGATGATGACGCTTCCAAAGGTGACATCAGCATCGCAACCTTGGTGAGAAGGAGCTATTCTGACAAGACAGAGTATAGTGCTAAACTTAAAGGTAATTATTCTATCACAAACTAAATTTAATGTGCTGTTTCAGCTAATTTGTATGAAGCAGTGCTGTCTTGTAGTGGTTAAACATAAAATATTTTTGTAGAAAAGCCTTGCTAACCTTATAAACACAGTTGTTACACTAACTACAACACGTTTTTACATAGTCACCCATTTTTTCTGTCATCCTGCAGAGCAGCAGGTTAGCACAGAGTTGGTTTTATACCAATTATACTCTTGTAAAGCCTCCCATCTCAAATTCCATTAGATCTTTGTATGCAGCGAAGTAAAAAGAGGGCATGTATGTGTGCTGATGCTTAGCACCTGTTGCGTTGTTACGTTACAGAGAAAGATC
Organism: Schizothorax lantsangensis; assembly: GCA_027422415.1. Taxonomy (NCBI): domain Eukaryota; kingdom Metazoa; phylum Chordata; class Actinopteri; order Cypriniformes; family Cyprinidae; genus Schizothorax; species Schizothorax lantsangensis. The sequence goes on from CM049841.1 coordinate 19,049,150, forward strand.
TATTCCCACTGGACTGATGTCACATATGCAAACTGAACCTCGGCCACAGTGCAGAACATGGCTGTGGAACAGTCGTAAACAAGCTCAGCCACAGTGCCTATGTTGTTTACTTTATCAGGAAGTTTCTAGGTATCTACTAATCTATAGTTTGTTTATTCCAAATTGCACTCTTTTTGCTTTATTAGAGCCTTAAACTCAATGAAAAAGAAATAATGTGAGAAATATACAGTTGTTTTCTTGTGAACATCATGTCACAGTCTGGTCGCGCTGATATGTCAGAGTCATCATAATCTTAACTTGAAAATGACATCACTTCAAAAAACTAGTTTAACCAGTGAACAGGGAATGAAGCAGTTCAGGACAGCCAAGTCATGACATTGAGGACATCTTACAGATATGTGGACAGTCTTGTCATTCAAGCTTCTTAGTTTACAGACAAAAGCCTTTATATAAACAAAATGAGTTGTCATTCATTCAAATCATGTGATGAGACTTCACAACTATATCTTTGAAAAGCAAACAACCCATTTTACGTATTGAAAATCTGAAACGCTGACAACAAGGAATATGTTAACAGTTTTAGTTCCTTTTTCTATAGAATCATTAGCAATCAGACTTTAAAATAATTTTCATAACTTTTCAATTCTAGATATGTTAGGCGTTATTCAAATGAAATACTACTAGTTATTAATATATTTGCAAATGATTCCAGCACAGTGTTGTAATCCATTTTATATAATTGATATTTATATTTAAATTTCTTAGTATGTCTTTGACAGCCAGCTGTTTGTCATATGGCACATTTCAAGTCAAATATGATGACATCATTGAGGAAATGTTGATCCCTGAACAGGAAGTGCTCAAAAAACTGAGTGTGCTAGATCATTCATACACAAATGAAACAATAGATTCATTGAAAAAGAATAATGTGTTAGCAAGTTAGTATGACTTTGTTTGAAATATGATATTTTCATGTCTGTCCCAAAAGAAAAATAAATGTCTAAAGCAAACACTTGATCACATGAGACACAAGCTCTTAATCTGCACTTGCAGGGCAGGTTCCACTTGTGTGTGTGTGTGTGTGTGTGTGTGTGTGTGTGAGAGATATAAGAGATATGTTTGCATCCTGTATGTTTACTTTTGTGTTATTGAGTCATGCCAAGCAGAGAGAGTAGGATGACAGTCTTGCTTGAGGCTGTCAAATGATTGAAAATAATTAAAATAAAATAGGCAAATCATTATCAATGGAGGTAAATCAACACTCGCACAGAGCTCGCAACACATCTCCAAGCTTGAGTTCAGTCAGGTCACGTTTTCCTGCAGAAATGTGATCTGTTCTGTGCGGCACAAGTTTCCATTAGTTGGCCTACAGTGAAAAGTCTTGTGAAAGGCTTTGTATTTTCCTTTCTGCCAGTCTAAATTGCTCAGGCAGTTAAAATGCAGCTTCACTAGAGAAAAAATTATTACTGATGAAGCATTTGCTATGAGGAAATCCACTGTATTAGCTTGAGTCTGGTGTCATGTGTCACTCTTTTCTGAATAATGAACACGTTATGGTGATTTGTAGGGCAGAGATTTGTTATATGATTCTGTGTGAATGGGATGAGTGAAATACAACTCCTCCATTGTCATAACCAAACTCTTTGTCTAAGACTTGCTCCTTAAATTATGTCTGTGCACTGCACATTTTTTCACACAGAATAAGTCACCGTTTTGTTTCCTGGGTAATTAAAGATACTGAATTTTAAACTTTAAGTGTAAAATGTAGGATTGGATCTTTTTAGAAGTGTCATTACCATGTAATGCAAGGGAAAATCCTTGCATTCTTGCAATCATATCCTTATTTACATCTGAAATCATTGAAATTCGGTCTAATGATTAGTCTGTTTAAACACTAAATCTACTGTATATTTGGGATGTGCAAGTACTAAAATATATAAGACCTAGACAGCAATTACATCACAAAAAGTAATATGACACCTGGCCCCACCTTTGCCAGTAGCCTCTCTGTGTTTCTCTCTGTAAGAGGAAGTGTCATATTGAGGTGATCAGGAAACAAAAAAATCATCTCACTTCCCAAAGTACATACCTGCTTTGTTCAACTTTCTTATTGCCAGCAGCAAGACATCATTTTTTTTTGTTTTACTTAGATTTGAATGCAATTTGAACATTCTGTTCTACTGATGAAAATACTGTAATGTAATTATTCATTTGTGCACCCATAATAGTGGTCAGTACCACTCTAGGTCAGCATTTCCGGTTAGTCCAAGTGCAGTTCGCAATAAATTAATTGCAATAAATCCTGGATTGTTTGCATTTCACAACAACCCAGTTTACACTAAAAAATAGTTTGTAATTTTTACAAAAAAATTTAAAATGCCACAGTAAAATCCTGGTTAACAGTAAGATACTATTCCATATGTGATGTAAAACTGTAAATAACATTGCATTAAAAAAAATTTAATTAATGGATTTTGGAAATAAAAACTATGCATTATTTACAGTGAAGTTCAGGGACATTCTCAGAATTCATTTTTGTTATCAGTAACATACATTAGGGTTTTATGTTGTGTTTTATGTTGCATTTTCTGTAATATAGTTAATGTTTATTGCATTATTTTTGTGTTATATTGATGGTATTTTGATTCATCGTGTGGATTTCTGTTTTACAACCTGTATTATTATGATAGTTATCAGTACATTTTAAGGTACATAACAGATTTTGGCAGTTCATGTAACATTAAATCACTTGATGAAATACAGGGTTATAAGTTGTATAAAACATACAGGCAATATGCTATTTCATAATACCTAAAATGCTGTCACCATATTTTTTATGGTAAATTTCTGGCAACCACAGCTGCCATTTTTTTTCCATAAATTTAACAGGATTTAACTGTGTATGTAAATCTAAACAGCATAATTTTTCTCTTTTTTCCTTTCTCACATCAGAGAAAATGTCCCCCCATGATCTCTCCTCACCCACGTCCCCAGCCCTGGATCCAGAAGAGATCCGCCACAGGAGGATGATAAAAAGGTCAAAGGTCATTGAGGAGCTGGTTAGGACAGAGGGAGACTATCAGAAGGACTTGGAGCTCTGCATAAGCGAGGTTCTGCTTCCTTTAAGAGCAGCCCAGGCATGTTCACAGTTCCACAACCATATTTCCGAAGAGATGTATTCTCTCAAATCTGAAAAAAAAAAAAATCTATCAGTATATAGTTTTGCCACTTAAAAAAAAGGACTTATTTGATTTAAATGGATTGATTTAAATGGGGTCTGATGTGTTTTTTCATAGGTGGTGGATGTAGATCGACTGTTCACCAACATTGAGTCTTTGTGTGTTGTCTCTGCTGAACTGCTCCAAAGACTAAGAGATGCCATAGCTGACCCTGACCCTGAAACACAACTCATAGGTACATATTTGACTAACAAGCATTGCATTAACAAACAAAAATGTTTTATAGTGATAATGACTAATGATATTCAACATTTCTGTAAAGCAACCGCCAATATTATAAATTAGGATTACTTTATTCATGTTTATTATTAAGCTAAATATTCATAAAATTAATAAACCCTATAAAATAATTTTAAGATCTAGTTTTAAAATACAAATGATTAAATTATTATTATCATTATTTATAATTTCATTAAACTTTAATCATTTAAAAAATTACATAATTTTATTATAATTTCAATTTAAAAAATATTTTCAAGATTTTCATATTAAAATATTTGAAAATGTATTTACAATTTTATTTTAAAAAAGTGACCTCTTTAAACTTCATAGAGTTATGCCTAAAAATGCAGTCTGATCTTTTTTTAGGAGAAGTGTTTATCCAAGCCAAAGCCGTCATGGAGGAGGTATACAAAATTTACTGCTATCATCATGACGAGGCTAATGCTTTACTCAAGTCTTATGAAGCACAGGAAGACATCCAGCAGCATTTTAGAAGATGCATATCCACACTCAAGTAACAATGTTACCTGCATTTATCTCTTAGATATACGCACTGTAAAAAAATAAAGCTGTAAAATAACAGAAAAGGTACTGGCAGCTCATTACACACGACATTATCCATTAATTTTACAGACATTTTTGTTAACTCTAAAACACAATGCAATGAAGTGTAAAATTCAAAATACTAGTAAAACACCGGTAAATAATAAATACAGAAAAATTCCTTCAATACAGTACCCTATTTTTACAGATTTTTTTTAGAGTGCATGTCATGTTTAGGCCTTTGGCTCTGAAGTTCACATTAATGATTTGTTGTCTCTTCTTTTACAGGAAAATATATGACCAAGAGTAAGTATGCGTTTTCTAATTTAAACATTGTCATAAATAATATTCATTCAGATATTTCATAATCATAAACATGAATGTTAGACCTATGTTAGTTCTCAACACAACCTAGAGTGTACTCAAGCAAGGCATTGCTTGATAACTCCGTAATCAAACCTGCAATTTTGTTGTTGCTAACACCATGCTGTACCAGCTGTGCTACAGAAACATCATTAAAGTAATCTATACAGTTTGTATATAGTGAACAAAGTGGAGTACACCATGTTCTGTTTTGAATGTTTTCTTCATTCACTGTCATTTTTTAGAGGGAAGCCCAATTTGCTTGACATGGACTCTCTACTCATTAAACCAGTGCAGCGTATCATGAAATACCCGCTGCTATTGGCTGAACTGTGGAATGCCACACCCACGAACCACCCTGACAACAGACCCTTACAGGAAGCTCTGACCACTGTAAAGATTATTAACATCAACATTAATGAGTTCAAGAGGAGGAAAGACATAGGTGAGACATACACATGATATTTCACTAACTATATCAAGTACACTGTAAAAAAATATATTTTGTCAAATCAGCTTAGATTAACAAATTCTTTCTTTCTATATTTGGGAGTTATCAAGTATGCAAATAAAGGACACTTGTGTTGTTTCAGTGCTGAAGTATAAGAGGAGTGACGATGAGACCTCACTGATTGGTAAACTCAACAAGTTCAACATTCATTCTATCAGGAAGAAATCAGACCGGCTGACAAGCCATTTCAAGATTCTCACTGGTGTTGAGCCACAGGTACTTTAATGAAACAAGGCTAAAATGACCATGTTTTACCTCTGTAAAGGCAGTGTGAGTGTATTGTTATGGCTTCTGTCTTCACAGGTGAGAGATGAAGAGTTTGACAAAGAGGAAAAACTTTTCCGTAGCCTTGAGAAAGCTGTGAGACAGCTAGTGAAAAACATCACATGTTACTTGTTCTATACTCAGGTATGAAGATGCATTATTAAACTTCCAAAAATAAATTTTTAAATTTAAATAAATTTACAAATAAATAAAATTAAGACTAGACAAATGAAACAATTGAAACATCCAAAATATACTTTTAAGTGTTTTTGTAAAAACAAAATTAATAAAAAATATGTAACTTTAATATGTCAACAAATTTTAAACATGGTTTTATCCAATGCTCTGTTCTGGACATTTATGCAAATTTGTGCATATTTAATTAGACAATTCCTCATTCGCATATTTAAACATAGCATTTCAGAAAACATATGTCAATCAACTGGGGAAGTATGGTGATATCTAGTTAAAATTTTTATCCTGTTCATCTGTGGTGTCTTGCCTTAAAAGTATTTTCTAACATAAGAACACTTATTGTGCTTTTATAAAAGGAGGATGCACCTCTTGGAACCTCAGTATTTGTACAGATAAATTTCAGATATTAATCTAAATTTTTATTAGATAAGTGAGTGTAATTACATCCTTCTTAAGTATATTTTTCCCACTTATAGAAAAAAAAATCTGTTGCACGACAGGTGTTCTCCATCTTCCTCCTGTGCTGACCTAACAGTATTTTGGGTGGTGTATTTTGACCACAGTAGGTATTTTATGGTGGATGTTTATTGCACTCCAAATACCGTCCTCCTTGCATTTAATCAGCGGTTTCTAAAAACCTTTAATTTAATCACCTTGACACGAATGTACATGGTGATTTATAAATACAGTATATGTAATGATTTTAGGGACTCTTGATCTATGAGATAATGTCTCATAAATGAATAATAATTCATCCTATTTAATAAGCAAAATCATAAAAATGACAGATGACAGACCTCAAAATCGATCTCAAAATGACTGCATGGATCAATTTTAGCAAAATTTCCAGTGCATACATAGGAAAGTACTGAGATTATTTTAGCTATTGAGGGTTTATTTAGTGTTTTTGGGGGGGGGCAGAGCCCCATTGTGCAATACTGTGAATTTGATTGCATTTCTATTAATTGAAAGCATTTCAAAGCAAACTTTTAAATAATGTGTCCTCTGGGTATTTTTTAAGACTATTTAGGACCTGAAGTATATAATTATATTTCTCTTTATATTGTAGGAGATGATATCCATTGCTGTTCAAAATGCACAGGACCTAGAAGCTATAATAAAGGATCCAGACAAAATAGACACAAATGGCTTTCAGCAAAAGAGGAATGGCAATGACCCATACAAACAGTTTGTAAGTGTTTTCCCTCACACAGACATGCACTTGCATAATTTATCAAGTAAAATACTGATAAAAAATGTATAGCCTGAATGCACTTGTAAGTCGCTTTGGATAAAAGCGTCTGCTAAATGCATAAATGTAAATGTAAAATTTAAAGTCGTCCTCAGTTCTTTCTCATTTCTTTATAAAAAAATAAAATAAAAAAAACTGCAGTGTGAGCCATAACATCTCAAATAGTCAATGACGATCCTTTTTAAAGTTCCTCTATAAAATTACATTTTATAGGAATAGGAATAAGAAATAGGAAGTACAGTAGGATAAAATAACTATTGCCTTAAGGCTTATTTCACATTTCATACACACACATCCCTGTGCTTTTTTTCTGTCAAATCATTTAGTTTGCAAGGTATAAACCTCTATTTTGTTAAATAAATGTCTGCATCAGTGAATATCAGCTTTTCCACCCTTAATCCTGTTTAACAATTTGTATGGTTTGCGTTCTTCAGAAAGATCATATGGAGCATCTTGTTCTTGCTCCACTCTCGAGCCTGCTGGGAATGTTTGCATCACCACAGAAGCTGATACAGAAGCGCTACGATAAACTGTTGGACTACAGCAGCCAGTTGGATTCCCGATCCTCCAAAGAGGAACAGGGCCTGGCCAAAAAAGATTACCTGGCCCTCAATGCCCAGTTACTTGAGGAGCTGCAATGCTTCAACCGAGCTGTCAGGACAATCCTCACCAACTGCCTGATTTGTGTAGTTAAATTAATTAGAAAGCTGATGGAAGCAGCTCAGCCGCCTATCCACCAGATACCGGTAAGTTAAAGAAGGTAGAAAATGATGCTAAAATACTGATGTAGTTTTAAAAAACAACAAAATCAAGATGAAATGTAGAGAAAGTGACAGAGCCCCTTTTCACCCTAGAATACTCAGGTTTAAGTATCTTGCTCAAGGGCAAAATGGTGATTTTCTTTTTTGTGGAACTTATCAGGTTACTGCTGTGGTCCACACTTGGATTAAAACCTACAACCTTTGTGTTATCCAAAACCATTAGCCTATTATATTCTAAGCATAAAGGATTTTCAGGCATATAATATACTGTAGCTTCCCACAGATTCTGAAAAGGAAAAATTCACATAGGCAACAAGATAAAACTTAGTTACAGTTACTTCCTGTAAAACATCAATAATGCAGATAAATACCAAAATTCTAAAGTGTAATATGGGTTTTAAATATTACAGTGGTTGTTCCATCCACAGCAGGGGTTCTCAACCTTTTTGAAGTGACATTTTTGGTGAAATGGAGATATATATGTCAAATGAAAGCTCTTAATGAGCTCTTTCTACTGGCAAAAGTACTGTCATTCATGAGTGTACAAATTTTTATTATAAACAATTGAATCAGTACACAAAGTCAGATCAAACTATGGTAAAAAAAATTTAGTTTTGGTTCTCCTGTAAAGTTGGTGAAATGTCACTTACGCCTTTCTGGTTCTCACCCCTCGATATACGTTTTTTTACCCTGATATAATTTTTAAGATCACTCTGATGGTACACTTACTTCTAATATGGCGAACAACTTCTGTTCCTTCCACATGTTCCCTCCCAAATGTCTGTTCTGAAAATATGTAAGTTTGGTGAAAGGGTTTGAAAAAAGGGTGGATTGCTTTACAGCAGCAACAAATGCATGTGTACAGAAATCCACTGTAATTCACTGTACAACAGTAAATTACACTCACTTAACTGCTTCAAAGTCTCAATAATACACAAAACTACATTGTTCGCTTTAATTTTGTACACCGTTATTTTAAGTATTTTAGAATTGTAATTAAGATTACGTTGATATAACTAATTTTAAATTATTTTAAGACTTATTAAATTCCGTCATGGATGTTTAATATGACTTTTTAACCATTGGTCATCTAGGTTCCCTTGTCAAACTTTAGTGAAGTCCAAAATTCAATCATGGAGGAGCTGAGCAACCTTGGATTCTTCAAAGATAATTCCCAAAAGCTGATGGAGCGCAAAGTGAGCTTTGAAAAACGGGACAAGAAAATGGTAGGATTACAAATGAAAAAAACGGGTAAATCCATAAGGTCCCAATAAGGCCCAGCTGACTTGAACATTCTCTTCAGGTCCCAGAGATCCCCAGACAGACAGAGGAGCACAGAGCCTGGCTCCTGGAAGAGTTTGCAGTGGATCGGCTCTATCAGCTCAAGCGTAACTGCAATGCCTGCCAGGAAAATGACACCAGCCTGCTGGAGGGGGAGCTGGTGGCCCTGCTGGAAGACAAAGACCCTATGGGAAGCAGCAGCCGCTGGCTGGTACATACTGGGAGTAAGTCTGTTTATGTCTGTTCAAATGCCCTTACATTTGTTTTTTTAGAAGAAAAATATATAATAATGTACAAAAAAAGGTAGTATTATGAAATACTGATAGTCATTAACTAATGTTAAAATATAGAACCTTGTTGTAAAGTGTTAACAAAAAATAGTTTAGTTCTGCAGGCTGTAACCACTCATTTAAAAATAAATAACAGGACACACACTACCATTCAAAAGTTTGGGGTCAGTAAGACTAAGTTTTCTTTATACTCTCCAAGGCATGCATTTATTTGATTATTATTTTTTTAAATGCAGCTAATTATTGTGAAATATTATTACAGTTATTTCATATTTTAATATATTTAATTTGAATTTATTCCTGTGAGGGCAAAACTGAATTTTCAGCAGTTATTACTCCAGTTTTCAGTGTCACATGATCCATCAGAAATCATATTAATATTCTGATTTGGTACTCAAGAAACATTTCTTATTATTATCACAGTTGAAAATTGTTTTGCTGCTTAATATTTTCTGAAATCCTGATTTTTTTCAGGATTCTTTGAAAAAGAGAATGTTCACAATAACAGCATTAATGTTAAATAAATGTTTTGTAACAGTATAAATCTCTGTAGTCACTTTTGATCAATTTAATGTATCCTTGCTAAATAAAAGTATTAATTTATTTTTTACTGACACAAAACTTTTGAACAGTAGCATGTTCTGTTATTTATTTGTAAATGAGTGGTTGTAGCGTGTAAAACTAAAATTTCTTGGTGAAAATTTCTTGGTTTTACTGTATTCATTTGTCTTGGTTAATGTTAATTTCTACATACATTTTAACATTGCAAGTTGTATAAACAGTAGTTTGTGTATCATGAATAAATATGAATTAACGATAAATGATAGCAAATTTATAAATGATCTTTAACCCTAGATTAATAAATGCTGTAACAAAATATCATTCAATTTGTTACTAATGTTAACAAATTAAACCTTACAAGTGTTTTTCTTTTTGTTTTGTTTTTACCCATGTTTATGCTATGAATTCAAATGTGAGTTTAAACCAAGAGACAACATTAACTAAAGCATTAATAAGGCTGGTGGAAATTTTGGATGAATACTATCTGTGGTAGCACTCCATAACTTTATGGGAGAAAGTAATGAAGTCCCCTCAGGATATTCTTTCATCACATGTCTATAAACTAGCCTCTCATTAACTCCACAGAGACTGTTGCTTCACAACAGGACCAGTGTTCTGGTTATGTCAGGTGACTTATTGTCTGTATCAACTACTGTAGGTTGTTCAGGTCAGTGGGGGATAAAACAACAGCGTTTGGAAGTAGAAAAAAAGAATTTAGCCACTAAAGCCCTTGAAATTACACTTTTTACATGAAATGTTTAAAGATCACAATATGGAAAAAGAGTGTTCTTTGTAATTTGGTCATGAAAGTGATATTTTAATTGTATTACTTAAGAGGAATGTGAAAAGTGGAAGCCATAATCCTTCAGATAACTGTTTGAGGCCTGAAACTGATCGGTCTGAGATCACCTTCATTCTTATGGTCTCACAAAGCAATTTTTTTTCTCCTATTAGGTTAACCAGGCTCCTGCTGCTGATAATGACATTTCTCTTTGTGTGTGTTTAGGTACGCAGGGCTACGTGTACTCCTCATTCCTGAAAGCCTACAACCCCCAGCGGGAGGTGACTGAGAGGCCAGATGACTTTGACAATCTGAGTCTGTTTGTGTTGAACAGCAGGAGCAGTAGCATGCGGAGCTTCAGTCCATACAGCACTTCAGACAGTATGTCCCCTCAGTCTGGACCACAGGACGAGCCGGACCCCTCTGAGGACAAACATGTAAGACACATGAAGAGTGTGTATGTGTAGTACACTAGGTTTAAAAAATGGAAGCATTTTGATACAAGCAAAAGTGCTGTTGTTACAAAATTGTATCAACCGGTCAAAACCGCAAAACTGAGTTTTGGATGGCCAGAATCATTGACAGGTACAGTGATGTTTAATTAGTGCTTCTTCGATGACACATTTTCATTCATTCACACTACATGGATGAGCTACAACAGGAAACAGGATTTTGGTTTCTGTGTTTGGTAAAAAATTATTTTGCGTGGATGTGATTCGGCAGGTAATCATGGCCGAAGCCCAAGTTCAGAACAACAGCACACAGTTGTGAGTGTGACATTGCTTGTATACAACAGCTCAATAAAAAAGATAATATTCAGTAACATACATATTAGGCACAATAATGCAGCAATTTTTTTTAGCTCCCTCAATGGAAATGGTTCCCAACGAAGTCAAACAGGATCGACCTTTGCATGTCTCAGAGTTTCAATCCTAAATTAATCCATGTTTTTGAACTAATCGGTTAAACAAATGAATGGATTGACTCAAGATACAAAAAGCCACTTACTTGTCACCTCCTACTGGTAAAATGATGACTTGCAGAACTGACAGCCTGTATGGAATGCCACAAACACACACAAGTGGAGTAAAACGAACAATCAAATGTCCTATTTCTGTAAACAAACAACGGATAGACAGCACCATCTACTGGTTAATATGTCCTGGAAAGGATCTCAGGAGGACAAACCAAGACATTTCAAATGAGACAAAAAGATACTATTCAGATGCTATTCTGTTATGTGGCAATACAGTGCATTTTGTAGTTTCAAACTAATATCTTTTCTTTAAAGTTTAATTTTCTTGCTTTGAGGCTGTACTGTTGTCATGCTGAATTATTAGAGACTAATTTTACTTTTCTTTTTCACAGTTCTACGCAGTTTATGCATTCCAGGCACGCTGTGAACAAGAGCTCACACTTCAGGAGTACCAGCATGTTCGTATCCTTCAGTTTTCTGACCTCGTTGGTAACAAAGACTGGTGGCTCGCTGAATCTAATGGGCAAAAAGGCTACGTTCCAGCAAATTACCTTGGAAAGATGTCATATGCTTAATAAAAATAAAAATAAAACTATTAATAGTTTTTATTTAAAAGAAGAAAAATATGAATATAGCTTTTAAATTAATTGCTTAATGAAGGCCACCCCCGCACAAATATTTTTGCACATGTGATGCTACCAACAGTGTTTGCTTGACTTATGTACAAATTGTTATAGAGAGCTTGTTAATCAAAAAATGTATTTTAAGTAATTGTATATCATAATATTAATATATAAAAGATTATGTGATGAATAAAATATTTACGATCATGCAAATTACCATGTCTATTTTTTGTGGGCTGTTGTTCATTCATCTCCTACACTTTTCAAAGTATTAGCATAAACAAAGTTTTAAAATAACAATCCATTTTTCTAAAAAAAGGTGTTATTTATTAAACACATCATTAAAATGAGCAGCTTGTTTTCAGTAATGTGGCTGGTTTAGAAAGAATGAGGCACATATTCAAACCAAACCGTTTCTGAAATACCAGTAACATTCAAATTCAAGTATATTTGATTTGAAAAACAGGATTTGACTTGCTCTTTAACATAATAGCCTGGCTTTTTCTTCCTCATTTCTTCAGTTTCTTCTGTGCTGCTTTCTTCTTCACCATCTGCAACCGTTTCATAGCATTGAGCTGAGACTCCTGGGAAGTAGGCGTCTTGCCATCAGCTGAGGCTTTTGCTCCATTGCTGTTGTTGCTGCTGCTATTGCCCCCGTTGCCCCCTCCATTGCCTCCTGACCCACCGTTGCCTCCCAGGCTGCTAGAGGGTGCTGCCCCAGGTGACTGTGATCCAGTCACAGTCATTTTCCCCAAGCTATCTCCACTCGTTGAGCGGCTCAACACCTGCTTGCCGAGTGTGAGTGGAGGAGGTGGTTTTATGGGTACCGTGCTAGAGCCGTTGTTTCCATTACCACTTCCACCACTGCTGCTTCCTGAAGGTTTAGTAGCCAGACCGGGCTTAACATTGGCCAGCGCAGAGAGTCCCACAGGTTTGGAGGCCGAGGGAGGTGGGGTTGATTTACTGCTACCTGGCTGAGTGGTGCTCAACTTGGTACTGGAAGGTCCTACATTTGAGGTCTTGGTAAAAGCGGCCCATCCTGTAAGGCCTGGGGGCAAAGACGAGCTACTGCTGGAAGAGTTTCCTGAAGCCACAGATGCCTGAACACAAAAAAGACACTTATTTGATCAAATATATAGTAAAAACAGTAATATTGTGAAATATTATTACAAAAATAACTTTTCTATTTGAATATACTTGAAATGGAATTAATTTATTTGATGGCAAAGCTAAATTTTCAGCAGCCTGCCATCCTGTTCACCAATATTTTAATAATTTATAAAAAAAAAAAAGCCCTGCCTGGTCTTCTGAGATTTCAGTATGGAGATAAAGGTCAGGATCATGATTTTTCCATAGTATTACAGTACACTGTGGTTGTATACGTCGTCTGTTGTTTGCTTTTGCCATCTGACAGAGCGCTTGGACCCAGAACTGGACTTTTTTTTAATAGCAAGTTCAAATGAGCAGCATTTATTTAAAATACAAATCTTTTGTAACATAATAAATGTCCTTACTGTCACTTTTGATCAATTTAATTCTTCCTTGATGAATAAAAGTATTAACCCCCTAAATAAATAAATACAAAATGAATACTAAACTAAATAAATAAATGATAAAAAACAAACACACGACTAGATGGTTGCAGGGAAAAACAGATAACTTTAAAGCTGGACTTACATTGCTAAAGTGCATCCCAATTTGTGTACTTTGCACTATTCACTGGCATTTTGTAGTATAAATAGAGCGAGTAGTATGTTCACACTGAAACTTCCTGAATGATCAAAAAAAAAAAAAAAAGCATTCTGCATCTTTAATTTGACTCTTCTGCCCTTTTATATTTAAATAATTACTGACCTTTACATTGAAGTCAGCATATGTTTTTGATCTCTAGTTGGTAGTCAGTCTATCATGCATCAGTAACTGTATCATTTTAATTCATGGCTGTAAAACACTTAGGGCCCTTTTTTAACAATCTAAGCGCATGGCGCAAGTGCACTTAGGGCATCTACGAATCCACTTTTGTGTAAAAACACGTCGCCGCACTTTGAATTTGAGACCCTTGGTCCATAACCTGTACTGGTGTGAATACACTCACCTTCACCTCCGTTCTCTTAAAGGCCTGGAATGAACCTGTTGTTTCCGGTTTGGGCTTTAGTTCAACTTTCTTCACTAGTGGATCTTTCAACATAGGTGCTGCTGTTGCCAAAGCAGGAGCTGGTTTCTGTGGAGGTTTCTGGGTCTTTTGGGCCTGAGACATTAATAAACATCACACTGAGTGCTGCTACTATTATAATCAACGTTCTTGAGTGATATGCATCTAACTTATTGTCATAAAATTCTTACCATTCGTTTCATTTGCCTGGTGCATCGAGCACAGTACCACACTAGCCGTGGGTCATTGACATCCTTGTCAGTAACCTGAGGTTTGTGACACTCCTGATGATACAGATTATGACATTCTTGACACTCCACTAGTTGATTGCCAGAAGTGACAGTCATTTGCCTGAGAAGAGAGAAAGCTGGATCAATTTCACACATACATGGCCTGAGATTAGTGAAGGAGTCAATGGACGTCAATGACAAGACAAATACTGTTCCAATGTTTATAAATCATATTATTCACTGATACTTTGAATTAGCTTTTATTTTTATAGTTTGTTTTCTTTTGAATTTTAGTTTAAGTTTTAGCAATTTTGTAAAATTATATTTCTATGTAGCTTTAATCTATTTAAATTTTGGTTTTAAAAATATTTTGTACTTTGTACTTTATAACTTATTTATTTAGGGTAAGAAAATAGGTAAATGGTATTTAAACAGCGGACATTGAAAGTTAAGTGTTTAAATGAAACCAGAGTTTAAGAGATTAAATTATACATAACGACGTGATAAATCCTTGTGGGATCCAAACCAGCAACCTTTTGGTTACCAGGCCTTTCTGCCAATATTATGCTACATCACTCACCGACAAACCACACAAGCAAGACCCATTTCCATGGCAAAGTCGTCAGCATTGGTTTCATCAATGTCCGTGAAATCCGGTATGGGAATGTCCTTGGTTTGAAAAGCAATCGGCGAGGAATGACTGTCCTGCTTATCCACACGAGTTTTTTTTGGTGGCTCCACTCCTTCCCCAGGATCAACCCTAATCTACATATTACATGATATTTTATTAGTGTTTTCGATTGAGCTTTTCCAGTTATATAATATTTACAATAATAAATAATAGTGCAAAATGACATTGAAAAATACCTTTTCCAAAGATCTCTTCTCGCTCTCTTTCTTGGTCTTGTCTGAGCTGCTTGATTTACTGCTGCTGCTGGTGGTGATGGATGACGATGATGATGAACTAGAGGAGGATTTGGAGTCTTGTTTGGTCATTTTTGGTAATGACACCTTGCTCACTTCGGCTTCCTAATGCATGGAAAATGAGTTGCACATTAATTCATCAAACAATTAAGTTCCAAACATAAAAATACCTTTTTTAATATGATCACCTTCAGTGGTGTCCTATAGTTGGAGTCACTGCCCCTGGCTAAAGACTCATCCAGCAGGGCCTTGAGTTTCTCTGCTGAGTCTTTGCTCTTGGAGTGAAGGTACCCCAGTCCCTTCAGAAAGATGGGGTCTAGCTCTAGACTTACTGTTCCAGCCATTGTTTAGCGGTTATTATATGATTTTACATAAGACAACGAATCAGCCCTCTTCCTATGGAGTTTAATGTGTTGTATACAAGAATAACACTAGATAACCCGCATTTATGTCCCGTTCAACCTCTAGTTTTTAAGATAACTAAGCAACTGGAACCGATTGACTCGAGATTAACGTCTTCAAGTTTTTGTGTAAAGCTCGTTTTTATAAACAGTAGTAAATCACAATATTACCCTTAGCGCTAATTAACTAAGTTAGCAGTTAGCAGTTTTTGCTTGAAATGGTCCGACAACCTAACAGAAACAGAATAAACAGAGAAGCCTTTGATGAAACTGGGATGACTCTAAATGGGCGGGGCTTAAGGGCAAGGATGTTGTCTCTAATTGGTCGGATGCGATCGTTTTTCGCTTTTACCTTCTAATTAATCTCTTTTCTGTGTGTTTTCAATTCAAAGACAATAAACGTTTATCAATGTCACGTTTAAATTGTTGTATTGTTATCACATAACTGCTGAAACATAACCTGTTTTTGTCACGTGATACTTGTTACTTTTCTCACCGCTGATCAGAATGGCTCAATCACAGTCGTTTTTGATTACTTATTATTATAAGTTATTAAAAAGAAAATTACGTGGCGGAAATCCATAAGTGGGTTACACACTATTCCTTGGAGTAAACTGAGTAAAAATATTATTGATTTTCTGTACAAATGTATCTAATAAGAAAAAACGCCCTGAGGTTTGAACGTGTCTCACTGTAGGATCCTGTTTTCTGAGCCTTTAGGTGCCCCCTACAGGATGACAACCTTGAGTAGTGATATTTGCCGACTAGACTCTTATTTCTCCCTGATGACGCCTTGTGTTTCTATTAAATCATACCGACATAAGCGATGCGTTTTAGCTGTCATATTCAGTCACAACACCTCCACAAGAAATATTAAGTTTCAAATGATTTAAAAATATCACTATATATAGGCTACATTTATTAACAAACGAGAGAGTATCAGTGAATTTAAAAATCAAATGAGTCGGACACTAATAAATGTAACACAAGGAAATGCTACGTAGTGCGTAAAATTGTATTGACCTCGATAAAATGGTCAGTGAGGTCTTATAATGAACGATCAAAAACCATATTCTTATACAACCATCCAATTTATTTATTGTGGGACTTAAGTGGCAAATCACGTCGATTATGGCGTTGTTGACAGGGGTCGGAAGAGTGCGTTATGGCAGCGTCATAATTGTGCTGTCGAGTGTAAGAAGCTGATTGGCTGTTCCAGTGTGACGGGGGTTCTTGTCCCAGATCGCAGGGGTTAGACAATAAGGATCCAAACAGCAGCATTTCCATTAATAACACAGCATAGATGGATTTTATCTCTCTGTGGTTTTGAGCAGCTGTCGCTGACACACATACAACAGTTAAAATTTTATGAGACGACTTGAATAATTCTTATTTTTATTTAATCACTTAAATAAATCAAATAGATCCCAGAAAAAAGGTAAGTGGATCTATAAATCCCAAACCATTTCAGTTCATTTCGACATGCTTCATTTCTCTATAGTCTAACAGGATTTATTTAGATGTCATGTTTTTGTCATTGTTGTGCATAAATAAATGTTGATTATGACGTTATTGACAGTTATCAGAGAGTAAAGTTGAAATAACCTGTTTCTTTGTCATTTTTCTTAATGCATTGCATACAGCCCTCATGTAAGCATCATTATAATAAATTACATGAGATACTTTTAAAGCATTCCTGGCATGTTAATGATAATATAAATTCTAATGAGAAGTGGAAGATTATTTTAATATTTGTTTTTTTAAGTTTTATTATTATGTTATTGTTACTATTGAGAAAAAAAAAAAAGTGAAAGTGATGTGACATACGGCCAAGTATGGTAACCCATACTCGGAATTTGTGCTTGGCAATTAACCCATCCAAAGTGCACACACACAGCAGTGCACCGTGAACACACACCCGGAGCAGTGGGCAGCCATTTATGCTGCGGCGCCCGGGGAGCAGTTGGGGGTTCGGTGCCTTGCTCAAGGGCACCTCAGTCGTGGTATTGAGGGTGGAGAGAGCGCTGTACATTCACTCCCCCCACCTACAAGCCCTGCCAGCCCGAGACTCGAGCCCGCAACCTTTGGGTTACGAGTCCAACTCGTACCATTAGGCCACGACTTCCCACCAAAATTGTTGTTAGTAGTAGTAGTAGTAGTAGTATAATACATATTTTTTTTCAAACCCCTTCAGATTCTGACTTTTTAGCAAAGAAATGGTGATGGAGAAGCCCAGTCCCCTGCTGGTAGGGCGGGAGTTTGTGAGACAATATTACACACTTCTCAATAAGGCACCAGACTTTCTGCACAGGTATATGCTTTGTAAAATCATAATTTCATGAGTTCATCTTTCATGGAAATTTCATCTGAAAAATTAAAAAACTTTCTCATAATTCAGATTCTATGGACGAAATTCATCCTATGTCCATGGTGGACTGGATTCGAATGGAAAGCTTTCAGAGGCAGTCTATGGGCAAGCTGTAAGTCTTGATGTTTGTTGAGTGTTCATGTATAACCTGTCAATACATCAGAAATTTAAATATATTCACCAGCATCTGTTCTCCTCATCTCTAGGAGATACATAAGAAGGTAATGTCCCTGAAATTCAGTGAGTGCCACACAAAAATCCGGCATGTGGATGCCCATGCCACTCTGAGTGATGGTGTGGTTGTCCAGGTGATGGGAGAACTTTCAAATAATGGCCAGCCCATGAGGAAGTTCCTACAGACATTTGTACTGGCTCCAGAGGTTTGTGTAATAATAACATGTCACGTGAATCCCCTGTACATTCCTTATAAAAAGGATAGACCTCCTTAGAAGTTTTGTTTTGCAGCATAAAACCCCGAAGCACCCATTTAGTCTTTTTTAGCATTGCTTACTGAAAACAAATTTCTACAAATTTTTCAGTTTATTAAACAGCAAATAATCATCTGCATTGGTATTCACCTCCACAGTTGGTGTTTAGTATGGGGTTTCTGCAGGTCTTACTCAAATCCAGGCCTTTAAATGGTGTTAAATTGGAACAGAAAGTCTTAAATTTATAAAGTTATAGTATTAAATGTCGCATGCACTGCAAAAATGAATATCTTCCTCAGTGTTTGTCTTGTTTTCAGTACAAATATCTAAACATCCTTAACTCAATATACATTTATATGAGATGCAAAATGAGGGTATAAAGTCTCTTATCTGAAAAACTGAACAAAATTATGTGAGTTTATCCTTAAACAAGAACAAATACCAACTTGTTTTCATGTTTTTGAAGACCAAGACAAAAATACTGATCTTTTTCTGCAGGTACAGTGAAAGTTATGGTTATTTCCATTTTCTAGTGGTTGGAAACAGAACTATTCAAGCCTTTATCTATTGCTTTGTAAAATGAATTAAAAAGTAATGGAAATATGTTGTATTTTTAAACTCTGAAATGTTCGTAATTCGTGTGCTCTCTAGGCATTTACATTTAGAAAACTTGGATAATCCTTAAATGTTCTTTACTTGGTCTTAAAGGGGACATCGGATGCAAAGTTTACTTTTACATGGTGTTTGCTAATAAATGTGTCTTAGCAGTGTGTGGACAATAGCATATGTCTGCCCTCAGCCAGTTGTATGCTGTCCGCCGTTTTCTCTGCGCTCAAGCAGCTGTAGCGACAACAATGTTTCTTAAGCAAAGCAGGTGTTTTGTAGTTGGATGTAAAAGTGAACATAATAGTCTTAATTTTCTCTTGACTCCTGACACCACCACATTTATACGTTGTTAAATATGAAAGACCCTGAATTTGTCAATAAGTGGTAAGTTTGATTTCATAGTCGTAAATGAGTTACAGGCATTACAACACTATATTTATTTTCAAAATTCACGTAAATGAAAAAAATGACATGCCCAATTTAAAGGTTTGAAAATAACCAAAAAGCCCAAAAGCAGTAAGAAACTTTCACTGACGCTCAGTCTGTCTGCTGTTAATTTTACCCCACAATGCTAAGAACAAACGTGTCCTACTGTGTGCTAGTATGTACAGAATGACATTTATTTCACATGTGTAGACAGTGGATTGGCCAGTCTGATAATCTGCATGCTGATCATGATTTGCCCTATAAATATACTGCCCTTTTTGTTTCATTGTTGTCTAGGGTTCTGTGGCCAATAAGTTTTATGTTCACAACGATATCTTCCGATATGAGGATGAGGTCTTTGGTGACTCTGAGACGGAGCTTGATGAAGGTTAGTTGATAGTTAAAGATCGTTACACACATACAGTTCATACATTCAGCATCTATAAATAGACTGTTGCTTCTCATATCCAAAAGTATTAGCAGTGCATGTCTTGGCATTGGTATGGCTCTAGCTCTGTTATGCTTGGAGTCTTTTTCTTCACTTTTACAGTGTACTTGAACCCCAGGGATTTCCATTTGTTGCTTCATTTATTGTTCTTCACGTTTGAACTTTTTATGCATTTAGTGAAAATTCATCGTACTTTAAGTGCGTAAATGGTCTGTGACTAATTATATTTTGTGTCGTTTTGAGATGGATGTGATATATGGTTGCCTAGCAACTAGCAGTTAAATTTGCAATATTCCAAACATCAGCTCTGCTACACCATTTGAGCTAATATCTTAAAATTTGCATAAAAATCCCCTCATGGAGACATGTGGAACAAATTTCAAGAACTTTTAAGTACTCATAAGTCCAACCTTGAAAATGTTTTCTTTGATATTTTCAGTCAAACCATTACAAATAATCTTCTAAAGAAACCGCTCACCCAATGAATCTGAGATTTTTTTTGTCTCTCTGTCTGGAATGTGGCTTTTATGAATTTGCAAATTTAAAATTATTTTGTTAGATATTCTTTCAGTTTGGTATACACCAATGTTTTACATCCCAAAATGTCTGGAGTTTTTTTTCCATTCATTACACCAGTAAAATTGATGCAGCATTTTCAGATTGATGCGGGTTGGACTACATCTATACAAAGTTACTTTAATAAGGGCATTCCTCATAAATTGATGGTCGTCTTGTTGTTTGTAAATATATAGCGTTTGGGATTCATATAACTCTTAAGTATATAATATAAGAGTTAAATACAAATATATAAACAGTCAGTGCTACCTTATTATAGATGAAAGTCAACCATACAAAATACTAGATTTGGTCAGGTATAAAATACTCTTATGTTTTACAGAAGTCACCTAAGTCTATTTCATCAGTATCTTCTAATTGCTTTTAGCTATATTTTGTGAATTGATTTCTTTAGAACTACAGGAATGTTTTAAAGCAACAGGATGGTACTTTATTATTCAGATTTTTTTTCAATGTTTTTTTAAAACTTTATGTATTATGCTGGGACAGAGTCAGAAGAAGAAACCGATGAGCCAGAAGACAGGCAACCATCACCCGAACCCCTCCAGGACAGCCCCAGTAATGCAAACTGCTATGAACCCCATCCTGTGAGGTAACCCACATTTCACTTGGAACTTAAAAAGAAAGCTTACTGTAATGTTCTAGAATTGTAGAGGTTTCTCGTTCTGGTATGGTACTGTTGAATGCTTAAATATAAATATAAATACCTTTATCCCTTTCTTTTTCACCTTTAGCTGTAACAATGGTGTAGAAGAAGCTCACGATGAAGCAGTTATGGAACTAGAGCCTGAGGTTGCCCCAGAACCCAAGATTGAAGAGCCGAAGCTCAAGGCAGAGGAGAAGGTCGTAGAGGAGTTTGAGGAGAAGGCACCGTCTCCTGTTCCTATGGAATCACCACCTACCATACAAGAACCACCTAAAGTAAATTTTGATCGTTACATTACATTTACATTTAGTCATTTAGCAGACGCTTTTATCCAAGGCGACTTACAAATGAAGACAATGGAAGCCATCAAAATCAACAAAAGAGCAATAATATGCAAGTGCTATGACAAGTCTCAGTTAGCCTAAGGCAGTACATGTAGCAAGTTTTTTTTTTTGTTAATTATATAATAAATTAAAACAAAACAAAACCAATAGATAGAATAGAGAAAGCTGGTGTTAGAGGCTTTTTTTTTAAAGAAAACAAGCAGTTAGAAAACAAATAGAGTGCAAGTCTTTAAAGGGTAAAGTGTTTTTATTTTAATAAAAAAAGAATACAAATAGATAAAATAGAATTAGATTAGAGAGTGCTAGAGTTAGAGGGTCAAATAAAGATGAAAGAGATGTGTTTTTAGCTGATTCTTGAAGGACTGGGATTGAGTTGGGCAGGAGGGAACAGTTCATTTAAAAGTCCTTGAAAGTGATTTTGTGCCTCTTTGGGATGACACTACAAGGCACTGTTCACTTGCAGAACACAAGCTTCTAGAGGGCACATAAGTCTGAATAGTGAATTTAGGTAAAGTGGTGCAGATCCAGTGGTGGTTTTGTAGGCAAACATCAATGCCTTGAATTTTTTTTCGAGCAGCTATTGGTAGCCAGTGCAAATTGATGAACAGAGGTGTGACGTGTGTTCTTTTTGGCTCGTTAAAGACTGATCTTGCAGCCACATTCTGTATTGATTGTAAAGGTTTGATAGAACTGGCTGGTAGACCTGCCAAGGTCTTTAATGCCATTTATGCATGAACTACTTTTCATCTCATCACAGAGATGTTGTTGTTAACCCATGTTAATTTTTTTTTTGATTTAATTTGTTAAAAATTCAGACTAGTTAAGATCCCTAAGTTGAACAAATGATAAAAGAGCTTGATTGGTACTGATAGTTTGATTATTTATTTTTAATTCAATATAATTTGTTAACTGGTAAGTATTCAAAAAAGTTTTTTTTTTTTTTTTTTTTTCTAGATTACTGTTATTTTTATTATTGTTTTAATTGTGTATGTCCTATTAAAATTTTAATTATATTATCTCTGGCAGACTTCATCTTGGGCTTCTGTGACCAGCAAAAATTTGCCTCTTGCTGGCACTGTTCCATCCTCTGGAGCTCAACCACATGTTGTTAAATCACCAAACTCACAGGTAAGTACTTATGAATACCTTAATATCTTTCTTTCTCATTTTAAAATAATGCTGTTGACTCAAAGTTACTAGAACCATGCTTCATGTGCATGCTTTCTTGATTTTTAATGTTGTCAGCCCAGAGTTGAGACCAAGCCGGAGGTGTCATCAGCTACAATCCGTCCACGTGACCAGCGTATCCGTGACAGACCTTCAGTAACCTCGAGAGGGCCTAGATCTGGTATGAATCTAGAATACTTACAACTTTCCAAATACTTTCATACTTTCTGTACAAATGATTTTATTACAGATAACTTTCATTTGTTATTAATGTGTTTTAGACCTTTTTCAAAACAACTTTTGAACTTTTTCTTTGGATCTTTTTTCTTATATCATTAGATGGTGTCTTATCTTCTGACTCTCAAACTGGGAAGCCACATTTCAGCTTTGTGAATAAAGGTAAATATGTATTTCCATTGTTAATAGGATATAGCTTTTGTTTGGGCAATAATGCTGTTAATGGATATAAAAAGGTTGATGTTGTTGGTCCCTGCATAGTCATAGCAGATTAAATCTTGTATGTTGCTTAGGAAGGGGTGAAGAGTCAAGTGAAATGGACAGCAGAAGGGTTGTCAGGTATCCAGACAGTCATCAGCTGTTTGTTGGAAATCTCCCTCATGATATTGATGAGAGTGAACTCAAAGACTTCTTCATGAGTAAGTTTTTTTTTTTTTTTCTTTTTTTTTTAAGGTTGTGGTAACCATTGCATTGATCCATGTTCTCATATCTGTTAATCAATCATCTTCACATTTGCTTCTTGTCTCTCCCGTCAAGCATTTGGAAATGTTGTTGAGCTGCGAATCAACACTAAAGGCACTGGAGGAAAGATTCCCAACTTTGGCTTTGTTGTCTTTGATGATTCTGAGCCGGTACAAAGAATTTTAGGAGTTAAAGTAAGGAAAGCTATTTTTATTTTGATGCATGTGGTTTTAAAACAATTTTTAGGAATGCACTATTTTTCAATTCTGGCCGACACAATAAGCTAATAATCATTTTTATGTTTGGGCTAATAACCTAGAAATGGCCAGTATTTAAGTTCTATTGTTTTCTCTAAATAAATGACCAAAAATTGATAACTGCAGATTTATTGCAAAGCACTGTGAGACAGGTACTGTGCAAAATATAAAGTCTTTGATGAGGCATGCAATTCCATCTCTCACTGCAAGACGAGTATGGAGGATCTGCCTATTGCTGATTGAGCAATGCCCAGAATAATGGCTGTTGTAATAAAAAGGGAGAACCAATTAAATATTAATAACTGTAGTCAGTTTCATGGTTATTATTGTTAACTAAAACTACAACTATATATATATATATATATAAAAAAAAACACTTTTTTGTTACTTGAAATAAAATATTCAGTAAATATTCAAAAAAATTCAATAAAAAAAACATAATTTCTATGATAAATGGGAAAAACTCTAACTTTGGCGTTGCTAAATGGTACTGATATATAACGTGCATCCTTGCTTTTATTTGTAATACCTGTTATACTTTTCTTCATGTATAAAGATATGGTATTGAGAGAATATTTTTTGACCCATCTCCATTTCATTTGTGATTAGCCGATCATGTTCCGTGGTGAGGTACGTCTGAACGTGGAGGAGAAAAAGACAAGGGCGATGCGTGAGCGGGAAACTCGTAGTGGAGGTGGAGAAGATCGGCGGGACTCAAGGCGTAGTGACCGTGGTCCAGGCGGGCCGCGTGGCATTCCCGGAAGCAGCATGATGCGAGACCGTGACGGCAGAGGCCCACCTTCACGTGTTTCCACCGTACCTAAACAAGGCATGGCCTCTGGGAGGGGCGCAGGTTCTAGTGAGGGTCGTTTTACTGCTCAGAGGCGTTGAGAGGAGCTCCCCTTGTAGTTTGGAAGTAGTAAAATGTTCATTTATGATGATATTGAGAAGTCTATGTAAAAACATACATCAGGTTTTTTTTTTTTTTTTTTTAGTTATACTCCTTGTGTACACTTGCATTTTTGCCTTTGGAATGTCAGCTGTTTCTTGTGAAACAGATCAACAACTTGAACAACGTAATGACTCAAAACACACTGTTCACTTTAAATTGGAATTGTGCTGCAAGTCCTCTGGTTTGTAATTTATCAAGTGGTAACAATTACAAACTTTGTTGGGAAACAAATCAGTTAGGTATATTTAGTGCTGATAGAAGTCTAATTTCTGCTCTGTGATGTTTCTTTGACATTTCTTATTAGATTACCTTCCAGTTGCTGTTGGTGTAAAATGTGCAGATTGAAAGGTGGCTTTTTTTCTAAAATATTTTTTGTTTTTTCAGGCTAGCCTTTTAATACAGGTAATTTCACTAATCAGCTCATTAATAAGCTAAAGGCTACCTGTAGTCATAACTGTGAGCTAACAATATTTAATTTAATGGTCATGACTTGTATGGGAAGAAAAGAAAAGAAAAAAAGGAAAGGTAAAGTACAAGACCGTGAGAGTGGAAACAAGACTTGTCCTCTCCAGTTCTGTTTATGTGCTATTTTTGTTTTTTATTTTTTAATGTACAGATTTGACAACATTTTTCTTATGTTCTGGGTCTGCCTGAATAAGTGAATGGAGCATTAATGGAAGCATTTGTAAAGTGGAAAGGTACCATGATTTTTGTGTAAAGGCATTTTGGATTTATGCTGAATGTTTTTTCTAAGGCAGAGTCACTTTATTACATTTTTTTTTTTTTTTATAATCCTAATCTCATTTTTGTGATGTGAGTTTCATTTTACATCCAAGCAATTGTTCTTGTTCTTTTTAAATTAAAGCATAACAGTATTTATACAGGGTACAGAGAAACTTTGCTGGTGCATTTCTGACTTTCCCAAATGGACTAGTTTTGCATTCTATATTTTCTTTAAAAATGAAATTATGGTATTTTAAATAGCACTGATTAGAAAAAGAGTTTGTCAATTTTCCTCCCCCCACATAAGGCTTCATTAACATCTCCCCCCAAAGAACTGTTGGTCCTTTCAGAATTTATGCCTTGTTGGGGGAAGCATCATTTTCTGCTGATTTTTATTTTTATTTATTATTTTTCATGTGTATCTGTTTAATTGATATCCACACCCGTTTTCCATTTTCATGATGAGGAACGTGTTAATGCTGTTCTTCATGGAAGGAAGCATAAGTACAGTGGCGTAGACACTGTTTTCATTGTGCAGTGGTACTCGGTCTACAATTTGCACTGATTTTGTAAGTACAGTTTGATGTAGCGCTGTTTTTGATGTTTAATGTCTTCCGTGTCAGGTAGATTGCACTAATTGCAGTATTTCTAGGACAATCTTCATCAGGGACATTGCATTTATTTTGTTATTTTTTTTGGGACAGCTTGTTCTCTGTTAAAAGACATTTTGGTTTCAGATACATTTACTTCTGGAAGATTTTGGAAGAAAATATGCCTACAGTCCTGCCTAGAGACTTCTTTCCCCATCAACTCTACCTAGTTCTTACGTGTTCTGAGTTTGGGACCTGGAACATTTTAATTACTGTGTAAATAAATGCCACAATGGCCTTTCTTTTTAGATGTAAAGTACTTCAGTCAGCCAAATACTTTGAACGTTTGGATTACAGGAGAGAAAAAAGAAGACAATACACCTAGGGCTTGGTCAAATAACTGTGCTTTTCAACCCAAAATATGCATCAGACTTTAATTTGTTTTATTCGCTCATATCATTTAATCAGATTCTTTTAACCCTCTCATTCTAATGCAAAACATTGGTTTTCATGCAGTTATTATGAGTTTTATAAATGCTCTGTTTATAGATGTAGTTCATTTTGGTGGAACAAGAACATGTTCTTGTATTAGCAGGTGGTTACCATGTTATTTTACTTAAACTGCATTTTTGTGTGAGTAGAACATGTTGCAGCTGGATGTTTATATATTACTGTTTTTATTATTATTTTTATTTCATTTTTATTCAGTTTCAATGTGTTAGACTTGACATACAATAAACTGAAATCTGTGCTGTTCAGTGCAAGTGTTGTGGCTTTAAATCAAAAGACAAGATCAGAAGTGTAACGCTTGCAGGTTGTTTAATTTATAAAAATAAACATTCAGCATGGCTTTTTTTTTCAGTGAATCAATTTACTAGCAAAGAGACAAACTACAGAGAGCTACAATACATGAAATTCTTAAATAAATAAATCATTATATTAACTTTTATGTATAACACCACAGAACCACAAGGTCTACAAGCAATTGTTTTAGTTTTTTTATTAATTTAAATATTATTATTATTATTATTATTTGAAAAACTACTACACATGAAA
Source organism: Schizothorax lantsangensis (assembly GCA_027422415.1). Lineage (NCBI taxonomy): Eukaryota > Metazoa > Chordata > Actinopteri > Cypriniformes > Cyprinidae > Schizothorax > Schizothorax lantsangensis. The sequence goes on from CM049841.1 coordinate 19,076,005, forward strand.
ATAAGCTGGTCAATGAATGTATTTATACAATATAGTTGCCCACCATGGTGTTTATGTGTAACTGTCTCTTTAAAAGACCGTCATTGACGCTTTGGTCAGCCACGTATCGCCACGTCTCTGCGCATGCGCGTCCGAGTCAGTTCCGGTCTGGGTACTGTTGTGTTGAGAGATCAACATCAGGCAGCTGCTGTTTTTAATGACATTTACTGTCTGCCTGTCCTGGAAATTCTCTTTACTTTAACAGACGTTTAATCTGTCTGAACATCGACGTTTACAATACTAGCCAAAGCGGACACATAGCAGGATGAATTACATCTGGGAAGTAGTGGGAAGGCATCCAACAGGCCAACAGCCGACTGGAGCAGAAACAGTGAGTTTATTTACTGCATAAACAAATAAACGTGTGAACAAATAAAAATTAATGCATTTTATAAACAACTGAAAGCACCTGCTTATCGAGTCAATGACAAACATTACATAAGGCTAAACAGAACAGCAGTTGTGTGTGTGTAAATACGAAAGCTTATGAATCAGGGTTTCCAAATGACACTTCCAAATCAGGCAGTGTTTATGTCTATGCTACCTTGATGTAAAGTAAGTTTGAATGGCATATTTTCAATTAGACTGTATGTTTGCTGTTTGGTGTGTTGATAGTTTTTTTTTTTATGTATGGATAATTTGACTTCACTTTATCTCATGTAATGACAAGGTATTCACAAACTGTTCTTGTGTGTCTGTCTGTTCATTGTCAGATTCAAAAATTGTGTGACCGAGTGGCTTCATCCACCCTGTTGGAGGATCGAAGAGATGCTGTCCGTGCCCTCAAATCTCTTTCCAAGGTGACCAGCAATTAATGCTTTTCATGTGGATGTTAGTAAATGAGGTATTATGGGTGCTGTACTTGTACACTGCCGTTTAAAATTTGGGTAAAAGTTTTAGTAAGGTAGTAAATTAAATACTTTGAAACAGCAAGGTTGCATTAAGGATTGTCCAATACTGTCATTTTGAACTTTTTATTCATCAAAGACCCCTGATAAAATGTATCATGGTTTCAACAAAAATATTAGGCAGCACATCTGTTTTCAACATTGATTATTAGAAGAAATGTTTATTGAGCAGCAAATCAGCATACTAAAATGAAATCTGAAGGATCTTGTGGCACAAGATGCTGAAAATTCAGCTTTGTCATCACAGGAATTCATTGCAATTTAAGATAAATTGAAATGGAAAACTGTCATTTTAAATTGTAATAATGTTTTAATTTAATTATGTATTTAATCAATTAGAGGTTGGGACTTGGGACCATAGTTAACTGTTTTATAAGTCTATATACATTGGGCACTGCTCATAATGCATTGGTGATATTACAGTAAATGGAACATCAAAGTAGAAGGAAGGACTACAGTACATGCTGCGTAAATCTCACAGAATGATTTATATTTCACAAAAATGCCTTAAGGGCGATGTGAGAATTTTTTTTTTTTTTTTTTTTTTTGCCGTAAAATGCTCCCTCCTACACCTCTAAAGCACTTTTGTCTCAGAAAAGAAATTTCTGTATTGACATAAATATGTACATAAGAAGAACATGTGTCAAGTAGATTTATTGATTACAGAAATACCATATGGAGGTTGGCACAATGGCTATGGACCATTTGGTTCGTATACTGCAGACTGACCGGTATGTTTCAAACTTTGGTCAAAAATATAACATTCATTGTAAAGACATTTGCCTCATAGTATGACTTGACTTTGGTGATTATTTGAAACAGGGCAGACACTGAAATCCTAGGTTACGCTTTGGACACTTTGTACAATATTGTTTGCAGTGACGAAGAGGAGGAACCAGGTATGTTATATTCTTTATTTTGTCTGGTTCATATATTGACTTGTTGGGATTTTAATTGATTTGTTTCAATGTCCATAAAGCATCTTGGGCTAATTCAAGTCTTATTCATTGATTCCAAATGAATTGTTTTCCTTCCTTTAAATTGTTCTTACAGTCCATAAACCTTGTTTCAGTCTGTTACTAGTCTCCCTCTTGCAGTTTATGTTTGATGAGCAGGGAAATATTGTATATCTGATCGTCCTCCTTTTTCTTTCCATGTTTAATCCACCAGATGATTCTGAAGGTAAAGCACATTTTTGTGCATGATGCTGTCTAACCACTAGCCCATCCATGCTTTGAAATCCCTGCAGAATACCTCCACTATGCATTTGATACTCGGGGAATTTCACAGTTTCCCAATTCCATAAAACAGCAACATTTAGGCATTTTACATATAACAGTGTAATGGTTTCTGGTTCTAACAGATTGAAAACTTTCTCAAGTGCTAAAATGTTGTTTAGATGCTTAAATGAATGGAAACCCAAATCTAATTTACAACACTTCCAGATGTTTTTAAACGGGTCATATGCAGATTTTGTATTTTTAATAGTAGTTTCTGCTGCTGGTTGAGAGATTAGAAGATGATCCAAAACCTAAAATTTCTTTTGATCAATATATTAATTTAGCTACTTAAGATTTGGTAGCAGGTATTTGTTCCTTATGTCTGGTTTAATCTAAATATAGGGAACCATATATTTAGCAATTATTTTAGGTTGTTTACTTTTAATAAAGACCCCAAAATCAAATTTATATTGGAAACAGGAAAGAAAACTGCACTTCTCAAGCTATGTCCTTGTCCTTGCTTTGTCCTAATATCAATAGCATTACGTGTAATACATTTTTCTCTGTGTGGAAGAGGTTAAGCTTTAACTGGTGTGTGGTTTTGTGTTTATTTTATTTTATTTTCTCCAGTTTACTAACCTGTGGGTTGATGTGCTTTTTTTTTTCTTTTTCTATCTCTCTTTGTATTAATACACTTCTTGTCAGCAGACGTGTTCCACTACTCTTCCATCTGAAGTCTTGATAACATATGTACTGAAAACAATTTTGTTTGATCATATTTAGCAGCACACCGTATCTCCTTTTTCCTAGTATTAGTTTTGATATCTTTCCTCTTTTTTTTTTTTTTTTTTTTTTTTTTTTTTGCATTTTTTAGCGTTAAAGTAAAAACGGCAAAGAATAAGTTTCTCTGCTTCTCATTTTTCTCTTTCAGAGGAGAACCAGCAAAAGCAGGAGGATGATTTGGGAGCTCAGTTCACTGAAAAGTTCATCCGGGAACCAGATAATATCACACTTCTCCTCACACTGTTGGAGGTAAGCTAGAACTGATATTTCATCTGCTAACTATACTTTTGTTGTCTTGTTGCTTTCCATATTTCTCTAACATATTCCTGATGTTGTTTGACTGTTTTGCCTGCGGTAGGAGTTTGACTTCCATGTCCGCTGGCCAGGTGTTAAGCTCCTAACTGCACTTTTGAAAAGCCAGTGTGCTCAGGTCCAAGGCATCATCCTTGTCAGCCCAATGGGTTAGTCCAAAAATTAATTTTCTCTTGTAATTAGGAAAGCATCATTACAAAATTAGTGTGTCTGATTGTTTAAAAATATTTGCTGGTACCAGTGGTCTGCTTTTGTTTGAAAACACTGTTAATTACATGCAAATTTCTTGTGATAGAACAATTTCTTTTTGAAAGAAATTGACAAATAATAAATTACTTATTATGTACAGTCAATATTTGATCACATTTCATATACAGGGTATAAAATACATTACCGTTCCAATGTTTGTCAGTATTTTTTATCAGTAAACACATTTATAATATTACAAAAGATTTCTGCTTCAAATAAAATCTATTCATCATAGAATCCTGGTAAAAAAAAAAAAAAACATTTTCACAAATACATTGTGAATCCCAACATAGATAATAGTAAGAAATGTTTCTTGAGCACTAAATCAGGATATTAGAAAGGTTTCTGAAGTATCATGTGAGTCATGTAAAATAAAAAAGCAGTTCTTTTATACTGTATTAATATTTCAGTTTTACGGTTTTTACTGTAATTTTGTTAAAATACATACAGCCTTGATGAGCATAAGAGACTTCTTTGAAAAATATGATGTTTGAATTGGAGTGTATATATTATACATTTTACACATTTATTTAGCCAACATAATGTGCTTTATAACTCTGAATTTGAAAATATAAATCAGCTGAGATATCTACAAAATGAAGTACTACAAACCAATGTGATCCAATAGACTACCACAATTAAAAATGATAGCCCACACATTCTCATTAAAAATCTAAACTTCTAGTTAAATAGAAAACACATGAAACAAAAAGCAGGGCACCACATAATAGGGTGCAAGAATGCTGTGGCAAGTCAGGATTCAGAAGCCAATGGTGCAGGTGCTGTTCACATAAGTTTCACATGTTCACATTGGCACCCTGAAAATGAGTACTTGAAGAGATAATTCACCCAAAAATAATAATTTTGTCTTTATTTACTCACTCTCACTGACTTTGTCTGAACACAACCTTAGTCTCCGCTGACTTTAATTATTGGGTGAACTAACCATTTAAAAAAACATCTCCTGATACCTAAAGAAGTTTTAGAACCAAAGCATTAGTGGTCATTTGAAATGATTTTGGATTTGTTAGGTATTGCACTGCTTGCTTGCAATTTAACAACCAATATATACTTAAAGCGAACAATGTGACAACTCCAGCACCCTTTTGTTCAGTTAATCCTTGAATAAATGCCAACTCCCAAAAATCTAAGCAGCCACAAAAGCTGTTTATATGTGGCTTGTGGTGACTATAGGTTTAGTGGTTAAAGACTAATATGCAGCAAAATAAATACTTTTATTAGGCAAGGATGTACAAAATTGACAGTAAAGACTTATACATGGTTACAAAATAATCTATTTTAAATAAATGCTGTTCCTTTAAAACTCTCTTCTTCAAAGAATCCTGGATTTTTTTTTTTTTTTTTTTTTAGCACCAAATCAAAATATTAGACTGGTTTCTGAAGGATCGTGTGACACTGAAGACTGGAGTAATGGCTGCTGAAAATTCTGAGAAACGAAAATCGCAGGAATAAATTACATTTTAAAATATATTAAAATGGAAAACAGTATTTTATTTTAATAATGTTACTGATTTACTGTGTTTAATGATCAAATGATTGCAGCCTTTTTTGTAGCCCAGGTGAACATTTAAAGTAAAATATGTATAGACCCACTGGGTCGGTTGGGATATTCACAACCCATTGCTTTGGCCACTTGAAATTTGGAGGATAAATATTTTTTCATTTTACTCTCACATGTCAATATCTGTGGTGACTTTTGCTCAGAGTTCAACATTATCATTATTTAAAGCTGTATGGATTCTTTTCTAGATATCTTCTAGGTGTCTAATGTTGTTGTGTTTTCACACTCGATAGGAGTGTCCAGGTTAATGGATCTACTTGCTGACTCCAGAGAAGTTATCCGTAATGACGTAAGTGTTATTGCTCTACATTAACATGAATGTTCATAGAGGAAGTCTTTATTTAAAGTTAAATTAAACCATTGTACTTTTTCCCCCCATTAAGGGTCTCCTGCTGCTGCAGCAGCTAACCAAAGGCAACACTGCTATACAGAAAATTGTGGCTTTTGAAAATGCATTTGAGAGACTTCTTGAAATTATCATAGAAGAGGGTTCAAGTGATGGAGGTATACAGTTAACAGACACTTTTCATTTTTTAAATAAAAAATTGAATGAATTTTCAAAGATTGTGAATTAATCTACATCTTCACCTCACAGGTATTGTGGTGGAGGACTGTCTCTTATTGTTGCTCAACCTCCTGAAGAACAATAGCTCCAACCAGAATTTTTTTAAAGAAGGCTCCTATATACAAAAGATGAAGCCATGGTTTGAAGTGGGGGATGACAACTCTGGCTGGTCGGCACAGAAGGTCACCAACCTCCATCTAATGCTACAGGTCTGATATGAAGAATCCATTTAATATGTTGTGCTTAGTATTACAATGCTTACTAGTTACAATAAGTTTGTGTAATTAAGACATTTACTGTGAATTTAGTTTTTATGAAGATTACTTGAATAGTTCTAGTTATATAATAATAATAATAATAATAATGATAACAAATGTTATTATTTATTAGTGTTTTTATTTTCTTTGTTTTTATTATGTTATACAATATTACCCACCTTATTTGTAATATAAGAGCAGGCATGGCTATTGGTAACTTGAGTGTATGATGGATCTGGTGTCTTTCGCTTCCATTTATTTGACTTGTATAAAAGCAGTCTGTTATGCTACTTTATATTGCAACCTGTTATATGTCATCATATTATTTCAATTCATTAACATAATCATAAATGCAATGTTTGTTTGTTTTTTACGCAAAATAGCTTTACCGTTTATTGCACTTTGTTGTTCTTCTAGTTATTTACCTATACCAGTTAATGATTCTTTCATATTCCAAAATGAATTCCAGGTTGCATAGAAGCAACAGTCAGCGAGCATTGTTTTGTTATGTGAAGATAAGTTAAAATCTCTAGTTATGTTTTGTCTTTGTAGCTGGTACGAGTGATGGTTTCTCCAGTGAACTCTCCAGGGGCCACCGCCAGCTGTCAGAAGGCCATGTTCCAGTGTGGTCTCCTCCAGCAGCTCTGCACCATCCTCATGGCCACAGGTGTTCCTGCAGACATCCTCACAGAGGTCAGATTGCTGTCAGAACCTTTTTTCCAGAACCTGGAAGTTTACGGTGCTTCAGAATACTGCTGCGCTTCTGTTGATATCAATAGGAATAGTGCACTGAAAAGCACTTAGTCAGAGTATAGTGTAGGCAAGCGAAATATATCTGTGCTAAACTTTTTAGCCTCTAACTCAATCACTGGCAAGTGAAATCTAACAGTGGACATTATTTGGTCACCTACCACAATATTTAGTCACATGTTGAGAGTTTTGAACAGTACTTTCGATTTAACTGCCCAAATCCATTCAGATGAATCAGTTTCAATCTTAAAGGATTCGTTCACTTCCAGAATAAAAATGTCCTGATAATGTACTTCACCCCCATGTCGTCCAAGATGTTAATGTCTTTCTTTCTTTAGTCGCAAAGAAATTAAAGGGATAGTTCATCCAAAAATGAAAGTTCTGTCATTAATTACTCACCTTCATGTCGTTCCAAACCCGTAAGACCTCTTCGGAAACACAAATTGAGATATTTTTGATGCATTCTGAGAGCTCTCTGACCCTCTCATAGACAGCAATGTAATTACCACGATCAAGATCCAGAAATGTAGCAAGGACATCGGTAAAATATTCCATGTGACATCAAGGTTTCAACCGTAATTTTACGAAGCTACGAGAAGATTTTTTGTACACAAAGAAAAAAATTATAATAAAAGGGTGAACTAACCCTTTAAGGTTTTTGAGGAAAACATTCCAGGATTTGTTCTCCATATAGTGGACTTCAATGGGAGCCAGTGGGTTGAAGGTCCAAATTTCAGTTTCATTGCAGCATCAAAGGTCTCTACACGATCCCAGCCAAGGAATAAGGATCGCATCTTGTAAAACGATTGGTCATTTTCTAAAAGAAATAAAAATTTATATACTTTTTAACCACAAATGCTCATCTTGCATTTGGTCTGTGATGTGCATGCACGACTTCACACATTACATAATCATGATGGAAAGGCCACGCATGGTTATTTTTCGTCTGTACGCTATGGTTCAAAAAGGTAGGGTAGGGCAGAAAAACCTGTTTTTGAGGTAGAGCTAGAAAATTACAGATTTTTAGAAAATGGCTGAATATTTTGCTAGATGAGATCCTTATTCCTCGGCTGGGTTTGTGTAGAGCCTTTTGAAGCTGCATTGAAACTGCAATTTGGATCCTCAACCCGTTGGCTCCCATTGAAGTCCACTATATGAAGAAAAATCCTGGAATGTTTTCCTCAAAAACTTTCATTTCTTTTCGACTGAAGAACAAAAGACTTGAACATCTTGGATGACATAGGGGTGAGTAAATTATCAGGAAAATTTTATTCTGGAAGTGAATTAATCCTTTAAGTGAAAATTAAAGTTCAAGTCATTTTTGTCGTTCAGTGTGCAGTAGTGTATAAATGTGGGTGTGCAGACTCCAGTAATGTTTCCTGCATCGCCTATGTTCTCTCATGCACCTCATGAGTTCAGAGCTGCCATGAGATGGCATGAGGCAAAATTTAGTTTTCTGTCTACTCTTATCATGTCACTTGACATCATGCTGTCATCACACGTTACTATAGCAACCAGTGTACATATATCAGATAGTGAAACCACTGTTCAAAGAAATGGATCCCTATTAAGCACTTACAAAGTAAAGGGGCATTCACACAGTACACGTTTTTGCATTTAAAATTGTGAGGCACGAGTATTGGAAAGGAAAAAAGAATGCAGTGTCTCAGTGTAACTAATTTCAACTGAAACAGCATTCTAAAAATGCAGTGCTCACATGCGAGATACTGAAAATAATGCGAGATATTAGCAAAACTGTCAAAAACATTACCCCTAACTGTGCAGCATTCAGTTAAAAAAGTGCAGTATTGCACCATGTATACAAAGCTGCCGTTTTTTTACTTATTCAGTTCTTTTTAACTGTATCAAATATCACTGTACCAGTGATGTAACAACTGAAATGTTTAAAGTATTTTCTATTTGTCTTTCTTGTGCAGACCATCAATACTGTGTCAGAAGTCATACGTGGCTCTGAAGTGAATCAGGACTACTTTGCATCAGTTAACGCACCATCCAATCCACCAAGGTCTGGTTTGTCATTAGCACTGTTTATTGAAACAGTAACTGAAAAAGTAAGAGTTGGTAATATGAACATATTGGTTGTTTCCTCCAGGCCTGCGATTGTGGTTCTTCTAATGTCGATGGTGAACGAGAGACAGCCGTTTGTTCTCCGCTGTGCTGTACTTTACTGCTTCCAATGCTTCCTGTACAAGAACCATAAAGGACAGGGGGAGATTGTAGCCACACTGCTGCCTTCCACTATAGATGGTAAGGGTTGTCCTGACTAGTTCTGCCATTAATGGATGCCTTGGTGTCGACTATTCATGCATCACTTGACTTCAGTTGGTTATGTTTTATACATGGGAACAGTAGGAGGACAATTTCTGTCCAAAAACTGTCCCAGTGTAGCAGTGTTATTTTCTTTGTAAAATTATACTATAATTTAACTAACTTAAATAACTTTGGTGGTTATTTTTCGGACGGTTATTTTGTTTGTTTTTCAGTTCAAATTTTTGATTTCACTAATCAAACTTTTACATTCAACATTTTTTTTTTTCCTTGACATTGTACATTTTATGACCCAAGTCATGTCTCTCTATCCCTCAGCTAACTCTATCTCAGCGGGGCAGTTATTGTGTGGAGGTCTGTTCTCAACGGACTCTCTGTCAAACTGGTGTGCCGCTGTGGCTCTGGCTCATGCACTGCAGGATAACCTCACCCAGAAAGAACAGCTGCTACGGGTACAATTGGCCACCAGTCTCGGCAAGCCACCCGTTTCCCTTCTCCAGCAGTGCACCAACATCCTGTCCCAGGTACCCTCTCTCAACTTCAAAATGTGGCAGTGTTTGTTTTCATGGCTGTTTAGTCGACATTTTGGGTTTAAGGCTCTGAGCTTGTGGACTTTAGTCAAGGGTATTGAAACTTTTGGATTTTTAATTTTTTACCTCAGTAATTCTACCGTATCTGCTTTTTTCAGACACTCACTGTTGAAAAGACTAGACTATGTTGTATTTTGGTTGCTGGTCTCCTGCATTGGGTGCTGATGTGCTAGTTTGTTCTCAGGCTAACTGTTAAATCCACCTTTTTCAACTAGCAGCATGGCTACACAGCTAAACCCAAGGCCATAACTATGTCTTAAACATTGGGGGGGACCATTTTCTTTGAGGGACTTTTAAAAAGAGCCCAATGGTATTGTTCTTTTAATTTAAAATAATTAAATAAATAAAAAATGTACATGGATTCAGGGGAATAAAGAAAAACATTTCAAGAAGAATAAACATTTTTGGTAAAGACACTAATTTGAACCATAATATTTTTAAAATATGCACCATTTGTCTTATTTGTATGCGTAATGTTGCAAACACACAAACAATGCCTTCCTGTCTTGTCATATTCATTTAAAAAAATTACATGAATCACATAAATGACAGCATGTATTTTAATTCAAAGCTAAATTTGACAAAAAGGTTGAGTAGTTTGTATTACTATAATTACTGTTTGTCATTAACGTTTCTTTCGTAAATCAGTTAAATAGTAAATGTGACCCTTGCCCACAAAACCAGTCATAAGTTGCACGAATATATTTGTAGCAATAGCCAACAATACATTGTATGGGTCAAAATTATCGATTTTTCTTTTATGCCAAAAATCATTAGGATATTAAATAAAGATCATGTTCCATGAAGATATTTTGTAAATTTCCTACCGTATATATATCAAAAAAGTAATATACATTGCTAAGAACTTCATCTGGACAACTGGTGATTTTCTCAATATTTAGATTTTTTTGCACCCTCAGATTCCAGATTTTCAAAAAGTTGTATTCAGATTTCAGAGGATGTATAAATCTCAATTTAGAAAAATTGGCCCTTTATGACTGGTTTTGTGGTCCAGGGTCACAAATATTTAGCTATTTAAATCTTACCTCGCACTCTTTCACCATTAAAATCTGATTTGTCACGCTGGAATTTGCACTCTGTTTTTGTTAACAGTAAACACTGATGAGCGCACTGTTACAATTTGGCTATTTCTAATTTACTTGTCCCCCTTAATTTCTATGGTGGTTACGGCCCTGGCTAGACCAGCACCAAACCAGCATAAACAAGCCTGGACCATCAAGTTCATACTGGTCTGAGCTGTTTTTTTAACAGGTGTGGGGTAGGTGTCCCAAATTTTGGAGACACTGGGAACTCGTATGGGAATGGTAGCTTGTGGTTGTCTCTAAATTTCAAAATGAAATGTGCTGTGGTTTTTGCAGGGTGATAAGCTCAACCGGAGGGTGAGTATTTCAGCGTGGATAGTTTAATGTGATGGTGTGGCTTGGCCTCATTTTCCACATTGGGGGTTCATTAGGTGTTTTGTGTTCTTTCTGTTTGCTGTTTCTGCCCTGTTTGTTGTGTCCCCTTACTGACCATGGCAGCCCTGGCTTTGACCATTTGATTTTCAACTGCTGACCGCATGCACTGGTCTTTCGGGCTTGTTCTGGAAGATACAGATGTTTCGGACTCAATCTGTGAAATCTGTACTGTTATTCACCCATTTTCAGGTGGCTGCAAGTCCAATGAGTTTATGACAGCAAATATTCATTCAAAACTCATTTTTCTGATTGCTTTTTCTGCTGCCCAGTACTTTCCTGTTTTGCTATTTGTGAATTTTTATTTTTTTTTCTAAACGTTATTTTGTGTCAGTTTTTGAGCAATTAACTCTCTCCCGTCCCGGCATCCCTGTTACTCTTATGTCATGATTCATGACAAAATTTCAAGTATGCCTTTTTTAACCCATAATTCACATAAACTCACACTTACAGATGCTGTTTCTTTGAAAAATTGTTGAAAGGTTGAAGGATATTTTGAACAATAAACCTACTGCATAGTGTTTGAATGGAAATGTACATGCTTTCTTTCAAACTCGAAATTATTGAATACCATTCAAAAGTTTCAGGTCAGTTTTTTTCTTTTTATTTTCTATTATAAAGAAAAATACTTTCAGCAAGGACAGATTCAGTTGATCAACAAAAGGAGTAAATACATTTATAATGTTACAAAAGATTTGTATGTCAATTTTGTCAAATAAATACAGTTCTTTTGGAGAAAACGTATCACGGTTTTGTAGAAAATATTGAGCAAAAAACTTTTTAACATTTCTTGATGAGAAATGTTTCTTAAACACCAAATCAGCATATTATAATGATTTCTGAAGTATTGTGTAATGTTGAAGACTGGAGTTAATTTTGAGTTACATTTTAAATATACTGAAAAAGAAACGGTTCTCTTCAATTATAATAATTTTTCACAATATTACTGTGTATTAGTGATCAAATAAATGCAACCTTGCTGAGCATAAGCCACTTTGTTCAAAAACAAAGTCTTTTAAAACCAAACATTTGAACGGTAGTGTAAGTAATGCATGTAAAGGCCAATTCACTCCGTACAGACAAACGCCAACAAACACGTTTGTTGGGTTTTTTAGCTCAGTGTGTTACCCCTGTCAGCGTCTGTTGCAGTTGGTCGGAGTTTGTTTTTTTTATCCGACTGAACATGTTCAGTCAGCGTTTGCTGGTGTCTGTTGGGGCAGTGTGAACATGAGTTATTTTTCATAAAATTCTAAATCCAATAGTCAACATGTTTGTTGGCGTTTGTCTGTGCGGTTTGAATTGACCTAAAGTGTGTTAACACTGAAATATGCAGTGAGGTGTAGTGTGTACGAATATCTGGATGATTTAGTTCTTCGACTAAAAATACAAAGTCAAATTTTAAATACTTTTTAAACTCAGTCACAGCTTTTTTTTTTAAGAAGAGCAGAGGCTAAACATTCATTAGGCACATAATTATCTGCAACTGAAAAACGTTGAATGCTTCCGTGGACTAAAAATGTTGAGTGTTCCTTTTGAGTTACACTACCCTTCTTAAATTCATAAAGTAAATGGTAGCATTTGTATTAATACATAATTTGGGATGCAACTCTTGTCTTTTCTGTAGAGGCTGTTTCAGTTTGAGGCACTCCAGATTTTGTGTTTGTGTTCCGAGTATCTCAGTGGACTTGAGCTTGTGTTTGATGTTTCCTTCTCCTGTTTTTTCACATAACTTATAAATATTTTACACCTTTTGTTTTATTAATGGGAAGTCATAGACCTAATCTAATTTTTATTTTATTTTTTTATCCTGATGGCATTCTATCCTCAAAAGCTAATTAACTAAAAGTGTGTGTGCTGGTAGATAGTACAGAAAATTGTCAAATCTTGGAAACTTAAGCCTTTAACCTTCTTCTTTGACTTTTGAATAAAACGCATCTGTTATTCACAGTTATTAACAGCAGATATGCTGTGATAGAACATGGATTGGGTTTTTGGTAACTTAAAATCGAAATGGCACACACACTCAGTTCTCTCTGACTGTTTTTGTTTAGTCTTAAGCTCATAGATGTTGAATATAATTTGACCCTCTAACAGCAAACATTTTTCAATTTGTAATTCTCATTTTTTATTATCTGTAAATTTAATTTTAAAAAAAGTCTGTTTGTTGAATAGTTTTTTGTAAAATCAACTGCAAAACAGGTCAAAGACAAGGGTTAGATGGGCTCCAACTGCTCGGCACATTTCTATTCTAACTCAAAAAAGCAACCCTCTGCAATCTAGCTGTTTATTGTATTTCTACAGAAATGAGCAAATATGATTTGGAGGACCTTGGAAATATTGTCTAAAATGAGTTTTATTAACAAATGACAGATGTTGTACAATGTAATGTGACTTTCTTGCAGTGGTTTCTTTATTAACTCATTTGCTCATTTCTTAGATGTTAAAGATGGGCGTATCTCAATATAAATGTGTATGGCAGTATGAGTGTGTGATTAAGACTTTATAATTGTGTGTTTTTGTTTCTGTGTACAGGGCAGTAGGGTGCAGACGAAGGTCGGCCTCCTCATGTTGCTCTGCACCTGGATAAGCAACTGTCCAATTGCTGTCATGCACTTCCTGCACAATCAAGACAATGTTCCCTTTGTATCCTTCTATCCACGCTCACACGTACACACCTGATTTATTAAGCTGATGTACATATAAACAGTGACTAATCTCATTGCATTGTGATGATAAAGGTTGAATCTTAGTTAATAATTCACAGTGCGACTATGGGTTTTAAGGTGATCAGTTCTGGTTACAGCTAGTTTTGAATTACATTTAGAGCAACCACATTACATCTTTCATTCTTTGCAAACTAGACTACAACCAGTGTGGACTTGTCTGTGATTTTGATGGCGCGTGTCATTAAGTACAGTTACTTGTTTGTCGCAGGCTCTGTGCGTTGTCCTTAACTTAAGTTTTCAGCTGACAGGTCAAATCTCAGAAAACCTGGGTGAGGATGAGCGACTGGTTCAGGGTCTGTGTGCTCTGTTGTTGGGCATTTGTATCTACTATAATGACAACAGCTTAGAGAATTGCACAAAGTATGTTCTTACTTTACCCTTTTTCTTTATTTCCACTCATACTTTCTCTTATTCATATTTCTTTGTATTATAACTAGGACTGTCAGTTGATTTAAAATCATGATTAATCTTTTAATTGGTAATTAATGTTCATATAATTAAATGTTATTGTGTTAATACATTAACATTACATGAACACAGAACCTTTTTTTAGAAAGCAGATATGATTCTTCTTATATTGTGCAAAATTAGGTAATTGGACAAATTTGTGTTAAAGGGTTCGTTCTAGGGCTGTCGCGATAACCGCGATATCGCAATACCGCGCTACTGACGAGAATAACCGCAGAGGAATGCAACAACCGCAGCAACCGCGATATTTCCTTTTTTTTTTCGTAAGGTTACTCCCTTCTCGTTTTATACTTAGTGCATATGTACTGAATATTAGTAATGATAACAAATGTGTACCATGCTGATTTGTACAGAGGCTCAGTATATTTGCACTTAACAAGCCTAAACAGACAGCGAATGAGAGAGATCATCGACTGATCGCGTGCGATTACCTGAGTCTGTCCTTCAGACGGAGTCATGTATATTTGTGAAAACAGGTTGTCATGTCCAAGGACAGCGAAATCTGTCTTAACATCGACGCTCTGCTGGTCAGCTGAGCCTTTAAAAGTGGCGCTCAAAGTTAAAATCATTTCAGCAGCTTTACATATCATTATAACATTACATATCTCGAATGAATCAGCGTTTTTGAACGTGTAGTTGAATGAACGGTGACCCACTCAAAGACAGTCTCTTACCGCCACCCTGTGGCGAAACAATGAAACTGCACTGACTGAGACTCGTCTAAAACACGCAGGTGAAATATCAACAGAAAAAAAGTATCATGTCAGTCAGATTCGAGGATCAGAACTAACTGGTTTATATATATATATATATATATATATATATATATATATGCTAACAATAGACTAACGATCTTATTGTCAGGTTTATGTTTTGTTATGTGGACCGTTATTTTGTCATTCTCTTCCGTTCAATTCACTTCCTGTTTCAACGTGATTTAGTTTAGGTTCTATTGGTTTCTGAATATGACCTCGTTACATCATAACACGTACACACAGATTATATATATAATCTAATCACAGATTATATCATATATGTGTATATGCGGTATATATGCTTATGTATACATACACATATGTATATATATATATATATATATACGCGGTAATACCGCATACCGCGCTATTGAGCCACTCAAAATTACCGCAAGGGAAATTCCTTCACCGCGACAGCCCTAGTTAGTTCACCCAAAAATGAAAATTCTGTCATTAATTACTCACCCTCATGTCATTCCAAACCCGTACGACCTTCGTTAATCTTTGGAACACAAATTAAGATATTTTTGATGGAATCTGAGAGCTCTCTGTCCCTCCAACGCTGATTACGTTCTGGGGTACTCTCCAAAATGGCGGAAGTCGGTAACTCGGGGAGAAGAATTGCTGAATAAATTGTTATTATTGTTTTCTTTGCACACAAAAATTATTCTCGTAGCTTCGTAAAAAATTACAGTTGAACTCCTGATGTCACATGGACTATTTTACCGATGTCCTTGCTACGTTTCTGTGCCTTGATCGTGGTAATATCCTTGCTGTCTATGGAGGGTCAGAGAGCTCTCAGATTCCATCAAAAATAACTTAATTTGTGTTCCGAAGATGAACGAAGGTCATGCGGTTTTGGAACAACATGAGGGTGAGTAATTAATGACAGAATTCTCATTTTTGGGTGAACTAACCCTTTAATTATACGCTAAACATAAATGTCAGTAAAGACTTGTTTTACATGTTTGTAAAAAAAAAAAAAAAAATCAGAAGCAGAACTGTTTAACATTCATGATAATAAAGCATTACTTGGGCACCATATCAGCATATTAGACACTGAAGACTGCAGTAATGGCTGCTGTAAAATGTTTTTTTTGCCATCCCAGAAACAAATAAATTAAACTTTAAAATTGTTATTGTGAATTGTAATACTATCACAATATTACTGCTTTTGCTGTATTTGTGATGAAACAATTGCAGCATTGGTGAGCGTAAGAAACTTCTTTGAAAAACATTAAAAAAAAACTTACCGACCCCAAACTTTTGAATGGAAATGTATCTAATTAATCTGATAAATTAACATGTTACCATTGACAGCCCTTCTTCAAGGTAGGTTTATTTGTCACATACACAATCATACAGAGTACAATCAGCAGTGAAATGCAGTATGCAGCCTTCTTATAACATTTGCCTCAATGCCGTCAGTTGTGCCTCCTTCTATCTCTCACTGTTTCACAAAATGTATTCTCTTCCTCTCCACAGAGAAAAGCTGAAGCAGTTGATTGAAAAGCGCATAGGAAAAGAAAACTTTGTGGAGAAGCTAGGCTTTATAACCAAACACGAACTGTATTCTCGTGCGGGTCAGAAACCTCAGCCAGCCTTTTCCACCCCAGAACACATGCTGTTTGATCATGAGTTCACCAAACTTGTTAAAGAGTTGGAAGGTCAGTGTTGGAGCCTGAACACAAACTAATACCACTTTTCCCTCGTTATTAACATCTGTCAGTGATCCGATCACAAGTGCACTGTGTTAAATCAAGTCTAAATGTGATGCAGACCCATTGAAATTCCATTGTTGAAAAGTTTCACTTCTGGGTGAATTATTCATTTAAGAGTCTAGGGGCAGTATTACCTCTGCCATTTTGTGTTTAGTATTAAAGTGTCATAATGTTGTTGTTGTTGTTTGAAGTCCACTCTTCATTCTGTGCTTCATAAAATGTTCATTTTGTTAATATCTTCCATCCTCTCTGAATTAAACACTGTATTTTGTTGCTGAGCCTTAAAGAAAATTTGATTACTCATAATATGACCCTTTCACCTCCATAATGTTTTTTTTCCATGTTCTGTGGTTCTTTATTTGTTCATAGGTATGATAACAAAAGCGGTGCTTAGGTCAAACGAGGAAGAGAAAAAAGAAGAAGAGGTGAAGAAAACACTAGAACAGCATGACAGCATTGTAACCCAGTACAAAGAGTTGATAAGAGAACAGGTAAAAATACACCAAACTATATTCCATTCTCACATTTATGTCTGTGCAAGGTTTCAAAGTAGTCCTATTGATATTTTAATCTATGTAGTATATTCAATTATTTTGGGTTATTCATGAAGCAACAATAATTTGCACACCTCATCAGTCTATTTTATATGAAAATCATGAGCTCTGTTGAATTTTTTTTTTTATTTCCCAGCTAAAATCACAAATAATTTTTTATAACAAGTACATGAAAGAGTCTTGTAAAAAGTAGTCATGTTGCACATAATTGTCTCTCCTTTTTATAAGATGATGTTTATTGAATATTTGATTATTATCTGTACCTACCATAAAGCTGATATGCCAATACACTTAAATTCAAATTATTTATGTTGTGTTCCAGCCAATGCACCTTGAGCAACTTTTGTGAAATGACTACTTTAAATATGATGTTCAAAAGTGTGCAAATCTGACCAAGAAGAATTGACGAACAGATAACTATTTTCTATATTTATTTAGAGCTCTGATTGCTGCCATAGGTAGCCCTACTGGATCTTAATCCAGAGAAGTGAATCCTTATGTATTTGGCTTGGAATATGGCTAATATGATTATAGTATCATAGGGCTATAATTGTCATAAGGATAACTAAACATTTTCAACTTATGACTGCAGAAAAGTGGGTTACCCCTGCTTAAACCCTGGTTTCTCTTTCCTCCGTAGGGTTTTAAAAGGAAAAATAGACATTTGTTTAAATTACACATTAATTTTCGATTTCTCTTCTGTTCATTTAAATGCAGGATTCTCAAGTAAATGAGCTGAAGGAGCAAGTAACATTGCTGACTTCCCAGAATGAAAAGTTGCAGAACACCATAACACAGCAGTTCTCTCAGATCCAGCAGCACAAGGATCAGTACAACATCCTCAAACTCAAACTAGGTACTGAGAAAATATCAGATATATATATCAGTAGTCTTTGCAATGTTTTAGAAGAAATTACTGTTACAATTGGTCTACTCTTTCTTCACGTTCTGTAGGTAAAGATAACCAGCAGACAGGTAATCAGGCAGAGGCAGCACATGTGAACGGCCTGCAACCAGAGGAGCTGAGCCAACTCCGAGAACAACTTGAGGAACTGCAAAGACAAAACCAGCTGCTGCAGACACAGCTGACTGAAAAGGACTCTCTAGTAACCAGCCTGGTATGAGTGTTCAAACATTCAAAATTGAAATTTATTTTCTATTGGTATTCTAATATCTTAGCCTTTTACAGTAGCATTTACAATATCATTCAAAAGTTCAGGATCATTATTATGTTGTTGCAATGAATCTCTTATGCTCACCAAGGCTGCATTTATTTGATCAAAAATACAGTAAAACAGTAATATTTTGAAATAATTTACAATTTAAAATAACTTTTTTCTATTTTAATATATATGTTAAAATGTAATTTATTCATGTTATGGTAAAGATGAATTTTCAGCAGCCATTTCTCAAATCTTTAGTGTCAGAAATCATTCTCATATACTGATTTGGTGGCCAAGAAACATTTACTACAATGTTGAAAAAAAGTTGTTTTGCTTAATATTTTTTTGAAACTGCTTTAATATTTTTGTGTGTGATTACTTTGATGAATAGAAAATTCATAGAAAATTGTACTGACCCAAAATGTTTTAACAGTAGTGGTATATTTGGAAATATTTGGTTTGTGCCCAACAGAAAGCTGAGGGAGTACCATCAGCAGAGGGGTCAACTTCAGAGGTCACAGAATTACAAAAGGTCAAATTCCAACCTTTCCCTTCAATATATTACATACAAAACACTAATATTATATACAAAACACTTTGAACGGAGTTGAAAGTAATTTTTTTTAAATGTTTGATTGCAGGAGGTGGAGTTGCTGAAAGCCCAGCTGCAGAGCCAGACCGCAGAGATCACACAACTACAGAGTGAAAGACAGGAGCTACTCAGAGGATCTGAGACCACAGTAAGTGTGTTCCAATAATTGTATAGACAGTACAGTCCACCACACTGTCTCGGCTTCAGATAGCATTCCCACAGACCACCTGTTTTTCAATCTCAAAATCGTAAAATCCAGTCTTATGGAGTCATCATGGGCAGGCTTTTTTCATCAGACCACTAGGAGGGGAGGGGAAACACTGTGATTCTATTTTTAAGAATTCAAATTATGAAAATTGATTTTCTAAATAATAATTAACAAGATAAAATTGGCAATTGTGAGAGCAGTGCAGCACCCAGACAGTTTAGAGGGGGGACACCTCAGGGCAAGAGCAGCAGTCGGGTACATAGGGATGTGCGATATGTATCATCTACAAACATATCATAAATGTGTCACTCGCTTTGCAAAAAAACAAGCCTTGAGAGGGCATGTTTTCACTATCTCATAACAGTGTAAAAGTCACTTTACAGTCTTTACTGTCACTTTTGATGCACCCTTGCTGAATAAAAGCAACGATTTCTTTAAAATAAAATAAAAAATCTAACTGACCTTAAACTTTTGAACTATTGTGATTGTGCTTTTTAGTTCAGTATTGTCTTTCTTTCAGGCTGCAGTTCCAGGAGAAGACAGTGTCTACACAGAGAAGATTGTGGAGTTAGAGAGCAGGCTCTCTGCTCAGACAGCAGAGACACAAAAGCTCAAGGTGACTTGCCCTAGAGGAATGGCCGCCTTCCTTTTTTCATCATTCACTCGTTTGCTTACTTTGTGCTTTTACATTTGACATAATTTCCCATTTAACACTTGCTCTTTTTTTCTGTCCTACCCTGTCTTTCAGGGGGAAGTTAAAACTCTTCTGGAGAGTAAGGAATTGATGGAGAAAGAACATGCTTCAGCCACGAGCACAGCTGCCATCATGCAGGCAGAGAAGAGCAAGTTGCAGCAGGAGGTGCAGGAGTCCAAGAAGGAGCAGGACGATCTTCTCATGCTACTCGCTGACCAGGACCAGAAGATTCTGAGCCTGAAACAGAGACTCAAGGACTTAGGAGAGACGGTACATTCCTCACAACAATGCAGAACATAACACTGGCTTTGTATTCATCATGTCTTTTTGGCTTCTTGCATTTCTTCTTATTCTTGGTTCCTATTTGACTTTTTCCCCACAGATTGAAGATGAGGATGATTTGGATTCAAGGGACCAGTTTGATGATGATGATGATGAAGAGGAGGAAGAAGAGTGTGATGAATAAAAAAGTATTGACTTTAATAGTGGAAGTGAAAGACTGCTAATATTAACCTGTCACTTACACACTTAGAGAAAGAGATTGTAAGCCTTGGACAGTAGAACTGATCTTCTGATTTTTAGAAGAATCACCTATTTCTTTACTTTCTTCATAACTGCATTTTAATTTTTAGAATTTATTTTGCAGTGGAAAACAATCCAACTAATTGAACCAGACCCATTTCATTTTAAAGAAGCTTTGAATTTATTCAGATGATAAATACAGATGAATACTTTCTTTTTGATCAACGTTCCCAGTGCTTATGTCATGTAGAAGAATCTGGAGAGCTATTTGCACTAATGATGGAGAGGAGAAAATTCTTTGTTATACATAGTGCAAGGCCACAGAGAAAGTTCAGTCGGCATTTCCATACAGTTTGGCAACTTGTGATTGAGTGTCTTGATGATGGAAGGCATGCTGTAAGACATGCCTTCTCTGCTCAGGTGCAAAGTGAACTCTGTTTAACATCTCATTCTAATTTAGTCCTTTTCCTGTTTTGCGTTAGATTGCTGCCTGGTCAAATGGCTGTTGTTGTTTTTTCTTTCATCTGTTCCTCCATGTCAGCAGTTTTCAGAGTCGTTCATCCATACATTCATATCTACAAATGATCAAACACACTCAACCCACTTTGCATTACATTGTGTTAGTACTACCCGTGTGTTCTTCAGTATAACACTTCTGAAGTCCCATTAAATGTTGGGATGCTACACTTTCAGGTTCCTAAAAAACTGGAGAGGTATTTTGCAGCATTTGATTCAAGCTTTGGTTAATTTATGGATAAACAAGCCTCCTTAGAATAAACTATATAAATGCTTGTCTGTGATGTTTTGGTTTTAAACTAAAGTTTTTAATTCATGTTCTTGATAGGTGTGTTATTCAATATACAGCTGTATTTGAGGATTGACTGAGGACTTTTCCACTGCTAATACCCACAAATTTGCTATGAACTGCATTCATGGTCATGTTTGATAATGAATTCTACAATAATTATTTAGGAATTGTAAAGGAAGGCATATAATAATATTAAAGTTCATAGCATGTTTTGCAGCTTTACAGACAACAATGCCATAATTAGAAATTTGTGCACTGGGAAAAAACAAACAAACTACTATATAAGTAAATATTTGCTATTTGTACACTACAATTTTTTCTTCTGTTCAAGGTAGCGTTAAAATCAAAAGTCCAAACTGCATTAACATTTTTATTAGTTGAAATATTCTTATTTTTATAAAATTAAAAGTCTATTTTTATATTTATATTTTAAAACATGTAACTGTTATGGAAAGCCCTGTTTTCAGCAACCAGGGCAGAGAGACAACAAGAAGACAAGTATATCAGAGACTCCTTGTTAAAATTCATGGGCCTGTGACATTTTTATGGGTGTCCCCCTTTCCCAAATGAATACGCTGTACTATAGAGACCCTTGGTGGTTCTGTCATTTAAAGAACAGCATTTATTTGAAATAGAAATATTAAGCTATATAATAAGAATATAAATCTATGAATAGCTGCCAATGAAGAAAGATTGAAACAAACTGGTGTAGTTCTGACATTTACCAGTAGAGGCTACCGGGACCATTCTGACCAGCCAAATCCTAATGAATTAAAAGAACACTGACTACCCCCTCATCATACTGTAGAAAGAAACGAGTAAATAAATACTTTTAAAAATAATAAATGCAGTATTACAAGAATTAATAAGCTATTAAAATATTAAAACTCTAATTCATGCCTTAGTTGCAGATGTTACTTGTAGATCAAAAAGAAAAGCCCCACCGGATTTATTATTTATCGTGCATTTATACATGTATCCCGCACATTTATTTATTTGCATGTCTTGTGTTCATATTTGGCCCTCTGATTGTTTACTGTGGGATGGGGGGAGGGGACAGTGTTCTCAAACACAGGTTATGGGTTATATCATCTCTCATCATCTCCCCCTCACACCCTAGACATCGAAAAACCGGGACGGATGGTGAACGGAATACACAGAATGAAAATGGGCGGGTCTTAGTGCGTGCAAGTCATTTCTAATTGGACAGGTATAATTAGTACAAAAAAGTAAGGTTTGTTTTAACTCTTAACCATATCTTTAAACTAAATGAGTATTAAAGTTTGTCGAGAATGTTCTTAATCGGGGGAAATTGCTGTCCAGGCAAATGCTGGTGTAACACACACACAGCGGTGTCACGTGGTGAATGTTACTTTTCACTTCGCTGTACAAGCTTGGACCAATCAAAGTAGTTTTGTGATTACTGACTAAGACTTTTATTTAATGATTTTATAGAGATTGCTGTACGATATTTCTATGTGTTTCCCAGACAACAGTTCCCTGAATTAATACATTTAAACGATTACACATTGTAGAGTATAAATGTATCGAATTAAACGAACAGTGTTCTGGGATTTGAATGAAACTCAATGGTGCGTTTGTCTTTCTGAGCGCCCAAGCGCCCCTTTAGGAGGACAAGTTTGGGTCCCATAATGAACACTAACAGATGGCAGCTGATGCTCACACCTTACCTCAAACACTGCGGCATCATCCTACAATCTCCTTCTCTCTCTCTCTCTCTCTCTCTCTCTCTCTCTCTCTCTCTCTCTCTGACACATTTCTGCGAGTGTTTTAAAAGACGCGGATCTAGTAGCCGTGGGTTATTCTCAGTTCTCTTCATACTGCATGACCATCACAAAGGTAAGAAAACCCATAATTATATACACACTTAGCTGTAGTTTTCTGCGTAAATGTTTCAGACTGTGTTTTTAAATGTAATTTATTATTATTATTAGGCTATTATAGGCTATTTTATTGATGGTGATAGAGCGACTTTAGGAGACCTTGGAATATCAATGATTTTGATAAATTGTCAAATAAGTGTAGATTTGATAATTCTACCAATTTATTGTTGAAGGCTTTCTTATATATTTCAGATTGTAACACTTTGCAATAAGGTCCCATAGTTAATGCATTGACATAACTAATGAGCAATACATTTGTTACATTATGAGCCTGATTCGTTAATTAAAATTAATAAAAGCTTTAGAAGTAGGCCTACAAGCCTATTTTTATTGTTAGAACATGTTAACTAATAGGCTATTATCTAATGTCAACAAATGAAAACTTATTGTAAAGTGATGTTTGTTTTATTGGTTTATTTTGTTTAGACTTTTTCACGATCCCTTCTAGAGCTGAACTGACACATATCATGTGATGTATTTCTGTAGGGCAAATGCTTTCACTGCACATCTTTACAATGAAGGATGAAAGTTTTTTACTTATTTAATAATCTAAATAAAATGTATAATTTTTATCAAACAAGCAACCTGCACATGTATTATATATTTACTCTTTGAAAATACTAATACAAATAATCATTATCATAATCAGTTATCGTAAAACACATGTCTCAGACCACTAATGTTTAGTCGAATTGGCTTGAATACCATCATTCTTTAATATTAAATGGAGGAAATGGCCTGGCTGGATTGCTGAGTGAGACAGACAGACACTCAGGGGAGGCCAGGTAAAGAAAGACAGTTCAGACGGGTTGCTAGGTGTCAAAGTCCTGAGGGTGAAACATGTCAAAGAGAGGTGTGGTTGTGTTCAGACACGTCCACGAGCCATGAGTGCTGCTTTAGTCTGGGTCTTTACCTGGACACATATGACTCTGGCTCTTCTGTCCATTCTTGCTCTTTAATGGTATTTTTGTCTGTATATTTGCAACAGTTCAGTGATAATTCTCAGCATATGCTGAGGAGTTTGATTTGTTGGTTGATTTCAGGTCAGGTGAGAATACTTACTGAAGCAAAATATTTTTTATGAGCATTTGTACAGGGTGAGAAGAAAAATGCCAACTTGAAGGCTTAACACTCTTTTTTTTTACTCTGAAAAGGTTTGGTTGAACCTGCTTTGATGAACCATACACAGCTGTATACAATCCATTTGCTAGCACTGTCACCACACAAGTAGCTTTAGATAAAAGTGCCAGTAGTTCACGTTGGTGAGTGTTTCAAATTTTATTTATTTATTTATTTAGTATTATTGATTTTGCAAATACATGAACTAATATGATGTAGGCAAAGCTTTTAATCTCCAGAGCCACTGAATTTGTACATAGCACATTTGGTGTTTATGGCCCCATCAGTATTCTTTGTTTCTTTGTTTTGCATCACATATTTTTATTAAATGCAGTTTTGCGCTTTCAAATTAATTCCGCTCTTGGTGTGAACAGATCATTTGTTCATGATTTGTTCCAATTTTACATTTTGTATTTGGTTGTAACTGTAAAAACTGTAGAGGTTTCTACTCAGCATAAACAAGAAGTCCCATCAATATATTGATATTCAAAAATCTTGGATTATTTGAACTTTTCCCTTCTAGCTCTTGACCTTCAGTTGATGACCTTAGTAAAAGGTCATAGATGAGTTATGGTGGTCAACTAATGCACTAGCAGGTTATTGTTGAACAGTCAATAAACTAGGTTAAACAATACACTATTAATTTTGAAAAAAGTTCACCAAGACTACATTTGTTTGATCAAAAATACAGTAAAAACAGTAATATTGTGAAATATTATTACAAATTAAAATAACTGTTTTCTGATCAATCAATTGATCAAATTAGCTCTGTCTTGACCTGTCTTTCATTTTGTCTTGCCTTTGGTGAAGTTAGACATTTGTGGATGGAAATGCACACCCATATATTGATTCAATGTTTTGTTAGAATGGCAGTCCATCACTCAGTTGTTGAGCTGTTGGGGAAAGAAACAAGTCAACATATGCACATCAATAATGTTAGGTTCTCTTGACATAATTGTAATACCGCAATACTACTTTCTTTGTCCAAATTTAATTTGTTCATTCAATAAATAAAAAATTCTCATTCATCTAAAAAGTTAATGTCAGAACAAGTACATAATTCTTGTTGAGCAAATAATAAATTAGCAATGCCGCAAATCTTTTTACAAGCCTTAGAAATATTTCATTCTTATACACAGTTAATATGAACTGTGATCTTGACCTCTGAAGAATGGTACTATGTGCAGTAATAAAATATAAACACATGGTCCTCAACAATTAGCACAGAAACCTCAATAACAATCAACAAACATAATAAAGAAAAAAATATGAGCTCGTAGCCCATACAAAACCATACAAAACAAATAACTTGCAATGGTGACAAAAACATCAACATAAATCAAGTCAGCAAACAGCAAAACAAAAATCCTGACCACCTAATTTATTCATGCTGCAGTGCATGCTGGGAGCTTACAAACCCTTAACAAATAAGCAACATTGCTCAATATGAAACAACTATATATATCTGTGTGTGTGTGTGTGTGTGTGTGTGTGTGTGTGTGTGTGTGTGTGTGTGTTTGTGTAGAGAGAGAGAGATCCATCCATCCATCCATCGTTTACCAAACAAACCAGTTTGTTTTATTTTTAGCTTCACATTACAGTTACTGTACTGCACTCTGAAACCCATCAAGGAGCCTTTCCCAGCATCCTCTCTTCCTAAGTAAGTTATTGAATGGCATGGAATCTTCCTGACTTCACATCCCTCTGTAATGCTCAAGTCATTATACAGTTTGTGTGTGCAGCACATCCCTGCTTTGTATTAGTCAATAATGATTTAGTTTCAGGTTTCATAAACTCTTCTGAATGTTGTAATGTTTAGATGAGCAGATGGCTGTATTGTTTGCAATATTAGGATATAAAGTTTCACTCATTTAGACAGGTGAACAGATCATGAATAGACATTCATGATTTATATAAACAAATTTTATGTGGATGTATTTAGTGTCCACTGTCTATTATATAATATACAGTGCCATAATATTATAATACACACTAATGCATCACATAAGTTCCCCTTTCATCATCTGTTTGGGGGAGAAATTACAATTTTATGTTGGTAATGTTAACATATATTTAAGAATTAACAGTTTTTAGCACACTTAACTTATGAACTGTAAAAACACTGACCACTGAGTCTTCGAGGAAGCCATAGTTCCTTATTAACATATTGCCTATATTATATGAATCAATAATGCGTCTGCTAGCAGAGTAAAGCCATGTGACACATATGTACTTTCCACCCATATTGCAAACATTATTATAACCTGTGATTCCCTTTGTGAGCTTCGAGTGATGTTGCAAAATTTTGGCTTACCAAGAAACTACTATTCATGTTGTGTAATAGCTGAATACATAATCATAGACTGTTTTGTTTCTCTGAGGAATGGAGATGTTTATATCCAGAAATTTTGCTTTCAGGACCAACAGACTGGTGAGCCTCAGTAGCTAGATTTTTTCTCTTAAGAGGGAAATTCAAATGTAAGCTTTGAAAGTCAAATTGAACAGTCCCACTTTTTGAAGAAAAAAAAAGAGCATGTGCAAATGAGTCACGTCCTTCAGCTTTAGCACATTGGTAATAAATTTACATTTTTCCTTACTCAACACATGCATTGACAAACTGTTGCTCACCTTAATGATTTCACCAAACCCAAAAGTAGATCACCTCCTACCAGTCCCAAATAAAGATTTTTGAGTATTTGCTAAGCAAACCGCATGAAGACAGAATGTATGGGGGGCATATGCAAAACATGTTTACACAAATGTGTTCTAACCTGGAAATTTAGTTTTATGGTTGCTTCAGAAACTACTTTTTAATCTCATGTTTACATTTTGGTTAGGTTTAGGTTAGGGTTTAGTGTAGTTGGTACGTTATTTTTTAAATGCCATAGAGCATTAACCCTTTAGCACCACTTACAGGACATTTCATTTTGGAACGACCACAATACGTACAACAGAAAAATGTAATATTACGTTGCCAGATTCACGTTTATTTTTTCTGATAAAACCAAATGCTCTTTTAGTGCTACTGACTGGCATTTCATTTTGTAAATGTTTTGAAACATGCAAGAAGAAATTAAATTTCACTGTGCATACATATCTTGTTTTTCATTGAGCCTGGGCTGGTTTATTTAGTTTATTTGGACTCTAATTTTCTTACATAAATAACTGCATTTTTTACTACACTTATACAGCTAAGAACAAGATTTTAATGTAACATTTTGTGTTGAAAGCTGTAGACGTGATCAAGCTTTCAGAATCAGAATGAGCTTTATTGCCAGGTATGTTTACATGTTATTGCTATCTACAACTGCTATCACATCACTGGCTTATTTTTGGACTTGAAACTCAGTTTCATGATCTTGTGTTGGTGCAATAAAGCAATAAAGTTGCTCGTTTTTATCATTATTTATTCAGGACGTGCACTCATGTCCTTATTCCAGATCAAACTTCACCTAAACACCTTCTTTGCAAGAGTGAAGAGTTGAGACAAGATAAACAAACTCAACCAGACCCTCCTAGAGAGCCCATAGCTGACATTTATCATATCAAAACACAGTCTTTCTCAAGATTTTGGGGTCAATTAACATAACAAAGTTCAGTTGACCTGGATACTCCAAGACAATACTAATTCCAGTGCCCCATCCTCACAGTCAGGATTCGGTGAGGCCTCAATGGCCCAGAAACTGAAACCAGGCAGTGTATTGTCAAAATGCAGATCTCCTCATTCAAGATCAAACACCTTTCCACACCGAAAGATCTGGACCATAGAGCTTTTCCTCTGTTGTAGCTGGTTATTAGCATAATGTCTGTAATCTCTGCACATTAGTCAGCTCTAAAGGCCTCCAGAAAGCTGTATGTCAAGCTGCTCTCTAATTGCTTGGATAACCGATCCTGACCTCATCACTAATGGTAGTGTGAACTTCTTTTTTTTTTTTTTGTGATCGACGTTCGCCTGCAGCAAGTCAGCAAAAAGATGCAGTTAGCAGGTTTTTCAGTGATTCCTATCCTCTTATGCCTTGCAGGTGTTCAGTTACTAACATAGGGTAGAGTGGGGGAAAACACCCCCCTTAAGGATTGCGTCATTTTTATTTTCAGTGAAACAAAAGTTAAATGTGTTCAGAAAAGTTCTCATAGTTTTAGTGACAATGACATACATTTTAAACCAAGTATGAAAAATGTCCAGAGTGGTCATGTTATTAGATTTTTTACAAAAATTACATTTGTGCCAAGGGGGCTTGTTTTACCCCACCTATGTGGCAAAACGCTCCCATGGGTGGGGTAAAATGCCCCCCAGTCTGACATTTACATTTACAGCAAAATCAGAGTGCATGCAATTTTAGCTTAAAATTAAAAAATTATATAATCAATAATTATGAATTACAAAATTATAATAGTCTATTTGAAAAAAAAGTTAGCTGATGATAACTGGCTAGCTAACTAGCTACCTGATGCTAACTTGAGGTAATTTTTAAATATAAAGTCCAAATATTTTTATTCAACCAACTAGTTAGAATAAATTTGATGTAAAAACAAAGGATTTGATGTTCAGAACAGAATAACTACAGTAATCGCTCATTGCCCCTGGGGGCGTTTTACCCCAAACACTATGTTTGAGAAAAAAAATATGTAATTCTGAAAATATAATTATATTTTTATTAAATAACACGTACTCCCTATCTACAGGCCCTACTGTTCTCATCTCATATATAACTGTGATGTTCTACAAAAAAAACAAGCTTTAAAACACTTTTTTTTATTAAATTATATAATTTACTGTGAAATCCGTTTTCTCTCTGGTACATCACCAGTGTAAGCTTCATGGTGAAAACTTCTACATCACTCTTGTCAACATAGTCCATAGTTACAATAAAAATTTATCTTGACTTTATCTTGTGGTTATTTTGGAAAAAACAGTAGGGGGGCTTTTTCCCCCCCTCTACCTTCCAGGTGAAACTTGAACTCATCTGACAGAAGTGATACTTCCGTCTGCTCTTTTTAGACTAAACCTGACCTGTGGACTGGACTCTGTCCCTGTGTGTGTTTATGCTTCTCATTTTGAGTTGCATCCAGTAACTCTACCACTTTTATGACTACAGTCCTCATTTCCTGTGTATTTGTTTTACCCTGCTTATTTACATAGCATAAACATATTTCTATCAAGCCTCTGCTGTACTCAGATAACACTCGGTAATGACCTGAGCTTTCCTTGTTGTACAGTAACAGAAAAACAGCCTTTGCTTCGGCTCAGTAGAATTGTCTGTCTTGCAGCAGACAGATACAGATCTGAATACCTCAAAGAATGGGTGATATGTCAAATATTCACAATACATTCTTTTGGAAAAGAAAATGAACAAAAGCACACACATCCAAAAGAACAGAGAAACTAAATATAGGTCCTTGAGCAAAAATAGAAAGGCAAATGTAGAAAAAAAGTTGTCACACTACAGCTACAATTAATATTTAATATCCCACCGAATTAAGTAAAATTGTGAATATTGCAGTGGTTTAAATCTTTCCTTGCATCGCAGCTCATATGTATGAGAGTGTTAAGAGAAATGTTTTAATCGCTTGATTTATACTAAAGCAGTAAAAATGCCATTATTGTTTGTGCGATTCATTCCTGTAAATAAATTCAAACTGTCTGTTTCACTGAATCGATTCATATTCTGATTCAGTATAGTTTGCATGATTACTCTGAAGTCTTTGTGTGACTTATTTTAGTAAATGTTTCAGTGAAAATGTTGATACATTTGGCTGTTTATTAGAAGTTTATTATATTAGTTCAAATAAATAAATAAAAATCTGAATAAAAACATTTATTTAAAAGCAATCTTAAAGCAAATACACAAATGTCAATACATTTATTGAATAAAGAAGTATTAAGACATTTTAACACCTAGCCCTAGTGATTAATGTACAGGAAATCAGTGTGGGGAATTTGTCCTATCTTTCCTTCACTCCTCCCCATCCCCTGTGCTTTCTGCTGTGAGGCGCCGCCCATTTAGGGAGTGTGCACACATGATCTCTTACCTGCTTCGCTCACAAACTCTGGACGTGCTTCTGGCATTCTGTCCACATTTACTGAGGCTGCAGGGCAGACGTTTAACTTCTGTTTTCTCACTGTCTTTAGGATTTTCTTTCTTTATTGTCATCTTTTCTTGGTCTGTGATGTTTTACAAGAGATCTTAAATGGAATAACTCTGCCTGTGGAAGTGCCTAGGGATATTTTCTCCAGTTTTATATCTACATATTCACCTCTGTTCTCTCAGGTCTCCGTGTGCTCAGCACAGACAGGGTGAGTAGTTTCCACAATTAATTTTGATGTTACTTTGTGATTCAGATATATTGCATTCTCACTTAAATGAACCATTCAGATCTTTAAAAACTATATTAGTCCATTTCAGGCCAGATGGAGTTTGGAGAGATATTATAATGAATACTATACTATTATAGTTATGGTACTGATACTGTTACTATTATTATCTGCATGTCAAGGCTTAAATTGTTTTTGGTTATGTTAATGTAGTAATTGATATAAAGACACTGTCCTGTAATTGTAAACTTTTCATCGGGAAAAATGGATTTAAATGTCATGTTCCACATTGTGTCTAGATGACATCTACCCATAATGATTTAGTTATTTTATTAACTATGCTTCAAACATTAATAAGAAGGTTGTGGTATTGTTATGATTTTTATATCTATTGTTACCCACCACACCCGCACTAGATAATCCATCACATTGTTAATTATTACACCAGCCTTTGAAAGCTGAACAACTCAAACATATACAAATCCTGCCACAGAAGGATTTGCTCATATATTTAACAGTGTCGCAGTGTTTCATGTTCTCTACTTAATTTCAATATATTTTAGTATGTATTTATTTTAGAAGTTTTCTAATAAATTATCAGACACAGAATATAGTGTTAGGATACGTGTTTGTCCACCCTTGGCCTGTATTGCCTAAGTAAGACTGTTTTTCCATCCAAGATGCATTGCATTTAAAGGGAAGATTGTATGTTAATCTCAGGTGTGTTTAAATATATGTGCGTTTGTTTTTTGTGTACGTCGGTATACTGTGGAATCACCTGAACATTTTTAGTTGCATATAGTTGCAGTTCCAGTCAGGCAGCTATAAACCGTCAAATCTGTAACTCTTATCTGTTTTAGTCACAATATTCTCCAGAATTGGATCTCCACACTCAGAATTCAACTGCACACAACTCGGATATGTAAATCCAGTTGTGGAAACACCAGACTTTCTGCAGTTTGATCTTACTTGTCTATCTAGTACCTGTTAACTTTATCCTTCAATCAAAACCAGTCATGCTGTTTTCACAATGCATTTATCTACACAGTCATCAGGGTTTGTTGCAGATGTTTCTGACAGGAATGTTGTTTGTGAAGTTGTTGGAAGTTGGCTAGTGAGGTTTTTCTTCATAGTTTCCTGTAGAGGAAAAGTGAAGAGGTTTTTTTTCTCCGTTCTGTCACCGATGGAGTTTTGGTTCCTTGCCGCTGTCGCCTCTGGCTTGCTTAGTTGGGGACACTTCATTTCCAGCAATATCGTTGACTTAATTGAACAGAAACTTTTTGAACTGAACTGAGCTGGACGATGCCATCACTGAATTCAATAATGAAATGCCTTTAACTGAAAATTGAGTGTTTAATCTTGTCATTTTACATTATTGACTCACTATTTTCCTATTTTGATATTGTCAAGTTGCTTTGACACAATTTGTATTGTTAAAAGCGCTATATAAATAAAGGTGACTTGACTTGACTAGAGGTGGATGATAATTATGCCCACGTGGAAATCTTTATGGGTAGCTGAGAGTATCATCAAAATTAGCTATAAAATGTAATAATCAAACATGTATCAGATGGATATGTGTAGATATTTTTGAATGAGAGTTAGAATTCTGTGGAAATCTGTGTAGCTCTCTGTGGAATTGTGCAGGTTATGATTATGTACAAGTCTAATGATAATTGATTAATCTGTAGATTTTTTTTTTTCAATTAATTTGAACTTTTTATTCATCAAAGAATCCTGAAAAAATTAACCACAGTCTTCATAAAAATATTAAGCAACACAACTTTCTTGAGTACCAAGTCAGCATATTAGAATTATTTCTGAAGGGTCATGACACTGAAGACTGGAGTAATGGCTGCTGAAATTCAGCTTTGCCATCACAGGAATATTACAA
Organism: Schizothorax lantsangensis; assembly: GCA_027422415.1. NCBI lineage: Eukaryota > Metazoa > Chordata > Actinopteri > Cypriniformes > Cyprinidae > Schizothorax > Schizothorax lantsangensis. Next base: position 19,108,465 of record CM049841.1, read on the forward strand.
TTCTAAAATATATTAAACTAGAAAATGGTTATTTTGAATTATCATCATCTTTCACAATATTTGTTTTCCCCCTGTATTTATTGGGAAAAAAAATACATTAATACATTTAGCCCAGTGTCCTTCTTTAGACTAATGTGGACATTTAAGGCTATAAAAATATATGTGAATAGATGACTATATGCTATAAATTGAATAGAGCACTAACAACACCTGTTTTATTAAATGGAGTAATTTTATTCAAAATTATTGCAGTTTTTGTTGCAATATTATTGCTGTTTTATGATGCACACATGTGCATATTTCACTCTGACCTGGAGGCTGCTATATATTTGCGTCATGGACATTCATTTTCAGTTCACTCTTTTAAGATCCTTTGGAAAAATAATAAATGAAATCATAATAAAAAACATAATGACAGCATCTACCAGGAGGGGCATTTGCAGATTAGAAATTAGTATTGTTGGTAACACTATTTTAGGGTCTCTTAACTAGTTGCTTATTAGCATCCATATTACTAGAATATTAGCCATTTATTAGTAGTAATTAAGCACATATTAATGCCTTATTCTACATGACCTTATTCTATATCCCTAATCCTACCCAATACCTAAACTTAACAACTACCTTACTAACTATTAATAAGCAGCAAATTAGGAATTTATTGAGGGAAAAGTCTTAGTTAATAGTGAATAAGTGTTCTCTATTCTAAAGTTTTACCGTATTGTCATATTGTGTCCATAATATTTACTGATTAATTGTTGCAGGCCAAGTAACTTTTATGTTTGTGTTCTGACATCTTCAGTATTTCATGAGCTGATTTTATGATCTTCATTGAACATTAGACTTACCCAGAAAAATACTCTTTTTACACAGAATTTTCTGGGAGCCACTTCTGAATATTTTTGAGGTTAAAAAATTATGATGCAAGTTTTTTCTCTCCCCCCGTAGGCCTGTTTATGTCTTTTTCAAAACTTGTGTCATTTTGGCAGTAATGTCAAATGTGTATCCATCTTCTGTTTTAATCTAGATGACATGGCGTCCTCAGTACCGTAGTTCCAAGTATCGCCATGTTTTTGGGAAGCCGGCCACAAAAGAGAACTGCTATGATGGTGTCCCCATCACCCGGAGTGTTCATGACAATCACCTCTGCACCACCAACCCTCGCTTTATCGCCGTCATCACTGAATGTGCAGGGGGTGGGGCTTTCCTGGTACTGTCCATCAATCACGTGAGTGAAACCTGCTCATATCTGTGTCTAGCACTGATAATATATGGACTGTAAATGCTTTTAATACCCTCCTGTTGTGTTTGCGTTATTTAGACCCACAATTTTCAGACTGGTTAACTATTTATTTATTCTTGAAATTCTTGAATATTTCTCATTTAGGGTCATGAATGTACATGGGTAAAAGACGAAAAAGGGTTTTCAAGCATCAAAACAATGTGTAATACTGCTTTGAATTGTTATTGTTGTTTTTCAGTACATTAGAAAGTGTCCTGTTCAATTAAATAGTTTTTTTCTGCGCAAAAAAAGAAAAAAAGAAAATCATTCATTTTTACCATGATTTACAGAAAACACTAAATTGCCATTCAGTGTAACAATCTTGTCAGACATATTTACCACAATAATCAGTTTATGACATTTTAAAAGCCATTTGTCAGCAATATTTTTTTACTCATTTAAAATTCAATAAAATTTTATATGCTCACTTATTCTTTTATATATTTTAATATGAACAGGTCAGAATAAGTATGTTGTTTAAATTTTTACATCAGTGTTACACTGAATGACACTGAATGAAAATGTACACCGATCCCACATTTTGACATTTTATTCTCCCAAAACTTATTTGAAACCTTAAAAGTAGACACTTTACTTGCATTTAAAGTGCTTTCTATGTAAAATCACTTTTGTAAAATTTATTTTGATGCAGACATTTAAATGTCTTTGACCCACTTGCAAAGTTTCGACATACACTACAATTTTTGTTACCACTTTTGTGTTAGGGTCAAATTTTCAAAAATTATATTTTTTTCAAAATTTTTGTATTTTTCATTCTCTGACAAGCTATAGAGGTTTTCGTGTTTTAGGCAAGTCATTACTGTTTTCACAGTGTTAATTTTTGGTAAATTGGCTGGAAACAAATGTAGGTCTATTTGACCCGTGACTAAAAAGTTGTACCCGGTTTTTTTACATAATAGGAAGGTTAAAGGACAACCTGGCGAGTTACATAAGTTACAGTATCTTCACTTTTTCTTCAGAGCAAATGAAGACCTTTTTATCTGCATATTTATGAGCGTCTATTATCTTACAGCCTAACATACAAAAATAGCTTGTCACATTCTTTCTTTCTGTCACACACACTCTCCTGCACGCTTACCTGTTCTGACACACTTAGCTCTCTGTGTGATTTTATTGGTCTGTTGACTATCTCATGTTCAGTCAGATATTACCTCATGTCTCAAGAATGGCACAGGTTACACGAAAGCCTTGAGGCATCTTTCTGTATTGTCTGTCTCTTCTCCTTTCCCCCAACATTAAATATTGTCTAAAAAAGTAGTATTATATTATTGTTAACTTGAGTGCACAATTAAATGTGCTTTTGTAGCAAACAACATATATCTGACCACAAATACAAGTTAATGCATGTTTCAACATTTCAACATTTTAGTGCCTTTACCGACAACCAATGCCCACAGTTATCAGTTTAGATATGAACAATGATAAAGTCATGTCTCGTCACCTGTTAACTGAGTCATTTGTGTTACGTAATTGTTTTTTTGGCTACTAAAATATGTTCTTCTTGTTGAGACTTGTGTCTTTTGCAAACACATTTCTATGCTATGATTCTTGATCAAACTTGCAATGACTTATATCTAGGTTTTTTTGTTTTGTTTTTTTGTACCACACTACAAACAGTCTAATCTGTATCTTGTTTTTTAGTAAAATATCTAAATAACTGTATAAAAAGTAAATTGAGAAGCATTTTGGCTTGTTTTCTTTGAATTGAATATGTGTTCTCACTAATGTTGTCACTTGTTTGTGATGAATCACACTTGGTGTGATTTATACTTAAAACAGGCAAAACAAGAAAACATATAATGCTAAAGCTGAATGTTTTATATATACTATATAATTTAGTGTCACATGATCCTTCAGAAATCATTCTAATATGTTAATTCAGTGCTTAAGAAACATTTCTTATTATTAATGTTGCTGAACTGCTTATATCATTGTGGATTCTTTGATAAATAAAGTTCAAAAGAACAGCTTTTATATGAAATAGAAGTCGTGTGTAACATTATTACATTATGTCTTTTCCATCATGCTTGTTCAATGTCTTTCCTGAATACAAGTATTAACTTCTTTTACAAATCTTACTGTCCCCTAATTTTTTTAACTGTTCATTTTCTATTGCAAACTTTTTTTTTTTGAACACTGAAAATAATATTAACCTAAATAAATAACTGGTTTTATTCAAGTCAAATATATTATTTAACATTACTTATTCAACTTAAATACATTAAGTTATAACATTTAAGATAATCGCTGGTTACAGCTTTTTACTCTGTAGATAATTTTATCAGCAGGCCATGCTAAATATACTTCAAACCTTGACCCCATGGTTGTCTTCTCTATATTTACACAACCATTGGTGTGTAATAATCTGTGTGTCTTCTCAGACTGGCAAGGTTGACCCTCTTCATCCAAAGGTTTCTGGTCACAGAGGCAATGTACTTGACATCAAATGGAATCCCTTTAATGACTTCTGCATAGCATCTTGTTCAGAGGACACCACAGTAAGTGTGGACATATAGTGTGCATACACTCACAGCAAAAATTCAGACTAGTGTATGTTCACATTTTAATGACTAAAATGGATCTGAATATCTCATATCCCACTTTCTACCTTCAGATCAGTAGCTGAATTCAGACAGATGTTCTTGATACATTTTAACATTGTTCTCACATGTACTCATTTGTGCCCATGTTTGTTGTTCAGGTAAAGATCTGGGATATCCCTGAGCATGGTGTTTTGAAGAACATCACAGTGCCTCGGAAGGAGCTGCAGGGTCATTCACGGCGTGTCGGACTCATTGAATGGCATCCCACTGCCAACAACATCATTTTCAGTACTGGCTATGACTATCAGGTACTTAAACTATACACATACTTTCTCATGGAATGAAAACAGACAAGATTTCTGTGAATTGGCCCCCAGGTAGACATTTAAAATATTCACAGTGATAATAATCTCTTAGCACACATCACCATTTTATGATCCTAAACTTCCTTTCCAGTGGCCAGAGTTCAAATAGTTGTATGGTTTCGGTGTGTGAGCGAAACAAATAAAATACTCACCAGCAGCTGAGTTATGATATATTTAATTTATAACCTGAAAGAGACCCAAAAATTTGCAGTGACCTTATTAATATTAGAAGAGAGGCTGAGGGATCTCTTAAATAAATGATACAGCAATTAGTTAGACAAGCAGTGTTCCAAAAACACTAATATATATATATATATAATATATATATATTAAAGCAGCAGTGAGACATTTTATTATGACACTTTTATTGAAAGTATATTTTTCTGAAAGTATTTTTCTTTAATCTTCCATTTTTCCTTAAGTTTTATTTGTGGCTTATTTTATTAAACATGTAAATTTAAAAAGCCTAAACAGTATCTACATTTACTATAGCTGTATCAGCAGTGAATGTGCCTCATAGTGTGCTGTGTTCAACATTACATCCTGAGTCAGTTTTTCTATACTGAAACTTGTTTGGTCAAGAGAAACAAAATAGGGCAACACCACCTTTTGTATTCTAGCTATAACAGATGCTTATTTTTTATATTAAACATTGAGCTCTAATATTACCCTTTACTGTATTTGTTGTCCTTTTTACAGCCCTATGAGTATTTACTTTTATTTCAGATCTGTAGTAATAGTATAATGATATAATATAATCAGAATAATTAAATAGTTGTTGACCCTGGGTGTAGATTTTAATTTTATTGATTCCTTTTTGATCAAGAAATAGATAAGCTAACTGTTTAGGTTCATCTAAAGTTAAATTAGATTTTAGTTAATCTAAACATCTGATGCATTTTTGTGTCTGGATGTGTTTTCAGTCCATATTACAGTACATTTCTTGGATGCTCGTAGCCAGACTGATTCATTGGTTCTAAATCGTGATTTCTTGTCTAAGTAAATTTACGCTGACTCTGTGCATTTGCGACTTCCCACCTCCATTTGTTGCCCATTCCCCTCCACCCAGCCAGCCTTAGAACAAAAGTGGTTTTAAGCATCACTGTTTCCCAATCTTCTTATTCATGGTCCCCCAGCCCTTTCCAAATTTTTTTCTGTTTAAGGTTTTTATTTTTTTGTGCTGTCCTGAGGCAGTGAAGGTGGGTGTTGAGCAACAGTCTTCACAGCGCATATGCACACTCACAGTATCTCACATTCCTTGCACTGTTTCTGAAGTAACTGTAGGATTCTTACCTGTAAGATGTCTCTACAAAAAATGATAGTGTGTATAAAAACCGATTCCTACAGTGAAGAATGAAATGTTCTGCCCCAGTCTTAAGCTGATTTTAATCAATGAGATCTAAACTTTGTGGGGAGGAACAATTTCTTTAAAGAAAAATACAGCTGAAATGTGATTTGCAGTGGTGCTGCCATTCTGAAATTTGAGGTTGGTAAGATTTTGAACTTTTTGAAAGAAAAGAGACTATTTATTATAATCAAGAATACAGTCAAATGGTTATTGTGAAATATTCTCATGATTTAAAATAACTAGTTTCTATTTTAATATATTTTAAAATGCAATTTATTTCTGTAATGGCAAAGCTATATTTTCAGCAGCCATTAGGCTACTCCAGTCTTCAGTGTCACATGATCCTTCAGAAATCATTCTAATATGCTGATTTAGTCCTCAAGAAACATTTATTATTATTATTATATTAATGTTAAATGTTAATGTTAAAACAGTTGTGCTGCTTTGAAAATTTGTGAAAACTGTGACAGATTTTTACAGAATTCTTTGATGAATAGAAAGCTCAAAGGAAAAGCATTTGTTAAAAAAAAAGTTTTTGTAACAATTAAAAAAAACCTTACTGAATCCAAACTTTTGAATGGTATAGTGTACATGCATTAGATGTCAGTAAATGTGACTTAATTTACCTTAAGTGTGTTTGTTTGTGTGTTGATGAGTAGGTTATGGTGTGGAAGCTCGATGTTCCGGAGCAGGTGATCAAGAACCCTGTGCGGTCCATCAGTGTGCACTCAGATGTGGTTCTGTCCATGTCCTTCAACACAGACGGCAGCAGGCTCGCCACCTCTTGTAAGGACAAGAAGATCAGAGTGATTGACCCACGTACTGGCACAGTTTTACAGGTGTGTTTCCTTTAGTCTGATGTTCTTCTCTGTCTCTCATGCATATGTTTTTGAGGCTCATATTATTATTATTCCATGCAACTTTAACCCAGTAATTAGTCCTACACTTAATTTCGATTATGAGCTGGGACACACACGGCATATCATATGTGTACTTGCACAGAAATGCACTTCCCCTTGGCTGCCCCTCTGACACCACACATCCAAAACTAACACCTTTAAAACCTTTACCCAGAGGTCAGCATCAACTCAGAGTCTTACATTCACACTGTAGTGTCTCTTCATGTGACTCAGATGAACACAAGACTTCAGTTCATGATTTATGTCATTTTATAGGACATGGTTGATTCATTTTTCAAGTATATTTTTTATGAAAGAGAATTTGCATGTATTTTTAAATCTCACTGAAGTGTAATGTGTGATTTCAGGAGACCAACTGCAAAACACACAAAGCCAGTAAAGTGCTATTTCTTGGAAACCTGAAAATGCTCCTCTCCACGGGCAATTCACGCTGGAACCATCGTCAGATTGCACTTTGGGATCAGGTAGGTGATTCTCAAAATAGGCTTCTTTATTTTTCTTTATTTGTATAAAAACACACAGCATGTCTTCTTTTTAGGGCAAATTTTTCATTAATTAATTGAAATAAATTCTCGATCAGAGCAACTATGGCTAGCCTGTCACCTATAAAACAAGACCGTAACCATGTCTTGAACATTAGGGAACCATTTTCCCATAATGGTATAAAGTATAAAAGAATAGAATGGTAAAGGAAATAGTAGGCCTAATTCTATTAGGGAAGTAATCATTTTGAACCATTTGCAAACAATATTTTAAAATATGAACTAGTGCTGGGCAATGATTAATCGGATCCAAAATAAAAGTTTTTTTTGTCCATAATATATGTGTGTACTGTGTATATTTATTATGTATATATAAACACGCACATACAGTATATATTTAGAAAACATTTACATGTATTTACATATTTATATTCATATAATTTATATTATATATAAATATATTTAATATATAAACAATATATTTTTCTTAAATATATACATGCATGTGTGTGTATTTATACTAAAACACATCTTATTTGTGTTTTTGTTGTGACCCAATATGTCAAAAACGCAAAACATTTAAAACACACTGTCACATTCAGTTAGGAATTATATGAATCACATAGATGATATCAAAACATATTTGTTAGTTTATGTGAAATAACATATTTCAAAACATAAAAATATCAAGTAGTTTGCATCACGGGATATTAGTGTCGGTCATTTTTATTGTAAAACGGTTGTCAAATTTTGGGCTGGTATTGCTTCTGTGAACAGTAAACTCCATTTACTTTGATTTGATTAGCCATCTTGATTATTTTGACATTGGCAAGTGCTGTTAGATGGCTGGCTTTCCTTACTTAAAGGGGTCATCAGATGCAAAATTCACTTTTACATGTTGTTTGAACATAAATGTGTGTTGGCAGTGTGTGTACACATCCACCCTATAATGATAAAAATCCACCCAGTTGTATTTTTTTTAATCCCTATAAATAATACCCTCTTTTTCAAATCAAGCTGTTCTCAGATGCTTGGCTGTGTGACGTCACACAGACCCAGGCCCCTCCCATGATTGTTGATCGACACGGCCATCTTACCTTAGACCCGCCCTGAGTGAGCTGTCATCAGTCCGCCATTGTTTCGACTCCGGTGCAGGGGAAGACAAGAATGTCTCCTAAGTGACTGAGGCGTTCTGTTGTTGGATGTAATAGTGAACATAGCAGTCGTCATTTACTCCTGAAAATGCAGTGGATTATGTTTGTTTGTGAAGGGAATACGCCCCCGATCTACCTAAATGCGTCTATGTTCGTGCCTACAGAAGAAGTGTGTATAAGGTTCTTTTATGAATCTTTGCAAATCACCTTTCCTAATAGCGTGCTAGTTAGCAAGTTCTGCGGCTAAAGCAAACAGTACGGCTCGTCACCCCACAGAAGAGAGGGCTGGGGTGAGCAGAGCTCATTAGCATTTAAAGGGGAGCCTTTAAACAACAAAACGGGTTAAACAACAAAACGGGTTGCTGTGAAAAGAGATGATTTTAACTAGGTAAAAAGGGTGTTTTTTACACTACCATTGAAAAATTTTAGCCAAAGAACGTTATAGTCTTTTCATTAAAACCCTAAAGATTCATATCAACTTGTGGAAAACGGGCATCCGATGACCCCTTTAAATTTCAAGCAGATCTGATGAAAGCTATAAGACAAGTTCAAAAAAGTAAATTTTTCAACAAAATTCTAACTGGCAGACGATTTTTCTTTGGAAACTGAAACCCTTGGGTGCATTAAACTTAGCATAACCAAAGGAATGGGTGAGGAAAAAAACAAGAATTAAATAGCAATTATACATTACTGTTCAGAAGTTTGGCACCAGTAAGATTTTTTTTCCCCAGTCTAGAATACTTGATTAACAAAATGTTTAAAAGTACAGCATTTATTTGAAATTTTAGGAAACGTTTTGTAACAATGTTTTAACTGACACTATTGAATTATTTTTTGCATATTGACTGATCAAAATCTTACTGACCTACTGACCCCCAAAAAATTGAAAATTAGTGTGTGTATATATATATGCAATAAAGTTCATTATATTATTTCATATTTTTTACTAGCAGTGGCACTGGAGTGTTAGAGATAAACACTCCAAATTTTGACTTTTCACAAACAGAGGGATTCACTATGGGGAGTTACTGTGTTCACATCTAAATATCAGTGGCATTTTTGTCACTTTTGGTGGCATTTTTGCCCTAAGCCCTGGTTAATTTCTGACTGTTTGGAATGGACCTGTCGTCTATATACAAGCTCTGTTCTGACACGTTCATCCTCAGACAAACATTTCTAAGAAGCAGTATAAGTAATGAGCTAATAATCACTTTAGTTCCCCCTAGTGTTACAATCATGACATAGCAGTTATTTTACTGACCATTACAATGCACCCCATCTATATTCCTGAGATGAGTTAAATATGGATCGAATGTAGTAATAACTTTACATTGGTATTTTTGGTGGTTTTGCTTAAAAATAATAAAACAAAAATTGTAATCTAACAGCATTAGATATGTTAAGTGCCACATGTGCGTGTGTGTTCTGCAGGAGGACCTCTCTCAGCCATCTTATTCAGAGGACTTGGACGGCTCCTCTGGCGTTCTCTTCCCGTTTTATGACCCTGACACACACATGCTTTACATAGCTGGAAAAGTGAGTAAATATAACCTAAACTACCAGATTGGCAAATAGTTTTTTACTGCTGTATTGATGATACAGGTTATTAATGGATAACACAATCCTCCTTTAATCTTTAGGGTGATGGAAATATCAGATACTATGAAATCAGCCCAGAGAAGCCATATGTGCATTATCTGACTGAATACCGGTCTCTTCTACCACAGAAGGGAATGAGTGAGTACTATATGTATAGTTTACATGTATGCACACACAAAAACATACTCATAACAACATCATAAATTTATTACCCCATTTCAACGTTCCTTTGCACAAGTAGCCAAAACATCAGCACAAATCAGTGTCTACAATCATTTGAAACTGGTTCATCTTGTTGCACTTTTTTTTCTTCACTTATCAGGTTTGGTAAGTAAATGGTTTAAATACTTTAGATGTCAGAGAAGTACTGTACTATATTTTACCTTCAGCTGGAGCAGACACACACAGACACACACACACACATTTATACTAATTGTAATTTTTTTAGAGAATGTTCAGCTTCATCTTGATGAACCCCAAAAAATGCACATGCCACTTATGTGTACTCAAAGAGACTTAACACTTTAAAAAGTGCACTTTGTAGTAACATCAAATGAAAAGTTTAAAGTACATATCAAATCATTGTTTTAATAATCGTACTTTATGTGTTGGCTAACATAATTAAGCTCATTCAAAATACTTGATTGTAATTTTAACTGTAGTGTGTTATTTGAAATTACTTTTAATATATTAATATACAGTTCACATATTTTAAATTGTGACTTAAATCAGAACATGTCTTTGCATTCTCTTCCAGGTGTCATGCCAAAGAGAGGTCTTGATGTGTGTTCCTGTGAAATCTTCAGATTCTACAAGCTAGTGACAATCAAAAGTCTCATAGAACCTCTATCCATGATTGTTCCACGAAGGGTATATACACAATTCTGTTCACACATGCATTCAAATACGAAGAAATGTGACAAAAAGTAGAGCTAGTTCTCACTTGACTATGCTATCATTGTTGATGTGGATCCCTAGCAGTCTCACAGATGTTATTGTGTTCTGTTCTGCAGTCAGAGTCCTATCAAGAGGACATTTACCCCATGACAGCTGGGAACAAGCCTTCCATGACAGCAGATGAGTGGATCGGTGGTCTAGACAAAGGTTAGAGTCTAATAAAAATAAAATATTTATATATTTATTTATTGGTTGTATGTTTTGGGTCTCTTATGCTCACCAAGGCTTAATTTATTTGGTCAAAAATACAGTAAAAACAGTAATATTTTGAAATATATACTAATATAATATATCATATTTTATATCTGCCTAATATTTTTGTGGAAACTATGATAAATCATGATTCTTTGAAAAATAGGAAGTTCCAAAGAACAACATTTATTTGAAATATATATCTTTTTTTGTAACGAGTTTTTACTGTCACTTTTAAATCAGTTGAATGCATCCTTAATTATTATTATTTTTTAAATGGTTGTTTGTTTATGCATTATTGCTAATGTCATAGAAATAATAAAACCGTTTTTTTTTTTTTTTTTGTGCTTCAGAGAATAAAACTTAATTACTTGCTCTGCAGGTCCTGTGATGATGTCTCTGAGGCCTGGAAGTAAACTGGACTCATATGTGGAACTGGGCTCAGGGAAAGACCCAACAGAATCAATGGAGACACAGCATTCTCGCAGTCGGCCAGGACTATCACTGCTGATTCAGGAACGGCTGGATGCCAAAGAAGGGAACGCACGCAAAGAATCCCCCCCTACCTCGCTGCTCCCATCCACAGATGAAAAGAGCAGCTCTACAACCTACGTCAGCAATGGACAACTAGATTCCACACGCTGCTCACCCCCAAAAACAGAGAATGAGGTATGCTACATATATCTTATAGCAGGTATCACTCTTAGCTAAGGGGCTACTTGCATAAAAAAGTTTTCATGCTTCCCTCTAATGTGTGTTTATGTATGTGTTTCTGCATATAGCTACGACAGATGTTTTATAAGCAGCAGGAAGAGATCCGAAGGCTGAAGGAGCAGCTTAACCAGAAGGATGTGCGGATAAAACAGTTGGAACTGGAGATCAAGAATGTGAGAAACTCACAAGCCAATCTTTAACAGAAACTATAGTACATCACACTGTCAAAAGTCTTGTCTGCTTCACTAACATTTACATAAAAATGTTCTGCCTCATGAATTATGCTGTAAAGGGGCGGTCACATTTACAGAAGTCCAGTCATTTCTAGAGGAATCCTTGCAATCGGGAGTTTTGTTTGATGGCAAAACAGTTCAGTCCTCAGAGATTGTTTGTGTTCAAGTTGGTCGCACGAATTTGAGCCATTGACCAATAGAAAGCTGCTTGGATTGAAAGTGACTCTGTGCTTCATGCATCGCTACACTTCTGACAATGGACAATATACCTTTTTGCCTGCGAAATTTCGCTAATGTGACCGCGCCTTGAGGAAACACATGGGCTACATCCACATTTCTAGTGTCTCTTTATGGAAAGTCATTCCTTGTATGCACGTTTTGTGCACATATATACTGTACAACCTTCATGGAAAATTTTATTAGACTTTAGCACTATGCAAACTTTTTTTTAGCTTGTGATCAGACTTTGTCAGGTTTTGTTGGTTTGTTTTATTACTATTTTAAAAAATGGCGTAAATGAGCATATGTGTGTTTTGTTATATAAAATGTGTTATTTTGCTTGAATATAATTGTAATGAGATTTATTTTTCAGATTAATTTTCTATTTAAATTTCTGTGCAAATGGATGAGTGATGTGGGATGAAAGTTTGATAATAATTGATAATTTTATGCAAATGCAAAATTTTAGAACAAAGGGAGGTAAATTTGAAAATGTATGTTCTACACGTGCATTGTCATGTTATGTTTAAGATATTTCGTTTTCTGTGTGTTCAAATGCTGATAAAAGAGTTTACCAAATCCCAGCATGCACTGAAGTGGTAGCATTGTGGGAACTGGCTGGGGTTCACAAAATATCTAAGGAAAGTCGGGTTTAGGTTCAGTAATTCCTTCATTGTTTGGGCAATGAAGTATTGTTCCATTGTATGGTTCCTATCCCTAACCATAAACTGCCAAACTGTTCAAAATGCATGAAAGTACCACCACATTTTATTGGTTTACCGTGTTTAACTGAAAATGACCGTTTTAAAAATAGTCGTCCATTAGGAGCTTGTCACAAATTTGAACAAGCCATACTTTTTACAAATTATTTTAATAATGTTCTGTTTATATATGGATCTGTATATGCACATGTCAGAATATATAATTGAATAAGAGGTTAAAAATGCTATTTTAAGTGTTGTTGCTGAAATATTTCAAGATATTTACTAAATGTTGTCCAAACAACCTTGAATGCAGTCTTTTTGTTTTTAATCCTAAACTAAAATAAATACGATAATTTGGGCTATCAGATAAAATAGCCAAATAAAGAGGCTTTTGGAGACTCAAGGCATTCACTACAAATAAATGATTGCCACAACTATACTTGACAGTAGGTTTCATTTGTTAACATTAGTTAATATGAACTAACAATGAACAAGACTTCTACATTATTTATTAATCTTTGTTAATTTCAACATTTAATCAAAAGATGTAACATTAGTTGTACTGTGTACTAACATGAAGAAATGAACAATTGTTATATTAACAGACATTGCTGAAGATAATAAATGCTGTTGTGTTACAGAAAAACTATGAAAAATATACAAAAACTATACAGAAAAATATGAAATCTAAAAGTAATGTGTCATGGATAAAACCTTGATGATCTTTATAAGAACCGACAAAACAATTTTATTTTATTTCATGAAATTTGGTTGCTGCCTTCTAGTTTAATCTTAAATGGGCCACTTTATTAACTGAGATATATTTTCATAATTTCTTTTAAGACTGGTCAAGTATTTTCGAAAGAATCCAGATTTAAGCCTGGGTATGTCATTTTCAATTGTGCGTCATATTATACAAAAAGTTTCCATGGATGAGCAAATATGTGGAGCACAGGGAGCCACACACACAACACACAACAGACAACACACACGCACGCACACACACACAACACTTGTTTGCTATCCTTGTGGGGACTCTCCATAGGCGTAATGCTTTTTCTACTGTACAGATCATATATTCTATTGCCCTACACCAACCCTACACCTAAACCTACCCCTTACAGGAAACTTTCAGCATTTTTAGATTTTCAAAAAACTTCATTATGTGTGATTTATTAGCTTGTTTACCCGTGGGGACCTCAATTTAGGTCCCCACCATGACACGAGTCCCCATGAGTCTGTGTATTCAGGTTTAAGTCCCCACCTGCATAGAAAAACAGGTACACACATAAAAAAAAATCAGTTTACATGTTGCATTATTGATTTTCAACATTTTTATTGTTAAATTATTTCATATAATTTATTTTAATGATTTTGAGACATCTTCTGGCCCCTTTGGAGGTTTATTCAGGCACCCTAAAGTGGGTCCCGGGCCCTTGCCTGTGAATTTGTAGCCTTGCCTGTGTTTATAATACTGTTAATTCTAAACAATTTACATTGGGTATATATTACATATTATTTCTTGTAGGATGTTAAGAAATTCAACAGGACAAGTAGGATGTTTGTTCTACATGATCCCTGCACACACAACTACACATTTCTGTGTAACCACTGAGTTACCAAAAGATGTGGTGCCCTCATGTTGCTGTGAGAGGAAACACAACCAATTCTCACCAGTTACAGAAAGTGCAGGTAATTTGGAATTAATTTGTCTTTAAACCTACTTTGAATAATAATAAACAAAAAACTAATTCATAACTTCCATAAAAGGTTTCACAACTGTTTTACTGTTTACATTTAGCTGATAAAGCCTTTAATAGCCATTTAATGGTAGGTTTCTTTTGTGAAACCCCACCTGTTACAAAAGGTCATTATACATTGAATGAACTGCATCTTTTTCTTCTGGGCAAAAAACAGTGGAAATATTCGATAGCTGTTTTTACTCAAGGCATTCAGTTTGGGTTTATGCAGAAACTGAATGAATCAATGCAAACCTATCCTGGGAAATATCCACTGGACACAACTAGCCCCAAGCTCCATTAGATTTTACAAATCATTTTTATAAACAATAAGTTTTAAAGCGCTTCATCAAAATATTGTTCAGCTTTTCAGTAATTTGGATATTTGCATTAATGTTGTGACTACAATGTGCTAAAGCCACATGAAATATGTACAACGTATGACAGGATCATATGTAGAACTATATGAGCTCATTATAAATTGATAAATCCTCCCTTTGTACACTACATACTATATTTATCATCTGACTCTTGATTGGATTTGATCAAACATTAACACAGATTTACCAACATGCATCTTCTGAGATCGCTTGTGATTTGTTTTTAAAGAGTCTTTAACATTTATGACTATATAAGTTTGTCACTGCATTTTGATTATACTACAAATTATTAGTCAAAGCCAATTAGACCTGAGCACTTCGAGACACATACATTATATATATATAAATAAATGAAATAATTAAAAGTCATAGATTTATCAATTTAACAATGAAGAGTTAACTTGAATTACGATCTCTTCCGACTTGGTTGTTTTGATTGTATTCAAGAAAATAATAAAATGAAAATAGAAAATAAGGCACTGCAACATGAAAACAAGCAATACTAATCTGTGCATCTACTGAAAATGATCAGCTGCGACTTCACTGTATCAGGCAATGACTGTCTCAAGACAGACATGGGTCTCTCAAATTCTCATTGTCAGTCTTCAAATAAATGTTAAGACAAAGGACAGAGAAATAGGAGAGTGAGCAAAGCACAAAATGTTATTTATTTACAAAGTTTTTGTCTTACAGAAAGTAAAAATGTAGCTACAACCTTGATTTGTGCCACAGGCTGCCACACTAAAATTATGGCCCGCTTGTCACACAGTTGCTATAGCAATCTTATTGGGAAATTTGGAACAAAAACTAAAGGGGGAGGAAATGTCAACAAAAAAAGAAAGGAAAAAAAACAAACACTTTCAACAAAATATTAAAAGCACAGACCCAAAACTAAATACCAGTCCCCAAAGTCCCCAGAGGTTTTGAAACAAACGGGCAGGGGATTGACAGTGGACTTGTGGAATGCTGAGTAAGCCACCGATCCAGAAGGCTTTCATTCAGCTCATAGGCTCCATATGAACGGCTCCACCCGTCCGGTACAGTCTTGCCCCCACAGGGAGCTTAGCGCTTGGGTAAAGGGGGAGTTTTGGAGGGGTAGAAAGGTTGATGGGATAGCCAAGTTGTTGAAAAGGAAGGAGAGTGTAGGGTTGGTAACAGTTGTTCATTGGCTCTTAATCGTCCTCCTCATCGTCATCGTCATCATCTTCATCGTCTGCTTCTCGTTTTCTCTTCTCACCCTTGCCTCCTTGCTCTTCTTCTGAGCGAGACGAAACAATTACTTCATAAACACTCACATACCAAAGGAAGCAAACCAAGTCATAAACTTAAAAAATGTGGTCATTCCAATACAACTTACCTTCATCATCGTCGTCATCGTCATCATCATCATCATCTACTTCTCCATCCTGACCAAAGTCTTCCTCCTGAAACCAACAAGCCCATGTAATTAAATTAGCTGTTCTCTGTTATTAGTTTCCATAAGCAACGCATTAAATTGAACTTGTACCTCATCCTCTCCACTGCCATCCTCATCATCCTCTCCTTCAACCTCATCTTCATCGTCATCATCATCTTCCTCTTCGTCAAACTCCTCCTCCTCTCCATCTTCATCCTCTTCTTCTCCTTCTGTATTTAAAGTGATATTAAAGAACATTGCTCACCCCCAAAAAACTCGACAGTTGTTCAAACACTGAAACTTAAAATAAAAGGCTGGCCACACCAACCCTCATCATCATCGTCATCGACCCCATCTCCATCAACTTCTCCATCAGAGTCCGATGCCTCGCGGTCATCCATATCGTAGCCGTCTAGATATGTGAGCAGTGGAAGGAGCTTGAAGACGCTTTCCCGATAGTCATTCAAGTTTGTGACTTCGCAATTGAAAAGGTCGAGACTCTTCAAATGGTCAAGTTTTTTCTGCCAAAGTGAACAGATGAATCACATAACTGTACAATTCCATTTTGTGTTATACTGTCACCAAAATTAAGCACAGCTAAAACAATTCATTGCAAACCTGAGGGCATATCATAAGAAATCTTAAATATCATCTTTTAAATCACAGGAGAAAGTCAGTCTTGCAGGTTTGGAATGACATGAGGGTCATTTCCATTTTTGGGTGACCTGCTGCTTTAACCCTGTAAAGTCTGACATATAAAGTAATAGTTTTTTTTTTTATGAAACAGTTTATTGAACCTTTAAAGAAACTAAAAAAAAATACAAAAAAAAAAAAAATATATATATATATATATATATATATATATATAATATTATTATTATTTTTAAACATCATAGTTGATACATCAGGCTTTTATGGCTCATATAGTATAACAGAAGAGCATGGAGCCCATACTCCAAAAAACACCTAATTTTATTTAGAGACCCAAACTGCACAGAAATATGCAATTTGGTGCAGTTGCCAATATTTATAATGACCAAAAGTTAGATGAACTAACAGCTTGTACTGTAAATCAATGAGATCTTTATAACAGTCTAGCAGATTAATTATAATGAAATCTGATATTTACATGCATTTTATATATCTCCCAATAATGTCTTTGAATAATGATATTTAAATGCTTTGTTTTATGCTCAGTGCAATAAAATGTATAAATAAATGTTTGTATAGTATTTACCACTCCAAATTTAACATGATCTTCCTAAAACATTATGTATGGATAATCAAGTAAACCTAAGTTGCTTCAGTCCAGTAAGTGTTCATCTTACAATATTAATAAGAGCATTTTTTCTTCACTTTATGTAAAAAAAAAATTATAATATATAAAAATACATAATAATTTAAGATATCAATGCACAAAATACACTGAAGACTTGAAGTGTACAACAGGTTTTTCAGCATAGTTTTGATCACATTGATAATTACAAATGTGCATATAAAATATTTTACAGTAGGCTTTATAGGGTTAAGCTGTAAACTTGTAAATGTGTAAAACTACATGCAAATTTATAAGACAGGAAGTCTGTACAAACCAAGGGTTCCAATGTGCTGATGTCTTTCAGTTTGTTGCCACTTAGGTTAAGATGTGTGAGATTGGGGAGTTTTTCAGCTAAAACATCAAGGCCACCAGAGATTCTGTTGTCACTAAGTTCCAACTGAAAATGAACATACACGCATATCAGAACACAACTTAGATAATATTGCACACTGTTAACAGAGTCCAGTAAACACACTGATTACCTTTTTAAGTTTTCCGAGTTTAGGGAGGTTGGAGACCGAGAGAAGACCAACATTTATCAAACTTAGAAACTCAAGATTAACAAATTCTGCTGTGAGGCCTTCAATTTTCCCTTCATTTGATCTGCAGTTGTCAAGGACAAGTTCTCGTACCTAGAAACAACCAACATAAGAGGAAAATATAAATACTAGAAGAAATGTGTTAACAATGAGGTTTAACAACAACAATACGGAATCATAAGAGCAACAACTCAAATTTTAGCAGGCATGGGAGTTGGACACGTTGGCCAACATGGCCATGCTCAATGGAGGCGACAAACTATGCTGCTAAAAAAAAGTTTCTCAACTGGGGGTAAAAACAAGGCGGCGACCCTTGCAAATACATTTGTTTTTAAAATGTTTGGGGGATTTAAAGGTTTTTAAGTTGCCATACGCGGTCGACAAGCACGAAACTAATCTGAAAACCACTGGATAATGCTTGCTAAAGCGGTTGCTGCTGTTGTTGTATGGCCCTATGGCTCAGACTGTCGCAGCGAGTCACCAATGAGAAAACAGCAGATTACACGCCGACAGCCAGACAACATGGACATATCCTAAAGACACCACGGTCTTTTGTGACATTTTGTGTGACAAACTGCAAATGGAGGGTATTTATGAGCTTGTGCAGGATGGAAGCGATGTGTCGATGGCGTATTCCTGCTGCGAAAGACGAAGACAGAGCGGAAATTAGTGAGACAAAAATGGAGTTTCTTTCTCTCATGACAACATGGCGCCTCCTCAGATAGACAGAAAAACTCACATTAACCAAAACTCAACGCTGCGTTTGAAAACCTGATTCTATGCTGTTATTCATGTCACAGGATAATAGTTTACGCGACGTTTAAGTTACTTGATTTTAAAATTGAACAAACATTTCCGCCTGATTGCCCAACCAAACTAGCACATGTAACGTTAGCTTCTATTTACCCAGTCGCTCGTTCCGTCATTGCACACGTTATGTTACATATTATATCTTAAAAACGTTTGAAAATCATCGGAGCGTGTATTTATCGAGTATAAGCGTTAGTTTAATCGGTAGCGGCGCGTGGGGAGTAATGGCGGGAATCAGCGCCTCGCAGCAGCGAGTAACAATAATTCAACACGATTTTATTAACGAATAACTTGCATGTTATAAATACTATATGGTTTAAGATTACTTATGAGCATCTCTTCGCAAATTGGCAAACTTTGTTTGTTTTTTAAATCTCAGTATTTATATAATCGGAAAGCCTCCGTGCCCTTTAGAATAAAATTCATTCGAGTGTATGTTCATCAAATTATATATTTAACGTAACGTTACTTAATTTTTTTTGAGCGGGTGGTCTTATTACTATACCAGAACATCGTAGCAAAGGAGGATCTGTGTTTTATAGTGATGGAGACCAAAATGTGACCGTATTTAAGAAAATGTGATAGTGTATGGCTATCTTCAGAGTATAGCTGGTTTATTACTTTAGCTTTTAAGTGCCTTTAATAAAGGGCGCCTCATGTTAGCAACAAACATGGCCACCTCGGTGAAATAAACCATCCCATCCATATCATACAACGCCAATGTTAAAATAAGCGTATATTTAAGCATAAAAGCATGCCAAATCACGAATACACACATCCAGCATGGGGAGCTTAAAACGCTGCAATAATGCCTTGAGCTTTCCAAACTAACTACTCAGTATGGCTTACACAGTCTGGATCATTTCATATCAAAACAGACGAATGAACATTAATGCTGTGAATATACACGCAGCACTTTCTCGTCTAACTCTGTACCAGGGGTATTACACCCATGTGCTTACCATTAAACCAAACACAGGTCAGTGGAAGTAGAAAGTAGCACAGCTAGCATGGCAGGGCACAAAACTAAAGGTTTGGCTCAAAAATTACTCACATCAGATGGTGTCCTGTTCCTCAGCTCCAAATGAATCCTCTTTTTCATGTCCATATCGCCCCTCAAAAGTTGGACTCTTCCCTCTTGGGTTCTGGAGGAATTTCTATTCAGTCCAAAAGGTAGAAAGATGCCTTAATGGAGGGAGAATATGGGACTGTATAATGATCTGAGCCCAGCGCCAAGTTACTCTGGGAGAGCAGAAACCATGGAGGGAAACGGCACTGAAACAAATATATACTCAATAGCGCCATCTCTGGCCAACGACGCCCACTGCAGTCACACAAACAAGATCAAACAGTGCTGCATTACAGTAGGCTATGTGACACCAAAAGTTTGTCTAAATGTTGTAATTCAAGTCAAATTTGTTGGAAATGTACCATATATGTTTAATTCTATGTAACTTATTGTTTACATAATCAATAAATAATGTGTATTATGGCTTTTAAAATGCATGTATCATCTGGGGAAGTTGAATTATAGGCAAACACAGAACCCTGTTTTTATCTGTCTGGGTTAAAATGGCCTCATCATTATTTGATGGTGTATCTGCAATAAAACGTGTTAACCTCAACATCATTGCATTTTCTTTGTTACATCAAGTTACAAGTTATTCTAGCTTAGCCAGCCTACATGTGATTAATGCAAATAATATGTTTAAAAATAGACAGCAAGATATTCCTTAAACTAAATGTTTCACAAAATAAATAATTGCATATTCGGGTTTTTTTCATATAGCCAAATGGAGTGTTCTCTTCCCATCCACTATATTATTATCTAATATATATATTAGATGCGATGTCTTATTTTAATAAGACATTTCCCTACTATGACTTTTTTTATAGTGCTTATACATTAATGGACATTAATTTATTTTATTAGGTTAATGCTTAATCTGTGTCTGGGAAGCAAACCACTTTATACAGATTAAACCCACTATTAAATGATTCTAAATGAACAACGAACAACATTTCTCTCTTTGAAACTAAAATGTTATAACATGCAACAAAACAGTGTTTTTTCTTTTAAATGAGGGGTTTCTATAATTTGTACTATTTAAATTATACATACAGTATATATTGCAGAAAGAAAAATATATTTGTTTTATATATTGTTCCTACTTGTTTAACCTGTGTTAATGTTATGAACATTGTGTGCTGTTCAACAAGTTCACTTGCTGTGTAGGAACTTGCCAGAAGAGGGCATCATTTTGTTTCTTGTTTCTGCATTGTCAGGTCTCATTCATCCT
The DNA here is from genome assembly GCA_027422415.1 of Schizothorax lantsangensis. NCBI lineage: Eukaryota > Metazoa > Chordata > Actinopteri > Cypriniformes > Cyprinidae > Schizothorax > Schizothorax lantsangensis. The sequence goes on from CM049841.1 coordinate 19,129,680, forward strand.
GCAATATTAGAGACAAAAATTATATGAAACTAAGTGGTAATAACTTATAACAGTTACAAAAGTATATGCAAAGGAAAGTCACATTACATTAAACACAAACTAGCAATAAGAGCTATAAGCATCTTGAGGCAGCAAGAACCAAAGGGGCCACAACTGCAACTCTAAATGTGTTAGACTTTACATTTCTTAAATATTTCAAGAGAAACCATTTAGAAAATATTCACTCCATTTGCTAGACATGAACAAACTGACAAAGATGAACAGAGGTAAAAGCTCACCTACGACACTCAAACTTCCCAGATTTGTTGGTAAATAACACAAAAGTACATCAAATTTGCACCTATGAGAACCCCTAACCGTCTAACCAGCACTGCATGTCAACATGGTAGGAGATTTGTAACTTTGAAGTCATCTTATTTCTATCTTAGTCCTATGAGTGCACAGTTGCATACTGGCCAAAGAATATGAAGCTGAATTGTACGTGATGCATATGGTGATCTATTCTCTCATGATATTCCATGTGCTCCAGGATGACAACAACTCAAAATAAACTGCAAAACATTATATATATTTTTTAACAGGGTAGAGTTAAACACCTTCCATGGCCTCTCTGACTATACTGACATCTTTGAACAAGTACTTCATTCTACAAAGAACTGGAGGCTTGTCTTCATGAAGAATAATGCAGTATCCCACACATGCTTCAACTGTTCTGTAGGCATCTCGATATTAAAATGCTGTTATTTTGTTACAATGGTGGAGGTTAACCAAATTATAACAGTGGGAGAGAAGAAAACTAAGCATTTAATTTTAATGAAATGCCTGCTAGGGGAAAGTAATCTGTTGTGAAAGTGTAACAAATTTATAAATAAATGTTAAATTATTTGAATCTAGGATAAATTTTGAATGTCTATGGTAATATTTAATTCATTGACCTCAGAGCTGTTCAAGGCTGTTGATGCACAGTATCTTAATGGCGGGAGAGCAGACCTCAATATGTTTTGACATGATTGTGAACGCCCAGAAAGTGAGCAGCAGAGATAAAATGGTTATGAGTGGCCAGAGAGGGCAGGCACTTTGCAGCCCTTTTGAGTACTCAAATAACATGGAAATACTGAATGCAGAAACACCTTTAACACCATTTTTTATCACTTTGAAAAGTGATAGTTTATTGTGGCTGGGAAGTTTTTAACTGTGGTGTCTTCAAACAAGACTAACAATTAAAGAGACAGTCCAACAAGGATTCGTTAATTTGTGAATAGACCATATGGGTAACTGCATTTATTTTATTTTTAAATAAAATATATTTATTTTATTATACACCATGATACCATTCTTTGTCTTGGTCAATCTATAGTAGATTTAAATCTAATGTTAATCTCTATTAGTATTTTTTATTTTTTTTTAATGATGATTTAGCTCCATGTTTGTCTATGGCCCTTGACCAGGTTAGGAATAGCGGTCATCTCTCATGACGACAGACAAACAGTCACATAAATGCACAGGCTGTCAGAGCCATGACCTTTTTTACTTTCTTCTGTGAGTATTGTGCCAAGTTCTCCACCTTTGCAAATAAGATAAGAGCACAACTGCAAGAACTCTCCCAGCACTACGGTAATGTTTAACCAGATAATTATTCTCTTAGCAGCAGGAAAAGTAAATGGGCACAATTTTTTTCAGCCTTGTCATTTCAATACTTCATATTCATGTGACAGGACAACAAAATGGAAGAGACACTAGAGAAAGAGATCCCGCCATCTGAAGTAAAAGATTCTAATGAAGGTATGACTTTTGATTTAAAACTTTATAATGAATCACTTTTAAAAGAGCATGCTTGCCTGATTTTTTTTCATTATGAATTTGTTCATTGTTTATATAGTTTTTTTTTTGTTTATATGAAAAGTTTTGGATGAAACATTTTATCAGATGATAAACAGAAAACAGAAAAATTTTGTAGTTCTTTAATTTGCCCTGCATTTTATAAAATGACACTTATGTAAATTTTGTTATATTTATTAGCAATGATTAGATATTTGAAAGATCTTGCAACAATGCTGAAGTTGGAATCCAGCTAACAGGGAACATTCTCAGAAGTTTGTTTATCACTGTGGCAAGGTTCTCACAAAATTATGAACAAAAGTTCTTTCAGTAACATTGGCACAAAAACGTTCTTTATACAGCACTCATGGAATGTTTTTTCTGAAACGCTTTTAGTTGGACACTCGACTAATGTTTTTAAATGTTAATACTTAAGAACATTAAAAATTGACATACCCATAATGTTTGCAAAATAATAAAATGGAATGTTCCCTAAAACGTTAGCATAGCCAAGAAAAAAAATTAAACATTTAAAAAAAAACAACAACTGCATTTTGAATGTTCTGAGAACCTCAATAAATACTGCTTTTATAACATAATGAGAACATTAGCAAAATGCTCTTAGAATATATTTTTGTTAGCTGGCAACAACCATAACTGGAGTGATTCTTATCTATGTCAATGCATCTACATTTCTTCTGAAACATGCATTGAGCGGCTTTTCATACACTCATGAATTCTGAATACTTGTGGTTGGTTTTACCAGCTAATGTTACAAAGTAAACTGCAATACCTGCAGCAGGCAAAGCAGCAAAGGAGTGAGTGATTTGTTTGTTTGGTAGGTGGAATTCGGCTGCGATTGAGAGACAGAGACCTGTTGAAGAAACGAAAGGCTGAGGCAGAGGAAAAGGCAACCAACCAGTGGGTTTATGGGTAAAGCTAGTGTTGAATTAGGCTAATAAAAAGCACTGGAAAAGGCCTCGAGCACTTATTTATTTTTCAATTCATATGACATTGTGATATTACGATGTAAATGCACAAATTTGTCTCTTAATTTTGAACGCAGGGCACAAAGCCTTAAAAGAGTGAAAAAGAATACCAGTGGTACCCCAGGAAGGAAAGGTCGACCAAGAAAAGAACCACCTGTAGTTATTTCAGAAGATCTCGGCCTGGCTCAGGAAACAGATCCTTCTCCTGTCACGCTTCCTATCACAGAACCTGTATTACCCACAATAGCAGAGACAGTGCCTTTAGTACCAGCTGAGCCACAACCAGAGCCGGTGCCTGTGGAAACAATTAGTGAAAATCCTCTGGAGGAGTTTCTGATTGAGGATCTGGGGCCTGATGAGGAGGAAGACATGCCTCAAAAAAGCCTTATCATTGATACAGGTATTTGCAGAAATGTCCCTTTTGTTTTCAATAGGGGTCTTCATTAATTAATGGGTGGTTCATTTATAAAATTAAGCATTTTATTTATTTCTCAGAACAAATGAATAATGTCCATTGATTTTAGGTGATGACGAGCAGCCATGTGCTGACCTGAACAATCAAGTCTCAATGCCAGTGTATCCTCCAGCATCTGCTCCTTCTCAACCAGAGAGTCTATCTGAGAATTTAATCATCTGAGTGTCTCCTTTCTACAGAAAAAAAGAATTTTAACTAATTTACTATTTCAAGGGATTTCTAAACCCAAAACAAGAACAAATGTATATTTATTAAAATTCTTCCATGTCTCCATGTATATATGTCACTTATCAGTACTCTGTCAAATAAAAACCATTCTAGACATATTGTTAATAAATAAAAACCTGAAATTGTTACAGTATAGTACTTTTGTGGTTTTTTTATGATTTTAAAGCAACTAGAACTTTGCCTTAAGCCTGTATTACGAATAATCTTTTAGTTTGTACAACTGACTATTTTAAAATAAATTGGTTTTATATTTTGTCTTTGTCTACAGTCATTTCGTCACTGAATTCTAAAACCATCACGCTCCTCTATGGGAATATTTATTTTGCTAAAGGTGCAACTAGCGGTTGAAATGGGTACTGCAGTCTAAATTCAAAATATAGGAGAAAGTAGTTTCTCGCGCCAATGCTCACGCGGGTTGCCAGATTGAGGACAGGAACCAGTGCAATTATCAATGGAAGGAAACAAGCCTTTACACGCTTGCGGTGCTGGGTAGATTACTTACAAATTGTAGCCTGTTACTTTTTACATGATGAAAACTGTAGTTGGCAATGGAATCTAGGTTACTCATTTTAGGTAGGCAGCCTGATGTATTCTGACTACTTTTTTAGATTACTTGATCTAATTTTATTTTAAACTAACCATCAAACATACCATATTGATATAAAAAGCAAATAGAAAGAAAATAGATTTATTTTTTTATATTAACATCATGAAATGTATTAAACATTACATTACACCAGTGTTTCATTATATTTTATTGTAAGGAGTTTGACTTACAAAAACATTTGGGAATCACTGTATCAATAAATTATGAATTTATTATTTATTATGAACAATTACCATTGTGCGAATAATATGCAATCATATAATCCATAAAAAAGTAACTGCAAACTCATTGTGAGTATATTAAAATATAATATACTCTAATTAAAAGTACTTATTTAGAATATGATTACATGTAAATCAGTTACTACCCAGCAGTTGATTTATCCGCATTTTAATATGTCTCTTGTCATAGAGCTTTTAGATCAGGTCAGGTAGAATCTGGAAACTCTGACACAGTTCGTTTGCTGGCTTCCATGGCTGCAATATGCTGTATTTTCTGCCAACTGGCCACCCAGGGTGTCAAAATAATACTGGTTAAACTGGCAGTGGGTGAAATCACACAGACCAAAACAAAACCAGTCTTTCTGACACAGAACAGACATTTTAAAGTACAATAAATGGCTGCAGCATTGTTTTGTGGAGGAACATGTATGTGAGCTTAGCATCTTTCCTAAATACAGTATCTGCAAATATATCATGGCATTTTATGTTTTATTAATGTCAAAAAAAATACGACACCTTTAATAAACCCAGCACTTCACTGAAAACATTTAACACATTAAAATGTAATAAATAATCATACACAAACTATGCGATTAATATATATATATATATATATATATATATATATATATATGTATATATTTGTTGGAACTATGAAATTCTAGCAATACAGTTGCTTGCTAAGGATAGTATGTTAACATTTAGATCTATGCTGTGAACCATAAAAATATCTTAATGTGCTTTGTATTGAAGGTTATAAAATGATCTTTTTTAAAATAGTAAATTAGTTGAGGACACTGGATCAGTCTGGTTTGAGACAATATTTGTAATTTCCTGTTGCTATTAGTGCACACAAACAACAGACTAAATATAATCAATAACACAAATTTAGGGATAATTCACCCAAAAATGAAAATGATGTCACTAACTTTTTCTTTGTGAAACACAAAAGCCAATATTTTGAAGAATGATAGTAACCAAACAATTTTGGTGACCACTGGCTTCCATTCTATGGACAAACAGAAAAAATATTTTATGGACATTTCTCAAAAAAAAAAAAAAAACTTCTTTCATGTTCCACAGAAAAATCAAGTCTTATGGGTTTTGGAATGATATGAGGGTGAGTAAATGTTTACAGAATTTACATTTTTAGGTGAACTATCTCTTAGTATTCATTCTTGAAAATGCAGGAATTTGACAAAAACATTTGTGAGTTTTTAACTCTGCATAGGTTTGACTCTCACAACCTCAGCAAAACCATCTCCAAACCAGCAGGTGATGTCAGCTGTATCCAGGGTGAAGAAGAACAGGCGGTCCTGACAACGTGTGCGACGATATACTGATCTAGGGTCAGCTGACAGAATGCCTTTGATGGCTGCCACTGCTTCTTCTGGTCCTTTCAAGAACTGGAACTTTGGTCTTGTGCTGTCTATGAATCAAAAATCAATTAGAAATATTACAACTGCCTTCATTAGAAAAAAAACCTTAGGCATCAGAAAGATCCAATACCTGTACTGTCGCAGGGAACAAACTCTTTGAGCTCTTTCTCAGCATTTGCAGTAAACCGCACGTCTAGGTTACTGACAGGAGGTTCCCTGACCCAGGCAGCGATAGTACTGTAGTCCTCACATCCAAATTTAAGGCTGAATGAACTTAAATGGTTGGTTGACAATGAAGTGCATTCAGGAGAATCTGTCTGTTTGTCTTCTGGACATTTAGTGAAAAGCTGCTGTTGTTTGACATAGTTTTTAACCTCTGCTAACACATCAGTCACATCACTGGATCCAGAACTTTCTGACTGAGAGAAATCTGAAGGTCCAGCTGGACAAACTCTGAGCTCTGAGGAGGGTTCAGATGATGTCCCGGAGATGTTTGGTTCTTCATCTAGATCCATCACTTGGGGCATCTGAGAGTCTGTGAATGGTGATGTTTGTATATATTCACTGTTGGTATCATCTCTTCTTGTTTTCGGAGAATCGTAGTCTGGAATATATGGCTTGATGTCTAGCACAGGTGTTCCAGCAATAATATCAACGCCTGACAAGTGAAGTGTATCCCCTTGAAAATCAAATGATAAAGGTTTACTATATTGCTATATCCAGCATGTTAAAGGGTCTTTCAAATAATAGGTTCCCTCAAAATTATTTTATGATCTTATGACAGTAAAGAACACATTTTCATATGGTAAACTATCATACTGACTATGACAAACTTGATGTTACACTAGTTGTCCTGTTAAGCGGTTTGAGATTGAGGCAAGTAAATTAAAAGGATAGTTCACCCAAAAATGAAAATTCTGCCATTAATTACTCACCCTCATGTCGTTCCAAACCTGCAAGACCTTCATTCATCTTCGGAACACAAATTAAGATAGTTTGATGGAATCTGAGAGCTCTCAGGCCCTCCCATAGACAGACATAGGTTAGACAGCAAGGGTCCTTACACAATCAAGGCTCAGAATAGTAGCATGGAGATCGTTAAAATAATCCATGTGACATCAGTGGTTCAACCATAATTTTACGAAGCTACGAGAACACTTTTTGTGTGCCAAGAAAACAAAAATAACGACTTCATTCAACAATTCGTCTCTCTCTGCATCACCCTATAGCGCCATTTTGGAGAGTATCACATACGTAAACTACGTATGCTGTTCTGTGTCAGCAGCAACGTACGCGGATGCGCTGTTTACGCTTTGATCTGAACATAAACAACGTATCCACGTACATACACTGACCAAAATTATAAACGCAACACTTTTGTTTTTGCCCCCATTTTTCAAGAGCTGAACTCAAAGATCTAAGACTTTTCTATGTACACAAAAGGCCTATTTCGAGGATCACGTGACCCCTCGACGGTGATGCAGGCTTAGTTTTTCGCTCCGCTCACTTTGCCACATATTTTACGATCCTGTCAGTAAAATTTGAACCACTCTACATTAGACCCATCATGAGTACTAAGGCAGACAAAGGAGATCGGAAAAGAGAGATTGAGCAATCGCCAATGAAGAAAAAATTCAGAGATTCAGCCATCTCCAGTGAAGACCTGGACAGTGCTATTGCTAGCCGCATTGAACTAGCATTTAAAGAACACCAAAGCACTTTGAATTCGGTTGTGAACTCGGCAGTAAGAGATGCGATGGACTCTGTGCTGATTCCAGCATTGCGCGAACTGCGTGAGGACATACTAGCGACCAATAAGTCTGTTAAAGGGCTAAGAGAGGAGTTTGAGGCCATAGTTACCAAGACGAAGCAGACACGTGACCGCGTTGATTCTGTTCAGGCAGCGGCGCGGGAAGATAAGAGAATAGTCACGGACTTAAAGGATCAGTTGGAGCGACTCACCGAGAAGATGACAGATATGGAGGACAGGTGCAGACGGAACAATGTTAGACTGGTGGGACTCCCAGAAGGGATGGAGGGTCCAGATGCAGCTGGTTTCCTCCGAGCTAATCTTTCAAAGTGGATTCCTTCCTTGAGGGGCCGTGACATCGAGATTGATCGGGCGCATCGCGTGTATGACGGAGGGAGGGGCTCCGATCGGCCGCGCACTCTCATCTTCCGTGTACTGAGATGGCATGACAGATCAGATATCCTGAAAGGTGCTCGGCAGGCGTATCCGGTGAAGTGCGCACAGAACAATGTCACACTGCTGTTTTTTCCTGACTTTAGTCCGGCTACAGCGATCAGGAGAAAGGCATTTGGTCCGGTTTTGAAGAAGATGACAGCACTTGGTCTCCAGCCCTTCCTCATCTATCCAGCGGTGATTAAGCTACGGCACAAAGGGGAACAGAGAAGCTACGATTCCCCTCAGAAAGCGGAGGATTTTATCAGTTCCATGTCTCAGCAGAAGTCGTATGCCGCAGCTCTGCGGGGGGACGACGGGGGAGCAGCGACCGCTGTTTCTCCAGTTCGACGGGAGGGGCGTGACGGCCGGGATGGACTTGGCCCTAGCTGCCCAGAAGGGGATGATAGCAGGATGAACATGGATGCTTGCTAAACCTATTGTTTGCGTTTTCTTCTCTTATACTGGGATATTGTCCTTATTTATCCGGTACAACGATCTCTTTGCTGGTAAGACTGACACTCCATTTTTCTGTTTTGGAGGGGACTAATGGAGAGTAGGTTTAATTAATAAAAAAAAATTTTTTTTGGCTGTGTGAGCCTTTCGGGAGACATGTCTTGCGTTGGAGTGGATCGGTCACGACCTATCACTGTTTTTTGTTGCTCAGTCAGACCTATGTTCTCGGTAATGTGCGGTCTGAGTTGTTCTTTGTTTATGGTTGTCGGTTGTTCACATTTTTATGTTGTTTTTGTTTTTTACAGCAGACATTTATACTTTTATCTATTTTACCTTATTTCTAAAGGGATTTTTCATATAGGAGGTTTGGTATCTAAAATGCACATCAGTGTTTACGTGTTATTTACGGAATGGAAGTGCTTCTGTTTTTTTTTTTTTTTTTTTTTTTGCATTTATTGAGTACAATCTTGGGATTATGAATATTCAATGCATACTTTAAATATTTTATCACTGAATGTGAATGGTTTAAATTCTGCTGTTAAAAGAACCCGTGTATTAGAATATTTACACCGTAAATCTATCTCTTGTGCCTTAATACAAGAGACACATTTAAAACAATCTGACGTGGCACGTTTCCAGAATAAGTATTACAAATTAATAGCTTTTTCCTGCGCTCAAAATAAAACTAAGGGGGTGCTTATCCTTGTTAACAGGAAGTTAAATTTAACAATTGAACACCTTGATAGTGATGAGAAGGGTAGATTTGTTTTTATCCGATGCAAAATATATAATAATAGGTTAGCATTGGTCTCTATTTATGGTCCGAATGAGACAGACAGTGCATTCCTTACACAGATTTCCAAAACTTTACTTGAGGAGATTGATTGCCCTCTAGTGGTGGGTGGTGATTTTAATGCTGTCATAAATCCTGGTTTAGATAAGTCTCAATCTGATACAACAGCCAATCCATCCTCTAAATTATTGAATAAATTTATCACTGAGCTCAATTTAATCGATTTATGGAGAATTCAGAATACTAAAGCTAAGGACTTCACTTTTTTTCTAATAGACACAAGACTTTCTCTAGGATAGACTACATATTTCTCAGCCCATCTTTAATTTCATCTAATTCCTCTATATCTATATTACCAATTTTATTATCTGATCATTCTGCTATGTTGTGCAGTGTTCCTCTTTCCGATGTCAAAGCCAAGTCCCCTAGATGGCGCTTTAACATATCATTATTAAGTAATCAGACTTTTATTACCTCTCTAAAAGAATATATTAAGGACTTTCTTGAAATTAATATGCCCTCTGATGTGGATCCTCAAATACTGTGGGAAACGACTAAGTGTGCTATACGAGGTTTCTGTATATCTTTCTCTTCTACTCTTGCCAAAGCGAGAACTCACCAGTTTACACAATTAGAAAATAAAATCCAATCATTACAAAACCTACAAAAACAACATTTTACTGAGCAACAGGCTACACAGCTGTCCTCTTTAAAAGAAGAATATGATTTACTTTCACACTCAAAGGCAGAATTTATTTTACATAGGACTAGACAAAAATATTATTTTGAATCAGAGAGACCTAGTCATTTATTGGCCCTTAGGTTGAAAGAATGCGAGTCTAAGGCATATATTAGCGCAATAAAATCATCGGATGATCAGGTCACCACGAACCCTGTGGCAATTAATGACATATTTAAAGGTTTTTACACAAATCTGTATAAAGCCGAAACAGATTTTGATGAACCAATTTGTAAGCAGTATTTAGATAAATTGGAACTGCCTCGGATCTCACAGATGGATAAAGAATCTTTGGAGGCCCCATTAAGTTTGGAGGAACTTCACGTCTCTCTAAAAAGCCTTCAAAAGGGCAAATCGCCGGGTCTAGATGGTCTCCCCCCTGAATTATATTTAGAAATTTGGGATTTGGTAGGGATACTTATGCTTAACTCATTTAATTTTGCAATTGAACATGGGGTATTTCATAGAGATCAAAAAACATCACTGATTTCATTACTTCTTAAAAAAGGGAAAGATCCATTAGATTGTTCCAGCTACAGACCGATTTCGCTTATCCCATGTGATCTAAAAATCTATGCTAAAGTTTTTGCTTCTCGTTTGGAGAAGGTAATTCACAGTCTGATCAAGGAGGACCAAACTGGTTTCATCAAGGGGCGCAATGCATCTGACAATATGCGTCGACTCCTTCATATTCTTGACTTTGCGGACTCCCACCCAACACCTTGTGCGGTCTTTTCACTTGATGCAGAAAAAGCCTTTGACAGGCTAGAGTGGAATTATATGTGGGCAGTTCTGCAATGTTTCGGCTTCGGTGAACACTTCGTTTCTATGATTAAGACATTATACCACTCACCCGCAGCATCAGTCATAACTGGTAATATTATTTCCCCCTCATTCCCTTTACAGCGGGGAACGAGGCAGGGGTGTCCACTTTCCCCCTTATTGTTTTGTCTATCTCTCGAACCCTTAGCACAAGCCATCAGGAAATCTGAAGTATCGATTAAGATTCATGACCATAATCATTGTATTTCATTATACGCTGATGATATTATTCTATATTTAGACCACTTTGATGTTTCAGTCTCTAGTGTAATTAAGGAATTTGATAATTTTAGTAGCCTATCAGGATATAAAATAAATTGGAGCAAATCTGCTTTAATGCCAATTAACAATGTTAATGTTAATTTTTCTATTCCCTCATTTATCCCTATTAAGGAATCTTTCATCTATTTGGGCATTACCATATATAAAAACATTCATAAGATTGCCAGAGACAATTTTAATAACATTTTAGTTAAGGTCAAAAATGACATTCAAAGATGGAAGAATCTTAAAGTCTCTCTCCAAGGAAGAATCTCCACTGTTAAGATGAATTTGTTACCTCGATTTAATTTTTTTTTCTCTATGCTACCACTTTCTCCCCCTCCAGGTTACTTTAAGGAGATCAACTCCATAATTTCTAAGTTTATCTGGAATGATAAATGTCCCAGAATTAAACTTACCACATTACAACATCCTAATAGCGCAGGAGGACTGGCTGTACCAAATTTTGAATTATATTACTGGTCGTTTCAGCTTAAGGCCCTTCATAATTGGGTTGATCCTCAATCTACAGTTTCATGGAGGGTGATTGAAGCTGACAAGGTTAAACCAAATAGACTTCAAGATATTTTATTTACTGGCACAGGAAAAAAAGGGGATAATTATAAATTTGGTCCGGTTGTGGCTAACTCTATTAAAATCTGGAAAACGGTTGAACGTCGGATAGGTGGACCCTTCAAATTCTGTAACAGTACACCTTTATGGCACAATTTTAACTTTGTATGTGGAAATCGTCCATTTGTCCAACCCTCTTGGTCCTCTTTAGGTGTGAACACGTGCGGTGATATGTATGATAACCAGGGCCTCTGTTCATTTCAGGCATTGAGAGCCAAATTTTGTCTACCAGCATCTGCATATTTTGTTTTTCTTCAATTACGTTCTGCTCTCAAAGCGTATGGCGTTCCTTGGGCATCTTCTATTTCCTCTCATCCTATGCGGGACTGGATTGCACCATCTGCTGGTCGGCCATCTGTTTCCTTAATATATAATAAAATTATTGATTGTATTACAAAACCTCTTTCTATTAAAACTATTTGGAATAGGGAATTATCTGATCTTAATTTATCTGTCGACTGGGAGAGAGTGTGGTCTAATCTCAGCTTAACATCTAAAAATCTGGCTCATCGTCTTATTCACTTCAAAGTCATTCATAGAGCATACATAACTCCTTACAAAAGATTTAAAATGAAACTGCAGTCAAATTTGAACTGCCATATATGTAACACTACATCATCGGGCACTTTTCTGCATATGTTTTGGGAATGTCCTGTCGTCATCAGTCTATGGACACATGTAAACCTGGTTTTGTCATCATTACTGAGAATTGATTGGTCTGTTAACCCAAGTTTATGTCTTCTTAATGATGATTCTGGTCTCTGTATTAGTTCAATGCAAAAGAGAATGTTGTTTGCTGGTTTTACAGCTGTGAAGAAGACAATAATTCAGAACTGGTTTACACCACACATGTGTAGAGAGGCATATTGGATCCGTAGCCTCCTGCAAATTGTCTCATGTGAATGTACAACGGCGCGAGTCGGTGGGGCCAGGCCTTCAACCATTGAGGCTTGGCAGTGTTTTTTACTGAATATACGTGATTATTTAAAGGAGTAACTTTTGTGTTCTTGTTATCCTTCCCTCTCTCCCTCCCTTTTGATTGAACATTGAGATGTTGAGTATGTGTCTGCTGTTTTGTTTTGTTTTATTTTGGATATTATGTTGTGTTGTTTGTGAAAAAAAAAAAAAAAAAAATTGTTGATAACAAAAAAAAGGCCTATTTCTCTCAAATATTGTTCACAAATCTGTCTAAATCCGTGTTAGTGAGCACTTCTCCTTTGCCGAGATAATCCATCCACCTCACAGGTGTGGCATATCAAGATGCTGATTAGACAGCATGATTATTGCACAGGTGTGCCTTAGGCTGGCCACAATAAAAGGCCACTCTAAAATGTGCAGTTTTATCACACAGCACAATGCCACAGATGTCGCAAGTTTTGAGGGAGCGTGTAATTGGCATGCTGACTGCAGGAATGTCCACCAGAGCTGTTGCCCGTGAATTGAATGTTCATTTCTCTACCATAAGCTGTCTCTAGAGATGGGCCTTTTGAGGCTTTTCCCCTGATTGTACTAAAAAAAGATTCAAAGCTTCAAAGCCTCAAAGACAGACCCTACCAGTGACATCTAGTGGTCAGCTGCAATTATTGCAGCCACTTTCAAATGATTTACACATCTTGTTGATCCCAGTTTCAACACAAAAGCAATACTCCGCAATAGCAGCTGTCTCTTCATTCTGAGAATCATTGTCCACACGTGAAATTGTTACTATGTTACTATGAAGCAGGGAGAGAACACCAAGCATTTTGCGTCTCCTTATAATGAATGAAGCCGCGCCAAAGATTCGAATCAGTCACCTCGCTTTAGGTGTTTAATTGTGACGTATGAAGCCTCAAACGCCATCGGTCACGTGATCACGGAGATTTGATACAAGCCTCGACACAGTCTTTCGAACCAGTCCGTTTCAATAGAGTAAAACAGGCTTCGGAGCCTCAGTGTCAAATGTCCCATCTCTAGCTGTCTCCAAAGGCGTTTCAGAGAATTTGGCAGTACATCCAACCGGCCTCACAACCTCAGACCACGTGTAACCACAACAGCCCAGGAGCTCCACATCCAGCATCTTCACCTCCAAGATCGTCTGAGACCAGCCACACAGACAGCTACTGCAACAACCGGTTTGCATAACCAAAGAATTTCTGCACAAACCGTCAGAAACCGTCTCAGGGAAGCTCATCTGCATGCTCGTCGTCCTCATCGGGGTCTCGACCTGACTGCAGTTCGTTGTCGTAACCGACTTGAGTGGGCAAATGCGCACATTCGATGGCGTCTGGCACTTTGGAGAGGTGTTCTCTTCACGGATGAATCCCAGTTTTCACTGTACAGGGCAGATGGCAGACAGCGTGTATGGCGTCGTGTGGGTGAGCGGTTTGCTGATGTCAATGTTGTGGATCGAGTGGCCCATGGTGGCGGTGGGGTTATGGTAAGGGCAGGCGTATGTTATGGACAATGAACACAGGTGCATTTTATTGATGGCATTTTGAATGCACAGAGATACCGTGACGAGATCCTGAGGCCCATTGTTGTGCCATTCATCCACAACCATCACCTCATGTTGCAGCATGATAATGCACGGCCCCATGTTGCAAGGATCTGTACACAATTCCTGGAAGCTGAAAACATCCCAGTTCTTGCATGGCCAGCATACTCACCGGACATGTCACCCATTGAGCATGTTTGGGATGCTCTGGATCGGCGTATACGACAGCGTGTTCCAGTTCCTGCCAATATCCAGCAACTTCGCACAGCCATTGAAGAGGAGTGGACCAACATTCCACAGGCCACAATCAACAACCTGATCAACTATGCGAAGGAGATGTGTTGCACTGCGTGAGGCAAATGGTGGTCACACCAGATACTGACTGGTTTTCGGACCCCCCAATACAGTAAAACTGCACATTTTAGAGTGGCCTTTTATTGTGGCCAGCCTAAGGCACACCTGTGCAATAATCATGCTGTCTAATCAGCATCTTGATATGCCGCACCTGTGAGGTGGATGGATTATCTCGGCAAAGGAGAAGTGCTCACTAACACAGATTTAGATAGATTTGTGAACAATATTTGAGAGAAATAGGCCTTTTGTGTACATAGAAAAAGTCTTAGATCTTTGAGTTCAGCTCATGAAAAATGGGGGCAAAAACAAAAGTGTTGCGTTTATAATTTTGGTCAGTGTACATTGCATATGTTATTTACGTATGTGATACTCTCCAAAATGGCACTATAGGGTGACGTGGAGGAGACGAATTTGGTGAATAAAATCGTTATTTTTGTTTTCTTTGCGCACAAAAAGTATTCTCGTAGCTTCGTAAAGTTAAGGTTGAACCACTGATGTCACATGGATTATTTTAACGATCTCCTATGTTTCTGAGCCTTGATTGTGTTAAGATCCTTGCTGTCTAAAAGAGTCAGAGAGCTCTTGGAATGCATCAAAAATAACTTAATTTGTGTTCCGAAAATGAACGAAAGTCTTACGGGTTTAGAACGACATGAGGTGACATCAGTAATTAATGTCAGAATTTCCATTTTTGGTTTAACTATCCCTTTAAATCTAAAGACAGTTAATAATTTTTTTTTTTTTAAATGCTAAACGCACATAGCAAAATTAATATAAATTACTTACATTACTATAATTTAATACATATATTTAATATAAATTGCTTACAAAATTACTATAAAAATAAAGACTAATTCACAATATTAATAGACACTACAGTAATATATAAATGTTGTTAAAATTACACTGCAAACAACACATAATAATCTAGTAGAGAAGTGGTTCTCAACCTTTTTGACTCCGAGGCCCCCCACTGTCCACAACAATATTCAACTATCCCATGACTTTTCCAGCTGTTGGTGCTTTACTACATTAAAACAAAGGTTAATAACTTTTTAAAATGTTTTTTACTGTATTTCCACATGATAAAATAATTTAGAGCTAAGCATAACTGAAATGTGTAATCATTCTAAAAATTTCATGGAGTTGAGATTATTATTATTATTATTTAACTCATATGACTTTTCCAGTTCTAGAAATCACACTTATAAAATTAGGCTACTCTGCCTCATATATTGAGGTTTGTCAACACACTGGGAACCCTGATTCTTCAAAGAAATATGCACAATTGTTGAATTAATTAAAATAATATATATATTTTTAGTTGTTTTGGCTTATTTTTATTTTTTTTAAATGCTTGTTTTGGCCCCTCAAAGTTTTCTGAAACCCGCTAGTGGGTCCCGGCCTCCTGGTTGAGAACCGCTGTCCCAGAGGTAGGGCTTCTGAGATTTTCCGAATGATTCTGAGCTTAGTTTTGAACATCAGATGGCGCTGCATGCTTTAGAAACAGACGTACTCTGCTTGTTTCCAAATCCTTACACACACCTGAACCTAAAATAATCTTTCATAAAATTAGAAAAGGTTTAAGTGAATTACAAGGGTGTTCACAGTGGGCTGTGTTTACATTACTTTCGCGTCATAAAAGCATTCTGAGCCGAGGTGAAATTACAGACTCAGCCGAACGCACAAGAGCATTTCTCTTCTTCATGAGCATTTGAGTGTGCGGATAAAAACTAGATTAGAGCGCCATCTGCTGTTAAAATCTAGGCTCAGAATCGATTCCAGAGGAATAGCGATGCATTCTGAAAATCTCAGAATCGATGTATCGTCCCATCCCTACCCAGAGATCACTCAATCTTGTAAATATGTGGTACCTGTGATTCTTTCTAGCTTAGCCAAGGTCAGTCCCAAAGCATTAGGCCTGTGGGGGCTACGGGTGGAGTACACCCCCACCCTCTGGCCATTCAGACGGGGTGGCTTTACTTTGGCTTTGTAGCTCATTTGCCCATTTTTATGGAAGAGGAATATGATCCTGAAAAAGTGAAAGAAACAGAGAAAAGAGTTCACTTCACACAAATGTATACGGAACTTTCAATTGTCATTAATTAGGCCTGCTCACTTGTCAGACCTGTCTAGAAACATTACCAGGTATCCATTAAATTTACTTCTTGTAATGGCTAAACCATTCTTATTTGATCAATAGTCCCAAATGCTAAATTGCTATTTATCTCAATTAAAAAAAGTCTCTCTATTGTCTTATCTGTCTGATGTTTTCCAGGACTTGTGAACGTTATGCTTTTCTACTAGGGTTGCAATTTTACAATATTTTTATGGTATGGCAACTAAGAAAATATCATGGTTTGACAGTATACAACATACATAAAAGTTACAATGACTTTTGACTGAACATTATAAATGCAACTTAAAACTATTTTTTTAAATTATAGTATGTGTAAGAATGTGTAAGTTTGCCTTTTCAAAAAAAAAAAAAGCTGTCTATCTTCCACTTGGGGGAAAAAAACAAGAGCAAAAAAGGTAGGATACATAACCTTCAAAAACCTTTCAAAACAGGTTCAAATTGGTCATGTAGATTCTCCACGGTGACCAACAGGAAGCTGTTTGGTTTAAAAGTGACATCTGTTTGAACTGTGCTTTACACATTGTTAAATTATTGACAATGGATCAAAATTTTGCAAATGTGACTGTGTCTGTAACTGTAATTTGCTTTTAAACAACCTAAATGGGAGAGGAAAAAGTGCAGAACTTTTTTTAATATATATATATATATATATATATATATATACATATATATAGGACTGTTATTATTTTATTCCTGAGACCAGATTATCATATCAGCATGTATTTCTTGAGTTCTGTATGTGGTGAAAGTTGACAACTCTAACAGGCAGAGGAAGGAGGAAAGGAGATGTGCACACACAAATGATTTCTCCATCCATTTGCTACATACCAGATATGGGAGTATTGTTCTAGGCCAACTAAAGAATGCTCAGGGTTATTGAAGACTGAGGGTTCAATCTTTAAGCTGGCCCGAGAAGAACTGCATATGGTGGGTTGTCGTGGAGTGCCATTTTTGACTGCGAAACATGAGCTGATGTATCCAATCGGTACCGTCTGAATATGTCCTGAGACCGTAAAGACAGACAAATACAGTGTGTTTGACATGAAAACTAAGCTGGGATCAAGGGGTCCTAGTTAGACTAGTTAACATGGCAACAACTGGACCCAAAGAGGGGCTCTTTCTTCACTGACAGCCATTTTAGTTTATACATACAAAGTCTTCTCAAATGATGACAAGGTACACAACATTTATTGCAGCTTAAATATGGTCTACTAAAGTAGACTGCAGAATCAAAAGTGAAAGAGGGTCAATATGTGGTATTAAATGTATTTTACCTTGCTCTAATAACTGATTGATTTCACTAGGGCTTTGAGTTGGGCTTTTGATCACTGATTGTAATCTGTCTTCATGTTTACAGTCTGTCAGCATGGACTGAAGTGATGACATCTGCTTCTTATGTGCTCGTATGGCTCCATCCATCTGCTGTCTGTGTTCGATCAACAAACCAATCAATGAATGGAGGAAACTTCTTTTCAGGACAATCTTAACTCATATTCCGCAATCATTATGATTTAAGAACATACCTGAGATTTTTCATCTCTCTTCTCATTACTGACGCCTGCTGTGTGAGTTTTCTGACTTGTTCAGCGCAACTACATATTGGAGGCGACATTTTAGTGATAGCTGAAAACTTTATATACTTTCGAAAATATTTTATGCTATGGTAAACTGGTTTATTTGTTCCATCAGCTGCTCTGCGTCCACAGCAGTGCGAGCACGTGTTTTGCTTTTGGGAGGAACTCGTTGGACGACCAACTACTTTCACAGAATACACTTCTTCTTTATGTTACTGGAAAATAGAGCACCACAGTGACATACCTCCACCTACTGTTCACTGTGCAAACAACACGGGCCATATTATATATATTGAAAAAACAAATCTATTTTTTTTTTTATTTCACACACATTTCTTTAAAAAATAATGGTCGAGCAATTTTAATATTGATAATTTAAATAATGTCAATTTAAGTCAATTTAAATAAGGATTAAGTTGTGCATTGTAAGGTGCAAGGAAAATATTTTAGTTCTTCACACTTTTTAAATATACAATTCACTGTTGTTATATTAGAACATCAATTTTAGCTCTACTAAAATAAACCTGCACACGTGTGTTTGTTTTATCACTCTCTGAGACGACAATTACATAATATGTCCTATTGTTCAGCCTTGCAATGCTAATTGGATGGTTTTGTAAAAAGGCCTGTTCACCTGGTCATGAACTCACATTATCTGCGAACATGTCTTGAAGTACATCTTCTTGTTTTACTGGACTGGATAAATCAATATTCAACTAAGTATAAATATTAAGGTACCACAGAATGTGTTGATAGTATTATATTTTGAGCTTGTTGTGTAAATGTTGTAATTTTACAACACTGGTTGAAAGAGGTGGCAGAATATGCCTGTGAACCTTGCATATTACATGGATGAATAGAAACATACTGTTTTTGATTATTCACAAGTTTCAAAATTTATTTTAATGTCGCTGTAGACACTGTAGGATAGTAAAGGCTACATCAACACGCTTTGCAGCAAGTGCAATGTCCACCTCTGCTTCTCGGAGGACTGTCTTTGGGACTATTGTAACTGAACATGGTTATGAACAGAGCTAAACATAGTAAATTCCAAAGTTTTTATTCAGGTCATCAGATTTTCTAAGTACAATATAAATAAAATAAATATAAAAATATTTTTATAAGATTGTTTTTTTTTTATTAAAATATGACTTGTCTGATTATTACTGTGTGATTATTCGTGTGTAAATATATAGACTATTGTTATGGGACTACAAGCAGTACACCCTACAAATTAACTCTTAGATGTTCTCTACATTTGTTCAAACAGTGAATAAAATTACTGAAATTATGTTAGACAAAAGGCCCAACGCTGCAATATTACAACATTTCCCTAAAAACTCACTAAAATGTCGAAATGGTAAAAACCCTATTACTGCATTAGAGGCCTCCTACAACAACATGTAAACGTTTTTTTTTTTAAGAGTTAATACTGATCAGTGCAGGTGACAGTTTACAGAACGCAGCCCGCGTCTTGTAAATAATAATTATGTGATGTAAATGGGCTTCCGTAAAAAAAAAAAAAAAAAAAAAAAAGTTGAGGGAAAATATTAAATTCACAACAGTTCACTAGGTGGCGCCGTGTATATAAAATGCTAATCACCAATAAACCAGAGAAGAAGAAGCAATGTGTTTCCGTATGTTACGCGGTGGTTTTATCCAATCAGGTGATTGTGCGTTGTATTTTGAAAGTGCTAGTGGCGGTTAAGTCGATATCGCTTGTTTTTACAGTACTCAAGTACGGATTAAAATAAACAGTAACGTTCAGAAAAGCGCTTATGAGACGCAAAGGTAAGAATTAAAGAAGGAACACGCTTTAATATAAATATAATCATTAATCATGTTTTGGGTTTGGCGATGCCGTTGTCAAGTTTACTTTATTAGTCTCCATATATCAAGACTGTTTTAGAACATATCACGTTTCCTACCTGTCTAAACAGTATTTAATCAACATTTGCTATGTGTCTGTGATGTCTAAAATGTCGTTTAGACAGACAGCTAGCTGGGCGTTGAGACGCCAACAAAGTTGACATTTCTTGAGAGGATGTAAGCAGTGACATTTATGTCTTGCTGTTATTATATATTTTTTGAAGATATTAAGCAGCAAAACTACGTAAACCTTTACTTTCTGTGGAGAAATGGACCTGATCTCAACAGTTTGTAAGCAGATGTGTGAGAAATAATGTGAGAAATGGATATCATTTTACAATTAACTGTAAAGTAATGTATTTGAATGCAGGCAGCATTTTCCTTTCTCATTTTATTAACAAATATCGAACTTCTCTTCAACATCTATTTATTATTATGGTTAGTGTTGTTTACTTAATATAGAGCGCATTTATATATTTATCAAAATCTTTTTGAAAATGAAAACAACATTACAGTTGAAAGATGCTGATTTATATGTGATGTAAAATTATGAAATGTTACTTAATGCTTTTTGAAAAGTGTACCAGTTAAAGCTGCATAATATTGCAGTAAATCAAATGTATTTAAAATCACCTCCATTGACTCTTGTGTGTGATTGCAGATAATATTCATCTAAAAACATGTCATCTGTCCATGGATTGTCAAACGTAAGTAACGTACTCCACATCCATGCATATTATAACGAAGAAAAAAAGAAAGTTCCTACTTTCTGACAGTTTGTGCTCTAATCATAGAGGTTTATGCCTTTTTCAGCCCAGATCAGATAGAGTTCCTCTCAGAGATGTACAGAATGAACTGATGAATTTGCAGGACAGTCCAACTCTAATGCTTAAGCATGCGTCGATGCATGAGAGG
Organism: Schizothorax lantsangensis; assembly: GCA_027422415.1. NCBI lineage: Eukaryota > Metazoa > Chordata > Actinopteri > Cypriniformes > Cyprinidae > Schizothorax > Schizothorax lantsangensis. Next base: position 19,150,608 of record CM049841.1, read on the forward strand.
GACCCTAAAACAAAGGTATGGAGACATTCCTTCACTGCTTTCAGATAGGGTTGGGTGATATATCTCATGCGCATCTCGTCAGTAAAGCCGGTGTTGTGCCCATTTTCGACCCCCTGCCAAATTATTACCCCTCTCGTTGAAATCGCTATATGATTGCCTAATCCTAACCCCTCCCCCACACCTAACCCTAAACCTACCAATACTAGGGGGTAATAATCTGGCAGGGGTCAGTATTGGGCACAACACCGGCTTTACTGACGAGATGCGCATGAGAATCGCATGAGATATTTCGCCCAGCCCTACTTTCAGATCACGTTGACTTTTTAACTTTCTGTGATTTCAAGTTCATATGGAAAAAATATAAGGAATTTTGCTGTTACTTTCACCTCAGCTGAGATATTTTGTTTTCCACCAGCATGAAGTTGTCCCTGGTGAAAACCCATCAAGCTTAACTATCACAACAGACATCCATAGTGATGGGAAAGCCGTGGATGCCACTGATGAACATCAAGATGTCATATTAAAATCTTTTGTGTGTCTTGAAGGAGAAGTCGTAGTTGAGGATGAATCTGTAATGTCAGAAGAGTCTGTTCTCATCAGGCGTCTGGCACTGGAGGATAATGACCCACTTCAGAGTGACCCAAATGAAACCATTGAACCTGATTGCACCGAAGATAATCAGACCACTGAAGAGCATGTTGATCATCCATACTATTATAGGAGCAAATCTACTGGTCTAGATGCTTCTTCTATTTTGTGTCAGGAGGAAGAAGTTTCCACCTATGAGCTGGGAAATGTCACCTTTAAATCCCTCTTGTGCTTAGGTGGAGAGGTTCAGGTTTCCGATAACTCCGCCATCTCTGATGAATCCATTCTCATAAAGGATCTAGCATCAGGAAATCACTCACAATGTAAAAATACTCCCATTTCTAAAGTGGGCACAGAGGCTGTATCAGTAAGCAGTCAACCTTTGGGTCATTCTTACTGTAATTGGAAGTCTTTGTGTGAAGATAGTAGCACCATCAGTACAGTTGATGCAGATGACGCCTCTCAGACAAATGTTGCACACATTGTAGGTATTCAGTGTACCCCTAAAAATACAGTGAACCTAAACAATCAGGATCAAGCTGATCTCTCTGAAGGATGTCATGGTGTATCTAGCGAAGGAGGAGAAATCACTTTTAAAGGCTTGTGTTGTTCTGGAGTTGAAATTGGATCTGATGATCTATCCAACGTGTCAAAAATGTCTGTGCTTATGGACAATCTTGCCGAGGAACAAAGTCTGAGTTGTTTAATTGACACCAGTGAAAATGATGGCCAAAGCTTTGCTGATTTGACACCAGGAAGGAAGCATGTTGAACATATTTACTGCCATGCTAAGGAAAAGCCACTGGTCCTAAATATATTGACCACTGAAAATGAGGTCTGTTCCAAGTCACAGCTTTCCTCAGCAAGTCTTTTGGAGAAGCCTGGAAATCCAGTTGGTAGTTTAATATCACCTCTTGGAAACAATACAGAGAAGATGTATGAATCATGCTGTGAAACAGAAACATCAAAGACAGTTGCTAACCAGGAGTCAAACCAAAATTTGTCAGTATTGAATGGTAAAAATAATACGGAAAGTTCAGATGTTGTACCATTAAGCGACAGTGATGACAAATACGAGGTGCCCAAGGATGACTCTTCTGTCATGACTAGAAAGAATGTGGAGGGATACTGTGATCAGCAGTTTCTGCCGGAAAGGAAAGAGGCAGTTTCATATTTTGAGGAAAACCTTTGTTCTCAAGTTGCCTTTATTAAAAATGTTGGCTTGGAAACCAGCATTCTCAAAGATAAGAGACTGGGTTTAAAGGATGAGGAGATCCACCCAGAGATCGAAGTTATGCGGTTCTGTGATAGATCTGGTGAAGCTGTCTCTGTTAATCAGGATCTTCCTAGTGCTATTGCTCTAACAGGTTCCTGCACTCCAAAGATGCCCACCCTAAGCCATTTGTGGCCTGAGCTACCGGAGAGCCCAATATCTCCTCCACTGTTGAACTCCACATCCCTGGCTAATGCTTTTAGCTATACACCTGTTCCTCAAGACCCACCCAAGACAAAGGATGTGGAACCTAAAATGGCTTCTGCAGACAATCAGAAGTTGTTAAATGCCCCTCCAGTTTTGGGTAACGGGTCTCTGCAGGAACAGCTCAGACAGATGGCTGAATTGTTGATGGTTGCGTCAGGGAATATGGTTGTTCCTACTCCAGCACCAGTGAATCACCACAGTGCTTTAGTGGGCACTTCTCCAGTAGTGATGCGTAGCGCTTGTGTCTGGAGGACCCCAGTTCAGCGGATGGAGCGGAGCGTTAATACTTCAGCAGTGGTAGAAATTTTAAAGGAGGTTGATGTTTCTGATGCCAGCACTTCAACTGACTCTCTGCTATGGAAGTAAGTAAGATAAGCATGAATTATTATCTCTGTTGATGTGATCTACATTGTCTCTGTATGACTCCCTCTTTGAAGCCTGATGCCTGGAAATATGGAGCATCTGTCTAGATCAGAGTTGGAGCAGAGATTGACTTCTACACTCATCATGGTGGAGGTTCTTTCCCAGCAGCTCACTTCTGCACGGGCTCATAATTCGAGCAAAAACACTTCTCCATCAGATCTCAGAGAGAAACTCGTCCAGACAGACCACACTGAGCTCAGACAGGTGACAACCCAGCTCCACAGACACCTTTTTGGAAGAAAAACTCTGAATATGTCTGGTATTGATTTTCTTTATCTTGTCTTTATTTCCCAGAATGGGACATATAAAGATTTGTATGGCACTGCCCTGGAGAGAATTCAGAGTCTTGAGCATGATCAGGAGGTTCTTCACAGTTTATATAACAGCATTAAAGCAATGAGGATTGGGATGGTAAGAGACGCCCTATAGGTTTTTAAAGTTACACTTGCATTTTTCAGTTTTACAGGCTTAAAATGTTATCATTCTTCTATAGGATTCTTTTAAGTCTAGCACAGAGGATGTCATCTTCAAGATGAAAAAGATTGGAAATACTGTTAATGTTGATCAGGAAACTTTATCTAGACAGGTAAGTCACTACTTAATTTCAAATGTATTTCATAAGCTTCATAGAAGCTATTTGTCAAGAAATCACATCTCATAAAAAGTCTGTGTTATGTAGGTCAGTCAGATGAAGTCTCTTTATGGGAGGCACAAGGAAACGCTCCAGAGGATGGAGCAGAAGATGAAAGATATGAGATATCACATGGACAAGGCTCTAGAGGAGAAGGAAGCGGTTAGAAGACATTTTTATTGCTTTTGCTGAAGCTTATGAACACAAGATTTTTTTATTAATATCCTATTAATCTTTGCCTCTTATCCTGTTCATTTGTCTTTGCGTGCAGGCCTTCAATGTTACGCAACAGTTGAGGGACTATCATGCTGCTCAGGTGGCAGAACTAGAGCACACTGTTGGGTCTCAACAGGAACTGATGTCAGCCCTCAAACTGGCTTACCCATCACTGGTCTGCTCATTTTGCTTGCATCCCTACCTCAATTTATATGAAAATATAATTTTCCCACTAGCTTAATAGTGACAACAGACACTCTGAAAGTGAAGGCTTGCTTGACTATGTGTGTAATATCCTTGTATTCTGAGTGAGTTGTGTGACTTCTTCAAGGTTGAACTGAACAAGTCATACATGGAATCCATCTGTGCAGCGAATGACCATTTGAGAAGGAAGCATGAAGATCACATGAGCTTGTTTGCGGAGGTAAGACTTCACATTTAAAACCATCAGTGTGTTTAGATATTGAAATGAAAATAGCATGCTAAATTTTGCTAACTCAGTCTTTATGGAGCAAAATAACTAGTTTGCCCCCTTTCCTCAATGGGAAGCTGAGAAAGGCTCAAGAGCTGATTCAGAGGATAAACCCAGTGCTTCACCAGCTCCATCAGAGGACTACAACTGCTGTGGAGAGTAGCAAGCAGCATCTGGAAATGAGAGACGGAGCCGTGGAAGAGAGAGACCTGGTTAGACATTTACCACTGAAATTAAATTCTCTCATTATTTATTAATTCTCAGTTCAATGTCTGTCAAACCTTAAGGAACCACAAAAAACAGTAAGAAAAAAATATTCTGAAGCCATATAATAGCTTACAAATTCTGTCTGAAGAACAGACAGAATTTGTGAGAAACAGATCCAGTAATGTTATTTTTTATTTTAAAATCGGTCTCATTTCGACCAGATATGGCATGTCAAAGTGCGGTCACATTTACCATTGTTGGCAAAAAAACATATTTTAATAGGAATATATGCTATCTGAATTTCATGTCCGGGCAAAAGATTGCCCCACGCTGATTTGTCACTTTGGCCAAGAGAAAGATACCTGGACTGAAAGTGACACATAGTGTGTGATGATCTGTGAGAAAATCTGTTGTTTTTGCATGTGAAAATTGTGGTGAATTTTGCTAACAAGACTGCACTTTTTATAGTTGCTGATTTTTCACTTCATACTGGCATGACAGCTGCTTGCCTGTCTCATGTAATTTGTGTACACACGTACCAAAAGACAATTACTAAACTAAACTAAAATGATTAGTGAATTAAAGTATTATTTCTGACCAAATGCTTATGGTAATTTGCAATATTACGAGATTGATGTGCAGCCTTACAGCACATAAGTCCAATTTGTTTTTCTGTAGGATTGACTGTCCACACTGTCATGTCTTTCATCACTTAAGTGAATTAGATCTGTTTGTAAAGACAGTTTGATCAATATCTGGTTCACTGCTTATGTGGTAATGATTTCAGCACAATGCCAAAAAGACAATAAAATAAAAAGAGTAGATGTCAGCATGGAAAGGTGCAGCAAAATTTTATCTTGCTGCATTGATTCATTATTTTGTGTCTGCAACTTTAAGATGTTACAGTTAAAGTGATAGTTCACCCAAAAATGAAAATGACCCCTTGATTTACTCACCCTCAAGCCATCCTAGGTGTGTATGACTTTCTTGTTTCAGATGAATACAATCAAAGTTATATACAAGAGAGAGTGGCGTTCCAGCAGATGCCTAGGACGAAGGCGTAGCGTAAGCTCCTGTGAGAATATGCCAGTCTCGCGAGAATCAAGTTTTGTTTACTCGAGTAAAGGAAGCAAAGTTTCCTTTGTTTAGCAAAGAAAAAACAGACTCCTCTTGGATTAAATCAAAATCCTCTGACATTTTACTTTACAAACCCTTGTTTTGTATTTCTAATTCGTGACTGGTGTTTTGTTTTGTTCTCTCTGTGCTTCCGTGTTTGTCTCTTTTCGTATTTTTTTTTTTTATGATGGATGCACCTTATGGGACTTCTATTGCACTGTTGAATATCATTATCAACAGCAATTCACTGCCGTCTGAAAGAAGAAAGTCATATACACCTAGGATGGCTTGGGGGTGAATAAATCATGGGGTAATTTTCATATTTGGGTGATCTATCCTGTTAAGTGGCATTTTCAGAAATAATTTCAATTGCATTTCAAACCAAATATTTAAATGCCTTGAATTGGGTTTGCAGGAATCTATTATTATATATTTTTTTTTTCAAAGTTCAGACTACAGACAGTTAAACTGATATGCGAAAATACTGGATTTTTGTTGCCTGTCTAAAGCTGTGAAAGAAGTGTATCTTCATCACCCATTAAACTATTTCACTTAAAAAATAGACAGGAAAATCTATGATGTGACTCCTTTAATCTCTTTACTTTATGCATTTACTTTAGATGCAGTCTGCCTTTTTAATCGCTGTTTCCATTAATTCCACAGATGGAAAATGAACTAGAGCACATGAGATCAAGCTTGCAAGATGCCAGTCAACAGATTTCAGACTTGAACATGCAGCAGACCATTATGACTTCAGGTGTGACAGTGATTTACCTAGAATTGACTTATTCCCTGTGTAGTCAAAGGAGAGCTTTTACTTGATTCTGCTGTGTGTGTTTGTTCAGAGATGTCAGTGCTGAGGGAGCAGCTGAATCAGGCAGAAGAGGAGCGCTTTCAGCTGCAGAGGAGGAGCACTGAACTCTCAGCCACTGTCACATCTACATTGGCCTCTTACGCCTTCCTAGAACAGACCCTCGCCTCTGAGACCAGCAAGTATGCAGAAATCCACTTGTGGAATTTGCTTTTTGTAAATCAATTCATTTCATATTACTTTTTGGTTGACTGAATTACATACATTAATTTAGAGATACACCAATTTAGAGTTTTGACCTAGAATCATTTCTATTCTATTTATTTGCATGAGTATCTAACAGTGGTTCTCAACCAGGGTGCCCATGCCTCAAGAAAAATGTAAATGATTTAAAATAAGCCAAAACAAGCATTAAAATAATCAAAAACAACTAAAAATGAAGATATGGTAACATTTCAGTTTAGGGACTAATTATCACTATTAACTAGTTGCTTATTAGCATGCATATTACGGGTGTATTGGCTATTTATTAGTACTTATAATAAAGCATATATTAATGCCTTATTCTGTCTGATCATATATTATATTCCTTAATCCTAACCCATACCTAAACTTAACAACCAAAAATCCATAGTTAATAGGTTAGTAGTTATTTAGTAGTTAGGTAACAGTGAGAACAAGTCTCCAAAATAAAGTGTGACCAATGATATTTCTCATCGTTATTCCCTCATTAAGATCCATTGAAGATCCAGAGTTCCCACTGTCTTGAAAAACCTGGATATACTGGATGCTAGAGCAGGGTATAAAACTCAGTTTCTGGGTTCCAACCCTGCTTCAACACACATTCAATGTAGTTTTCAAATATATCGATACTCGAAACTATGATTAGAAAAGCAGTGATTGGCTGGCAGAAAGATAGCAATGCAATGACATCATGTAATTGAGAATACATTTTTTTTAATGATTCCCAATTATTTTACAGATGGTGGCGCAAGAAGCAGATTTGGTAGCGCTGGGGGGTGATGTGTGGCGTTATTAAAAACGAAGATAATTTAATCATAAAAATACTATTGTTTTGCATTAACAAGTGCGGTTACTAATAATATTACATTGGTAATGCACATTTGACAGTAAAGCACTGAGCTTGAGTTGGGAAGCGTACAAAATTTACTTTTATTCAAAACAGTAACGAGCAAGATATATTTTTTTATATGAAAAATTATATATTCTACTCTCATTAACTGTACCATTATTCTTTTATAGTAGCCTATTATATTGAACTGACCGACAGCTTTAGCGATTTTCAAAAGAACGCTCTTTAATTTGAGTGATTCAGTTCCAAATTGAACAAAAGTTTGTTTTTTTACGCACTTTGTGACTTTTCTTACTTCATACACATGAAAAGTGCAAAATTGACAATTTGATTTCTTGATGATTTGATATTTTATAATAGTGATTTTATAATATCAAAATGTAAAGCAAAAAAAGTGGAAATGAATGATCAATAAGTGCCTCTCTGCTGCCATCTTCTGGTTATAGTGGTAATTTGATGTCTTTATAAATTTTATTTTAAGTGTTTGTTTACCACACAGTATATTTTGGTCATCCCATTAATATATATATATATATATATATACACACACACACACACATATATATATACTATATATATATATATATCTATATCTCATCCCATTCATATACATATACATAGAAATATACACACCAGGGCATTAATTAATTCGCAAAATTCCTTCCCTTAGCCCTTCGGGATCCAATAATAAAATCCAGCTACTGAGTAGTTTGGTATGAAGAACGGGCCTCTGAAATACTCGATTAGCTGTTCAGGTAACTAGAGTTGAAGCTAAACTCTGCAGGGCTTGTTTTGCACCCCTGTTCTGGAGTCATTTAAGTCATGTAAATTCAGGAAAAATCTTTAACTATATAGGCAATGTTCACTAAAAATATTTCTTTTTCTCTAGCTGAGCAACACTTCTCTAATTATTGGTAGGCGGACATTTTGCGCAAAACATTCTTTAAATCCAGACCTGTAAGCGCTTATCCAGTAAATCACAAAAAAGTGTGAAAGGGCTTTGGAATGCTATTTATTGTTGTGGACATTTAGGGTCCTTGAGTTTAAATTGTAGAGTACCACTGCTCTAGTGTTACAGAAAGATATATTAAAATGCAGTACAGTAATTGAACAATACTTACCATTAATGTGATGACTTTTGTTTTCACCATTTTGCAATTGTTTAAAAAAAAAAAAAGGGGTGTATGATTAAGACTGGGAAATACCGCTCATAAATTATAGTGTTCAAATGTGTTTTGTTTTATTGACAATATTAATGTTAATATCTGTTGAGAGGCACTTTTGGTTAATTTTGAAAAGGGGTAGGGGCTCGAGTCCCCAAAGCAACCCCCATATCACGGAATATCGTCAAAATTCAGGCAGTTGATATGATGGTTGTGACAGAAAATACGACATAAGGGACTAAACAATAAAAAAAACGATCCTGTGAAACTTCCCAGGTCTATGATGAACTTGTCAAACTATAAAACCACAGAAACCCCGCCCCCGGGAGAACCTTACAGGGTTCCTACGGGGTTTGGAAAAGGTATGGGAATGCCCTGATTTAAGTATTTTCCAGGTCTGGAAAAGTATGGAGAAAAAGAAAGCAGAGTATGGAAAAATATATATGAATGTGTTTCCTGACTTCTAACGCCCCTATTTAGTTTTTTATAATAGAAAATTAAGAATTTATTGAAAATAAATGTATTGTACAAGAAGTCAAGGTCTTAATACGACTGAATTAATTCTCTGTCGCCACTTTTTCATTATGCAAAATTGCAGGTTATAAGCATTTCTGAGTTTCTTCTCACAATATTCTTAGCACCGTATTACATAGCCTTAAGGACTCTTTGCAAAACTGTTCCAATTATACACATAGACTTTTACACGCAATGAGAAACTTAGCATAAATGGACAATGCACATTTAGCCACCTATTTTGCCATTCAGCTCATTTTGCAGTGTGGTTTCTTGGCCTCCACAAAGTATGCGTTAAAGAGACCTAAGGCCTTGAAATATGGCATACTGCCCTAACAAAAGCCAGCGTATTTTAAACACTTTTTACAGTACCAGTCTTTTTTACAAACCCTTGAACTTGGCAAAATTTTATGCCATCAGCCCATTTCATGTCATGATTTGTGTGCCTCATACAGAGGATGTGCTATCAAGTGGACTGTAGGTCTTGATATTACAGGTCCGCTACAATAAGAAAAGCCCAATTTTGAGCAAATAGTAGGGATACACTGAATGTTCGGCAAGCATTTAAATTATTCGGTAGAAAATAGCAAAAAAAACTAAGTGTTCGGCCGAGTAAAAACGAAAAGAGAATAAATTAAGGACCGAACAATGCCGTGACGCGAACTAATAGAGTCGCGCAATAATGCAGCTACTGTCAGAGTGTGAAAGTATTTAAACCTGTCTGAGAAAGATGCAAAGGATCATGTGCAAACAGGTTGAAACACCGACAGCGATTGACTGCTTAGCGCTGCATCTCATGTCTCCGATGATGAAGAATGAAGGGGTGGTTGTTGCTGGTTACTGTGATTGATTGAGTCACTGTAGATGTTATGCCTCAAACTGATTAGGTAAATAAACTGCAGATGGCCTGCAGGGTAGAAGCTCCTCCTCAGTCTCTGTTAGTATTGCCATTTTACGCTTCTGTAGCGCTTGAATAAAATAAAGTAATGGCAATAATATTGAAAAGACGGTTAACCGGGGTACAACATGTTGAGTCCTGTATAATAACTATTTAGCAGCTCTGCTTTTGCAGCGTTTGAGGTAGATGTCCTGCAGAGAGGGGAGGGCAGAGACCAGAGATGTGCTCAGCTAAGCGCACGACTCTTTGCAGAGCTTTGCAGTCCTGATTTGTGGCGTTACTGTACCACACTGAGATGCACTGAGTCAATACACTTTCTATGGCCCCTGAATAGAAAGTTTTCAGGATTGCTGGTGAGACCCTGAATTTCCTCAGCTGTCGCAGATGGTACAGTCTTTGCCTGGCTTTCTTGACCTGTGTTTTAATGTGTGCAGTCCAAGTCAGGTCCTCGGAGATGTTTACACCGAGGTACTTGAAGCTGCTCACTCTCTCCACAGGGGTCCCGCTGATCATAAGAGGAGTGTAGGGCCGCTGCTGTCTCTTCCTGAAGTCTACAATCAGCTTTTTAGTTTTGCTCACGTTCAGAGAGAGACAGTTGTCCTGGCACCATGATGTTAGTCTCTCTACCTCACCCAAGTATGCGGTCTCATCATTGTTGGAAATGAGGCCCAGAACCACAGTATCGTCAGCAAATTTAACAATAGAAGTGGAGCTGTGAGAGGACACACAGTCGTGTGTGTAGAGAGAGTAGAGCAGAGGACTCAGAACACAGCCCTGCGGGGCTCCTACGTTCAGGGTGATGGAGTTGGAGGTGAACTGGCCCATTTTCACCACTTGTGGTCTGCCGGTGAGGAAGTCTTGGATCCAGTCACAGAGTGTAGGGTTTAGGCCGAGGTCTGAGAGTTTGACAGCTAGCTTGGTGGGGACTATAGTATTGAAAGCTGAGCTATAGTCAATGAATAGCAGTCTGACATAGTTGCCATTTTTGCTGTCAATATGTGTGAGGGAGGAGTGCAGTACCTGAGAGATGGCATCATCAGTAGACCTATTTGGGCGATAGGCAAACTGAAGAGGGTCCAAGGTAGCAGGGATGGAGGAGCATATGTGTTTCTTTAAAAGTCTCTCAAAAACCTTCATGACTGTTGATGTGAGGGCAACTGGACGATAGTCATTCAGGCAGGAGGGTTTATTGTTCTTAGGCACAGGGATGATGACAGATTTCTTAAATGAGGTGGGAATCACAGAGGTAGCAAGGGACTCATTAAAGATGGAAGTAAACAAACCAGCAAGCTGATCGGCGCATGATCTCAGAACGCGGCCGGTAATCCCATCAGGTCCGGCGGCTTTCCTGATGTTTACTCTCCTTAATTCTCTCCGAACCTTGTCCTCCGACACGGTGATAACATGATCAACATCGCTGCTCTGTCTGCTGCTTCCTGACGCGCTGATCGGCAGAGTCGCGCCGCCGTTGCATTCGAAGCGGCCGTAGAAGGTGTTTAGCTCTTCGGCCAGCAATGGATCTGCACTCACCTCGGCGAAGGGGGTTATTTCCAGAGGAACAGATGGTCTTCAGTCCCTGCCACATGCGTCGAGAGTCATTGAGCTGAAAATGTGACTCAATTCTCTCTCTGTATCGGAGTTTAGCAGCTCTAACTGCCCAGTCGGAGAGCGTAACATGATGCTTTGTAATCGCTCATGTTTCCTGACAGAAGACCAGCGTTGTATGCGGCAGTGCGTTGGTTAACCACAGCACGGATTGTTCTGTCCACCCACGGTTTCTGATTAGAGAATGTCCTTATTGTTACCGTTTCAGTGGCTTGGTCAGTTAGCATGTTGACAAAGCTTAATGCTACATCCGTGAACTCGCTGACGTCAGCTGAACTCGCCCGGAACATGTCCCAGTCGATGTCATCAAGAGACGCCTGTAGCATAGCTTCAGAGTGGGAGGACCAGCGCGTCACTTCCCTCACCCCCGGGATTCCTGAACAATCCTTTGTTTATATTCCGTGTGAGGAAAATGGCCGTGGTCCGATTTACCAAAAGCCGGCAGGGAACGAGCTTTATAGGCATTCTTAAACTGAGAGTAGCAGTGATCCAGTGTATTCGGTCCTCTAGTTGGACAGGATACATGCTGATGGAAGTTGTACCATTCATTAAGAGCCGTGCTTGCACAGGTTCTGCACGATCCTCTTCACTAATATCCTCTGGGTCTCAATCGGGCTCAAATTGATAAGCATTATAGACAACGCCACTGTTTACAATTCAACCGGTGCACATGCTGAGGAGAGGGGCGGGACGTTCAGACGCATACTGGTGGTTTAGCGAATCACAACACACTGAGCCAGCTAACCAATCTCAGCCCATCGCGTTTTCTGAAGGAGGAGCTTCATAAATCCAGGAAATAAATCGAGGCGTTTGTCAGAGAAGGGACAGAGAGGTGTGGAATAAAGGTAAATTATGTGAAAAATGCGTTTTTAAAAAAACCAAGCATGAACACATGCTAGACTGCACCCCATAAACACGATCAAGCCTAGAAAAAAACCAGTCAACCACCCCTTTAAAGAAGTGTCTTATGCTCATCAAGGCTGTAGACTATCTATTTGATTAAAAAAAACTGAATATTATTCCACAAAATAATATTGTGAAATATTATTGCAATTTAAAATAAATGTTTTCTATTTTAATATACTTTAAAATATAATTAATTCCTGTGAAGCAAAGCTGTATTTTCAGCATCATTACTCCAGTCTTCAGTGTCACATGATCCTTCAGAAATCATTCTAATATGCTGATTTATAATCAATGTTGGAAACAGTTGTACTGCTTAATATTTTTTGGGACCTGTGATATAAAAAAAAAAAAAAAAAAAAGTTCAAAAGAACAGTGTTTATTCAAAATAGAGATTTTGTTACAATATACACTATTCAAAAGTTTGGGGTCAGAATTTTTTTTTCTTTCTTTTTAAAGATACTTTATTCAGCAAGGATGTTACATGGATAAAATTGATAGTAAAGACTTATATTGTTAGAAAAGATTTCTATTTTGAATAAATGCTGTTCTTTTTAACTTTTTATTAATCAAAGAAAAATGTAACACAGGTTCCAAAAAATATTAAGCAGCACAACAGTTTAACTGTGGTAAATCAGCATATTAGATCAGCAACACTGATAATAATTCAGCATTTCAGAATGATTTCTGAAGGATCATGTGACACTGAAGACTGTAATGATGCTGAAAATACAGCTTTGCTTCACAGGAATAAATTATATTTTAAAGTATAGGTATTCAAATAGGAAACCAATATTAGAAATTGCAATAATATTTCACAATATCACTGTTTTTTCTGTATTTTTGAAATAAATACAGCCTTGATGAGCAAGAGACTCCATTAAAAAACAAGGTCAATAATTTATTAGGTTCATAATATAGGCCTAACATAATATAATATCAAAACAAACTATTTAAACTGATAGAATAGAGTAGAATAGAAAACAATCTGAAGCTGTCTAAACATCCCTATGAAGTAGTTTGCACAATACAACTGTGTGTGACTGTAAATGTCTCAGAGTTTTGTTACCGTTCTGTGCTCATGCTCCGCTATTTCCAGTACTTAATCAAGCCACTCTTCTTTAATACATGATGACGTTTATTTCACATGTCTTGTCATTTGCGTTGGTTCTCATGTTGAGCGCACTGCAACCATTGAAGTATTCGGTTTCTACAGCGACTCATTTGGCGCACATCATTCTCTTTCTATGAAACCTGTAAACCGCATTCACCGGTTCTAACTCTATAGCGGTTTACCCGAGCATTGCGATTCTTTCGCTTTTACTGGCATTCAATCAAATGGCTTTCCCAACAAATTTTTGCGTGCGAGCGGCACATTATTTCTTCTGCGCGGCCTCGGGTGTAGAAGTGTGCGGCCGAGGGAACATTGCGTGGGAGCCCTGTATTTAAGGTAGCCCGTCGGGCAGGGCGGTGATACATTTTGGTAGCCCGACTGGAAAACACAATAGCCCCGGGACGTCGGGCTAGCGATTTTGCGAGCCCTGCACACATAATTAATTAATTAATTCCTTCCTTCCTATCCAATCCGATCCGATCCAATAATAAAATCCAGCTAACTGAGTAGTTTGCGTATGAAGAACGGGCCTCTGAAATACTCGATTAGCTGTATCAGGTAATTAGAGTTGAAGCTAAACTCTGCAGGGCTTGTTTTGCACCCCTGTTCTGGAGTCATTTAAGTCATGTAAATTCATAAAATCTTATAACTCTATGGGCATTTTTATAATGAATATTTCTTTTTTTCTAGCTGTGCCACATTCTAAAATAATTATTTGGTAGAGCTTGTAAGCAAAACATTTTTAAATCCTTATCTTTAATCCTTATCCAGTAAATCACAAAAAACTGTCATAGGGCTTTGGAATATTTATTGTTGTGGACATTTAGGGTCCTTGAGTTTAAATTGTAGAGAACCACTGCTCTAGTGTACAGAAAGATATATTAAAATGCAGTACAGTAAATTGAACAATACTTACCATTAATGTGATGACTTTTGTTTTCACCATTTTGCAATTGTTTAAAAAAAAAAAAAAATGTATGATTAAGACTGGGAAATTACCGCTCATAAATTATAATTCAAATGTGTTTTGTTTTATTGACAATATTAATGTTAATAATTGTTGAGAGGCACTTTTGGTTAATTTTGAAAAGGGGTAGGGGCTCGAGTCCCCAAAGCAACCCCCATATCATAATATATCAAAATTGTTGATATGATGGTTGTGACAGAAAATATAAACATAAATAAACAATAAAAAAAAATCCTGTGAAATTTCCCAGAGCCTATGTGAACTTGTTAAACTATAAAACCACAGAAAGAGAACCTTACAGGGTTCCTACGGGGTTTGGAAAAGTATGGAATTTGATTTAAGTATTTTCCAGGTCTGGAAAAGTATGGAAAAAAGAAAGCAGAGTATGGAAAAATATTTGTGTTTCCAGACTTTTGCCCCTATTTAGTTTTTTATAATAGAAAATTAAGAATTTATTGAAAATAAATGTATTGTACAAGAAGTCAAGGTCAAAATACGACTGAATTAATTCAAGGTGCACTTTTTCATTATGCAAAATTGCAGGTTATAAGCATTTTGAGTTTCTTCTCACAATATTCTTAGCACCGTATTACATAGCCTTAAGGACCTTTGCAAAAAAAAAAAAAAAAAAAACATAGACTTTTATGTGCGCATGAGAAACTTAGCATAAAGGACAATGCACATTTAGCCACCTATTTTGCCATCAGCTCATTTTGCAGTGTGGTTTCTTGGCCTCCACAAAGTATGCGTTAAAGAGACCTAAGGCCTTGAAATATGGCATACTGCCCTAACAAAAGCCAAATTTTAAACACTTTTTACAGTACCAGTCTTTTTTACAAACCCTTGAACTTGGCAAATTTTATGCCATCAGCCCATTTCATGTCATGATTTGTGTGCCTCCACAGAGGATGTGCTAAATTGGACTTTAGGTCTTGATATTACAGGTACTACCATAAGAAAAGCCCAATTTTGAGCAAATAGTAGGGATGCACTGAATGTTCGGCAAGCAAAATTATTCGGCCGAAAATAGCAAAAAAAACTCTTTCAGTGTTCGGCCGAATAAGCGAAAAGACAGAATAAATTGTACCGAACAATGCCGTGACGCGATCAAATAGAGTCGCGCACTAATGCAGCAAACACGTCAGCAGTGTGAAAGTATTTAAACCTGTCTGAGAAAGATGCAAAAATCATTACAAACACGAAACACCGACAGCGATTGACTGCTTAGCGCTGCATCTCATGTCTCCGATGAGAAGAGGAAGGGGTGGTTGTTGCTGGTTACTGTGATGATTGAAATCACGAAATGGCCTCAAATGATTAGTAAATAAACTGCAGAATGCTGCAAAAGCTCCATTAACATTCATAAATGTTAGTATTGTAATTTTACTGTTGTTCTGTAGAATAAAATAAAGTAAGAAAATAATATTGAAAATAATAATTGCCCTACAACATGTTGTAGTATGTATAATAACTATTAATAGATTTATTATATTCACACATAGTGTTCAAATTGGGATCTGTAATATATTCTAATGTTTTAAAAGAAGTCTCTTCTGCTCAGCAAGGCTGCATTTATTTGTACGGTAAAAAATACATGCCTGATTCAAGAAGGGGGTCTCAAAAATGGCCAAAAAATATTATTTTACTAACTTACTAATTTTAAGTTAAATTGTGCTTTGTTGGTATAATGTCTGATAGAATATTTTAAAATGTTCAGTGTTAAGTAAATATTTTTAAATTGTTGTTCTGTAATTTATTTATTTGAAAAGCAGGACAAAAAGGTAAAAAGCACATTTTGGCTATTTAATTTATGCAACGGTGGAAAAAAATGGCAAAATAGGGTGGGGGGGGGGTATTCGGCCTTCGGCCTTCGGCCCAGTGTTTCATTTTGTTCGGCTTCGGCCAAGAATTTTCATTTTGGTGCATCCCCATGTTAATTCATGTGCATCCATGCTATCGTTTTATTCATAGTAAAATGGCAAAATAGTGTGTGCAAAATAAAATAGTGATGCACAAAGTAGGTTATATAAAACTAGAAATTGTAATGCGTAAGCATGCAAAAAATTCCCATACGCATGTGAATAGTCTCTCGAGGGCACAAAAAGGTTCTTGTGTACATGTAAAAGTCCATGTATTTTATTTTATTTTAAATAAATAAAAATATTGTAAATAAAAATATTTACAGATGACTGTACTAGTCACTAAATACTTTTACACTACCAAATACACTATACCAAAATACCAAATACACTAAACCTTACCAAATATAAAGCTGAAAATAATACTCTATGAACCATTTATGTTAAATATGGTCTGAAAATCTACTGAAAGGTTTGGAAATTTGAGTCTGGAAAAGTATGGAATTTTGAAATGGAAAATGTGTAGGAACCCTGACCTTAACTTTTATTGATATTACACAATTTTCTAAATGTTGACAACTATATGGTAACCTTCTAAAATTGATAGTGATTAAAAGGGATAGTTCACCCAAAAAATGAAATTTACTTTACCCTGTATTGCTATAAACCCATGTCATTCATTGTTGTTGTTTTTTTTTTTCTCTGCAGGGCATACAAAAATATATTTAGCAAAATTTTTGTTTTGCCAGTGCAGTTAACAACATTGGACCACACTGACCTACTGTATGAACAAAAAAATAGGCAGTGTTGGGCAGTAACTAGTTACTGTAACTTAGTTACTGTAATAATATTACTTTTTGCAGTAACTAGTAGTGTAACTAATTACTAATAAGATTTCAGTAATAATATTACAGTTACCATCCGTAAAACAGCTTAGTTACTTTTGATGCCTCAACCCCGCTGATTTAAAATCCAACAATCAAACAATTCCTAGATTTATTTTCATAATTTTCACGACTCGCACATGCATGTGATGTCCCCAGTGCAGCAGGCAAGCTTGGAATATGGAAAAGCTTACATTCAGCAGACAGAAATATTGCATTATATTGATTTTGTCAAGAAAAAAGATGATCTGAACACTGTTGTGTAAGTTGTGGCTGTACTCTGGCATTACATCCCTCTGATCAGCATGTGGTACATTATATTACTATAATTAAAAATATTTTTGGAAAATTAAACAGTTTCTTAAAAACTTATGTGATTTGATAAAATACATAATGAAATATAATTGTGTAGGGAAACGGAGAAATTACAATTAGCTTCAAGCTACACATGACAATTAATGATATTAATACAACACTTCTACTTGAATGTCACTATTGAGTGTTTGTAATAACTTAGTTCTGACTGCGATCCAATGTGGATTTTGGTCAAATGATGAGGCAGAAATACATTGTTAGTAACATTCTAGAAGAATTTTATGTGGAAGATACACAGTTAAAACTTCTGTGGGGCGTGAAGAAAAAGTAATGTAACTAGTAGTGTAAATAATTATTGTTGCCAGAAAGTAATAAGTAAAGTAACAATATTACTTTTGAGTTATATAACTAGTTATGAGTAATATATTACATTCTTTGAGTAACTAGCCCAACACTGAAAATAGGATATAGGATTGGAGCAACATATAGGGTGCAATTCTATATTATTTTATTTTTCTACTTTAGGTTGCAGCTGTCAATGTGTGATGCACAGCAAGCTACAGAGAGAGCGAACCGGTATATCTTCACATTTTAATCCCTTTTCTTTTGTTTATTGTTGTATTAATAAATGTACAAAATGTACCATTTATATATATATATATATATATATATATATATTTATTTATTATGCACATGCTTTCGGCAGGCTTGAGGAAGCACTGGAGACTTCCAGGACGCAGCTAGAGGAATATGAGCACACACTGTCGCAGAGAGCAAGCCTGATTAAAGAGCTCCACACTGAAGCTGAGATTCATCGCCACCAGCTCGGTCAACTGGCTCAACTGCAGACTGAACTTTCCAGTGCCAAAGAAATGAGTGAGGTGATGAGATATTAGACTTTACACCAAATCATTACTTAACATTAACAATACTTTAGATATACCAGTTACTCCCATTATAATAGAAATGTGTTTTGTTCTATCAGTTCTTGCAGGCAGAAAATGAAATGGCACGGGAACAGATGGAGGAAAGTGAGCGATTACTGCGGTGCCACTTACAGGGCCTGAGAGAGAGAAATTTGGAGTGTGAAGACCTCAAACTAGTGCTGGAACAATTGCGGTACAGAATATTCCTGTCTACTCACTGTTACTTTTTAGAACAAATGTCAGAACAAATCAGAATGAATGGAAGTCTTTTCTGATGCCATCTCTTCTCTAAGGCTTGAGAAAGAGTCCCTTCAGGAAGAGCTGGACAGTACACGAGACAAAGCCCGCAGCATGCTGCTGGAACAAGGAGAGCAGATGGCTCAGGCATCTAATGATGTCATGCTTCTAAACCACAAAGTTTGCTGTCTCACGAGCATCTTAAAGGAGTCCCTAACCTCCAAGGTCCCTATGCTTTACTACACTTGTCATAATTTACATGTTGTGAATTACTGAAGGTTTAATTTTTGTTTTCAATTTTCATTATAAGTTTTAAAATTTAAAAGTAAAATTGTTGTTTTTCTCATTTATATTAGTTGTTCTTTTTATTTACACATTTTTTAAATATTTATTTTTAATAATTTTTAATCAGCTGTCATGGCAACATTTCTATTTTGTTTAAGTTGAATATTTACATATTATTTTTTTAGCCTTATTTTAATAAACAATTATTTTTAATAGTTTGTCAACAGTAACAACACTGGTTTGCAGTTTGCACTTACAGCGGAAGCTTTGGTCAATTACACAAAGTTTAAAATCTGAAATGTGCTTATGGGTATTTTTTAGTAATTGTTTTTGTTAATTTAGGTTTCTAAATCAACCTTTTAAGGTATAACAAGTAAATCTAGTTGGGTTTACTTGTTTCTAGGTTTTGTTAAGTGGAAAAACTTGATATAGAATAGTACAAATTAGTTAATTGACATCACTCCAGTCTAATGGTTATAGTTTTGTTTTATTGTGTATGCTATATTTATTCAAGGTTCTTTTTTCCTGAATTAATAACATTGTTTTGCTGTTTTGCATTTCTCAGGAGTCAGAGAACTCTGATAAGACATTGGAGTCTCATCGACATCCCTCCAGCTCTTTTGTGGATTCTGTTATGGTGGCCATGATGAAGACCCAAGAACCTGAGACAGAGTCTCCTAAGGGTTCAGGTGTGTTAGTGTTTGGTGCTTGTGTTGTCTTGTTGGAAAGCAGTTCTAATCCTGCATAATTTATTGAGGATCTTTTCCTGTAGTGTCAAAGGTTTCTGGTTACTTGCAAAACTTGTAAATAATCACAGACACACATGTTTGTGTGTGAGAATGTAGTGGTGATTCAAAAGGTCTTAAGCCCAAAACACACTGCACGATTTTAGCAATCCTATAAGATCACTGCATGTCACACTGTGACATGGATCTAATAAACTTGGCTACGACGTGTGTGTAGACTGTATGATGATGACACCTATTGACTCGTACGCTTCGACGCACATTTCTATAGAAGAATTAAAATGTCATAAGCATGCGCTAGTGGTAAACAAAAAGAGCATGATAAATCATAGTTTAGCGGTTATATTTTTTATGTGTGCTGATAAAAAAAGTGGAAGCGGCAAAAGAGGAAGGGATGAGAGCTTGAGGTATGCAGTTTTATGTTTTAGCATCCTGTCGCGTTGATTTCATGTTGCAATTTTATTGTTTGGTCAGTAAACGTGGATCGTACCAGTAAACACACTGTGATCATACTGTATCGTAGGCTATCTTTGGTCACAAGACCGACGTCTTTGAACCTCTCTCACTGTACGACATAAGAGCACCGTTTAGGAGCCACGATCACAGAAATCGCCACGATTATTTCACGATGTCAATCTTTCATCTGGGACAGCCAAAAATCGTGCAGTGTGTTTAGGGCTTTAGAAGTAGTTTATAGGACTATGGATGTGTACATTTAAGAACATGGAATACAGTTCCACACAAAACTGTTTTTATGTCAGTTATATTAAACTTTTTTTTTTTTTTTTTTTTTTTAATGATCACTTACTTCAAATGAAAATTGAATAGAGATGTATTCATCATAACTGTGCAGCCCTCTTATGTTGTGTAATGTTTTGCAGAGGAGAGGGAGGTGCAACAAGATGGCATTGGCAGTGAAACCAGTGCTTTTATCCGAATACCACCAACTACACACACAGAAGTGAAAAGTACATTCCTTACAGGATAACACATTCATATATTAGAATTTATGTTAGATTCAATCTCAAATATGTATATGTGTGTTATTTCTGTGTTTGTGTCTATATGTCAGTGTAATAATATAATTAATCCATATAGATAGATAGTTAGATGGTTATGAAGATACTCTCTTGTGTACTCAGTGGAAAGACGGAGCCGTATGTTGGAGCTGTTGTCTGATTTTGGTGAGACCATCTCAGATCTTCAGCTCACCTTAGACCAATTGAGAATCCAGAAAGACACGGAGCAGCAGACTCTGAAGCAGACCATGTGAGTTACTCAAACTCGGATATACTCAGTAGCTCATTTGCAATGGAACCGAAGAATGGCTGGGTTTGAACTGAGTTTTCAGTTATATATGGCTTAAACGTGTTGATATGTAATTTTAATATCTATCATGCCTATAAATATATAACATTCAAAATGCATTAAATAGTTTAACAGTAGATGTAAAGTCACATTAAAATACAGTATTATCCAATTAGCTAGCTGAACTGTTTGTAGTTTGTCCACTTGGTTTTTGCTTAACTTAAAGGTATAGTTGAACCAAAAATTAAAATGTACTCATCCTCATGTCATTCCGAAACTTATGACGTTTTCTTCTCCAAAACACAAAAGAAGACATTTTGAAGAACATTAACCAAAAAAAAAAAAGGTAGCCTTTTAACTTTCATTGTATGCCAAAAAAAATCTCAAAATGACATCTTAAATGTTCCACAGAAGAAAGTCTGTCAGACTGGTTTGGAACGTCATAATGAGCAATGATGAAATGAACTTTAATTTTCTGGTGAACTATTCCTTTTCATACAGTATAAATGAGTACACCACACAAACCACAAATGACACGCAAATAGATTCCAAGTTTCATATCTTAGTTAAAGATCAAATCTCTTAATCGTACCTGAACAGGTCATACCTGAACATCAAAGTACTAAATGTTTATCATTTGTTTCAGTTAGGATTTCCTTTCCTCATTTATTAACAATTTTTTTTTTTTATTATTATTATTTTTTTTTTTGGGACATTATGTACAAAAGTAATCTTTGGATCATATTTAAGTGAAAAATTTAATTTTCGGTTTTATATTTTGTTTCAAGTTAATATATCGAAATGAATCTTTGACAGCTCAGGCATAATGAATTTCATTATCAGTTAGTTGTGGCTAACCCCCTGATCAGTGACATCACTTTTCAGTAGTAAAATATGACTGAATAACAAAACACTTTAGACCGTGTTTATATTGTTTGATGTGGCTAAGAGAGATTTTTCACTACAAATCTAGTTGCATTACTACTGCATTTTATGTTCTAACAATTTTAGTCTTTCTGTTTTGTAGAAGAACTCTCCAGCAATTAAATGTTGCTTGTCATTTAAAATTCAGATTCTCGTTAGTGTTTGCACATGCATGTAAATCACCTGGATTGTAACACAGAAAAGGAGTGCTTTTATTTTTACCCAAACCACTTTTACTGGTATACAACATTTAATTTAGGTTTTAAATTAATAATTGTTAAAGTCATGTCACACAGATTTTGTTGCAGAAAATATTTTATATTTATAACAAAACAATATTACCTGAAAACCAAAGTATAGTATTCACACAAATTCATCATGCTATTGCCTCACCCCAGCCTATTTTTTTTTTTTACCCTGAAACATTCCATGTTTTCTGACAACCTGCTGTTTCAGATGTGGCCTGCAGGAGGCGCTGCAGGAAGAGTCTCAGAGACACAAACTGGAGGTCTCAGAGCTGAGGCAGAATGTAGACCGACTGCAGGCTCAGGTCGAGAAGGATGCTGTGGTCCTGCAGCAGAAAGCCCAGGTAAATGTTCAACTCGCTGTTTATAAGCCATATTTCATAGAAATTTTCAGGAACAGTTTCCCAGCGGCAAAACTCTTTAATTTAGCTCTCAAGGATTTGGAGTATAAGAGGATTAAATATATGATTACTTAAGTCATTTGTCTGTCATTTTTAAGGATGAAAGAAACTTGAGGAAACTGTGCAGTGAGATGGAGGAAAATTTGGAGGCGGCACACAAATACAGAGCAGAGAATAGTGTAAGTAACCTTTCACAGTGCAATCACTGCCCACAGACATAATGCTGACTATATTTTCATACACGTTTTTAGACTGATGGATAAATTTCTGTGGTTGTCGATGCTATTGTTAGATTGTTGTATAATAACTAACTAGCCTTTTCTCTGTTGTGTGAAACAGGAGTTGCGTCGAGAAGTTGCTGATTTGCGTCGGCTGGAACAGCAGGCACAGGTGGAGGCTCAGGTGTTGAGGGAGGAGCTTAACCGAACAGGTGTCCAATCAGCAGCCAGTGCCAAAGAATTAGATGAAAAAATCAAACTGCTCAGAGAGGTATGGCAGTCTGTCCAGTTTTTTTCTCTGTAACTGGCATGAAACAATATTATTAAATAAAGTGTATACCCCCTGACCCTCAAACTGTCCAAAACGTAGTTTTGTGATCATAAAACAAAATCAAATGTTAGTAAGTTCACTATTTTAAGCAGTTGCCATTTAGACATTTCATAGACTCAAGATTTTGAGAGGGTTATGTTCATATGTATAGGCATATTACATTATGTATTTTAACAGTGCTGTTCAATAAAACCATGTAATTACTTGGTTTTTATATTTCATTTGAGCCAATTATTATTGCCTCATCATTAGTTTATATATAAATAGTCATACTAAAGCCTGGTTTTCACTTAGGTCTGTTTGTATTACTAAAAAATATCAGATTACTCAGTTGTCAAAATAATCAGTAGATTACTTGATTACCAAAATAATCATTAGTTACAGCCCTAGATTATTTAAAATGTTTCTAAATACAACTGCATTTTTTTTAATTTTTGTAATTAAAAGACAAATATTTTGTCATTGAAAAGGTCTTAAAAATAGTATTAAAAATGTTGTCTCTTTCTAGTGAACCAAGTATCTGTATTTTGTCTCATCTCGTGAGCTAAGTTTATTGTCACACCCCTAGTGTCAATAAGTAGTGATATAGCTCATAATTTTCCAAGTGTATGATATAGCTTTTATTCTTCAGGTCAACCATATATTCTTGGAAAAAAATCAGTTTGAATAAGGAAAGCAATAACTTTACCATAGTATCCTTTCAAATGTTAAAGTTGCCACAGTCATTGCATGTGCTGCCCCTTTACCTCAACCCCCCGCCCCGCCCCCAGAAAAAAGTTCAGGCTTAGGATTTTTTTTGCTTTAACCCCTGCATTCTGTTCTTAGGTTGAGAAGCTCAAGGCAAATTTAATGGAAACTGAGGAAAATCGTGCCAAGGTCTTGGAGAGGGCAAAACGACATGTAAGTCTTACCTGCATTATTATTATTGTTATAATTGTACAGATACAGTTTTCCTATAGCAATTGACCCTTCGCAAGGAGCTTGATTGACAGGTGATCTGACAATCATAAATCCGAATCTGTCATTTTGTCTGACAAACAAATCAGACAGGAGAGTAGATTAACTTCGGTGGACTTAAACTTAAAAAATGGTGTGTGCTGACATCTTTCCATGGTTGAAATAAAATACCTTCTGATGTTCATTAATGTTTATTTCATGCTTTAACTAGTAAATGTGAAAAGATGATCGATTCACATGCTGCTTAAACTGAGAGGCGTGAGAGCATCATGGCTTGTTGGACATGGCAACAGTAACTAAGGAGGGGCGGGTCTTTGTGAAGAGTCAATTGTGAAAAAAAACCCCAGTCTTTGTCAAAATCATGCCTTTAAGGACTAATTGATAAGACAAAATACTTGTGTACATTTAATATCATGGTGTAGTATTTTGATGTTATTTTAATTTTGCATTAAATTAAATATTGTTCTGTAGCAAAGGGTCCATGCCATGAACCAGAGTAAACTGGAGCGAGAACTACATCTGCTTGATGATATGATTGAAAGAGTAAGACAGGTGAGAGGAACAAATAATAAAAAAAAATCTATTTAATATTCTGTATGTATTAGATAAATATTAACAAATTTACTGTTTTCTTCCATTCACAGACATTGTCTTCTATTCCTGATCTTGTCAAAAGCTGTCCTGAACTTCAAAATCTTGTAGAATTTCTTGAATGAGTTACTGAAAATTCAGAAATGTCAGTTTAGTTTTTAAATGCATAATTGTTAAATAAACAGTTTTCTTGATTTCTTCTCAAATATGTTCTTATTTAAACTAAAGAATAATCTTCAGACATTCTGTCTGGTAAAGTTGTAGGCCAATCGGCTCATTTTGTAAGATTCTTTTACATTTAATTTTGTAAGTGATAAATTAGTGTATGGATACGCTTTGTTTAAAAAAGTTATTGTCTTAATTTAAAGTTCTGTACATGTATTAGACTATTAGAATTGTTATCAGGACATCAGTAACATTTGTGTTTCAGCTTTTAAATTCTTGTATTACAGATTGGATTTAAACACAAACTCTTGATTGAATGCTTTCTTTTTTTGTTTACTCATAGTCGGAATCATATATAAAGGCTGATTGATGAGCAGATAGTCCAGTAATTAATCATAGTTATTCTAATCATGCCAGTGCTTGTGAAAACCTGGTGAACGATGTGATGTTTTAATCCACCCATTCAAGCACAATGTTCACTGATGTGTTCTTCTGCTTCACTGATACTCAATACCGCCATCTCTACTTTGGCCTGTCATTTAAACTGCTAAACTTTCCCTTCTCACCATATTAGGACATTTATCTGTCTCTTTTTGCCTTTTGTTGAATAAATGCAGATTCAGTGAATTCATGACTAATACAGCAAGACAAATACGTTGAAAATTTTCATTTTAATCTTAGCGCAAATACTGGCCACTTCATAAGCTTGTCAAAAATGCCAGCATTACACTACCCTGATCCTTCTGCATGCCTTCAGTTTTATTGTTGGGTTTCAGATCCTTGTTTGGACACTGCTAAGTGATTTTAAAGTTTAAAATAGCTTTATATTTTTAACCTGTTAGTTGTTATCGTTTATCATTACCAACACTAAATTATTCTGCAATATTGACATCACTATTGTTTTCTTTTCTTGTCACAGCACGCATCTGGTCTATATTAGGAAGCATAAATATCTATTTAAAATCACCCTTTTTAAAAAGGTGGAGAGTGACCAGACATAATTATTGGCCAGTGCCGTCGAATAACAAGCTATTGTACAGAACTGGAAGACTTACCCCCGGTTTCACAGACAAGGCTCAAGCCTAGTCCTAGACTAAAATGTTTCAACAGAAAGAAACTTGCACTGACTGATCTTAAAACATGTCAGTGCCTTTGTTTTATCTTAAGATGCAAACCAGTAATGCTTTTTTATAAGGCACGTTTATAAAAATTAAATGTTCTAATTAAACTATGGCCTAGTCCTGGCTTAGGCTAAGCCCTGTCTATGAAACCGGGCCTTAGTCTTATAAAGCTCAGCAAAGATAAGGGGCATTTTCAAAATTAATTACCTGTCTTGTAACTCTTTTTGCGCTTATTCGGACCATTTTGTTGTCAATTAGTGTTCCTGTGGCTCAGTGGTAGAGCATTGCTTTAGCAGCGCAAAAGGTCGTGGGTTCAATTCCCAGGTACTGATAAAAAAATAATAATAATGTATAGCCTGAATGCACTGTAAGTCGCTTTGGATAAAAGCATCTGCTAAATGCATAAATGTAATTAAATGTGCAGTGTAAACTTAAAAATAGCATGGACGACTGATAATTTGCGTCTAACTGCATGCTAAAATATTTTTTACCTATTTGTATACATCAATATCTTAACTAATATTTTAATATCTTAACTAATTTTTAAAAGAAATGTCAGCTTTCATTATTTTAGTGCTAGATAATAAAGGCTGATTGTTCTTTCAAAGTACAAAATATTAGTTTGTAATATATGTATTTTTAATAAGAGAAAAGAAAAATATTATTTGGCATGACCTCTTTTAGAAATGTGTAATTAAAATAAGGGAAATCGGTTAACATTTCTGTAAATTTAGGGTTCTGCTGAAATAGATTCTTGCTTTAGAGCCTAGTTTTCTTTATATATTCACCATTAAATGATTTCTCAGAACTCCTCATTCTCTAAAGGATATAGCGACACAGCCTCTTGTAGAAACATTTTTATATCACTGAATTAAGTAAATGCAGTATGTTATTTCAATGAAAAGTAAATCAAAGCATTTACTCTTTTACCACAGATGACAATTATAAGAAAAGCGTATACAAAGCATATGAACACATTTCACTCAATTAAAAAAAGAAAAGAAAAAGTTTGATCTTTGTAAACATTTGTTTTTAACTTGTTTTTACCATGTTGTAATAGGAAAAGTCTACATGCGTAAATTGAGATTTTTAACATTTCCATTTACTCAACTGATGGAATCACAATAAAGCAATAACATCAGTTTAAATATCACAGTTGTTTTTCACAATGTTTTTCATATTCACTAAAATAGTCTCTCCAAAAGTTCTTGTGCGTCCGCGTTCTTGCAATGGAAAATAATCATCCATGAACTTATTTAGGTGGCAGTCACAAACCTGTCCATGTTACCCGAGTAAGCCGGATGCCTGATGTAGGCTCCTGAGCTTCCTACTGGACCAGAGTTATTGTACTGAACAAAAGAGCCCAGCTGTGCAGGGGAGGTTCTACCATAGGGGTCCCCCACAGCATCACCAGCAATGGGAGACAAACTGGAGATAGCCACCCTCCCTGTTGGCCCGTAGGCCTGGGTGCTGCCTTGTGGATATGATACCTGAGTCTGTCCATGTCCTGGGCTAGAGTAGGCAAAGGCCATGTTGTTTGAGGAGCTTGAGCAACACGACAGCACTGTCTCCCCGCTGCAGGACTGATGCTGGAAGCCCGGTCCTCCTAAACTGCAGGAGCCACTCTCAGGACTGAAACTGCGGCAAGACTGCTGAGGCATCATCTCTGCACTTTGGCCCATCCTGCCAGGTGACCCAATGAGAGAGTTGATTCTGAAGACCCTGGACTGACCAGCACTGAAGCTAGGAGAGGAGGACTGGTAGTAGGCAGAAGGCATATGTTGTGCATATGGCGGACTCATGGCCATGTTGGAGTAGACCGAGTTGGCGTAGGCTGAGCGCGCAATCTGGACTGGTGAGAAGACGGGAGACTCGTGAACGTACGATGAATACGTAGTGAAGTCGCTGCGTTTGAACCGTTTTCGCCGTCGCAGAAAGCTTCCGCTCTCAAACATGTCTTCGGCATTGGGGTCCAGTGCCCAATAGTTGCCTTTTCCGGGTCTACCGGGCTCTCGGGGGACCTTGATGAAACAGTCGTTGAGCGTCAAATTATGGCGGATGGAATTCTGCCATTTCTTGGAGTTGTCTCGATAGAAAGGAAACCTCTCTGTGATGAACTTGTAGATCCCTCCCAGAGTGAGTTTGCGGTCGGGTGAGTTGGCGATGGCCATGGAGATCAGAGCGATGTAGCTGTATGGTGGTTTGCCTCGCTGAAGGGGCCTCTTCCTCCGGCGTCCTCTTTGCGGCTCTGCTCTCTGACTGTCATTCACTGGAAGAGTGGTTTCAGAGGGAGAATCGCTCTCCACTTTAACCACAGGCATGACTCTAGTTAGAATGACTCCCAACGGTAGCACAGCTTGGAAATCACGATAGTCTGACTGTCACGGTTTTGGTTCACTTGGTTCTTTGTCAGGTGCAACAAGTGTTCTTTGCTTGCTGGAAATATTCTGGAGAAAAAATACCAGTCATAATGCAGACCTTAAAATCCCCAACCAGAAATATCAGTTCCTCTGCACTTCATCTGAAACGTCAGGTGTGTCCTTGCACTGTGATGCCCTAAATTCTAAGCAATTCTTGCAGTACCAAGTTAAAAAAATGGAAGCACTCACATAAACAGCCTTATTTGATGGTAGTCTTTGTAACGTTGAAGAGAGAAGTGAGCAGTCAATAACTGGCTGTGTTAACCAAGGAACAAACCACCTGAAGAGTTATTAGCCCCACCTCCTCAAGCAGGTTATCCGTCACGTGGCTAAAAGCACACGCCTCTGCAGATTTGTATATCTTTAAGTGCTCTCTCAATTGTTAACATTTATTTACTTAGATTTTTTATTTTTTGGAAACAAGAACACTAAAAACAGATGTCCTTTCAAAGCCGACAAATAAAACGGTTTCTTCTGTATGTTAAAATTTTGATTTCTATGGAATGGTGTAGTCCATGAGTGTGTTTTCTGTTAAAAATTCTTCACTCTCAGAGAATACTTTGTTTATGATTATGTTCTTGAGACTTTTAAGTAGCTGCTCTTCTCTCTGTTGCCACCGAAGTGCTTATTTTTTCCTCAGATAATATCCAAAAAGGTTTAAAGGTATCTACTGTTTGACTACTTATCCTGGTTTTGTTTAATCTGGGGATTAGTGACTCCTATCATCTTTTTTTTTTTTTTTTTTCCTACATGCAGCTAATTATTTTTCAAAAACTGAATTTTCTAGCTCTCCAGCAAGTAATATGAAAACAAGTGTTTATTTTTGTAGCATGCAAAACAGATTGGGATTCATTTTGGCTAAAGTGGGGCATTATAGTGCTCTTATAGCCCTGTTTAGTGGTAATACAAACTTCATTGCCTCCACAGAGTATTTTTTATTTTTTTCCATTCAGTGCCGTGTCAGGCGGTTTCATCTGTGTGAGAAGATGTAAATATGTTATTGTAAGCCACAGTGTGTGCCTCCCTCTGTTTTAACAGCATGCAAATCTGGGTCACATTTTGGTGTGTGGGTATAAACAGGCTGATACCTAGGCCAGGTAACCTCTTTCCATGTTGGAAAAATGTTTAATAAAGGAAATACAAATGCAATTGATTATACAGTGTTATTACCATAAGCTTATGTTTTTTTTTTTAATGGAAAATAGGTTGATTCTCAATTAGTGGTCTTCTTGATTTAGGCAAATTATAAAATTCTGTCCTTAACCTTTCTTACCTTCCACACTGCTCAGGTGGGCTTCTTGCATTATATTGAGTGGTTTGTTTCAAGCTAGTACTTAGCAAATACTCAGGCAAAACCTCTTATGTGAGAACCTGCACTTGAGGCCAACTCTTGTGCTGGGAGCGTTTGAGAGGTTATGCTGAAATGAGTTGCTCCTCGGACAGACGCCAAGAAAATTAGCCTTTCTCTAAAGGTTAAACATTGCTTGGGTTTACAAAGAGATTCCTCACCTGTCATCTGAGGGTAATCTCTTGTGCTTGGCGGATTTATAGAGGATATTTCCTAAGGGCTGCCCACCCTTGTGCAGTTGGCAGAAAATGCTCTAGAGATGAGTCATAAAATGTTGCTCTCTGTCATACAGAGGATTTTACATTTAGGAAAAAGAGTAATACCCTGTGTTTTGTTCATTCTATTACTGACGTCATCAGAGTCAATAAAACATCAAGGTAAATCAAAATACCAGAGATGATAAAAAAAAAAACATGAATAAATATATGGTCCACCCCAAAGAGCGTCAAAACAATTAGTCTTGTAAAGAACATACACCAAGCACTCTTAATTCTACATGTTACAGTGTTGAGTTGATTAAACGCAATAGCTCTGTCTATACAATTGATAATAATCAAAAGGATAATTGTGTAATTACATTCATTATTATTGTTATTTTTTTTAAAAGACAATTCATAAATTGGGTTTTGTTGACAAGGTATTACCTAAGCAGGTCCTGTAAATTTGTGGAAAACTGAATGGACAGAACAGGGAATGTTTTAGAATACTTTTCTTTATTTTTAGCAAGAAAGCTGAAATTTGGGTCATGAAATCTAAATGGTATTGTATTCCGTACATGTGCCACACAGCTAAATGATAGCACTTAAAATAAATATATGAAGCTATTATTGTTTGTTTGTTTATTGACGCAGTATGCTTTTTTCTTGACATGAATACTGAATACAACTAAGTAAACATTAAATTTTACTAAAGATATCATTTTGAACAGAAAATTACAAAATTCACCATTGAGACATAATCAACCTATTAAATTCCTTTAAAACACATTTTTGTTTTACTTTTTAAATATACTTGAATATAAATGTTTAGAGTACAATTTATAACATTTTTACATTATGTGACCCCCCCCCCCACCCCCCCGCCGCATAATGTTATTTTTTCCCTATATACATTTTCAACGCTTTATTTGGAATAGCAGTGTTTTCTGTATATGTAATCTACATTGCTTGCTACAATTGCCAAAATTTACAGCATACAGAAGACCTTGCTGCATGGAATCCTGCAACTGATAATGGCATGCTCTTAACTTGACCTGCAATTTCCAGTGTGAAGAAGAACTAGAATAACCAGAAAAATATCATCAGCAAATCTTTCTCTATATATATATATATATATATGCAATCAGCATATACAGTATAATTGCAAAGATGAGAACTGAACACTGCTGATTTATACGTGGTGTGTTCAAGTCGTCCTGGAAAGTTTGTATTTGCGAGTTGGCAAGTTGTAATTACGACACACAGTGAAATTATGGGATGACTATGGAGCACACTGCTGTTTATTCATGTAATTTTATACAAAGATTTAAGTTACCCTAATGTTATAATCATGGGCGTCGCTAGGCCATTTTTAGGGGGGGGGCTTTAGCTAGGGCTGTAGTAGCTACCGGACTCGAGTCCGGACTCGAGACGTTTTTCTATCGTCTCGGACTTGTCTTGGACTCGTTGGTATTTGGACTCGGACTTGTCTCGGACTTGGTCATTGGACTCGCCAAATGTTCTAGTTGGTCTCGACCGAGTCCAGCTATACATTCTTTTTTTTCTCTTTAAAAAAAAACCATTAATCTGACTCGCTTGTTTGGAAAATGGGTAATGTAATTGGTTTAGTTCCATCTAGAACGGGCATTGCCATTGGTCGCCTGGTAAATGCACAGCTGCGTGCCTGTGTCATATGACTGGCTCCGAGTATGCGCGCTGCACGGAGGCATAAATCATTTTTATTTTGGCCACAGATACAATGTCGGAAACCTGTGAAGAACTACTACTGTATGTCTGATATTTCATGTTTGCATCAGGGTGACAGGCTGAAAACTGCTGTTCTCTGTTTTACAGAGCCTTTATAGTTAATAATAGCACTCTAGGTGTTATACCTTCAGTCATTTTGAATTTGAATTACTTGAAAAAAAAATTAAGTATTTTTCTTGTATTATTTCTGAGCATATAACATGCATAAGAAAAGATTGTACAAGATGTAGTTGTAGTTCATGCATCTTTTCTGCAAAGATATTTAGCGATTTGTTTAACATTTAAATCATGATGACAACTTCATGTGTGGTGCACTTAGAATAGAGTTTTCTTTAACTAGAGGGTTAATAAAGAAAAAGTAGCTTGAATCATGTTGTAGTTACATTTTCAAGTTGACTAGTTAAAATCGTACAAAATCGAGAATTGGTCAAATGTTCTGAGACAATCAAGATTTTTTTTTTTGCCATATCGCCCAGCAATAGAAACAAATAAAAAAAACCTTCCAATTTTTAATTTCTTTAATTTTTCAATCTTTAATTGTCTGTTCTCTATAACTGAACTAAATGAACACCTGTAACACTGTCTATATCCCCCATCCCTGGGGGATGTATATATTATATAGCACCTATATTATATGGCCTAAGGCAAAGAGCAAACAAATGCATGCGCGGCCACACACAGACACACAGACCTGAAGGTGTTTATATGCTATACAGCCTTGCTCGGGAGGGTTATATTGTACTATGGTTTCTTTAGGACAGGGGTCTTGAAACTTGGTCCTGGAGGGCTGGTGTCCTGCAGAGTTGAGCTCCAACCCTTATCAAACACACCTGAAATAGCTAATCTAAGCATACTAGAAACTTTCAGGCAGGTGTTTTGAGGCAAATTGGAGCTAAACTCTGCAGGACACTGGCCTTCTAGGACTGAGTTTGGACACCCTGCTTTAGAACAAGTAACAAGTTCAAGAATGGGAACATGTCGATTTTTTTACACTTATGTTGCTTGTTATTTGTAATATTTTCCATTGGCAGCACAGAATGTGATTGTTATACTATAATAAAAATGCTGAAAATGTGAAGTTGCACTTCAGCTTATGTGACTTTAGTGAAATTGCTTAACCTAAAGTAAATAAAATAGCCTTATTTGATCCTACAGTGTTGCTGCACATGCTTTTAGATCATTACAAATAATAATGCAGAATGATTATCTTAGAATAGAAGATATGCTGTCTCTTGTATCACATAAATTATAGTTAAGTATGTGGTTTTGAAGAAGATTCTTTTTTTCTTTCTCTGTTTTGACTGTCTCATTTGGACTTGGACTTGACTTGGACTCGAACCTCTTTGGACTCGGTCTTGACTCGGACTCGATAGTCCCGGTCTTGGACTTGTCTTGGACTCGACAAAGGTGGACTTGACTACAGCCCTAGCTTTAGCACCCCTAAATATCTGCTCAGCCCCCCTAAAAATCTTGCGATTCTTCCCCTTTAAATTTCAAATGAAAAAGGCAGTAGACTTCGGCTCCTCCCCATCTTTCTGCGTGTTCTTCAATCCACAGACTGCGTTGGCGCAGAGGAGAGGACAAGGTGTTTGTTTATCGATAGATTGTTATAGTATCTACATCTATGCAGTTCTTTGTCATAAATACAGTTTACAAAAAGTCATGGGAGAGTAATCGGTTTCCAATCTACTGTAAAGTTTTCGCTGCATTCACCACTCATCACACCACAGCTGTGATGTTATACCCATCTATGCAATACAGTGGAATACTGCAATAAGTTTAGTATACCATCCTACCCTATTAATATTTTTTTTTTGTAAATATTTATTTATTTTTTATTATTATACCCTCATTGGGGGCTGAGCCCCCCTAAAATGAAAATCCTAGAATCGCCCCTGGTTATAATATCTGCAGAATTTATAAGGGTTATTGAATCTGAGTTATCAAAACACTTTTTTGTTTGTTTTTTTGTTTTCTGGACTCATTGTAGATAAAAATCTGTGGAACAGCATAGACATAAGCAAACAAGACACAAGGGGCGGAGGATGTGTTTTATTTTGTGAATGACAGGAATTTTAATTCTGTGGAAATCGCCAGCCCTTTCCTTGGAGCTCCGCAGTCACGGATTCCAACAGCTTTAATGACAAAGCAAACAAAACAAACTATTTGTGTATGTAATGTGTATTGCTTGGTGCTGATTGTTCTGCTGATCTCTCTTAAATAAATAAATAAATATTTTTTTCAATTAGTTTAACCTCTATCTTGACTTAATTTACGCTAGCTATATGTCTTCTGTCTGTATTAAAGAAAATCTGCAGTTTACTTTTAATGTCTGAAAAAAAATATCGATTTTTTTTTGTTTAAATCACCTAAAACATTTATTTTACTGTGAACTGAATTTCCTGTTTTTGTTAGAAGCATTTTGTGTGGTGAAATAAAAAATGCTGCACAAATGTAGTATGTATTCCAGTGTGAATAGAACAATGTTTTTTTCAATATTGTACAAACCGGCATAGTCCAAAAAGCCATCCATTGATGAATTATGTAAATTAGAGTTTTGTCATTATAAGCCATGCAAAAATCTCTGACATCCCCCTCATGGTGAAATGGTGACATGCAAAAGAAAACTTCAGTATTTATTTAGAAAGTCACTTTAGATAGTTTGTTTCATTTGTAAAAGTCTTCACACACACAGCTTTCCTTCAAAACACAAACATTGTTTTCTTGTTCATTTCTGTTTGGTCACAAACTCATCTGAAATTATTAACGCATTTTAGGAAACATCTGCTGTTGCACGATAATTTGGTCAAACCTACTGTTCATTACTTTTATCTCAGCATTATTATTATTATTATTTTGCATTATTAATACCCCAACTATAATTTGATTAAGAAAAAGCTAGCGCAGTGGACAGAGTGTTTGGCATTAGCGCGTAGCTGACGGCTCTCTAAATAACCCTCTGGTCCTGTGCTGGTGACAGTTTATTTGTGTTGGGTTGCTCTTAGTGTTTCTCATGCTTGCTGGTTTAGAATAATAGACATGGCTAATTGCTCAGGCGCTCAGTGTGTAACAGGGCCACTCATTTGCTCCTGTCACGGTCTGTGTGTATCCCAGTGCGTGTTCTGCATTTCACAAGCTGCTAAATTTGTCAGATTCTGGAGGCTTTGCTCATTTCTATATGCTTTTGGTGTTACTTGATCTTGAATAATGGTCATTAGGATCTAAGGATTTAACGTAGTAATTATAATTTAGGCTGCTCTAAATCACTTTGAATAAAATGCATTTGTTAGCTTTTTGATATGATCTATATATCTTTAATGATGTCTGTGCAATTCATGTTCCTTTTTAGACCTTCTTAAATTAATTTGACAAATATTTTTTTAGCCCTGCCAATGTCACTGCTTATCCACTCAAATCTGCATGTTCTCATTTAGATCTTTCTGCTTCTCAATCTGGTTTATTTCTTGTTTGTTTGTTTATTTATTTATTTATTTATGCAGTTACCTAATATACAATTTTTTTCATGTTTATACTTAAAAAAACTAAATCATATTATAAAATATTTACTTGTAATATATTAATTATTTAATAAAACTTTATACACAAATGGCTGGAATCATTGAAGTTTATGAAAGAAGTCTCACCAAGTTTGTATAAGATCAAAAATACAGTAAAAACAGTAATATTATGAAATATTATTAACATTTAAAATCACTGTTTTATATTTAAATATACTTAATCTAATGTTTCTAATGTTTAATCCAATTATTAATAATTGTTCTTATTACTATCAATGTTGAAAAAATTTCATTTATTTATTTATTGCTATATATATATATATATATATATATATATATATATACCTGTATATATATATATATATATATATATATATATATATATATAAGCAGCAAAACTGTTTTTTAACACAATTACAAACGTTTCTTAGCACCAAATCACCATATTATAATTTCTGAAGGATCAAGTAACACTGAGGAACTAGCATAACTTCTTGGAAAAAACATTAAAAACATCTTAATTAATCCAAAGTTTTGACTGGTTGCGTATATTACATTTATATATTATTATTAGTGACATGCCAACTGTATTGTGTTTTTGTCCAAAGAGTTCTTTCTATGAGCAACAGCTCAGGTGAACTCCAAATAGAAATATGTCTCAAACATGAACAGATTATGTTTTATATGCTCAGTCGAATGTTATGAAATGGAATATCTGACCCATTGTGTTCTTCCTTACAATATGTGAAATGTTTCAACAGTTCTTTGATTCTCATGGTATTAAATGTTGCACAAGGCATAAATCTTATCGTATCATATCTTATCCTGCTGGTAACTTGCTTATTAGCATGCATATTACTAGCATATTGGTAGTAAATAGTTAATAGTGAGAATTGGACTTTAAAATAAAGTGATAATAAATCTTATATCTTATCTTATTCTCTTTTATGTGTCGTGCATTAGTCTAGTTATGGTTGTATGTGTGTTTATTTGTGTGTACCTGAACATGTATATTGTTTGCATTTAGCCTGAGCCTTGTCAGTGGCAATGCAAAGTCCCAGAGCCGGTTGACTGGTTCTCAGGCCTGGCCAGTTTACATAACTGAAGCAGAATGCTGCCTCTCTCGGCTAACGTTCACTCTTTATGACTCTCCACAAGGCAGCCACCTGTCTGTATTGACATGGCCAATCAACACTGCTCTCTGTACATTCACATTAGAATTACCCAGTAAAAAAATCTGTCTGACAAGGCTTTTCAAAAAAATAAATAAAGTGACTCCAAAGAAGAAAGCATCTTACCAAGCATTTTCTTTAATAACAGTTGTTATTCCACAGGATATTCTGTTTTGGGGACTGTATGACTGTTCTAACTCATCTCTTGAAATCTTGTCTTCATTGAAGGTATTTTTATTTATTATGTTCTTAAAGTAACCACTTTATATATTAACACTTTAACTAGCATGCATATTACTAGCATATTGGTTGTTTATTAAAGACGTCTTTTGCATGGCCATATTTTAGATCCATACCACATACCTGAACTTAATAGCTATTGACTTAATAGCTAACTATTAATAAGCAGTAAATTAAGTTTCTTGGCTTAAAGTGTGATTGAAATATTTGCTCAAAATTTTAAAAGATGGTAATTAAACAGCCTGAATGGTTACAATGCACATCAGTTTCATGGCTTTGCGTTGGCTGTCTGATAGTATACATCGGCCACCAAGGTACTTTTCCAATGTTTCTGCAGACACATATAGACTTATGTTGGCTCAAAAGCTCATTTTCTTTCCCCCTGCCTGCTTCTGAATGGGTTGCTCAATCCAGTTGTATTGTGAGTGTGAAGGTTCAATGTTCTCCATGGAATGTTTTCTCTCATTAGCGAAACTGGTTGTCTAGGAGGACAGATGTGGCCACACCTCACTGGGACTTGACGATGAAATGAAGTTCCACAACCTTGAGATTTATTTCATTTGTTTATATGCCATTCATGGATATTGTGTAAAATGACAGAGTGGTGATAGAAATTATTTCAAATGGCCTTGGAAACCATAGCATGGGTTTTTCGAATAATCCAGATGTATGTGTGTCCGTCTTTTGCTTTATGAGTTCATGCATGATGTCTTATGTTCTGAACAGCCAAACCTCTGCATCTCTCATGAATGTCATTCAGCGTCTGATCTTTCAGCTCCTGCAGATTTAGTTAAGTGTTGGCAGGATTTTGGCGGTTTAACAAGTTGAACCTTTTAATATAACAAACACGGTTTTGAAATCTTATTAAAACATCTTGAGCTTAACAAATAAAATAGTAAGGAAGAGAAGATCTCAACTGATCTACAATTATCTATCTATCTATCTATCTATCTATCTATCTATCTATCTATCTATCTATCTATCTATCTATCTATCTATCTATCTTCAATTCTTTAAAAGTGAAAGAGAGAGAGCTAGTGGATGGCTGGCATTTGGGGATGCCTGACAAAGACAGAGAGAAAAAAAAATTGCATGGTATGCAGTTCTTTTTCAGTGCCACCTGCATGTCTGTTACTGCAGGATTTGTATCTCCTCAATCACTGACACTACTGGATTACCTGTTCTTAAAGCAAAGAGCCAACGCAAGCCACATCTTGCGCACAAGTATTCAAGCTCTCACACACTTGATTTTCTTTGCTTTGTGGGATGGATTTACCCTATTATTACTGGCAGTAGTCTGATTATGATTTCATGATATACTAATTTCCTGCTCTTTAAACACTGATTAACCACTCTCAAATGCTTATAGTGTTAATTTTTTTCTTTTACTTAAAACTAAAACCTTGTTTTGGAGGAGCTCATGCTAGAAACTAGTTACAGCAGCAAACAATAAAAGCACAAAAATGCTTTTTCTCTGTGGATCAGATCCAACTACGATTCACTACTTTGGTTTTATCGACTTTTGGTTCAAAGGTCGGGTGAAAAGGTGAGTTATTGTCCTAGAGAGACAGACTCACCCTGGATAGGGAAGCACTTTGACAATCAGACTAATCTCTATCAATAAACAACTCCCATTGCCTTGGGTTACACTACAGCAGGTGCATTCTGGGTTTAGACTTGTACGCATGATCTGTCTATGGGACTTTCTTGGAACACAGTCTTATATTGCAAACACCTTACTTAGGTGTTGTTTTGCCACTTTTAGGAGCTGTGTCAAAGGAAGACTACACTTTATTCTCTATTCCCTTTCAGAAAGTACTGCTTTTCTGCGATTTTGGCTTAAAATCATCATATAAAGGCAAATATCCAAGCCATGTTATTCTCACTCTTTCTCTTTGGTTCACAGAATTCATAGGTAACTAAACACATATCTCTTTGTGATATGATCAAAACATGTTATGTTTGACTGAAAACAAAAAAACCTAGTCCACGTTTTTTTTTAAACCTGTAAACATCAATAAATCGGTCAATGTTTTATTTTTTTATTTTTTTATTTGTTCTTGTCATGCTTATTTGTGGCTTCCCCATGCCATGTCAAAGTATATGTGTATGCGTGTGTGGCTTTATTTGCATATACTAGTATATTTGCACAACAAATGGTGCCCTCACTGAGCTGTTTTGCATGGTGTGTGCCTGCTTCTTTAGCTGACACTGAGGGTGAACGGCTGTTTTGTTTTTTCTGAAGCTGCACCCAAATATGTGTCCACCTGTCACTCATCCCCACTGCATTTCTGTCAATCATATTCTGTGTTAATACGCTGCATATATATTAAATGTGAAATTAAGGTAAAGTAGTTTAACACCCAGTTTTTAAGAGCAATAAATTTGTATACTTGGGAGGATATATTATATATTTTCTTTGGTGTGTGTACACACACACACACACACACACACACACACACACACAACACACACACAAAGGTCAGTAAGACTTTACAAGAAATTAATACATTTATTCAGCATGCATTAAATGAATCAAAAGTGACCAAAGATACATTTACATTGTTACAAAAGAATTATATTTCTAATGTTTTTTTAGCCTTCTATTCATCAAAGAATCCTAAAAAAAGGAATAATGTTTCAACACAAATTCAACTACAATAAGAAGAAATGTTACTTGAGCTCCAATTAGCATATTAGAATAATTTCTGAAGGATCCTATGACACTGAAGACTGGAGTAATGGCTGCTGAAAGTTCAGCTTTGCCATCACAGGAATAAATTACCTTTAAAATGGTAACACTTTAGTATTGGGACCAATTCTCACTATTAACTAGTTGCTTATTAGCATGCCTATTATTTACATATTGCTTGTTTATTAGTACTTATAAAGCATTTATTCTACATGAATTTATTCTACATCCCTAATCCTACCCAATACCTAAACTTACTGTAACAACTACCTTACTAACTATTAATAAGCAGCAAATTAGGAGTAGTCAATGGTTTGTTAATAGCGAGAATTGCAGCTTAAAATAAAGTGTGACTAAAATTAATACAAATTAAAAAAGTTATTTTAAATTTAAATATTTCACAACAGTATTGTTTTACTGTATTTTATATATATAAATATATATATATTTACATTTATCAAATAAATGCAGTGAGCGTACACTCTAAAAAAGGCTGGGTTGTTTCAACCCAACTTTGGGTCAAATCAGAATCAGAATCAGAATCAGCTTTATTCGCCAAGTGTGTGCAAACACACGAGGAATTTGTTGTGGTTTTTAAGAAGCTCTTGGTACATACATACATGCATACATACATACATATAAACATACATATCTGACATGAGAACAGAACATTTAAATAAGCCTTAACAATAATAATAATAATAATAATAATAATAATGTGTCTGAATCTGGAACAGAAGATTTATGTACAGATTTGTGCCTTATTTACTCTATATATACAGCTGTATAGAAAATTATGCATACATATTTACATAGTTCTAGAGAGAGTAAATAATTAGAGATGGGGGATGAATTACAGGCAAGAATTAGGGTTAGAGAATTACAGAACACAGGTAATAATTCCTGTGTTAGTGGTTTAGGCTGGAGATGGCATGGGGGAAAAAACTGTTTTTATGCCTAGATGTTCTAGTGCACAGAGATCTGTAGCGTCTGCCTGAAGGGAGAAGCACAAACAGGTCGTGTCCAGGGTGAGAGGGGTCTGTGATGATGTTACCTGCCCGTTTCTTCACTCTGGAGTAGTACAAGTCCTGAAGGCTGGGCAGGTGCACACCAATGGACTAACCCAGCTGTTGGGTTAAATTTTTACATTAAATTTTTAACCCAAAAGTTGGGTTAGTCCATAGTTAGTCCTTAGTGTGTAACGGACTTCTTTAAACACATATGACTTCAAAAGTTAGTTAGTACATATATGTAGACACACTTTTGACTTAATAATAGTTCAAATAGTTATAAAAAATATTTAGTGGCATCACATTTTACTACATGTTGAGAAAATTTATATTTAATTTTATAATTATATATATTAATGTGTTTCAATATATTTGTTAATTTATACCTCCATTAAATGTATAAAATTATATTTAATGTAATTATATTACGTTATTGTGTGTGGAATATTAGGGGGAAATTCTCTCCACTTTTTGCTATCTGGCCCCTTATCTAAATTCCTACTCAGATCCTGACTGACTGGAGACATGGCACAGATTTGGACATTCGGTCATAAAATAGGCTCCAGGCCCACTTTGAGAGCATCGGTGCAGATAGGAACACTTTACCAGACACAATATTAAGAGAGCTTTCTCCATCTTACACCCACACACATTCCTACTGCCACTTCTGGCCTTCACCCTTATCGTTTTTTTCCCTTTCCAATTTAACTCTTACCTGGCACTACTTGTGATTTACAGATAAACAGCTTTAGATGATTGATGCTATGAGAAATTAGTGCACATATCCTCTCTGTCTTTTTTGTTGTAAAGGATAATTTACTACAACAGAAATATGTCTCTGATTATCATGTCTCCTACATTAATGTTTCAAATATTAGTCAGGTTGAAATATTATCCGGCAAAAAAAAGGAATGCATAAAATAAAAAAATAGGTGATGAAGTCACCATTTTTAAAAGTTTTATTTAGGAAGATGCAGGTTTTCAACAAACTTTAGTCTAAATGATTGTTGGATTCGTGCATCGACACACTAACAGTCATGTTAGCACACCTGAGCTTGTTGCAGTCTGACCTGTCTTACCGCCTCATTTGTCATCTCCAATCACGAGCTCTTTTGAAGGGAGCTGAAAG
The DNA here is from genome assembly GCA_027422415.1 of Schizothorax lantsangensis. Lineage (NCBI taxonomy): Eukaryota > Metazoa > Chordata > Actinopteri > Cypriniformes > Cyprinidae > Schizothorax > Schizothorax lantsangensis. The sequence goes on from CM049841.1 coordinate 19,191,814, forward strand.
ACAAGGAATTATCAGCCCTTGCTTGGTGATGAGAGCTCAGCCTGCTGCTCAAAAGAGAAAGTATGTGAGAACACCAGCAAGTTAAACATGTAAGAACACAGGCAAACACACTCTTCTCTGTCAGTCCTCCGCACCATCCAAAGAGTGACTCATGCTGTTTGCATCAAATATTTCTGACATTTAGACAATGAATAGCAATGCAATCTGATATAGCAATATGACCTATTTTTATTTATTTATTATGTATGTATGTATGTATGTATGTACAGTGTATGCATGTCACAAGACTGATTTGATGTCTTTGATTATGTCTATAGGAGAGATTTAAGACAATGCAGGATTGTTATTACAGGAATAAGACAATATATATATTCTTTTTTTGTCAATTACCAGTGATAACCAAAACAATTTTTTTTGTGAGTACAGCTTTTTGAAAAGTGCACTAAACTTGAAAAGTGCATTTAAGCTCAAATGACAGATAGCAATTGCGCAAATCACAATTTCAGAGATCTTTTGTGTTATCCGAGGTGTAAAAATATTGGGTAGCACTTAAGGTTCTATTTGTTAACATAAGTTACTAACAATGAAAAATACAGTATATACATTTTATGCTTTCATTATGAACAATGGAAACGATTTCTAAAGCATTTATTAATCAGTTAATTTTAACATTTACTAATATTACTAATATTAGATTAGACTCCCACAGGCTAGGTAATTAATGAGAGATGCTGCATCATATTAACAATATTTTAGGATAACAATGTATAGGATATATTGCATGTATTAATAAATAAATAAATATGCATATACATGGCACATTAGCATTCAGATATGGAGTAATAATGACCATTGTCCCAGGCAACACTGAACAAATTATCACTTGTCTGAAAAGATCTGTCTTTCCTTCATATTTATGTTTCATGTTGGGGTCCTGATCATCCTGTCAGGGTTTGTTGCGTGATAATGATTGATTGTATTCTATTATACACATATACATGACCAATTTCTGACATGAAATACAAATAGATTTACAATTATGTACTTTCAGTCACAGTATCTGCAAGGCACACTGTTAGTCTTTGGTGTGTTTGCCGACACGCAGTGAGTCTGAGAACAGGGTAAATGTTTGCATTGTGGCCGTGTAAGAGTGAAGCTTGCTGGTTGGCTTGTGTTCATGGAGGGGTGGGGTAGAGCATAGGGTGGATATGATATGCCTCGCTGACTGTAAGTACAGTTGTAGGATGAAGTGACACATCCCTGGCGTGCCAGTGTCTGGGCGGGCCATGTGGGGGTGGAGGTGGAGTGGAGAGTATCGGTGGCTGAGAAGCAGTTGAAAGCGTTTGGTCAATGCTATTAATATCTTCAAATCCCAGTGAATGGGTGCCAAAATTGCAAAACCCCAAAGATAACAATATGGAAATCACCACAGTTTATTTATATTCTTTCAATCTAGCATCATTATTATATTATTGTAACTGAAATTATATGAAGTAATAATATTTCCAAAACAACTTACTGCATTGTTGTTAGTAGAAATGGACAAAGTTTTCCTTCGGTAAATAATTACCAGTAAGAATAATTTGTTTATTTTGATAACACAGACTGCTCCAGCATGTTCCACTTTCCATGTGGTACTTTATCAAAAATAGACATAGCTGATGTAGGTGGTGTCAAATGATAACCTGAAATATGTCATTTTGACCTCTGACCTCTAATTGGAAAAGAAAGAAAAACTTGCTAAAAATTCAAAATCTCACAAATATTCAAGAAAGTTTAATGATCCCATGAGCAATTACACAATTACAATTTGATGTCGCTAATTTCGATTTTCTGAGATATACAAAGAAAAATATTCAGTCTGTGTTGTGGCAGCATCACCTACTGGTTTGTCAAACAAAATACACACACTTCACATAGCACCATTAAAAGTTTTTTATTTTTTTTATTGTAGTTGCACTATTTTTTCATTCTCGGTACAAGCCTAACAATTCAGATGAGTCACTGAAAATTCATGCTGGAGCTGATATGCAGTGCTTTCTGACTAAACAATCCCCCAGCACTTTAATAAATATCCAGTGTCTATTATATATCTAGTGGTAAATGCTTTAACACTGATCCAAAAGTAACACATGGTACTATAGTTACATGACTATACACAAATAGGAAATATAACACAAAAATGACTGTACAGACCTCACTGAGGATAAACAACAATTTAAAAAAATATTGGAATGTCCTGCCAATACAAGATACGCTCATTTTATTTTTTAAATATAAAGGGGATCTTAGATTTGACAATAATAAATACAACTAAACACGCTTAGGCTAAATCTTTTAAGAATACATAATCTTATTCTGTCTGTGGAAATATTAGGCCAAATTATACATCATTTACAGTCAGAAATTAATCATTGCCTTAAATCAGACATCAGGTGATGCATGTAATTTTTGTGATGTTAAAATATTTCCAGTTTAACATGACGAGGTGCAACAACCATGTGTTGATCAGATCCTCAAAGAGTTTAAACACTGTTGCTCTGTGGCACTTTCAAATTCAGGCCGGGACTGTCTGTGTTTGGAAAACCTGTTTCTGAAGTCATTTTTTTACAGTTCTGTTTGTTGTGATTACTAGCACAAAAACCACACACTTCACCTTTACAAAAGGAAAAGAAAAATGTTTGATATGCACAGTTTCATGGGTTCAGATAACATACTCAGGCATATAGTAACACACACACACACACACGCGCTACTTCATGAAAGAATTTTGGGTTGCCTTTTAGTGACCAGTTTACCATCTATGGAATGTGATATGGAAGCTTGAAAATGCCCACTGGATTCATGGACCATATAGAATGTTACATGACAGATAAATGACACACTGTAACAAATAAATGATTTGCTTAACTTTCCCAGTCTCTTTTTTTTCATAGTTGCTAAATATTAATCTATTTAAATAGTCAAATCTACCACCACTTAAAGACTAAAATTTATTTTAGGACATTAAAGAAACATTGGAACATTTCACACTACGAACAGGAAATATGTATTTTGTTTACAATTATTGCAATTTCAAAGAAAAAAATCCTTCAAATGTTTACTACTTCAAATCACTGTGATGACCATTATTCTTCAAATAATTTTTCATAAATACATTATGCTAAGAATTTAAAACCAAAATACATTTTCTTATTTTATTGCAGATGTTTTTTTTTTTAAAGGGTTTGGATAAAGAGACCAATTCAAGGCTTGTTGTTGCAAATGGAAACAGGCAAAAATGAACAATGTCTGAAAATACAGGAGGAATAGCAGCAGGCAATGCAGAGGTCAGATAAACCTCAAAAAAATTTAATTTATACATCAAAGTGGTGGCATTCCAAGTCAGGAATAATATTTACGAAAGAGCACTCAAATGTTTTTGTTGCTTATTTTCTATGCGCAAATACCACAGAGTATTTTGTGCTGTTTGTTTTGGTTATTTTCTCCTCTTGCAGAAGAAGGTTGGGTCATGATTAGGGTACATGCATAAGACTTAGTGGGGTAAAGCTACCAGGATATCTACATAGTTGACAGGGAAGAAGCCAGATTGCCCACTGTTCACTCCTTCATACCAGTTGTCATCAATCTTGCTGGTTAAGGTGATGATGTCACCTTCCTTGAAGCCTAGCTCACCCTCATTTTCAGGGTCGAAATCATAAAGTGCCCGACAGCAAGGCTGGTCCATTGGAGCTGAAACGAAAAAAAGAAAAGAAAAGAAGATTCTTTACAGGACAGAAAATGAAATCTTCCATTACATAGATTTAATTATATTATTGCCTTACCTGGTGACCTGGAAGGGCCACTGTGCCCAATATTCCCATTGTGGTTCTCACTGAAATCTATGGAAGTGCGAGGTTTGGGAAAATACTCTCTTCTTGGCTTATTAGAAGCCTCTCTTATTCTGCAAAAAAAAAAAAAAAAAAAAAAAAAAAGGATACATTATAAATCTAGGCATGATAATTTTTTATAATCTCAAATTTGATAAAATGAAAAATAAATGAATTATCACAAAATGAACATTTAATCATTTTTATTACAAAATAACATTTAAAAATGAACAATTAATCATTCATGACACCAAATACATGTAAAATAATTAATTTTTATTTAAGAAATGTTCCACCTTTGGAGTAAGCCTAAATGCAAAGCATATTTTTGTGTATTTTCGTAGTCAGACTATATCAGTTGCCACTACAGGCAACTAACCTGCTTTACCAAACCACACCTATCGAGAACAGTTGGGGTCATTCACACAGGATGTTTTCATGTTCAAATACAGATGGAGCGCAACAGAATGGAGTCTCTAGATGTGCTGAACTATTTTTAACTTCACACAGTGTCTGAAAAATGTGACAATCTTGATACGAGATGTGATGCAATACAGCGAGATGCATCGCAATACCCAGGTGCAGGTGGGATACAAAAATGCATCCTGTGTGAAGGCCCCCCCCAGGCTAACTCAGACAGATAGACAAACTCCAAAATGGACTGCTATGAACTGTAGGCTTATCAATTAAATGTAGCTGAAATAAAACAAACACAAAGCCACTTTTTTTTCTAATGACTATATTCAGTGCTTTCGTCTTATTTTTCTAATTGATTGCAAGATCTTCAAAGTACAGTCATTTAGAAAATACAATTTAAAGGGGTGGCTGACTGTTTTTTTTTCTAGGCTTGATTGTGTTTATGGGGTGCAGTCTAACATGTGTTCATGCTTCGTTTTTTAAAAAAAGCATTATTTTTCACATAATTTACCTTTATTCCACACCACTCTGTCCCTTCTCGGACAAACGCCTCGATTTATTTCCTGTTTTTATGAAGCCCCTCCCTCGATGGGCTCAGATTGGTTAGCTGGCTCAGTGTGTTGTGATTGGCTAAACCGCCTCTAGTGTGAGTCTAAACGTTCCGCCCCTCGCCTCAGCAGCATGTGCTCCGGTTGAATTGTAAACAGTTGTGTTGTCTATATTTATCAGTTTGAGCCCGATTGAGACACTGAGGATATTAGTGAAGAGGATCGCGCAGAACCTGTGCAAGCACGACTCTTAAATGGTATGTTTGTTGTTGTCTCATACTTTTAGATACGCTGTTATTTGTAAATGCTACTGCTTCTGTTAGCTTTTAATAATACGGTTTTATCCTGATTAAAGCTTTAATACAGCACAGCAACCGCACGCGCGTCCATGTATAACGCTTCTCATAGCTATGTGAAAATAAGTGTATAATTGAAACAGTTGGAGCTGATCTGACGATCTGAATGAGAGAGAGAGAGAGAGAGAGAGAGAGAGAGAGAGAGAGAGAGAGAGAGAGAGAGAGAGAGAGAGAGAGAGAGTGTGTGTGTGTGTGTGTGTGTGAGAGAGAGAGAGATGCAGAGCGTGGGCAGAGCAGGAGAAGCGAGGAACAGTATTAAGAACTGTTGTTTTAGGACATTGATTTTGAAACTTGTGAATCCATTAGAGTTGTTAGAAGACAGAATCGCGATTCATATATGAATAGATTTTTACGTGCACCCCTAGTTTTCTCTGAAGCAGCGCAGCATGGCCTCGCCCCCTTCGTTGCGTGTTCCCGGGGGCGGGGTTTATCTGGGTTCGTGACGTAACGGACCCGGGAAGTAACTCGTTGTAGTCCCTTACCAGTCGTTTTTGTAGGCATTAAACTGCCAGAATTTTAAAAGACGATATCTCCGTTTGCATTGAACTTTCAGCGCTGCAACTTTGCAAATATTGTTTATGCTCAAACAGCAACATTGCACACTAACGTTAAAAAAGTGAAATCGCAATCAACCACCCCTTTAACATTATTGCGATGGTTGTTTCTTTTTTTTAACAGTTATTTGCACTTTAGTATAGTTTGTGAGTTAATAGTACCACTGAGTGTGCCACTGTACCTAATCTTCAGACCAAGTCTGCAAAACTGCAAACACATTAACTGCTTTAGTTAGCCTTTTCAAAAACATAAATAAAAAAAAAACCTCAACCGTTCTCTACATTACACACATTTAAAACTAAGAGCTCTCGTGTTTCGTTTGGAAAACACTGCCATTCAAAATGCCACACCAATTTTCCAATTACAGTGCTCATGTGTGCAAACACTTACAGCTAATTTGAGCACATTTACAGTGTAAATATATACCGAATAAGCATACATAATGTACAGTATATACTGTACAGAATTTGTACACATACATGTACGTGTGAATGCAAAGAAGATTGTAGTGTTTTACATTCGTCACATCCATGTGTAGTTGGCGTGTATAAGAGCAAATCATTTAGCAGTTTTTGTGAAGAGTTATGAGGCAAAACACCCTTTTTAAGGAATCGGTTTCAGAAATCGTATGCAATTGTCAAAAACTGTCTGTACAATTAATAACATTAAATTAATTTTAAAATGAATTTTCATAAACACAACTTTTTAAGAAAGGATGCCTGCAATTGCATAATTTTTTTTTTGAGAAGGGAGATCTTCCATTCAAACATTTAGACTAGATTTATGATTTATTCCAGAATACAGACCTGTCCTCTAACTTGCTGGACAGCTGCTGAAGGATCTCTGTGGCCTGTCTGTGGTAGTTCACCTGAGCTTGGACCAGAGCAGAAAGCTGACTCACTTGTTCAATCTGCAGAAACACAGTTAGAACATCAACAGCTATTATGCATGAAAGCAAATAATTCCTTACTGATTGTATATGAAGGTCAAGACTAACAAACAATGGCTACATTTACATGCACCCTTACAATGCAGTAAAGGCAGTACTGAAGTACCGCAAGCTTGTGTAAACACTGATGATAATTACGTTCATATTTAGAGTAACCATGAATTACAGTAAATATGTGTTAATATGTTGAGTATTGCAGTTTTAATCTGACTATATGCTCATGCATGGGTTCGAAAACATGCTGGAACAGAAGAAGCCACACTTTATTGGCATCATGCACATTGATGTTCGGAAATGTGCTTGAAGTGTGTCCATTCTAGTGTTTCTGACCATCAATAAAACACATGATTTCCATGTTGTGTAAAGCTATAATCATGAACTCAGTTTCCTGAGCTCACCAGAAGTGTGGCTTCTGCAAAATGAGGGAGACCGTGTACCCTAGAACTGGCGAACAGGTCTGTGTAAGCAGGAATGCTTGAAGGCTGCCTATTTTAAAGCAAAAACATCACACCTTTTAGCAAATAATCTAAATGGCAAGTATCATGTAAACGGGACTAAAAATGTTTGCCAATGTAATATAAACTTCTTAATTCTTACTTTGATTACTGGTAGTAATCAGACTATTAAACATGTAGACATAGCCATTGTGTAAGATGAACTGATCAATGGAAACAAGTGAATCCTGCGATTTATTGTGGGTTATTGCTTCAGAATAAAAGGAAAGGTGTAGTGGGAAAGACTTGTTGGACATTGGGACAGATATAAGTAAAATGAAACTCTACAGAAGCATGAAATGGATTGTGAACAAGGGCAAGCACCGGTCAGGTCACAGATCTTACATCACTCTCCAGAAGGTTAAACATGCTTTGTTCGGCAACCTCCTTTGAGTCATCAAACTTCTCCAAGGCCTGTTTCATATCATCATCAGTGACTTTTCCCTGCCTTTTCTTCTTATAGTCAAAGTCCAACCGTCGCCCTTGCAACTTCTTCAGGTGATGCTGTCATAATAGAAAAAGATGCAATGTTCAGTTACTGACCTCTAGTGACACATTCAGTCTCCACCAACAGCTGTGACAAAGTATGATCAAACACCCTATGACTTCTTCATAAACAAATTCAAATGCTGCTAAATATTCTCTCCAAGAACATTTAAATCTAATCTAAATCTGAAAACTGTAGCCTCAACTGAAGTTTATCTTAACTAAATATAAGTGACTGACATGAGTGAATCAGTGGTATTTAAAGAGGTCATAAATACATTTTTATTGTTTATATTAACTTAAAATATTTTTAGTATAGTTATTAAAATCCAAATACAGTTATAACTGATTTTTTTTGTGTCCATTTGTGTCTCCTTTCTTTTAATTTAGAATTAAAAGAGCAATTTTTGCTGATGTATGTGAAATGAGATTTAGCCCTTTTACTCTCAAGCTGCTTAGATTTATATATATATTTAGTCATTTAGCAGACGCTTTTATCCAAAGCGACTTACAAATGAGAACAACAGAAGCAATCAATTGTAGTATTAAAACAACTAAAAACAGATCCAAAACTAAAAGCTAAAACTTTATAAATACTACATATACACATTTTAAAAATAAAGAAATTGCATAAAAATGACAAATGCATACAACAAAATTTCAAAACTTAACATTTAAATGAAAAACAAAAAATAAAGCTAAAAACAATTCAAAATATTAAAGAACAAAAAGGTATAAAAGTATAATAATGATTCTAACATAACACTAAGCCAAACACCAAAAAAACAACTACATATACTGTATGTGTATATACAACCACACACATACAGTATATATACATACACATTTATAAATTCAATAATATATATTATTTCATTTCCATTTAGTTTGTTGAAGTATTAAAATAACTCAAATTAAATAAAAACAAACTTAATAAAATACCTATACAGACATAAATTCAAACATAATTTTTATGCTTCCAGTATATTTTATAACAAACCCATCCGTCATCCAACAACCTCTTTGTGTCAAGTTCATGAAACAATCCACACTTATATCTGCCACTGAAACTGTTAAGGTTGAAGTGAAATGATCAGTGACATTTTAACTACTTTCCAGGAGTGGTAATTGCGATGTCTTCACTAAACTGCCACAATTAATGATATGCTATGACAATGATTGGACTGGATTGTGGAAGGTTAGTGAATAAGACAGATTTTTACACTGAAATACTGCATGCAAAAGGAACACAAGTGTGAATTTTCCGTTAAGAGTTCATAAGTCAAAATGTTGGAGGGGTAAACATTTTGTCTTACAGGATGACTGGTCTAATCTCAAAAGCACTGGTTTTGGGGTAGTTCATTGCAATAATTTCTTATATCTCACCTGGATTTCTTTTAAGTCTTTATCATGCATATTCTGCAAGGGATCAATAAAGTTTTGCTTGACCTCCATGTCTAGAGCATCTTTAACTTCACCTAGTTCTCGCATGGCGTCTCCAACATCGATCAGAGCCAGACCTGTAAAACACAAGAGTACAACATATCTCTCTATAATATAGCTGTATCTTTTAAGGGCAAATCAGTGAGAATCCAATGCACTGAATGAAGTAGCTTTTAGTTTATTCATATACTACTAACACAAAACTAAAAGATCTGGTTATAGTAATGATAGATTACTTGATTTTAAGTTGGTTTTACATTTTTCTGCAACCAACAAATCACAGCCATTTTTTAAAACTTCTTCAAAACACTTACTGGTCAGTTTTAACAAATCATCTTTTTATTTTCCAGAACATACAGTCAAATGGTTTTCAAACACGACAAATTTATTTTTATACAACTGCACTTATAAATGCTTCCAGTATGTTAATATTTGACTGCTGTTATCACAATTCTTTTGTGCTAATTTCCACATTATTAGACATCTGCATATGCTGCAAACAGTTTGTCACTATGCACCAATCAGTGAATATATTATTTGCATATCCTCAAGCTTTGTGTGATGATGATTAAAAAAGGCAATGAGTTTTTTGAATTGCAAAACCTTTTGTAATTTAATCTGGTTACTCTACCAATTAAATGTCATTTAATTTATTTATTCATATACTACTAACACTGCTGAGGACACTGCCACTCCTGCAGCTCTCTCCACTAATTTCACTTTTTCCCACACCCCTCGCACGATTGGGAGGGGTGGAGGCACTGGTCTCATTTCAAATGAATGGAAATTTGATCTTCTACCATCTCCTACAGGCAACAGTTCATTTGAATCTCATGCAATTACTATTACCCACCCTGCTAAAATCCACGTTGTAGTTGTGTATCGTCCCCCAGGTCAACTGGGTGACTTCTTGGAGGAGTTGGATGTGTTACTGTCAAACTTCCCTGAAGATGGTACTCCTCTGGTACTGCTCGGTGACTTCAACATCCACCTAGAAAAACCCCAGGCTACTGAATTCAACACTCTTCTCACTTCATTTGACCTCAAACGAGTGTCTACTACGGCTACTCACAAATCAGGTAACCGACTGGACCTCATCTACACACGCTACTGCTCCACTGACAACACATTAGTAACTCCACTGCACACCTCAGACCACTTCCTCATCACTTCTAACCTCACACTAACTCCTGAAATAGCACACGCTCCTTCGCAGGTCACCTTTCGACGTAACCTACGCTCGCTCTCTCCCTCTCGCCTATCCTCAATGGTTTCATCCGCACTACCTTCACCCTCTCAGTTTTCAGCACTCGACACAAACAGTGCTACTGACACTCTTTGCTTCACTCTAACATCTTGCTTAGACAACTTTTGCCCCCTTTCATCCAGACCAGCACACGCTACCCCCTCTGCCCCCTGGTTGTCCGATGTTCTCCGTGAACATCGTGCTAAACTAAGGGCTGCAGAGAGGAAATGGCACAAATCCAAAAACTCTACCGACCTTAGTGTGTATCAGTCACACCTCTCTTCCTTCTCTGCAAATGTCTCCACTGCTAAAATGACATACTACCACAACAAAATTAACAACTGTTCCGACTCTCGCGCACTCTTCAAAACGTTCTCTTCTCTTCTCTGTCCTCCTCCCCCTCCTCCTTCATCAACTCTTACAGCTGATGACTTTGCAACTTTCTTCACAAATAAAACAAAAACCATCAGTGACCAATTCCTCACACCACAAACTAATAATAACTTCATAACGACAAATACACAATCTCTCACCTCCTTTTCTCCTCTCTCGGAGACGGAGGTTTCCAAACTCATCCTTTCCAATCATCCCACTACTTGTCCGCTAGATCCTATCCCCACTCACCTCCTTCAAGCCATTTCTTCTTCGGTCATACCTGCGCTTACTCACATTATCAACACCTCGCTTCACACTGGTACATTTCCCACAGCATTTAAGCAGGCTCGGGTAAGCCCACTGCTTAAAAAACCTGCTCTAAATCCAGCACTTTTAGAAAACTACAGACCGGTATCCCTTCTTCCATTCATTGCAAAGTCACTTGAGCGAGTTGTGTTCAACTAACTCTCTCTGTTTCTTGCACAGAACAACATTCTGGACAACAACCAATCTGGCTTCAGAAGTGGCCACTCAACTGAGACTGCCCTACTCTCGGTTACAGAGGCCCTAAGACTGGCAAGAGCAGCTTCCAAATCCTCTGTACTCATCTTGCTGGATCTGTCTGCTGCCTTTGACACAGTTAACCACCAGATCCTCATGTCCATCCTCAGAAAGATGGGCATCTCAGGAACCGCCCTCCTGTGGTTCGAGTCTTACCTCTCAGATAGGTCCTTCAGGGTGTCTTGGAGGGGTGAGGTTTCAAAGTCACAACTTCTTGCTACTGGAGTTCCTCAAGGCTCAGTGCTTGGACCACTTCTCTTCTCCATCTACATGTCGTCATTAGGATCGGTTATTCAGAAGCATGGCTTTTCCTACCACTGCTATGCTGATGACACTCAACTCTACTTCTCATTCCAACCAGATGATCCGACGGTAACTGCTCGCATTGCAGCCTGTCTGAGTGACATTTCTAGCTGGATGATGGACCATCACCTTCAGCTCAATCTTGCTAAGACAGAACTGCTCGTGTTCTCCGCCAACCCATCACTTCACCACAACTTCTCTATACAGCTGGGTTCGTCAACCATAACTCCTTCCAGGACAGCCAGGAACCTTGGAGTTGTGATCGATGATCAGTTAAGCTTCACAGACCATATTGCTACAACGGCCCGGTCCTGCAGATTTGCCTTATACAACATTAGGAAGATTAGGCCCTTCCTGTCAGAGCAAGCCGCACAACTCCTTGTCCAAGCTCTTGTTCTCTCCAGACTGGACTATTGTAATGCTCTCTTGGCGGGCCTTCCCGCATGTACTATCAAGCCTCTGCAACTGATCCAGAATGCAGCAGCCAGAGTGGTCTTTAATGAGCCGAAAAAAGCTCACGTTACCCCTCTCTTCATCAGGTTACACTGGCTACCAATAGCTGCTCACATCAAATTCAAGGTACTGATGTTTGCCTACAAGACCACAACTGGCACTGCACCAATATACCTAAACTTGCTAGTTCAAACTTATGCGTCCTCCAGAAGCTTGCGTTCTGCAAGTGAACGACGTCTTGTGGTGCCATCCCAAAGAGGTACCAAATCACTCTCACGGACCTTTTCCTGGACTGTGCCCAGCTGGTGGAATGACCTCCCTATCTCAATTCGAACAGCTGAGTCTTTAGCCATTTTCAAAAAACATCTAAAGACACATCTTTTTCGCCAGCACCTGACTAACTAATACTTACCTATTCCATTAAAAAAAAAAAAAAAAAAAAAAAAAAAAAATTCCTAGCTACGTGTACTGTGCTAGACTAACTGAGACTTGTCATGGCACTTGTATACTGTTGCTCTCTCGATGGTCTGATTGCTTCTATTGTTCTCCTCATTTGTACGTCGCTTTGGATAAAAGCGTCTGCTAAATGATTAAATGTAAATGTAAATGTAATTGCATGCAAGCAAGAAACGTGCACAAAAGACTAAATCGCTATCATAAATTCTAAGAATCTAGGCAGATTACTTTATTTTAATGGGAGATTGAGAGCAAGCATCTAGTTTTGTTGAGCTGCTTTGTTAAGCTGCTCTTTACATGCGTGCTATAACTGATCTCTTGCATCATAGACAGCTTCATTTATTATAAATGAGAGTATTCTGGTTTATCGTGCTGCATTGGCCATGTGGTGCAGCCACAAAAACAGCAACTACATTGTCAAAACAGTCTGGATTGTGGTTGTGGGTCATTGATAACCTTGTAATGGACCAGATTTTGCCTGCTGGCAGGATGTTAAGCATCCCTGCCATACAGTCATTTCAGCCAACCACATTAAACGCCTTAAAGGGTGCACTTGCAAACTTGATGGCATGCAAAATAAAAATGTTTGTGCTGATGCTAGTGAATCTCATCAGTTTTTGTGGTCTGCATTTAAACAATATGAACTTAGAATAGCACACCATCAACTACTACTTCTGCCATGTGATTAGGAGCATACTTTTAGGCATTTTTACATCTGGCTTGTTTGAGGCATTTGTTTTGGAACCTGGCACGTTTTCTCCCCTGGTTTGATTTAAGCATATACAGGTGCATCTCAATAAATTAGAATGTCGTGGAAAAGTTCATTTATTTCAGTAATTCAACTCAAATTGTGAAACTTGTGTATTAAATAAATTCAATGCACACAGACTGAAGTAGTTTAAGTCTTTTGTTCTTTTAATTGTGATGATTTAGGCTCACATTTAACAAAAACCCACCAATTCACTATCTCAACAAATTAGAATACTTTTAGAATAAGACCAATAAAAAAACATTTTTAGTGAATTGTTGGCCTTCTGGAAAGTATGTTCATTTACTGTATATGTACTCAATACTTGGTAGTAGAGGTCTTCACGGAGTACCCGAGACCCGAGGACCCGGGACCCGACCCGGGACCCGTACGGGTTCGGGTCTATATTTTAAATGGTCAGCCGGGTCCGGGTCGGGTCCCAATCTATTACTTCGGGTCCCGGGTCTTTTTAACATACCCGAGTCGATCGGAGAACACCACACCCGCGAGTGATCAGTGTCAGTCAGCATGCGTGTGTTTTGTAACTTGCAGTTTGTAAAATTAGAATGAGAAAAGTGTGAGCGGGAAATAAGGTGAAAAAAAAAAAAACATGCGTTACCTCAGCCGCCAGAAGCAGAGCGCGGGCGGAGTTAATGTTAGTACTGCAAGCGGACGGTGATCATGGATTCCTGCATGAGTGATGTGAAAAAAAAGCTGAAACAAAACTGAAGAGACGCACCTGTTATTGAACACGCACGCAGTAAAGTGTAACGAGCTTCTAATTCTGTGCGTTTTTTGCTAAAAAAATAATTGCTCCGAGTCTTTATTACAACCAACAAAAAGTAGGCTATCGTTATTGTAGTTCAAAAGGGTAAACGTAACAGTCGAAGTTGACTCGAGATGGAAAAAAAAACTGCGAAGTTGCATTAGTCATCCGTCTCCGTGACAGCTAGTAGACTTTTAAAGCTTGAATAATGAGTGGTTTAAGAAGGCTGTTTCAGACGGCAAGAGAGAGGAACAGCCTAACATGGATGGACATTTATTGGCAAGGAGGATTGTATGCATCGCAGTCAGGGAGAGGGCTACTAACAGTAGTTAAGGCAAAAAGTTTTTTTTTTTTTTTTTTTTTTTTTTTTTTCGCAACATGTTTATTGACTTAATAGCATTTGCTGTGCAATATGTGCCGATCGGGACGGGTGCAGTCGGGTCTGTGTCTTCCCAGCCGGGTTCGGGTCCAACTTTCGAATAATGGTCGGGTCCGCGTCGGGACCGGGTAGTACATTTAAGGCATTTCTCGGGTCTACACGGGTTCGGGTCCCACTTTCAAATAAAATACGGGTCTGGGTCGGTTCCGCGCAGCACATTTACGGGTCTCTTCGGGTTCGAATTTTTGGACCCGTGAAGACCTCTACTTGATAGGGGCTCCTTTTGCTTTAATTACTGCCTCTATTCGGCATGGCATGGAGGTGATCAGTTTGTGGCACTGCTGAGGTGGTATGGAAGCCCAGGTTTCTTTGACAGTGGCCTTCAGGTCATCTGCATTGTTGGGTCTGGTGTCTCTCATCTTCCTCTTGACAATACCCCATAGATTCTCTATGGGGTTCAGGTCAGGCGAGTTTGCTGGCCAATCAAGCACAGTAACACCATGGTCATTGAACCAGCTTTTGGTACCTTTGGCAGTGTGGGCAGGTGCCAAGTTCTGCTGGAAAATTAAATCAGCATCTCAATAAAGCTTGTCAGCAGAAGGAAGCATGAAGTGCTCTAAAATTTGCTGGTAGATGGCTGCGTTGTGGACTTCAGAAAACACAGTGGACCAACACCAGCAGATGACATGGCAGCCCAAATCATCACTGACTGTGGAAACTTCACACTGGACTTCA
Organism: Schizothorax lantsangensis; assembly: GCA_027422415.1. Classification (NCBI taxonomy): domain Eukaryota; kingdom Metazoa; phylum Chordata; class Actinopteri; order Cypriniformes; family Cyprinidae; genus Schizothorax; species Schizothorax lantsangensis. The sequence goes on from CM049841.1 coordinate 19,206,953, forward strand.
AGCAACATGGATTCTGTGACTCTCCACTCTTCCTCCAGACTCTGGGACCTTGATTTCCAAATGAAATGCAAAATTTACTTTCATCTGAAAAGAGGACTTTGGACCACGGAGTTCTTTTTCTGCACAGCCCAGGTAAGACGCTTCTGACGTTGTCTCTGGTTCAGAAGTGGCTTGGTAGCCCTTTTCCTGAAGACGTCTGAGCGTGGTGACTCTTGATGCACTGACTCCAGCTTCAGTCTACTCCTTGTGAAGCCCTCCCAAGTGTTTGAATCAGCTTTGCTTGTCTGTATTCTCAAGCTTGCGGTCATCCCTGTTGCTTGTACACCTTTTCCTACCCAAATTCTTCCTTCCAGTCAACTTTGCATTTAATATGCTTTGATACAGCACTCTGTAAACAGCCACAACTTTCAGTAATGACCTTCTGTGACTTACCCTCTTTGTGGAGGGTGTCAATGTTCATCTTCTGGACCATTGCCAAGTCAGCAGTCTTCCCCATTATTGTGGTTTCAAACAACAAGAGATACCCAGAATTTATACTGTATGGATGGTCATTTATTGAAACTCAAATGTAAATATTCTAATATTTTGAGATACTGATTTTTGACTTTCATGAGCTGTAAGCTCTAATCATCAAAATTAAAACAAAAAAAAAAACTTTTGAAATGTTTTACTTTACATGTAATGAATCTAAAATATATGAAAGTTTCACTTTTTGAAATAAGTTACAAGAAAAAAATGAACTTTTTCACGACATTCTAATTTATTGAGATGCACCTGTATGAACACAGCAATTGCACTCAGATCTGCACCAAAATAATCTGTCTGAGATCGCCTCGGCCTGATTGAAAACAAACTCTGGATTCTGGAATGGTTCACTTGTAGTGAGACATCAATCCGACACAACCAACCAACAAATTAAGCTGTATCATAATTAATAATGGGAAACAGGTTATGTAAAAAGCAGCATCGTCTGATTCTGTGGATGAGCGAGCATATTATACTTATTGCAGTTGAAACCAAAGAGCACCTCTTTATCTTAATTTAGCCTAATTGCTCTTCTTCTCTTGACTCCCACTCTAACTGATCAATTATAGCGGGAATGACAGATACATTGTATGTGCAACAACAGCTACAGAAAAAGCCAAAATAAGCCCACAGTGATAACTTGCCAATCCATCTTGACGGATGATAATGTACAACATGTATTCATGACCAGTGAGAGGACAGTATTACTCACGTGACTTGCATAAACATTTTGGTACAATTTTGGAAAAGCTGCTGTGTGAAAGCAAACTGAAACAAGAAGAATACCAAACGATCTACAGGTCTGAAAAGAGCCTCATTGACAGACCTGGTTGTGCCTTGTGGTTTGAGTGGTGTTGAGATGGCATAAACATTTAAATATTAACACGTTATTGTCCTTACGATTAATTAATTCTGCTAGTTGATGGATTTTTGCTCTTTACACATTAACAAAGACTGAGTTTATTGTTTAATCTAGTTTGCAAACTAACCATTACATCAAAAGAGCTGGTTGATAAAAATAATTTTGGAATAAGACAGTTTACATTGTGTATGTTAATACTGTGCCATATGTGGAAGAGCTGCCCACAAGGCTAAAAGCTCCAACATTGTGTATGTTTATAGCAAAGCTAGCATTACCAAAGGAATCCTTACCAAAGCAGGATTCCTCCCCGAGCTCCCTGCCAAACTTTTGCATGGACTCTCCCAGGATGACTTCAGTCTGTATGTAGCCAGGACCTTTATCTCCACCACGGATTTTAGACATGGAGCTCATCATACTCATTTTGGCACGAGTTGCTGAATAAACAAGCAAACAAAAAAAAAAAAAAAAGCACAAAAACATAAATGTGATGTACATTAGTGAGATTTTAATTTTTTTAAGCTAGGGATATACTATAACAAATTATTATTCACATTCACCTGGATTGGGCTGTAGGTACTCCGTTGTCTTGGTCATAATGTCCAACACCGCCCTTGAGGTGACGTCAAATTTCTGTTACGGTAAAGATGAAAAGATGCAAAAATAGAAAAGAACGAATGTTATTATTTAATTTATTTGTAATGCCATGTCACCAGCAAGGCTATCTTCATGGAGAAAACAGAATAAATATACCAAAAGTCAAACAATTAACAAGAAGCTATATAAAAGACATTTAAGGTTAATACTAGACAAAAAATAACATTCATTCTTATTACCTGAATGTAAGAAAGAATGGTAACACTTTACAATAAGGTTCATTAGTTAACATTAGTTAACAACATTAGTAAACATGAACTAAGAATGAACAATACTTCTACAGCATTTATTAATCTTAATGTTAATTTCAGCATTTACTAATGCATTATTAAAATCCCAAGTTGTGTTTGTTGACACCTTATTGTAAAGAAAGAATTATACATTGCACATATGGCAAAAGCAGTGTCTGACATTACACATACAGTTTCATGAAAGGGGCCAATGTCAAGTTATTTTTCCTCCTATCTGCATACCTTCTAATCATAGTTAAGTGCTCTATAAAGGAAATTCATTAACTGCACTAACTATATTTATATACCTATTGTTGCCTCCAGTAGTTGCTCATTCCTTCATTCATCCATCCCACTGTTTTAATCTTTATAAGAGGCACTCTAAAATACACATCTAACACACTCAATTTATTCTCTTAATTAGGCGGCGCTAGAATTTTATGTCAATAGATGACCTAATTACACTTTCCAAACTTTAGAAACAACTAATAAACAACCAAATGCTCATTGCTATGCTTCTGAATGTGAATCACATCTCTCTAGCTGCAGGAGACTTACCTTTTCCATATCCATGAAGTCTTCATCTAATTTAGTTCCCTCTGCCCCTCCGACCTTCTCACTAACTCTCTGCAAAATAAGACAGGACAGTTTTAGGTTTTGTAATTAATTCTGAATTTTGTACATACTACATTTTCGTAAAATCTTTTTCCTTTTCCTTCAAATTTTGCACGGACGCCTTAGCTTAAAAACTCCTGCTCTGTAGGAAATACGCATTTAGTCCAAACACATCTCAAACTTGTATACTGATGCAATATGCTGCATTAAAACAAAAAAGAAAAGAAAAAATTAAAAATAAATAAATAAAAATTTGAAAAATCTGAAACTGAGGTCTGAAATCTTTCAATCATAAGGTCATTGTAGAACAGCCAGTAGAATTTATTCATAAGAAACATCTTTCATTATTTGGAGTCTGCTTAGCTAATACACTGGTTCCCAACCATTCCCCTGGACTACCCTTAAGAGTACACAAGGGACTGATTTTTATATTCAAGTTTTTAATTTCTGTTAGTGTCCACTAAACATTTCTACCTGTAAACCTAAAGAAATTGTGTTGTTCACAAGTCTCTAATTTGGAGTCAAGTTTCCATCTCTGCAATAAAACATTTTAAGGCAGAAAAGAAACTGAGTTCTAACGACACAATATAGTACTTAGAAGGTGGTATGTACTGGTTGTCAGCGATATGAGCTACCATAAATACAGTGCAAAACAATATTGTGTACGGGGAAATACATGCGATTAATGTAGACAATGCTAAAAATAGCACCTCAGCAGAAAGCTAATTAGACACATTAGTAATCCACTAATCCAATTTGATGCTAAAATAAACTGTTTAATTATATCTAGCTGTATCATTTAATTATATCAGTTATTTAACAGTTCTGACAAGCTCTGCTTTGCTATTGGAAATAAAACCATCAATGCAGTACTTTATTCCAGAGCACTAAACATTCAAACATTTTCTTTCTGAAGACTTTGTACTTCTACAAATACACCAAGCTAAAGACTTTCCGTGTCAGCCAAAGGTTTGTCTGTGCCACAGGCTTTACTCAAAGTTACAAACTTAATCAGAACACCTTCTTGCTCAAGACTGAGCTGTCACTGTGTTAAGAAGATTTGAGGGCAAAGATACGAAGACATCCCAAGGGACCGGAAGAACATGGCTGGACGTAATTATTACGGTGAGAATAACTCAGAATTAGCCAATTTAGTACAGAGGCTCCAATAAGGAATATTTTCAATACCAATGTGATACTACACGTCTTGCAATAAAAATACTTAATGTATTACAAAGAATCATACGAATGAGGGGATTCTGATAAAGTAAACTCTATAGAATGAGTGAAATAAAAGTCAAACATGCTTAAAAGGCAACTAAAAATCAAAGGGCCAGGTAAACTGTAGAGCAACACGGAGTATGAGTGAAATTATGACTGGTGAATGTGAGGCCAGTGGAGAATCTGACTGCTTTCATTAAGGCTGGTTTGCTGAAGTCTGCTGAATGCTTTCATTGACTGTGAGCTACTTTTAACTTGACATGTAATAAAAATGAAGTAAATGTGGACAAATAGTAGATTACCAATTACATTAACTGGCCTACAGTGTAATAGCTCACATAAAATTAAATCAACAATAGTATAATAAACTTAATTACGCAAATTAAAGTGAAGTACATTAAATATTATGTATTTATCGTACTAGTAAAGACACCTTAAAATCAATTTCCTACAATTTAAAGAAATGAACAGTTCACTTTTAACTACAGTCAATTAACACATTATGAATTACAAACAAATTCAATCAAATTGATTCAGCACTGAACTTCACTTTAATATAAAATATGATCTTTCATTTGGGTGAATTTATCAATTAATTACCTGTCGAGATCTGGCAGTACATAAACGAATGAAAGAATGCATTTTCAATGTAAAGCATTGTGAGGGTTTTAATCTCTGTTGACCCAAGACATTTCATTAAAAAGAAATAAACACATCAAGATACAGATGGATGACAGCACCATACCAGTCTCTTATTTAAAATGATTACTGGCCTACATTTCTTAAATCATCATTAATCCTAGTCTGGTACTGTTCAATGAATGAAAATGAACATAGATTATGCAGGTTTATTTGATAAATGCTGATTACCATGTGTATATATACAGAAATACTCCAATAACTGTACACTTTACATAGCAACTAAACATCCTTTTCAAAATAAAATCTTAATCAGAATATGGACCTTAATTGGAATTACAATTCAAGAGTTATTAGGTTAACATGTTATAAATAAAAACAGATCACAGACTAAATGTTTTCACCTTTGCTTTGTTGATCTTCATTTTTTTTTTTTTTTTGATCTTCATTTTTGAATAGTCTACTGAAGCAATTTCCTTTGGGTTCTATGAACCAAATTTAATTTGCATATAATATTTGCACATTTTATTTGTAATTAGATTCATTCCACATTTCAAAGAAGTATCCTGCGCTAGCAGTGTAAGATTTAAATCAAAACCATCATTCAGCAAACAATGATGAACATACACAGGTTTATATACCCGAGGAGGACACGCACACACCATTCAAGAAGCCAGGAACACTGAAAAGAGGACATATGATCATAAACCCTTGAGATACACTGACAGTCACTTAATCTCATCTGAAAAGAAAGGCTTTTACTCTGAGATTACTCCCACATAACTTAAAAAAAAAAGCTGTGAGTAATATTATCTGGATGGTAAACAGCGACCTATCAAAATACATGGTCAATCTTAAAATAATATATTTTGATAATAGAACTATGCTATTAATTTTAAGGTGGTGTTTAATGATGCCCCCATTAAGAAAAATGGCATTTACTTCTAATTATAACACCCATATTAAGGCATGTGCAATGTGACGATATGTTATTAAGGGAATTAAAAAGAAACATCTTCTAATTTAGTAAGATAGCCCCCAACATATTTTCTAAAATGCCATTGATGTAAAATACTAAATCAACAATTCTGTTTAAAATTGTGTGTTGACAATTTAAATGAATAACTGAGGTTTACGTATCTTTAAAATATGCGCAAATATGTCATAATAGAAACACTATGAGCTCAAATTGAATGATTCAATCAATTATCTTATCGGCTTTAAGTGAAGATGTCTGAAATGTATATGTAATTCATGGAATTATTTAATAATATAACCCCGTGAATTATGCATACAAATAGTAATAAAACTATTTAAATGGAATGAAAGAATGAATGAACTGCATGTTAGCTTGCTTATTGTGGCCAAGGATTCTATGCAAGTCCACATATCATACTAACAAGGCACTATGCTTCTAATCATAGGTCAAGAGCTGTATCCAACCACATAAATTTGTGATGCTGTTTGGAACTATGGTTTCAGGAAACAGCAAATCATTGAACTACGTTAGGAACTTTGGACCATAGTTATCTAGCAATGCTTTTAGGAAACACTCCTCTTTGTTATTTGTTAGGAAAATTCTTAGAAATGTGGTTCCTTCTTATTTAAATTATAAATTTCAGAATGACCAAGTTATCAGTGGTACACTCCCAATAACCATTTTATAACCCATTACAGTAAAAAGTAGGGGTGCTCCGATTGATCGGCTACCAATCACTATCGGCCGATAATCGCTTTGGGATGTTTGATCGGCGGTCTCTAAAAAGGCCCATCTCGAAAAACCAATCTCAAGCTGATGACGCGCCTGCCGTGAGAGGTTTGGCATGACATGCAGCGGCACTGTCTCAATTTCTGTCCAGCGCGGGTGAAAATTATAATGCTGAAGGTGAGGTACAATTCATATTCTTCATTAAATAACTTATAAAGTAATTTGAAAACTTTCTGTGAGACAATTTCACAAACAGTGCGAGTGATTCACCGCGCGCTCTCGTTCTCTCTCAAAATGCGCAAATGGCTTCAAATCAAATCGCGTCTGCACTATAAGCGAGCTGCACAGCTGACACAGAAATTGTCACTTGCACAATCGAGACAGTGTCACATCGTCACTAAAGTTTATAAATTGCATATCTTATTAATTCTTACAAGTGTTTAAACCATTCAGCGCTCGTGCGCTCTCCTGGAGACCCACAATGCCAGGTTCACATTACTCCATTTGCAGTGCGTATGCGGTGCATATTTTTTCCGCGCTCATGTTAATGGTTTAAAGCGTTCACACTGCACACGGTTGCAGGCCGGCAGTGCGTTCCAGGAGCGGTGTGTCTGCGGCAGTGCAGATATCGTTTCCGCACAGAATCTATTATTGCTGCGCTGCAAGCGTTGCATTAAAGTGACAGCGCATTGTTTGTGGTAAATATGAACATGGATTGACATGAAAATGTAGTAATTACACCATAAATGCTTATAATTAAAGTCTGCTGTGTTTCACAGTCAACACATAGGCTATGGCTTTTTGGCTAGGTTTAAAGGAAAAGAGCACTTTTAGATAAACAAGGCAATAATAGATGGCACTCGTGGAGGTAGGAAAACAAAGTTCTTTATGAACCGCAGGATTGCTTGTAATAAAGATTTAAATGCTAAAGAAAACGCAGTAGAGCTGACTGTTTCTGTCAGTGGTAAGTTTTAATTTAGAATGTTTGTGATAATGTAAGAAAAGTAGTTTAAATGTTTTGCCAATTGCTTGAGCAACTTAATATATAAATGTAAAAGTAAATGCAAAAAGTAAAAAGCATGGAATAATGTGTTTCTTATATTTATTGCGTTTAAACAGGTCTACGAAAGATTGTATTACTGGACTGTGTAAAAAAGAATCACAATCCTGAAAAAGCATTTTAAGTAGCAATGTTTGGATTTGAAATCAAAATAATGGATAAATGTTGTGTCTGTAGTAAACAGCCATGGATCAGGAGCAGACTCCTGTGTGATAGCTGCTTCTGCACCGCTTACGTACCGCACATGGACTGCATACGCACTGCAAATGGAGTATGTGTGAACCTGGTGTAGGCCACCTCACATACAGCTCATGAAATCAGGCTTGTGCTGTGTGTAAGCTATTGTGCAACAATTGCACGGTTGTCAAAACAAAAATGCAGTGCATGATCAAACATTTAGGTGAGACAAATATATATTTTTGAAAAATGTCTAAATTTTAATTTAAAAAAATCCCCTTCACAAGTCACCTAAGAGGGGAATTCATTTTCTAAAATTAAATTCAGGCCCTGAATAAATGTCTAAAATCTTGATTGGATCATCACTATAAAAAAATTCTACATAATAAAAAGAAGGCTTTAATCAGATTGGTATCGGTGATCGGATTGGCAGATACTGCTTTCTGTGATCGGCCTCAAAAATCCTGATCGGAGCACCCCTAGTTTTATCTGTTGTGCAGCTACAGTACCACAGATTAACCTGAGATTGATCTCACAGACAAGTTCTTTAATCCAATTCTTGCAGTAAATACAGTCTGGAAGGAAGTGGCACTGATTGAACAGAAGGAGAGAGAAATTTACATATAAAGGATTACATTAGAGCTTGCCAACCTTGTTACCTGAAAGGAAAAGCTGTGCTACTGACTAGGTGGATAGCGGTCACATGAAACTCAATGTGACCGCAGCATATGGAGAAGAGAAATTTCCACCCCCACCCTCCAGTCAGGCGGTCTTAAAATATTCCCCTGAGTCCGTGCCTCCTGGATTAAAACCACCAAAGATTACCGATTTATAAATAGAACAGATAGATGGACAAATGAAGGAGGTTTTGGGAGGATGTCCTCCCATGATTTGTGATTGTCTGCATGGCAGAGATGGATGCACAACCCTTGGGCTGGACAGACAGTTCCAGGAACGCAGCATCTCTCTCCTATTATTATGTGTGTGTGTGTGTGTGTGTGTGTGTGTGTGTGTAATTAAGGGCAGCTGAGAAAGCTCATGCATAAAGATGGCTAGAGGAGACATGTGACGTGAATTCAGGGGAAATGGATTTTATGTGCTCTAAATGTTTAATAATAATAATAATAATAATAATAATAATAATATCAATCAAATAATAATTTATTTTCTGTCGCGGAGACTTTGACATTGGAGCAAAGTTCAGAGATATCCCTCAAAACAATTTAACAGCTGTGACAAGCAAGTTAAAGTGCGTTGTAACTTATGTGGAAAGCAAATATAGCAATCAGTTTGCAGAGCTCCTGATCTTGCGACTTCACATAGCAGACACTAAACCGGAAGTCCAAATAATAATTTATTTTAATAAAATATTTTTTGTATCTTAAAAAAAGCAAAAGTAAATGTCATGAAACATATCACACTGGGATGAAACAAAAAGACAAGCAAGAGTTAAAAAATTTAGTAATGTCAAACGTCAAATGCTTTGAACGTCAAAAAAAGTTTAAATGGGAATTTAAATTCACATAAGAAAGAATATTCCAGAACATTGTAGAAAAGAAAAGCAGGGGACATCCTGTAAACAAGTGTCTGAGGACATGGGAGTCCTTGCTGGAATGCATATACAGTATGACTTAATGCCGAGGGAGACACAGGACAGGAGCACTGAATCCAGGATGACACAGCAGTGATACAGCTCATTTTTGATGTGCATCCTATCCTGAGATTCATATACATTCTAAGAGTAGCAAGAAGAGCACAGTATGGCATCAAACCTAATATCCATAAAATACCAAGGACATGTGCCCGTGTCGATCCAGTGTCATTTTGATGCTGTGGGAAAACAGTACTGTGATGGTGATGTAATTTTTAAGCCTAACACAGCTCTTATGTAACAGCAGGATGAGCCCCTGCCCTGGCATGCGGTATCATCAGACTACAAAGTCATGATTGGTAGAATAGGAAAGAACAGAACAGAATAAAACAGAATAGAGAACCATAAAAGGAAAATACAAGCAAGGTTGGTAGAAAGTCATGGTTCTAACTTTGTATAGAAAATGCTATACGTTGAGGAGATTATTTACATGGAATCAGCCAAAATTATTTCTCACCCAACTTTGCGTACAAGATGTACAGGGATTGACTTGAGAACTATTGCATAATTAAAGCCTATTAAACATGCAACGTTATTCACACACATAATTAAATGCTTTTTAATGGCTGTTGCAATCTCTGAGTAAGTAACATGATTCTGGAGAGAAACATGTTAATCTCTTGGAGAGAAATTTCAAGTAGTATAGGTTAATAAAAAGAAACAATCTAAATTCTGTCATCGCTTACTCACCAGTTTCTTTCTTCTGTTGAAGTTGCCAGTAGCCATTGCCTTCTATAGTATTTTTTCCACATACTATGGAAGTCAGGGCATAGCAACTGTTTGGTTACCAACATTAAGAATATCTTCTTTTGTGTTCAACTGAAGAAAGAAACTCGCAGTTTTGGAAAACTTGAGGGTGAGTAAATAAACTAATTTTCATTTTTGGGTGAACTATCGTGCCTGAAATCTACAAAGACCTCAAAGGGAAAACCAGAGGGCAGGAGGCAGATGAGATTAGTGATGTTTTCATTTGGAAGACAAATTAGTATATCTATTTTACTGCATTGGACTACAAGGTCTTAAAAATCTTCTCCAACCAGACAAAATCCAAACAACTGAGCATCCATTAGGATCAGAATCTAATTTAGATATTTGCCCCACAGATCAATTATTGCCAAAAAATACTATATGCATATTAGGGTGCTTGAGGTGACATGGCTTTAATGTCTCCAGAGTGTTACAGATAAATAGAAAATGGTCTAAACATGTACACATAGTGCTATTAAAATGCATTGATACTGACAGTTCACAAATATTATTAATTCTAAGCTATTATTTTTAAGCATGACTGTCTAAAACATGTTCTCTCTTTACTCTAGAAAAAATAAAAATTTAGTCTAATGTTTTTTTTGTTATTTTGTAGTGCTGTCAAACGATTAATCGCGATTACTCGCATCCAAAATAAAAGATTTTGTTTACACAGTATATTTGTGTACTGTGTATATTTATTATGTATATATAAATACACACCCATGCATGTATATATTTAAGAAAAATATGTTACGTTTATATGTTAAAATATATATATATATATAAAATATATATATATATATATATATATATATATATATATATATATATATATATATATATGATGAATATAAATACATACATGTAAATACGTGCAAGTATTTTCAAAATATATACTGTATGTGTGTGTATTTATATATACATAATATACACAGTACACACAGATATATTATGTAAATAAAAACTTTTATTTTGAATGTGATTAATCGTTTGACAACACTATTATTTTGCTTTAGATTTTACATTGGACATCAACACCAATGCAACAGTTCCAAAATGCTGATCATACAAAAGTAAACAAACACACTTAACATCAAACACAGTTACAGGCCCAACAATATGCAGAATTATTCACATGACATACTTTTTGTTATAGTTTCTAAATGTCTCTGGAATTTTGATGGTTTCATGCTCTTGGCAGTCAAAAATACACTGCTCAAAGCACATGGTGGTCAGCACAAACTAGTTTTTGTTTGTCCTCATTTCAAGTTAATCTAATGTGGTTTCATACTTTTTTTTAGCTTGCATGGTTGTGTTCATAGCTTTTGAGCATAGTGGTATGACACGGAACCTGTACATTACCCTATTAGAAATGAAAACCTATGAAGAATCACAAACTATAGCTGTGTAGCCTAATATACAAGAATAAATTGGTGGTGTTTCCAAGCTGCAGTGGTGCCTGCAGCAGTATGGCTATATGCTCTGACCATATGTGATCTTGACTGACCGGAGAAACATTTTATTACAGTTATTATACACTGTATGCTTTTCTGTTAACTGAAATAGTGATGCCAATCTTTTTTTTTTTTTGTCTGTCCCTTCTTTTCAGTGAATTAGACAAACAGGTTTTGAAAAATGGTCTGTTATCGATTCACATTCATTCGGACCGCACTCTCACTGTATCACCTGAAGCACTTTCTCAGTCAGTAAAACAAACAGTATCAATATACTTACGAACACAGAGAACAAACACTGCTGGATAAAGTAAACAACTGAAACAAAAGGCTATATTTTCAGTAGTAACTGCAGCCACTGCTGCATCATCTGAATAAGCAGCCTTTCACAGCCATTTTTTTTTTAAATCTGTTTTTCAGTTCTTTTTCTATGTGAACATGCACTATATGGGTGTCTTTGACCATTTTATTGCTTTGTTGTTTTCATGTTTTAAAATCTTTAAAACATGAGACAGTTTTGTTCTGCTCCAAGACTCTCACTGATTGTTTGGTCCGAAGAGTCTTAAATAATCTGAAATAGAAGTGTGTAACAGATAAATGAATGCTAGACATACTCAAGAAAAATAACATTTCTCTCAAACTTGACTTTTTAACATGAACATGTATTTAAATAATTTATTAACTTCGTTAAATATACATTTTAGTTATAAAAATAAATAATTTTTAGTCCTGAACACTGCTGCCCACCATTTTCTCCTGAGGCTAGAGAGGGTCTGACCACCAATTACATTCACTATAGACACTAGACAACTTGCTTGCACTGCATTCTTTAATTTTGTCTGTCCAACAATGCTTTTTTAAAATAACTGTACTGATTTAGTCCTGGATACAAGATCACCTGTTTAACACTATAAAAGGCATCCTATCCTCAAAGTACTATTTTAGGAGGCAGTATAATCTGCTTCCTAAAATTTCAGACAGCCTTCATGTCAGAGGCTGCCCAGGGTTGCCAAGAAATCCTGTGTAGGTAGACACATGACAGCTCACCTGTTTTATAATAGTTTTCAAATCAGGGAGACTCGTATATGTATTTTAGCAGTGATGTCCAAAGAGAGGATGTAATCCACTACAATACCATACATCAAAAGAATAAACCATATTTAATACTCATAAGAGAGAGAAAAAGAGAGAACATATTTCTATACAAAGTGTAACATTTAAATATCTAACATATTTAAAAGACCCCAGTTTGCACTCTTTAATAAAGATAAAGTCAACCCAAAGGCATGGTCAAAGATGATTTCAAAACCACTGGATTGCCAAGTATGCACTATGCGGTATAGCTGACAAAAATGTAAACAGGAAAGTACACTGCAATAAGCAATGTCTAGAATTTGTAATAGAGAAAGCAGAATAAAACGCCATCAGTGTTTAGGACAGACGCTGTGGTGCATAAGCAGTGCCTTACATCAAAGAAAGGAAGAGATAGGGAAGCTAAAGAAAAAGGGTTAGCTTACACTTCTAAGTACAGTATTGTATACAACTAAAATAACACAGAGAATAAATCATTCATGACGATGTCAGCTTGTAAATTCCACATTTTAAATAACTGGAATTTACAATGGTAAGTGGAAGGAGGAAGATAATCTCTAATTTTTGCTTCACATCCTTTCCACTACATGTGATAAAATGAAAAATGTAGTACACAAATGGCAATTGAACTTTATTTGCAGGCTCATAATAACCCTCAATGAGAACTTGTATTACAAGCTCATAGAATGTATGTCTATTTTTAAACAACAGAACTAAATTTCTGTAGCAGACAATTTCCATGAAATCTCACTTCTCTTTTATGCAACTACCACCATGTGTGATGTGCTAAAACAAGTGTTAAAAAGCTTGAGCAGTTATGAATGACTATTTTTGCGTGATTTTGAGATGAGCATTTACTAATAAATTAGGAGTATATTATTGAGTATGTTACATGAACTGCTTATTGTATCTCAAAGCCTAAGCAGTGTTTATTTATATTTTGAACATTTTTTTTAATTCCACATACTTGTGGAACAAATATAGGCAAATATGTACTATACAAGCAAATTTCCAAATAACACAGGTAAAACAGGATAAACCTGCCTCTACATTACTGAAGGAAGGTAAATAAGGGAGAAAAAAATATCACAGAGCAGGCACTATATTTTGTCACGACTGCAAGATTGCATGAAGATTGTGTATTAAGTACACAGCAAGCTGTGAGATGAAGCAGTGTTCTACCATCTGTTCTACAGAGCAGCTCTGAGTCATGCCACCCTCTCCACTGCGCAGCGTGCACTGATGATGTCAGAGCCTGACGATTGGTCAGAATGAGACAGATTATGTTGTTTAATGTCAGGCAGTAAGACGGAAGCCCAGTTCCACAACAACACACAGAATTGTATACTCCTTTCAAAACAAATAGTTTAACCACTTCCTTGTTTCAACCTTGTTCCTGGATTTTCTTTTGGAATCAAACAGGAACAGGTTTGAGTTAACGGATGCTGGGGTCATGCCTTTAGTATGTGAGAGCAGTGGTTTCAACAGATGCTGCTGTTTCAAAACTATCCTTAAAATGCCAGAATATTCCTAAAAAAATCTTTTTTTGCACAAACCATCAGTGTTCAATGTTCATTCCTGTATTAATGCAAGGTGAAGCTTCAGGCAAGGACACTAGATGGACATAACAGACCTGGGAGGGAGTGAGGCTAGTCTGATGGCACCAGAACATACTTAACCAGCTATTCAATCTGGTTTAATGCTGTCATGTCTTAAAATATATTATATAATATATATATATATATATATATATATATATATATATATATTTTTATATATCAATAAAATATATAAAACCATTCACAAAACACACATTTCTTGAAGACAGAAAACATGGTTTGTATGCATGTAAAAAAATGTAAAAATATACTATACTAGGTTATAAAAAAACGAATAAAATAGAAATGAAAAATTAAAATGCATTACAGTATTGGAGACTAAAGCCAATGTAGTGGCTTAGAACATCATGGAATTGAAGTGTCACAGCATCACGACTGCTTTAGAGGGCATCGAGGTCAGTTTAAGTGTATGAGATATTATGTAACAACTTTCATCAACGCATCTTAAATATTCATGTTCACGCGTTTTAATTTTATCGGTGCTAATAACGTCTAATGAAAACCAAACTGCAAAATAAATAAATAAATAAATAAATAAAAATAACACTGAGCATATATTCATTCTACCAACTGAATGAAATGATTGTGGATGACATGAACAGATCACTTTGACTAGCCTGTTGGTAGCAATGTTAGTGCATGTATACGTTTATACAGCTTACGTTGCGTTCAAAGCAGTACACACTGTTCCGCGTGAAGATCCGCATTACGATTCAGGACACAAGCTGCTCGGTCTGCTGTAGCACTGCAGCAAACCCATTTTCACGGCGTGTAATGGTCAACAGAACGGTGAATTTCAATGCCGTTGCACCTTACCTGAGTGGCTTTGTGGAATTGTTTCTTCAGTCCCGCTACAGACATGATTCCGACTGGACTAGTGCTGTTTCTGTCCTAACGCCTGAATGTGATGTGCTAAGATGTAAAAACGCTCAGAGGTACAGTGGATGTGAGACGTTTAGAGATAAACCCGTGTACACTGGGAATCACCAAACGCGTAGGCTGATTATATCAGCTGATCATGACGCGTCGGTGGCATCATGCGTCAGGTTCCGCCTCTCCTCAGATTACATCAAAGCCCCTCCTTCAAGGTTAGTTCAACGCCAACAGGTAGAAATTAGAGGCAGCTCTGTTTGAATGGATGTCAGGGGAGAAAATGCCTTAGTAAACTGAATAAACTCTGAATCTGCAGAATAATCTTCAACATTAGCCTACATGTTGTTTATTTTGGTGAGCTGGTACTGTTCATAAATTCGGTACACTGTGGTGGAACAATTAAACGGATAAATTATCCCTATTACCCTAATTAACCTAGCAACCTAGTTTTAAGCACATCAAATATCTGTGTCCTACTGAATCCAACAATTACAATCAGCAGACAATGTCATCATTTTGAGATAAATCGTTTGTATTTATAATTTTCTGAAAAGTATTTAGAATTTTCGCGATTTCATTCTAACGAGGGGGAATTCATTATTTTTTTTAATTATATAATTCATAAAAATAAAACAGATAGAAAAATAATAGAGCAAGCTAGTGTTGAGGCCTTTTTTGCTTTTTGTTAATTGTATAATACATGAAAAGAAAACAAATAGAATACAAAAAGAATAGAGAAGCTAGTGTTAGTTTTTTTTTTAAAGAAAAGCAGTTAGTTAATGAATAGAGTGTAAGTCTAAAAGGGGCACGTTTTTTAAAGAATAGAATTAGAATAGAGAGTGCTAGAGTTAGAGGATCATATATAGATGGAAGAGATGTGCTTTTAGGTTATTCTTGAAGATGACTAAGGACTCAGCTGTTCGGATTGAGTTGGGCAGGTCATTCCACCAGGAGGGAACATTTAAAGTAAAAGTCAGTAAAATTGATTTTGTGCCTCACAATATGGCACAATAATGTGCCGTTCACTTGCAAAACGCAAGCTTCTAGAGGGCACATAAGTCTGAAGTAATGAATTTAGGTAAAGGGGTGCAGAGCCAGTGATGGTTTTGTAGGCAAACATTAATGCCTTGAATTTTATGCAAGCAGCTATTGTAGCCAGTGCAAATTGATAAACATTGATAAATTGTGATGTGCATTCTTTTTGGCTAATTAAAAATTAATCTTGCAGCCGCATTCTGGATTATTTGTAAAGGTTTGATAGAACTGGCTGGAAGACCTGCCAAGAGAGCATTGCAATAGTCCAGCCTGGACAGAACAAGAGCTTGAACAAGGAGTTGTGAAGCATGTTCCTAAAGAAAGGGTCTGATCTTCTTGATGTTGAATAAAGCAAAACTGCAGGACCAGGTACTTTTAGCAACGTGGTCTGAGAAAGTCAGCAGAGAGAGCGTAGGGCACCTTGTCGCAAATTTTTTTTATTTATTGCCCCTCATAAAAATACCTCCCCTCCCGCCATAACTGGACACCTGTTTGTACATCCCCCATCCGTCTAACCGGAGATCTGGTTATCCACTCCAGTGTGTTTAAGGAATTTATGACTGTTTTTGTGTGTGGGCCATTGTTATGTGCTTTTAAACTTTAAATGGTGAAATCGTGTTAAAGGGAAGTTTTTATTAAAGTGTTTTCACATCAAATATACGCGTAAAACGAGCAATGACTGTTTTCCCTACAAGTCAAGACATGCTAGTGTAATTAAAACAATTTTAGGCAAAAGGTAGAGTTTGACAAAGTTAGAAAATAAAGCAAAAAGCATTAGATACGGTAGCTTTTCTATCATTACAATTTAAAACTAGTTAGTTTGACAAAGTTAAATAAAAAGAAGAAGAGTTGAGAGTGTTCGTTCATCTATAACAAAAAGCATCAAGCACGTTCGTTAACATTAGAAAATAAAAAATGCTGCCTTATCTTACCGTGTTGTGAAATAAAAAATATCAGACCGTTAAGTAAGACCATACACGTCAAAATCTTGTGACAATACAGTTTAAAAGTTATCACAAAAAGTAAAAAAGAGCCGTCATCTAAAAATAAATGAACATCAGGGGTTCGTTCGTTAAAACAACAGTATCCAGCAGTAGTCAAAATCTCCGTGGTAGTCTATCGTTACAATTTAGGTAAGTTAGCTAACATTTGTCACGACAGAAAAGTTAAAACAAAAGAAAAAGCCCGGAGCATCTCGCCCTGATCCGGCAGTTCATCCACACTCTGCTCTGTCAAAACTCAGAATGAGGCCGAGTGCAGCTGCGCACAAACCACGCCTACTGCCAGCCCCTAACACCGTAAGGAGAGACCGAAGCAAAGATTTAAAAGTTAAAAGAATTAAAGTAATGTTTTAACATTAGAACGAACGTTATTTTAATAAATCTTTAGCATTTCTTAATTAATGAAACCGTACAGCATTCATCCTAAACCTTTTGCACTTTAAGACTGTTTTTTTTCCCTCTTAAACATACACCTCTAAACCACAGAAAAAATGTTGTTTGTTTTGTTTTATTTAGTTATTCACACTTAATTACTTTATTTTACTCTTTGAATTTGTCAATTTTAAAACTTGCAGTAGGGTATAACAGTTTGAAAGCATACTCGTGCGTATGTGTGTACAAACTGGTATGAAAGCAAATGTTTTGGCGGGGGTCTTTGATTTTCTCGCCGTAACACTTGCGGTGTGTTATCTATCAATTGAAACAGACGCGTGTAATTAGACGTCTAAAGTTTTACAACATGCACCTGCGAGTGCACAGGGTCTTCTGAGGCTGCGAACTTTGCCTAAAGTTCACTGATCAAAGCATCTCCATTGCATATATTTATGACATACACCTGCATGTATGAACTTTGTCAAAGGTTTAGGCAGGAGTTCACTGAATGGTCAAAGGATGTGTAGCCTTTTGAACCCTTTTTTATGACACATCTGGTAAAGTTCTTGAAGATAATGTAATTTTGTTTGTTTTTTCTAAGAAAAACAGGAATGTTTATCATGTAGATCTGGTGAATGTGACTTCAAACGATGTTCAGAATGAGATGACATTTACATTTAATCATTTAGTAGACACTTTTATCCAAAGCGACGTACAAATGAGGAGAACAATAGAAGCAATCAGACCATCGAGAGAGCAACAGTATACAAGTGCCATGACAAGTCTCAGTTAGTCTAGCACAGTACACGTAGCTAGGATTTTTTTTTTTTTTATTTTATTTATTTATTTATTAAATAGAATAGGTAAGTGTTAGTATTAGTTAGTCAGGTGCTGGCGAAAAAGATGTGTCTTTAGATGTTTTTTGAAAATGGCTAAAGACTCAGCTGTTCGAATTGAGATCGGGAGGTCATTCCACCAGCTGGGCACAGTCCAGGAAAAGGTCCGTGAGAGTGATTTGGTACCTCTTTGGGATGGCACCACAAGGCGTCGTTCACTTGCAGAACGCAAGCTTCTGGAGGGCGCATAAGTTTGAACTAGCAAGTTTAGGTATATTGGTGCAGTGCCAGTTGTGGTCTTGTAGGCAAACATCAGTACCTTGAATTTGATGCGAGCGGCTATTGGTAGCCAGTGTAACCTGATGAAGAGAGGGGTAACGTGAGCTTTTTTCGGCTCATTAAAGACCACTCTGGCTGCTGCATTCTGGATCAGTTGCAGAGACTTGATAGTACATGCGGGAAGGCCCGCCAAGAGAGCATTACAATAGTCCAGTCTGGAGAGAACAAGAGCTTGGACAAGGAGTTGTGCGGCTTGCTCTGACAGGAAGGGCCTAATCTTCCTAATGTTGTATAAGGCAAATCTGCAGGACCGGGCCGTTGTAGCAATATGGTCTGTGAAGCTTAACTGATCATCGATCACAACTCCAAGGTTCCTGGCTGTCCTGGAAGGAGTTATGGTTGACGAACCCAGCTGTATAGAGAAGTTGTGGTGAAGTGATGGGTTGGCTGAGACCACGAGCAGTTCTGTCTTAGCAAGATTGAGCTGAAGGTGATGGTCCATCATCCAGCTAGAAATGTCACTCAGACAGGCTGCAATGCGAGCTGTTACCGTCGGATCATCTGGTTGGAATGAGAAGTAGAGTTGAGTGTCATCAGCATAGCAGTGGTAGGAAAAGCCATGCTTCTGAATAACCGATCCTAATGACGACATGTAGATGGAGAAGAGAAGTGGTCCAACCACTGAGCCTTGAGGAACTCCAATAGCAAGAAGTTGTGACTTTGAAACATCACCCCTCCAAGACAGATGAGATAGATAAAAGGCAAAAACAACAAGGTGAAATAAATAGATGTCTCCAGAGGTGCTCGTTTTAATTAAATACCTTATGTTACAGGAAAATGTTGTTTAATTTTAGTTAATTTAGTTTGTTTGGTAACACTTTAGAATAGGGAACAATTATTTGCTATTAACTACGACTTTTCCCTCAATAAATTCCTAATTTGCTGCTTATTAATAAATAGTAAGGTATTTGTAAAGTTTAGGTATTGGGTAGGATTAGGCATATAGAATATTGTCATGTAGAATAAGGCATTAAAGGAAAACGCCACCGTTTTTCCATATTCCAATATGTTCTTCCCTCAACTTAGACGAGTTGATATGTACCTCTCCCGTCTCAGTCCGTGCACTTAATCGCTCTAGCGCGCGGCACCACTATGCTAGCTTTTAGCTTAGCACCATTCATTTCTTAGGATCCAAACTGGGATAAATTTAGAAGCCACCAAACACTTCCATGTTTTCCCTATTTAAAGACGTTTACATGAGTAGTTACACGAGTAAGTATGGCGACACAAAATAAAACGTGGCGATTTTCTAAGCGGATAAAAATGATTACTATAATGTGTGGCGGAAGAGCACTTTGCAGCACTTCGACCTCGGCGCAGTAATATCATCACTCCTGAAAACTCTCCCTCTCCCTCTTCCGTCAATACAACCAACGTGGCCTGCACTATCACTATCAGGGAGAGGGAGAGGGAGAAGGGAGAGTTTCAGGAGTGATGATATTACTGCGCGAGGTCGAAGTGCTGCAAAGTGCTCTTCCGCCACACATTATAGTTATCATTTTATCCGCTTAGAAAATCGCCACGTTTTATTTTGTGTCGCCATTCTTACTCGTGTAACTACTCATGTAAACGTAAACTTTAAATAGGGAGGAAAACATGGAAGTGTTTGGTGGCTTCTAAATTTATCCCAGTTTGGATCCTAAGAAATGAATGGTGCTAAGCTAAACGCTAGCATAGTTTAGCATTGTGCGCTAGAGCGATTAAGTGCACGGACTGAGACGGGAGAGGTACATATCAACTCGTCTAATGCCTTTAATATGTGCTTAATTAGTGCTAATAACTGGCTAATATTTTAGTAATATGTATGCTAATAAGCAACTAGTTAAGAGACCATAAAATAAGGTGTTAAAACATATGCTGCAAACGCAAACAGGCACGCAAATGTCACACAACACACAATACACACACAACACACACACACACACACACACACACTCACACACACACACACAACACACAGCGTAATGGTTTTTATATTGTACAAACTGTATTTTCCGTCAACCTACACCAACCTTACATCTAAGCCTACCCCTTACAGAAAACTTTGTGCGTTTTAAGATTTACAAAAACTTCATTCTGTATGATTTATAAGCTTTTTTCCTCATGAGGACAAAAAAAAATGTCCACACAAGGACATGGATTTTGAATATTGCCATCTTTGTCCCTGAGCCACACACACACACACACACACACACACACAAATCTGAGTATGCTAAATTTTAAATATGTGCAAAATCGTATATGTTGTTTTTTACTTTTTTTGTTAAGAAATGTTTTCATTTTAATCTAGCCTGTAGTTAGTATATCTGTACTGTATAAGAACAAATATACATTTTCACTTAAAACTTCTCAGTAAAATAATTACACCTACAGTTTTAAACATGTTTAAAAAGTTTTAAACACATTGTGTGTCACTAAAGCAAGTCATGATGTCTATTG
This sequence comes from Schizothorax lantsangensis, assembly GCA_027422415.1. Taxonomy (NCBI): domain Eukaryota; kingdom Metazoa; phylum Chordata; class Actinopteri; order Cypriniformes; family Cyprinidae; genus Schizothorax; species Schizothorax lantsangensis. Next base: position 19,228,105 of record CM049841.1, read on the forward strand.
TCTTTAAATTAAACTTTAGTTTTATTCTTTAATTTCTTTAAAATAGCTTGATGATAATGCACCCAAGTGCTTTTCTCACATGAGTAGAAAACTCTTTGGAAGTGTTTGTGACAAACACATAATTTTTTTACTTCAGAAAAGTTTTTGAAATGTATGACTGAACTTTTCTCATTTGACAGACCTACGTTTCAAATTATTTACCCACTGTGTTTAACAGCCAGAGGGAATACATGTTGTTTTCTAATGTTCATGAAACCTTTATTGGTGTAAATTTCTCACCTAGAACACAAAACTTGTACATTTTGACTATTTGACTCTTTTGTAGGTAGCATGTCATTTGAAATGGTTTACTAAATGATTAAAGCACCAGCATCTGTGTTTTCAACATGAAAGAGATGTACAAGGATGTTTCAACTATTATCGTCATTTCTTTTTGACCCTAATAAACTGGTAATGAATAGTCCAGCCTGGACAGAACAAGAGCTTGAACAAGGAGTTGTGAAGCATGTTCCTAAAGAAAGGGTCTGATCTTCTTGATGTTGAATAAAGCAAAACTGCAGGACCAGGTACTTTTAGCAACGTGGTCTGAGAAAGTCAGCAGAGAGATCGTAGGGCACCTTGTCGCAAAAAAATTGATTTATTGCCCCTCAAAAAAATACCTCCCCTCCCGCCATAACTGGACACCTGTTTGTACATCCCCCATCCGTCTAACCGGAGATCTGGTTATCCACTCCAGTGTGTTTAAGGAATTTATGACTGTTTTTGTGTGTGGGCCATTGTTATGTGCTTTTAAACTTTAAATGGTGAAATCGTGTTAAAGGGAAGTTTTTATTAAAGTGTTTTCACATCAAATATACGCGTAAAACGAGCAATGACTGTTTTCCCTACAAGTCAAGACGTGCTAGTGTAATTAAAACAATTTTAGGCAAAAGGTAGAGTTTGACAAAGTTAGAAAATAAAGCAAAAAGCATTAGATACGGTAGTTTTTCTATCATTACAATTTAAAACTAGTTAGTTTGACAAAGTTAAATAAAAAGAAGAAGAGTTGAGAGTGTTCGTTCATCTATAACAAAAAGCATCAAGCACGTTCGTTAACATTAGAAAATAAAAAATGCTGCCTTATCTTACCGTGTTGTGAAATAAAAAATATCAGACCGTTAAGTAAGACCATACACGTCAAAATCTTGTGACAATACAGTTTAAAAGTTATCACAAAAAGTAAAAAAGAGCCGTCATCTAAAAATAAATGAACATCAGGGGTTCGTTCGTTAAAACAACAGTATCCAGCAGTAGTCAAAATCTCCGTGGTAGTCTATCGTTACAATTTAGGTAAGTTAGCTAACATTTGTCATGACAGAAAAGTTAAAACAAAAGAAAAAACCCGGAGCATCTCACCCTGATCCGGCAGTTCGTCCACACTCTGCGCTGTCAAAACTCAGAATGAGCCCCTAACACCGTAAGGAGAGACCGAAGCAAAGATTTAAAAGTTAAAAGAATTAAAGTAATGTTTTAACATTAGAACGAACGTTATTTTAATAAATCTTTAGCATTTCTTAATTAATGAAACCGTACAGCATTCATCCTAAACCTTTTGCACTTTAAGACTGTTTTTTTTCCCTCTTAAACATACACCTCTAAACCACAGAAAAAATGTTGTTTGTTTTGTTTTATTTAGTTATTCACACTTAATTCCTTTATTTTACTCTTTGAATTTGTCAATTTTAAAACTTGCAGTAGGGTATAACAGTTTGAAAGCATACACGTGCGTATGTGTGTACAAACTGGTATGAAAGCAAATGTTTTGGCGGGGGTCTTTGATTTTCTCGCCGTAACACTTGCGGTGTGTTATCTATCAATTGAAACAGACGCGCGTAATTAGACGTCTAAAGTTTTACAACATGCACCTGCGAGTGCACAGGGTCTTCTGGGGCTGCGAACTTTGCCTAAAGTTCACTGATCAAAGCATCTCCATTGCATATATTTATGACATACACCTGCATGTATGAACTTTGTCAAAGGTTTAGGCAGGAGTTCACTGAATGGTCAAAGGATGTGTAGCCTTTTGAACCCTTTTTTATGACACATCTGGTAAAGTTCTTGAAGATAATGTTTGTTTTTTCTAAGAAAAACAGGAATGTTTATCATGTAGATCTGGTGAATGTGACTTCAAACGATGTTCAGAATGAGATGACATTTACATTTAATCATTTAGCAGACACTTTTATCCAAAGCGACGTACAAATGAGGAGAACAATAGAAGCAATCAGACCATCGAGAGAGCAACAGTATACAAGTGCCATGACAAGTCTCAGTTAGTCTAGCACAGTACACGTAGCTAGGATTTTTTTTTTTATTATTATTTTATTTATTTATTTATTAAATAGAATAGGTAAGTGTTAGTATTAGTTAGTCAGGTGCTGGCGAAAAAGATGTGTCTTTAGATGTTTTTTGAAAATGGCTAAAGACTCAGCTGTTCGAATTGAGATCGGGAGGTCATTCCACCAGCTGGGCACAGTCCAGGAAAAGGTCCGTGAGAGTGATTTGGTACCTCTTTGGGATGGCACCACAAGGCGTCGTTCACTTGCAGAACGCAAGCTTGGAGGGCGCATAAGTTTGAACTAGCAAGTTTAGGTATATTGGTGCAAGTTTAGGAACATAGCTTGAATTTAGGAGCGGCTATTGGTGCAGTGTAACCTGTGGTCTTGTAGGCAAACATCAGTACCTTGAATTTGATGCGAGCGGCTATTGGTAGCCAGTGTAACCTGATGAAGAGAGGGGTAACGTGAGCTTTTTTCGGCTCATTAAAGACCACTCTGGCTGCTGCATTCTGGATCAGTTGCAGAGACTTGATAGTACATGCGGGAAGGCCCGCCAAGAGAGCATTACAATAGTCCAGTCTGGAGAGAACAAGAGCTTGGACAAGGAGTTGTGCGGCTTGCTCTGACAGGAAGGGCCTAATCTTCCTAATGTTGTATAAGGCAAATCTGCAGGACCGGGCCGTTGTAGCAATATGGTCTGTGAAGCTTAACTGATCATCGATCACAACTCCAAGGTTCCTGGCTGTCCTGGAAGGAGTTATGGTTGACGAACCCAGCTGTATAGAGAAGTTGTGGTGAAGTGATGGGTTGGCTGAGACCACGAGCAGTTCTGTCTTAGCAAGATTGAGCTGAAGGTGATGGTCCATCATCCAGCTAGAAATGTCACTCAGACAGGCTGCAATGCGAGCTGTTACCGTCGGATCATCTGGTTGGAATGAGAAGTAGAGTTGAGTGTCATCAGCATAGCAGTGGTAGGAAAAGCCATGCTTCTGAATAACCGATCCTAATGACGACATGTAGATGGAGAAGAGAAGTGGTCCAACCACTGAGCCTTGAGGAACTCCAATAGCAAGAAGTTGTGACTTTGAAACATCACCCCTCCAAGACAGATGAGATAGATAAAAGGCAAAAACAACAAGGTGAAATAAATAGATGTCTCCAGAGGTGCTCGTTTTAATTAAATACCTTATGTTACAGGAAAATGTTGTTTAATTTTAGTTAATTTAGTTTGTTTGGTAACACTTTAGAATAGGGAACAATTATTTGCTATTAACTACGACTTTTCCCTCAATAAATTCCTAATTTGCTGCTTATTAATAAATAGTAAGGTATTTGTAAAGTTTAGGTATTGGGTAGGATTAGGCATATAGAATATTGTCATGTAGAATAAGGCATTAAAGGAAAACGCCACCGTTTTTCCATATTCCAATATGTTCTTCCCTCAACTTAGACGAGTTGATATGTACCTCTCCCGTCTCAGTCCGTGCACTTAATCGCTCTAGCGCGCGGCACCACTATGCTAGCTTTTAGCTTAGCACCATTCATTTCTTAGGATCCAAACTGGGATAAATTTAGAAGCCACCAAACACTTCCATGTTTTCCCTATTTAAAGACGTTTACATGAGTAGTTACACGAGTAAGTATGGCGACACAAAATAAAACGTGGCGATTTTCTAAGCGGATAAAAATGATTACTATAATGTGTGGCGGAAGAGCACTTTGCAGCACTTCGACCTCGGCGCAGTAAAATCATCACTCCTGAAAACTCTCCCTCTCCCTCTTCCGTCAATACAACCAACGTGGCCTGCACTATCACTATCAGGGAGAGGGAGAGGGAGAATTTAACCTGTTAACCCTAATTACAGAATAATGCACAATCGGAAAATGATCAGACAAATCTGAACGTAAAACACCGGATTTAATTTCTTCACAGGAATTTTCTTTAACTCTTGTAGGTTTATGATTGAATAAGAGGTAAATAATAGCTAGGATAAAGAATGTTGAGAAAGTCTGCAGTAAGGGTATCAAATTTCTCGGACCCGGTGTGTTATTGTGGCGAAGAATAATAATTTTGTCCTCCCTCTCGATCCATCTCAGCTATCGTTGAGGTTTTGTCTGTCTGTCTCTCTTTTGGTCAGGTTTTTGAATGCGTTAGATCGACGAACTATATGCGTGATGGCTATTTATGTGTTTTGAACATATTTTCAAGCTCAGTATAAGTATGATTCTCTTTGAGAACTTGTTGGTAATTTACACGTTGGGAACTTGCAGACAACGTTCTGTTTGACAGTATTCTATTTTAAACGTTTTCATAAGAGGAATGTATTGAAGCGGTTGTTTGACAAGTTTGAAATGTTTTAATGTTTCTGTTTAAGAGTTTTACATTCAGCATACTGTAAATAAAGTGGTTAAATAAGCTCATGGTAGGCTATTATTTCAATTAATTCCGTGTTAACAAACGGTACGTACTTCAGCGGTTCTTTGTGTGTTTTCATAATAAAAGCATCTAAATTGTTAACAGACTATTATCTTTTATATTAAAACTTAATAAAAAGGTTAAGTAATGCGCTGTTGTGTAAGAAACGAACCAAAACATCACATTAATATGTTATCTGTCCTTTTACATATGTTTTGCGCACTATCGATTTTAAGAGCGTATCGCTCGTGCAGATTATATTTTAAAGTTGTTAAAACAAATCAATGACTTTATAAGACTGGTTTATTCTTTCTACAGGCCTGGTTTCAGAGTCGGCCTACTACGGAGGAAAACTTTGTGATTTATACAGTACGTGTCTTCAAGTAATGAGGCGTTAAACCTGTGAAACAGTAACAAACAATATTCAACATAACCTAGAATCCAAAACTCTAATGTAACTGTGAGCTTGTTTCACATTCTGTAGATTATCTCAGAAATGAAATCTCAGTTCACTTACATTTTCAGGCTAACAGTTGAAATGCGGACTTATGCTAAACCTATTTTCAGTCCTTTAGGTTTGATGAAATATATGTTAGAAAATTCAACAACAGGCATGACAACTTTGTAAACACTTAACAACTAATATTTAAGCTAAATACATGTTTAGATATAAAAAAAAAAAAAAAGATATACTACAATATTTCAAGGCACTGTGCTGTTGAATACAGTAACTTCATGCCGCATTGTTTTAATAAAAGTGTATCAATATACTGATACCTATTTCTGTTGTGCAAACATATTTCTGTATAAACGACTATGTCTATAACCTTTTCAAAGGGGATGAAGTATAATGTTATGGTTCTTAATTGTGGTCACATTACCTACGCTTTAATCTCAAGCGGAAATGTTGAAAGAAATGAGTATGATGAATAAAATGTGCACATCGTCATCAGCTATCTGAACAAGAGCTCTAGATGTAGTGGTGTAAGAAAAAAGTAATTTACAACAACATTTACAAAAATATACCCAGATGCCCCTGAGTGGGTTTTCTGCGTTCATATGATAATTTTCTTAGTGACTTGGACTCTCGAGTTACATAGGGAGCACAAAAAAATAAAAAATAAATCCTTAATATTTTGTGTCTGTAGCCTTTTCAAGACTGTGTACAACCTCAAACTTTACTGAATGTGTAGCTTTGGGCACAATGGTTAGATATGTTTCAGTTGTAAGTGTAAAACAGTACACCTTCATTTTTGTGTCGATACTTAATGGGGTCTCACATCAAATAGATGGTTAATTGTCCTAAAAAAGAAATACCGTCTTAGTCAAACACTCTCAAGAAATTTTTCTTAATTTTCATTTATTTCTATAAACACCGAATGCTGATGGCTCTCAGAGAGAAGGCCTCACCTACAGTACAGTCATAGTAATGAGATATACAGTCCAACAAACAAAATGTGAGCCGCGTCATCCATAATCCTGATCGTCTGATTTAGTAAAATATCAGTCACAATAGATCAAGAGGAGGATTTCTGTATTCTGTATACATTATAGCAATTTTTCTTAAATGATGTATACACTTTTGCATTTCGTAATTCAATGATTTTAGTCAATTCGCTTTGAGGAAAGATAATTCCTATGTAAAGATTATGTTTGAATTCTTTCTATAACCTTTACAAAAGTGTGGAACATCATAGTTATCAAAATATTGTTTACATTACATCTAACAACTATGACAGAAGTGGAAAAACAAAGATGTTTACCACATGCACCCATTGTCGATGCTTACGTACACCAGAGATGTCGCTTAATTTGAGTCACAGAAGATGGCGATAGTGACTGATAACATTCTTTAATGTTTAATGTCGTTGTGTTGAAAAATATTCTGTGGCCAAACACCTCGAGGGAAGTAATTTGAATTGGAGGTTTGTCAAAATAATAAAAAGTTCAGTCAAATGTTCAATAATTTTCTTAAATTAATAAGTATGTACTGGTCATGCTCGCTTTCCCATGCAAGGATTAGCATGAACTTGTGGAGGAGTCTTAAAACAAATACAGACAAACAAACGAAATGTGAATTGTGTCGTCTGCTATCTGGGCAAGATGACTAATTCCAGTGGAGTAATAAAAATATAATTTACAAATCCGCGTTTAATAAACTTTCACAATTGTTTATGAAACAGATTTCCTGAATTCTATCTGCATTATAAACATTTTCTTGTCTTGCTATACTCTCTTTCTTAGTGATTTTGTCTCTTGAATGATTATGGATGAAATGTATCAATACTCTTTACAAGAGTGTGGAAATTTTAACATGCTCAAACTTAAATGAATGTGCGGCATTCAGTGCAATAGTTTAATTAGTTTCAGTTGTAATAATTTTAAGGGTAAAACAGCAAGACTTAATTTTCATGTTGATGCTTCATGTGTTCGCACATCGTGGATTTATGTTGCACTAAAATAAATATCTCAAAGACAAAAGGCTGTTACTTAATTTCTTGATTTTCATTTATTCCTATTATGATGACATCTCACAAAGAGGTGTCTTCACCTAAAAACATATACAGTCCAACAAACAAATTGTGAACGGCCATCTGAAATCTTGATAATATGACTAAAACTAACGGTGTAAGAAAAATGTAATTTACAAAAGATTGTTATTCTTAGATGCGACACATCCCTAACAAAATCTGTTGGCATGCAAACATAATCATAAATGTTGTAGCACAACTATTTACACACATAGTATGAGAACTGTACATTGTAAAACTTGTCATAGAAAATTCATTACCAGTTTATTAGGGTCAAAAGAAATGACAATAATAGTTGAAACATCCTTGTACATCTCTTTCATGTTGAAAACACAGATGCTGGTGCTTTAATCATTTAGTAAACCATTTCAAATGACATGCTACCTACAAAAGAGTCAAATAGTCAAATGTACAAGTTTTGTGTTCTAGGTGAGAAATTTACACCAATAAAGGTTTCATGAACATTAGAAAACAAAATGTATTCCCTCTGGCTGTTAAACACAGTGGGTAAATAATTTGAAACGTAGGTCTGTCAATTGAGAAAAGTTCAGTCATACATTTCAAAAACTTTTCTGAAGTAAAAAAATTATGTGTTTGTCTAAAACACTTCCAAAGAGTTTTCTACTCATGTGAGAAAAGCACTTGGGTGCATCATCATCAGGCTATTTTAAAGAAATTAAAGAATAAAACTAAAGTTTAATTGAAAGACAATAGACATCATGACTTGCTTTAGTGACACACAATGTGTTTAAAACTTTTTAAACATGTTTAAAACTGTAGGTGTAATTATTTTACTGAGAAGTTTTAAGTGAAAATGTATATTTGTTCTTATACAGTACAGATATACTAACTACAGGCTAGATTAAAATGAAAACATTTCTTAACAACAAAAAGTAAAAACAACATATACGATTTTGCACATATTTAAAATTTTGCATACTCAGATTTGTGTGTGTGTGTGTGTGTGTGTGTGGCTCAGGGACAAAGATGGCAATATTCAAAATCCATGTCCTTGTGTGGACATTTTTTTTTTTTGTCCTCATGAGGAAAAAAGCTTATAAATCATACAGAATGAAGTTTTTGTAAATCTTAAAACGCACAAAGTTTTCTGTAAGGGGTAGGCTTAGATGTAAGGTTGGTGTAGGTTGACAAAAAATACAGTTTGTACAATATAAAAACCATTACGCGTGTGTTGTGTGTGTGTGTGTGTGTGTGTGTGTGTGTATGTGTGTGTGTGTGTGTGTACGTTTGCGTGCCTGTTTGCGTTTGCAGCATATGTTTTAACACTTTATTTTAGGGTCTCTTAACTAGTTGCTTATTAGCATACATATTACTAGAATATTAGCCAGTTATTAGCACTAATTAAGTGCATATTAATGCCTTATTCTACATGACATTATTCTATATGCCTAATCCTACCCAATACCTAAACTTTACAACTACCTTACTATTTATTAATAAGCAGCAAATTAGGAATTTATTGAGGGAAAAGTCGTAGTTAATAGCAAATAATTGTTCCCTATTCTAAAGTGTTACCAAACAAACTAAATTAACTAAAATTAAACAACATTTTCCTGTAACATAAGGTATTTAATTAAAACGAGCACCTCTGGAGACATCTATTTATTTCTCCTTGTTGTTTTTGTCTTTTATCTATCTCATCTCATTCTGAACATCGTTTGAAGTCACATTCACCAGATCTACATGATAAACATTCCTGTTTTTCTTAGAAAAAAACAAAAAAACAAACATTATCTTCAAGAACTTTACCAGATGTGTCATAAGAAAGGGTTCAAAAGGCTACACATCCTTTGACCATTCAGTGAACTCCTGTCTAAAACTTTGACAAAGTTCACACATGCAGGTGTATGTCATAAATATATGCAATGGAGATGCTTTGATCAGTGAACTTTAGGCAAAGTTTGCAGCCCCAGAAGACCCTGTGCACTCGCAGGCGCATGTTGTAAAACTTTAGACGTCTAATTACGCGCGTCTGTTTCAATTGATAGATAACACACCGCAAGTGTTACGGCGAGAAAATCAAAGACCCCCGCCAAAACATTTGCTTTCATACCAGTTTGTACACACATACGCACGTGCTTTCATGCTTTCAAACATACGCACGTTATACCCTACTGCAAGTCAAACTGTTCAAAAATTGACAAATTCAAAGAGTAATTGACAAATTCAAAGAGTAAAACTAAAAATTAAGTGTGAATAACTAAATAAAACAAACTAACAAACTAAATTTTTTGGTGTGGTTTAGTAGGTGTATGTTTAAAAGGAAAAAAAACAGTCTTAAAGTGCAAAAGGTTTAGGATGAATGCTGTACGGTTTCATTAATTAAGAAATGCATTAAGATTTATTAAAAAACGTTCGTTCTAATGATTTATTAAAATAACGTTACTTTAATTCTTTTAACTTTTAAAATCTTTGCTTCGGTCTCTCCTTACGGTGTTAGGGGCTTGGCAGTAGGCGTGGTTTGTCCGCTGCACTCCCGGCCTCTTTCTGAGTTTTGACAGCGCAGAGTGTGGACGACTGCCGGATCTTTGCTGCCGGATCAGGGTGAGATGCTCCGGGCTTTTTCTTAGGCGTGGTTTGTCCGCTGCACTTAACTTTTCTGAGTTTGTCGTGACACTGCCGAATGTTGCTCCGGGCTTTTTCTAACAAATGTTAGCTAACTTACCTAAATTGTAACGATAGACTACCACGGAGATTTTGACTACTGCTGGATACTGTTGTTTTAACGAACGAACCCCTGATGTTCATTTATTTTTAGATGACGGCTCTTTTTTACTTTTTGTGATAACTTTTAAACTGTATTGTCACAAGATTTTGACGTGTATGGTCTTACTTAACGGTCTGATATTTTTTATTTCACAACACGGTAAGATAAGGCAGCATTTTTTATTTTCTAATGTTAACGAACGTGCTTGATGAATTTTGTTGTTATAGATGAACGAACACTCTCAACTCTTCTTCTTTTTATTTAACTTTGTCAAACTAACTAGTTTTAAATTGTAATGATAGAAAAACTACCATTTCTAATGCTTTTTGCTTTATTTTCTAACTTTGTCAAACTCTACCTTTTGCCTAAAATTGTTTTTTATGAGGGGCAATAAATCATTTTTTTGCGACAAGGTGCACTACGATCTCTCTGTCAGCTGATCATCAATCACAACTCCAAGGATTCTGGCAGTTTTTGAAGGAGTAACGGTTGATGTGCCTAACTGGATGGCAAAATTGTGATGAAACGATGGGTTTGATGGAACCACAAGCAGTTCTGTCTTGGCAAGGTTGAGTTGAAGGTGATGGGCCTTCATCCAGCAAGACATGTCTGTTAGACAAGCTGAGATGCGAGCAGCTATCTTCAGATAATCAGGATGGAATGAGAGGTAGAGTTGAGTGTCATCAGCATAGCAGTGATATGAAAAGCCGTGTTTCTGAATGACAGAACGTAATGATGCCATATAGACAGAGAAGAGAAGTGGTCCAAGAACTGAGCCCTGAGGCACCCCAGTAGTAAGATGTTGCGACTTGGACACCTCACCTCTCCAAGATACCTTGAAGGGTCTATGAGAGGTAAGACTCAAACCACTGGAGTGCAGTTCCTGAGATGCCCATGGCCAATAGGGTTGACAGGAGGACCTGGTTTTATGATTACATAAATTACTACATAAGGTGTGACCCCTGCTGGCATTAAGTTTGCATCTTTCACCTTCAATTTTGATACCACGCCCTTTCCCCGTCAAATAAACTCATGTGCAAGCCCACAGTTTCCGAGGTGCAAAGGGAATATTGTTTAAAAGTCTTCTGTTTCAGGTAAGGTAACACTGTATGTTCACCGAGTTACACTGTTCAATGATGATTCTTAGGCGAACTAATGCCGCGAACTTGTCTGCTTTAAAATATAAGAGTAGAGTTCTATATTTCTCTCTTAATCCCTAGATTTTTTAATCCACTATTCCTAATAAATCTCATGATTGCATTAATTTGTTTTCTCACATTTGGACCACAATTTAGTATATTACTTATTGCAAATTCTTTCCTAAACATTGCATTTCTTCCTTTTTTCCTCTCTTTTGTACACATTGCATACAGTGTTGGGAAGTAATTACATATGGAAGGATATTCCGGGCTATTTTCAAAAGGAATTGCAAATTGTACTTTCAACTGTGTTTTCCATATGTGGAAAACATCCAAACACAGTTGGAAATCTTGCATTACCATTTGCAATTTCATTTTTGCGAATGCACAGTGAATGCCAAATTTCAAATGGAAAAGCAAAGTTCATTTGCAACTGTATTTCCCATGTCTTATGAGTTATGATACTGTCATATTTAAATAGCAATATTAATTACCATATCTGCTTTTTCACTCTCTCTACGTCGCACATGCAACCTGCCAAATCTCAAATGGAAACACAATTACTTTAGCATTTGAATTTCTGGTGCCTTACATGAAAACCTGTCAGTCAGTGTCAGGGGTGGGACTATACTATGGGGCATGTTTTTATTGGGATGTAACATCACTCACAGACGATTGTACTGAATGCTTTGATCAATGGAGGTAATCGGTAATGGCACCGCTAAAGGCAGCTGCCAATCCGATAGATGCGTGTACACATGCCAATCTGATAGATCCAGTAGGTATGCACAATAGATCATTTATATTCACCATTAACCAAACACTTTTCACATGTCTAAAGATCTCTCACTGTTTACACTCCGACTGATGCACGTGACCATACAGAAAACACTGCTACTTTTACTCTGCCTGCCCCAGATGACACTTTACTAGTCAGATATAGGCGCAGCTGTCACAGAACATGTCACAGCCAATGTGAGTTAATAATATTTAATATCACATGCATCAATCAGAGTGTCCGGTGGCTGTAAACAGTGAGAGATCTTGTGGCAGGCACAACATTTAGGTGCCACTGGACTCCATTTTGTAATGGATTGTCTGTGAGTGTTATCACTTCCGAATACAAACATGCCCCATAATATAGTCCCACCCACTTAGGTGCGTTGGGATGTAAACCATGTAAAGAGTTTTTGATAAATTATGTTTGTATTTGTACAGGAGTTTCTGATGGTCGGAATTTACGTCTTTCAGGATTTTTTAGATTTGTGTCTCGAATCCTGGGAATGGCTACTTTGTTGCTGTGTCGTCTGTCATATTGGAAGTCATGGGTGCAACACTATTGTCAGTTTCACAGGTGGGTTGGTTAGAGACGGTGTACACTGCAAGCTCTAAGTTCTGTTCTGCATACGTGTTCCCTGGCCAGCTTTGCAGGTAAATTTATCCAAGCATCTTGGAGATGTTGCCACAGCTCTTATGGTTTTGCCTTTTTTCATGTTGTCTCAGGTTTAAGAGGATGGGCATAACAATCATGAATTGAGGAAAATCCAGTTCAGGTGAGGAGTTGTTGGGAACTGTTGCATCTAGAAAGTACTCAAGATTTCTGTGGTTTGTAATGACCTGAAATGAAGCTTCAAATCAGTGGCACCACCCCTCAAGTGCCATCTTGATGACAAGGAGCTTCCAATTGCTGATGTAATACTTGATTTTTGCTGGGGATAACTTGCAGCAAATGAATGCGCAGGAATAGAACTTAGAAGAATGATTGTGCTCTTGAAACAATACTGCCTCTACGCTGGTGGAGACATTAGCTTCAGCAATAGAGGTTATTGGTTTGGATTTTGAAGAATGGCAGACCTCTGACTTGTGCTTTTTCTTGAGGAGGGATGACAGAGGTGCGGTTAGAGGAGCTGAAGTCCAACTGTAGTTGGTTGTGGCCATGACTGCACTGCTTGGACCATCCCCTGGCCTATCTGCACGCCTTCAGTCCAATGATGTAACACAGGAATCAAACTTCATCCTAAGCTGGGAATACACTGTGCAATTTCAGATATGTTTTTTGTTAAATACTAACTCTCACTGTATGAGTAAAGTACATGCATGTAAAGCCAAAGCTCATGTTTTATGTACTCACTCTATACGTTCTGATTGTCGAGATGCGACTTGACTGCTCACACTATACGTGTCACCATATTTATATAGCGCTTTTTACAATGCACATTGTGTCGAAGCAGCTTTACACTATTAATCAGGGAAATAGTGTGTCGATATCCTCTGGCCAGACGAAACCGGCCGTTTGATTCTAGGCTGAAACAAAGTCAGATTGTGCAGAGGACTCATCTGGTTCCCATGGTCTTATCCCGATGTCTGTCTAGGTGACAAGTTCTTCGGAGGGGATCTGTCTCTTGGGCTCATCTAGTTGACATGGTCTCCGCTGACATTCAGGGTTGTCGACGTTGTCTCTAAGTGCTGATCTACCATCTGGGCTGGATACGGACTGGATCTGGGTGACTGCAGTGACCATCTGATCTGGATACAGTCTGGATCTGGGTGGCTATGGTGACCTCGGAATAAAAATGAAACAGACTAATATTAGCATAGATGCCATTCTTCTAACGATGTAACAAGTACATTGGGTGTTATGGGAAGTGTTCCTGATTCCGGTTGACCTAATTAATGCAGCCTAACAATCCTTTAATGATTTGAATTGTAGAAATGGAATAGTGTGTTAAGTGTAAGCCAGGTTAAAGAAATGGGTCTTTAATCTAGATTTAAACTGACAGAGTGTGTCTGCCTCCAGTGTTAGGTAAAGTGTTAGGTACAGTAGATTGTTCCAGAGTTTGGTGCTAAATAGGAAAAGGATCACATTAGAAAAGGACTTGTGAAAGCTCGGAATGGAAACCAAAAAATAAAAAAATAAATCAAACAATGCATGCACAGCAGCAAATGTTGATTCATTCATGAACTCCTGGGGTGTTGACATTGGTCAGCCCATATCCCATATAGTGCCCTGTAGGATTCATAAAAATGGTCTTTCCTTCGTCACCTTTTGGATAAAATTGAGATTGTATGCACTTCAAAGTGCATACTTGCACTGTAAAAAATGACAGTGAATTTAAAGGGAAAAGACTGTAAAAATGCTACAGTAAAAAACCTGTTAAATGGTTAACGGTAAGTTCCCCTACTATATACGGTGAAAAACTGTAATGGACATGAAATATTACACCGTTTTTTGAAAGGGAAAACAATTATAATTTACTGTGAATAACCGTAAATTGACATTCCCAGATTTCCCTGCATTACATTTCAAAATTGATGTTTTTTTTTGTTTTGTTTTTGTTAAAATAACTATGTTTCTTCTTAATTTTTTTCTTATCTGTTTTGTACATTAGGGTTGTATGTTACACCTAATGTTAAAAATGTTTATTGCATTATTTCAATTTAATGTGTGTCACCATGATGGTGTTTGGTGTTTGTGTGAATGACACTGTGCACCTTCTATATGTGTTAATATTTTAAAGCTGATTGTGATAGGCTTTGATTAATCATGTGACTTTTTCATCACCTCCTGCTTTTGGTGGTTATCAGTGTATTACAAAGGTATAATATATTGAAGGATTCACTGGTGTTTCAGGCCTTAAAATGAATCTAGATAAATCTGTATTATTTCCCCTCAAAGTTTGCTCCTCTTCAGAAATAGAGAACATTCCAGTTAAACATAAATTAACATATGTAAGTGTAATAATTTGTAAAAATGAAAAACAAAGGAGTCAGTTAAATTTGGAACCAATTGTTGAGAAAACTAAAAAGAAATTTAATTTGTGGTTAAAGAGGGACATCTCAATATTTGGGAGGGTATTATTGTCAAAGGCGGAAGGTATATCTAGATCGGTCTATACGTCATTATCGTTAGAGGTGCCTCCCAAGACTATTAAAGATCTAGATCAGATTCTTTATAACTTTATTTGGAGGAAAAATTATAATTAATATTATAATTAATTATAATATTAATTAAGAGGTAATTTGTAATCCTAAAGAACAAGGGTTGACTGGAGGTCTTAGATTATAATACTCTCAATGACACTTTTAAAATTAAATAGTTGATAGAGTTTATGAAGAATAGAGAAAGTCCTTGGAATGCATTTCCTAATTATATATTTAATACTCTTGGAGGCATAGACTTTTTGTTGAAATGTAATTTTTCTGTTGATAAAATTCCTGTTAAATTGGCCGGTTTTCACAGACAAGCCCTGTTAGCATGGAAATTGGTGTATAAGCACAAATTTTCACCCCACAACTATTTCATATGGAATAACAAGGACATATTATTTAAAAACAATTCTTTATTCTATCATACTTGGTTAAATGAAGGTATTATTTTAGTAAGACAGTTAGTTAATTCCCATGGGTACTTGTTGTCCTATACTGAATTTCTTCAGAAATTTCAATTACCAGTTAAACCAAGAGAATTTGCTATTGTTTTTGACGCAATTCCAAAGAGTGTGATACTTTTAAAAAACTGTAACTCAGAAGAAATCAGCATGGTTAATCCTTGTGGAAACATTTCCATTGAAAATGTTGATGTTTTAAAACAACAGTGTAGCAATAAGATGATAAGGAATGCTCTTTGTTCTGTGTCCTTACCGGCAGCAAGATTTTTTTGGTCTTCTTTATTTGGTAATATCTCTTGGGTTAAAGCATGGAAACTGCCAAATAAGTTTTGTATCAATGTAATGCCTTTGTGGAGAGGAAGGACAGACACCCACTAAGTGCAACCACAAATCCTTTAGGCTCAAAGAGCCACTTTCGTCTCTATCTGCAAGTCATAAAATTGACAGACGAACAGCACCTCACCCAACTGGCTGGCCAATTTCCTGCCATGCTTTTGGGTTATCATCGTAAGGAAACCTCTAAAAAATAGGAGAGCTTTGAGGTAAACATCTGGCAATGGTCCAGCGACAAACTTTATGATATCTCCTGACCGCTTAAGCAGTAACTCAATGATGGTATCAACAAGAAAGACGTTTTACGACAGATGTTCGAGCTAAGAAAGACCAGATCTCCACAAACGTGACATTCTCATGACCTGGACAGCTGACTTTCCTGACCTCCCATTTCTCTCACATTCCAAACTGAAACACCCCTCAATTTCTCTTCTTGAACAAAGAACATCCAAACTCTCATAAACTTTATACCAAAAGACAAATAATACCTGTTGCTGTTATCAAAAGCAATATATATATTATATATTTACAATATATATAGTCAGGTTGCATTTTATGAAATGAAAGTAAGCTTGCTGTGTTATTGTAATCAATGGTATTTTTGTGTAATCTTTGGAGGTATAATTTTCTCCTGTAAAGTGAGTACTACATTGATAGCATCATATGCATGATGTGGTTTTTAATCTTTAATTTGAACCCTTTTGTGTGTCTTAGCAGGAAAACTATTAACGTGTAGGAAACATGCTGAATTTGGTTTCATTTTAACGGCCACGATAAATGCAACAAGTTGGTGTAAATGAAAGTTAACTTTTATTATAATAATGTATGATTACGACGCATACAGAATGTGTTAAGATATTTTCCTCATGAGATTGAAGCAACTAGGCGAGAGGATTTACTGCATGGAAAATGAGCCGTATAGGCGGAGCTCCATCTACAGGAACCCTTTCATTGGAAGAGCGCTGGTGGACGCCCTGACGTCAGTCCATCTAAAAAGCGGACCTCCGCTCTCTTCTCGCTGCTCGAAATCGCGCGCTTCTTGAAACTTGGAGTTACTCCAAAGGAGCTCTAGCCTTTAACATCTAGGCCGAGTTTGAACATTGAACCAACACTCAGTCAAATCTCTGAAGACACCCTTGAAAGTCTGAAGCTACGCGAAAGGAACTCAAGGAAGAACTCAAGAGCGTCAAACAACACGGAGCAGCCAAACCAACAGAAGGGCATCCCCAGAGTGACGTCACGCAACGACGCGCGGAATTCCCTCAAGCCACACAGTGTCATTTCAACTTAAAAGCAAGTATCAAACAAAATCTCTATAAAGTGGCTGAACTGGTCGTATCTATCTCTAAAGTAAGGATAATAGAGTTCTCCTCTTGATGATCGACACGGGTAAAATCGTGTGGAAATAGCAAAACAGTGCTATATTTTAATCATTCTCAATTGCAACAATTCATTGCCTGTGTGTATGTATTTTGTTTTGTGTTATTTAGCTTAGTTCATGTATTGTAGTAAGATAGCAAATAAACTCTTGTTTGATTTATAGAGAAGTGTTCGGTGTTCTGTTGTGAAATATTCAAATCAAACTTTGCCCAGATTACGTTACCTATGCTCATAACTGTCATAAGTTTATTTAAATAATTCTGTATTATTATATCGTGGCCACGAGAATAAACAGAATTTCTCAGATATACTGAAATCTAACAACTCGCTGGACGATTGTTAAATAAGGTATAAGTTGGACGTTTTGATTAATATCAATTGATCATATCAGTATCAAATCTTAAGATTCAGTTTAAAACTAAAATTAAAGTAATGGATAAAAGTGTTATTATTACATAATGGTGGAGGATTAAAGCGGGCAGAATTTGACTTGAAAATTCATAATCAGAAATACATATTATTGTATTTTGCCTATTTTCTTCTAACCGGAAGGAGAAATAGTGTATATACAGAGAGACAGAGTTTGTTTGTGTATTGTGGTACTGTATGCTTGTGGCAATGCGTTTTGAATGAATTAAATAGCAACTTTAGTTGTTTGAGAAATTAACTGCAGTATATGAATTGTCTTGTAAGACAAAAGTCGCTCTAAAAGCGCAAAAGAGACAAATGAGCGAATCTCCTCATTTCTCTCTGCCATAAGGCCTTAATAGCGTGATCTGGTTTGTGCGTTTTCCACTTCCGGATATGCTATTTAATCTCCCGGCGAGAATATCAGATTAGCTACCTGTGTATTTCTCTGCCAATCTTTGTTTCACTAAAACAGTGAATTTAAGACGCGGCTCTCGGAAGGAGTTTCCGAAACGCGTTCTGGGGAGAATAGTTATTGATCTTGATCAAAAATAAATCGTGTGATGATAAATCCACTGTGTTTTGTCTGTGAAGTTAGACAGAAGAAACATACTAAGGCCCGCTGCGGTCAAAAAGTGTTGATAATTAATCTATGGATTAATTTATATCTCTGTGAACGAGTTGAGATTGTTAGTGCTATAAAGAAAGAATCTAAATAGCTGCTTTTTGATGGTAGTGTGAAAGACATTGTTTCACTGAGTACCCGGATCTGTGCATCTGAAGTGACAGGTTCCCTGACGTCACCATAGTGACGCGTAACTCAGGAAGTGTGCAGGCTCCGTTCCCGCGCCATTTTGAGGCTGTTGTAAACAACAGCCTAGCAAGCTTTGTTAGAGCCATAATAGACATTATGCAAATATGAGAATATTGAAGTATTGTTAAGATTATTATTACTGCATTTGTATTTTTTTGTTTAATAATCTTTAAGAATGTTTATATTGTTATACCTTTATTATGTACTTGCTAACTGATGAGGTGACTAAGACGTCATATCCGAGTGAGTGGTGTATAAAGCAAGAGACGGAGCAATACAGTTTTTGAACGTCGTTCCATATTGTATTGTTATATAAAGTTAAAAGATTGTTCCTGCTTTGAAGTACAAATAAACGGGAATAAAAAAGGAATATAACGACTTGGATGAGTTCGTCGCGTCAGATTGGTTGCTTAAAAGGAATGGTACATTTGCAAAACTTGGATCATTAGGAGTGCCATTACATCTAGTCAAAAACTTTGCTCTTGAAGGACAAACGCTGAACGGATTATAAACTTTTGGAACTATTGTTTTTTCTAACAAGAACTAGTTGATGATCGTTAACTTCAAAGGATTAAGCGATCGCATGGATGTGGATTCACGTCAATTATGGAACAACGCACTTGGAGCGCACAAGACATTTAAAAGTTATTGCACATGATCCAGTCGGTTGGAATATCCTGTTTTGAAGGACATTTTACTTAAACAGGTACTGTTTGAACAATTTGATGGAAATATATATATATTTTAAGAGGCTTGATGACTGTTTCATACAGTTATTTGTGCGCTGATTCTGCAAAATGGAGGACGATGACTCAGCACATTGCAGTACCGATTCTCGCCACAAGGTGGCAAAGGATACCTTGCAAATGGAAGAAGCTTCCGACGTCCGACCGAAAAGGACACTTAAAGTAACTGAAAAGGCATTAGAACTAAAGCTGCACAATCTCATAAAGGACAGAAGAGCAAAACTTGGCCAGATTACCAAGCTAATGAATGAAATTGATAGTCTTAAAGATGATGAGAGGAATCTGAATAATGTTGAGGAAAAGCTTCAGAAAACCTTTTCAGAGTTAAATAAAGAATTCAATTGCCTCAATGCTGAATTAAGAGTGCTTCTGTCTGAGGAAGAAAGAAAGGCAGATCATGATAACTGGTTTCAGCCTAAAGCTGAATATATTGAGGAGTTTGTAAAACAGACACAAACTTGGATTCTTACAAACAAAGAAAAGATAGAAGCTTTTAACATTGGACCAGAAGACAGTGTTTCAGTTGTTTCATCGCAAAGACACAAAAATAATTATGGGTCTGTCGCTGGAAGAAGGTCAAATGCATCCAGTCGCAGTTCAAGTTCTACAGCTCACCTTAAACAAGAAGCAGAACATGCAGCATTATTAGCACGTGCTGCAGTTTTGAAAAAGAAACAATCCATTGAGCAAGAGGTGGCGAAATTGAAGGCAGAACAAGAGCAGTTGGAGATTGATACAGAAATTGCAGCTTCTTTTGCCAAGCTCAAGGTATTTAAAGACTACGACCTCCTGCTTGAAAATAAGAGTGAATGTCAATCAAAAAATGCAGATGTACATTGTACGAAGGAACAGAAAGACCCTTCCCTTGTGGAACAGCATAGTAAAAGAGACCTGACACCACCGCCTTCCCAGAGAACCCACAGTACGAGATCTAGAAAAGAGCTTGTCAAAGATAGAAGTTCTGGAGAACTTGAAGGTAATTTATATAGAGTGATGCAAAGACAGAACGAGATCACTGAGATGTTTGTTAAACAACAAAATTTGTCTCATTTGCCACAAAGAGACATACCAATATTCACAGGAAACTTGATGGAATACAGAACCTTTGTCAGGGCTTTTGAACATGCTATTGACACCAAAACAGAGAGTGCAAGAGACAAATTGTACTATTTGGAACAGTACACTGGTGGAGAAGCCAAAGATCTTGTCCGTAGCTGTGTTCATATGGAACCTAATAAAGGCTACAAGAAAGCTTGGGATCTTTTGCACAAGGAGTTTGGCGATGAGCTGAAAATAGCTAGTGCCTATATAGACAAAATGCTGAACTGGTTTCCGATAAAAACAGAGGATGGAAAGGCATTGAAAACGTATGCACTTTTTCTTATTGGATGTCGAAATGTAATGGAAGATCTTGAATATATGGACGAAATGGACAATCCCACAAATATCAGAGTTGTCATCTCAAAGCTTCCATTCAAGTTGAAAGAGAAATGGAGAGGTAAAGCCTTTGAAATTCAAGAAAAACGTGGAAGGAGAGCAAGATTTGCAGACCTTGTGGACTTCATAGACAGAGAAGCTAAGGTAGTCACGGATCCATTGTATGGAGAAATTCAAAGCTTTTCTGTTGGGGGTGAAGGAAAAGGAAAGGCTACATCTTTCAGTAACAAAGTTCCAAAGAGAATTCCACAAAAAGGTAGCAGCTTTGTCACAGACATTGATCCTCTCAAAAGGAAGTACCAGACCCTCCTACAAAAAGAACCTCAGTGGTAACTACCAGTGCATTTGAGAAACCATGTTTGTTTTGTCAGAAGAACCACACACTTGAGTCCTGTGGTAAATTTGTAGAGTGCTCTTCCAAAGAAAGAATTTACTTTTTAAAGTCAAATGGCTTATGCTTCGGCTGTTTGACATTGGGTCATCTTAGTAAGCACTGTAGAAAAAGAATGATATGCCAACAATGTTCACAGAGACACCCAAGTATACTCCACATTGATAAGAATGGTGAACAAGTACACAATCAAAAGAAAGAAGACAGCACAGAGGAAAAAAGTGTATCCTCTGCTCTGGTCTCACTTGAAAAGGAATCTTGCGGTTGTACTGGGGCCGGAGAAGGTGAATCTATTCTTGCAATTGTGGCCGTAAAAGTAAAATCCAAAAAGAGTGAGAAAACTTTGGAGACATACGCCTTTATCGATCCAGGTAGCTCAGCTACGTTTTGTACTGAGACATTGATGAAACAGTTGAACGTAAGAGGAAGGAAAACTAAAATACTGCTTCGAACAATGGGACAGGAAAGGCCAGTGGATAGTTACATTGTGTCTGATCTGGAAGTATGTGGACTGGAAGAAAAGGAGTATATAGATCTTCCAAGAGTTTACACACAGAAAAGTATTCCAGTAAGAAAAGAAAACATTCCCTCACAACGACACATAGAGAAATGGCCTTACTTGAGTAAAGTGTGCCTTCCTACTATTGATGCAGAAATTGGCTTGTTGATAGGAACCAACATTCCTAAAGCATTGGAACCTTGGCAGGTCATTAATAGCAAAGGAAATGGTCCCTATGCATTAAAAACTACCTTGGGTTGGGTAGTAAATGGACTCAGCCAAGAAACTGATAGCTGTTGTATTGGAAAGGAAATGCAGCCAGCCATTGCTGTCAACCGGATTTCTGTTGAGAGTATTGAACACCTGTTAGTGCAGCAGTACAATACAGAATTTGCAGAACGCTGCAGTGAAGACAAACCTGAGATGTCACAGGAGGACCGCCAGTTTATGAGGTTCGTTGAAAAGTCAACACAATTAGTAGACGGACGCTACTGCATTGGCTTACCAATGAAACATGAAACTGTGAAAATGCCAAATAATCATAGTGTCGCAGAACAACGTGCTAACAGTTTGAAAAGAAGACTGAGTATGAACCCAGACTTACATGAGGATTACAAAATCTTCATGAAGGATATCATAGCGAGAGGTTATGCAGTCCAAGTTCCAAAAGAGCAATTAAGCCGAGATGATGGCAGAGTGTGGTATATTCCCCATCATGGGATATACCATCCTAAAAAACATAAGATTCGTGTAGTCTTTGATTGCAATGCAGTGTATCAAGGAACCTCACTGAACAAGCAGCTGCTGCAAGGACCTGATCTCACTAACTCTCTGGTAGGAGTTTTGATTAGGTTCAGACAAGAACCAGTGGCTCTTATGGCAGACATAGAGTCTATGTTTTATCGAGTAAAGGTTCCAGACAAAGACGCTGATCTTCTACGTTTCTTATGGTGGCCTGAGGGCGACTTGAAACAACCCCTTGTGGAATACAGAATGGTTGTGCATCTGTTTGGGGCCACATCTTCCCCAAGCTGTGCATCCTATGCACTTAGGAGGACGGCGGAAGATGCCAGACATAAAATACCTCTAGAACTAGTGGACACAGTGTTGCAGAACTTTTATGTTGATGACTATCTGAACTCTGTGTCAACAGAGACCCATGCTATTGTCTTGTCAGAACAGCTCAGAAACGTATGTTCTTGTGGTGGCTTCCGCTTGACCAAGTGGATTAGTAACAGCAGAGCAGTCTTGTCTTCCATTCCCATAGAAGACAGAGCTAAAGAAGTCAAAGACCTAGATTTGAGTCACAATATTTTACCTATGGAAAGAGCTCTAGGAGTCCAGTGGTCCACTGAAACTGACATGTTCACATTTAAAGTGCAGATACAAGCAAAACAATCAACCAGACGAGGAATTCTATCTGTGGTCAGCTCAATATACGACCCTCTTGGATTTCTGGCACCTGTCATCTTGCCAGCTAAGCAACTACTGAGGAACCTATGTAAAGATAAAAAAGGCTGGGATGAAGAGATACAAGACGATCAAGAACAAAGATGGTGCAATTGGCTCTTGGACTTGCAACAACTTTCTAAGTTTACAGTGCCCAGATGTATCAAACCAGCAAATTTTGGATCCACAAAACAGGCTCAGCTCCATCACTTTGCTGACGCAAGTGAAACTGGGTATGGTACTGTGACTTATATCTTGATAAAGAATGACAAGGGTGACAAACACTGTTCCTTTTTAATGGCCAAATCAAGGGTGGCACCTTTAAAACAGATTACAATACCAAGAATGGAATTGACTGCTGCTGTTGTTGCAGTCAAAATTGACAAAATGATGCAACAAGAGTTACGCTTGAATCTTGAAGAATCAGTCTTTTGGACGGATAGTATG
Organism: Schizothorax lantsangensis; assembly: GCA_027422415.1. NCBI lineage: Eukaryota > Metazoa > Chordata > Actinopteri > Cypriniformes > Cyprinidae > Schizothorax > Schizothorax lantsangensis. The sequence goes on from CM049841.1 coordinate 19,251,529, forward strand.
ACTGTGTTGAAGTACATTGAGAACCAGAATACTCGGTTTAAAACCTTTGTAGCTAACCGTCTAGCAGTCATACAGGAATCCACTACAGCAAATCAGTGGAGGTATGTAAACACAATATTGAATCCAGCGGATAATGCTTCCAGGGGTATGAGAGCAGAAACATTCATCAGATGTGAGAGTTGGATACAAGGACCAAGTTACTTGTTGAAGGATGAAAATGAATGGCCAAAAAGACCACATGACATTGGTAAGGTTGCTAATGATGATGTTGAGGTTAAGAAGTCTACTTCAGTTAATGTTGCAATTGTGGATACAAGTGTTGATGCTGTGAATTTGCTTGTCAACTACTACTCCAAGTGGCATCAACTGAAAAGAGCAGTAGCCTGGTTTATGCGGTTAAAAGAAGTGCTGCTATGCAAGCAAAAGAAAAGAAAGGAATTAAAGGATGCAATACATCAGAGTGAAAGTAACCCTGTTAAACACAACATTCTACTTAACCAAAAGATGCAAAAAGACAAAGAAGCATGGTGGAGTAATGCTCTTACCGTGGACGAATTAGAGCAGGCTGAGATTGAACTCATTCGTTTCACTCAAAGAGAAAAGTTTGCAGACGAGATTGCAACTTTGCAAAAGAACAAAGCTCCAGTTAAAAGAAGTAGTTCTATCTACAAACTGGATCCAATGCTTCAAGATGGAGTATTGAGAGTAGGAGGTAGATTGAATAAATCTGCTTTGCCAGAAGAGACCAAACGTCCAGTTATTTTGTCTAAAGACCTACGCATTGCCACTTTGATTCTTCAACATATACATGAAGAACTTGGACATAGTGGTAGGAACCATATGCTGGCAAGACTGAGACAAAAGTACTGGATTCCAAAATCAAACTCTGCAATTAGAAAGGTCATAGCACAGTGCTCGAAATGCAGACGTTTGCATGCCAAACCTGTAATACAGAAAATGGCAGACTTGCCTGAGGAACGTGTTATAGCAGACAAGCCTCCTTTTACTAATGTGGGCGTTGATTTTTTTGGACCCTTGGAAATCAAAAGAGGCCGCAGTCTAGTAAAAAGATATGGTGTTATTTTTACTTGTCTTGCAGTCAGGGCAATTCATATTGAAGTAGCTCATTCTTTAGACACCGATTCTTGCATAAATGCCTTACGTCGCTTCATTTGTAGGAGAGGACAAGTTGCTATTATGCGTTCAGACCAAGGAACCAACTTTATCAGTGCGGACAAGGAATTGCGAGAAGCAATAACATCCTTAAATCAAAACAAAATACAAGATGCAATGAGCCAAAGGGGCATCCAGTGGATCTTTAACCCACCTGCAGCATCCCACCATGGAGGTGTGTGGGAAAGGCAAATTCGTACTATAAGGAAAGTACTCACGTCTGTGTTAAAGCAACAAAACTTGGATGATGAAGGTCTTCAAACTGTCCTATGCGAAGTTGAAGCCATTGTTAATGACAGACCGATCACGAAGACATCAGATGATCCCAATGATCTTGATGCGCTGACACCAAATCATTTATTGTTGTTAAAAACACAGGCAATACTTCCACCAAGCATATTCAGAAAAGAAGATCTATATGCACGTAGGCGTTGGAGGCAAGTGCAGTATCTTGCAGATTTATTCTGGAGCAGATGGACTGTTGAATACTTGCCTCAATTACAAGAACGTCAAAAATGGTCTAAGACCCACAGAAACCTGCAGATAGGAGATGTGGTTCTCATAGTGGATCACTGTGCACCAAGAAACTCGTGGATGATGGGCAGGATCATAAAGACTATGCCAGACTCAAACGGGACAGTAAGACGTGTTGTGGTGCAAACAAAAACCAATGCATTAGAAAGACCTATTACTAAGCTTTGTTTGTTAGAAGAGACTGTTTAAATTTATATTTGTAACTGGAAACAAAAGAAAAATGAAAGAATTATTCTCAGTGTTTATGGCTCCATCAAAGTAACTGGTAATTGATATAGTCTCCCTCCTATACAATTAGGGGCCGGAATGTTAGAGCCATAATAGACATTATGCAAATATGAGAATATTGAAGTATTGTTAAGATTATTATTACTGCATTTGTATTTTTTTGTTTAATAATCTTTAAGAATGTTTATATTGTTATACCTTTATTATGTACTTGCTAACTGATGAGGTGACTAAGACGTCATATCCGAGTGAGTGGTGTATAAAGCAAGAGACGGAGCAATACAGTTTTTGAACGTCGTTCCATATTGTATTGTTATATAAAGTTAAAAGATTGTTCCTGCTTTGAAGTACAAATAAACGGGAATAAAAAAGGAATATAACGACTTGGATGAGTTCGTCGCGTCAGATTGGTTGCTTAAAAGGAATGGTACATTTGCAAAACTTGGATCATTAGGAGTGCCATTACAAGCTTAGCTAACTGAAGCCAATGAGTAGCATATTGGAGCTTAGGCAAAGCTAGTTGTATTAGAAGCATAGCGATTAGCACATAGCATTTTGTAGCCTGTGGGTTTGAATGCGTGTGTGTGTGTGCAGTGTGTTTTTGAAGTGTCGATACGGTTAACCCTTCACAGCTGAACTTTAACTCACACTAAACTGTTTACATCAGTTCCTTCTCTCTTTTGAATTCACTCATTCTCTCTTTGGCATTCACTGATTCTACCTATAACTTCTCATGTGAAAGGACTTCAACAATACCAATTTAAATAAACCTTTAATGTGCAAGGCAGCTGATTTTCATAGGAAATGAGACCGGCGATTTCACAGGTGGTTCTAATAAGCATTTGTGTTTAGGTTGTTTTGTTTTGTTTTATATTTAGCAGGTATTAGTTTCATAACTATTGGGGTTTATCATAAATTAACGATGGGTCTTAGCCTCATTGCTTTGATAGGAAGATAATTAATTTAATTATAATTGCGTTCATGATTTTAAGAATCTCATTGGATGAATTGCTATGAAATATTCTAAATTGATACTTTAATTTCATAACTAATCCCAGATGTGAAATTAAATTTCATTTCCCGATTCCACATAGACTGATTGAGATAATTATGTGTACTCTGATAATTTAACAATAACATTAAGATCTTAATTATTACCTATCAAAGTGTTTGATCGTCTGGCCCGGGAAATTTTTTAAATTTCCTTTATAATTAAGACGATACGGATTAATTTGTTCTAATGATTTGAATAACACAAGGAACTAGTAATTGGTCAGGCTTAGGGATATGAAATTAGGGATGTGGAATTTGTAATTTAATTTCATAATTACGAATTTGAAAATTCTAATTCAATTTAATAATTAATTACAGTTCCTGTTTCCATATGGCAACACTATTGGCTGATCAATGAAATGTAATCGCATGTAATGTTAATGAACATCATTAAGATTTTAATCCATGACTGCCAATAATGCTCTGAAATTTTAATTTCATCTGCAACTCATTAGAGCTTGTATTACCCTGCTTCAATACTTACGAATTATTATAATCACAGGTGTCTTCTAAAGTTAATAACAAACATCGTTAAGTTAGATCTGTAACTATCAATCATTGCTCTGAAATTTTAATTCCAGCATTGGCTAATAAGGATCTGAGCGTCCCTACCTCAAGGATACCTTATTGATTAATTTAATCCTAATCAAGCCTATCAAATTTAAATGATAACATCATAAAATTTGAATTAGAAACTACCATTTCTAATTTGAAATTCTAATTTCAGTTGCAATTGAGTTTTGGTTCCAACCTGTTCGGTCTCTCTCCGTCTGTTATTAAATTAACTTTTATAGGTTTCCCTTTTCTTAGGCCTGATAGGAGATAGGGCTCCCCCTAGTGCTTGGTTAGTGAAGTGAAATTGCCTCCAGTGTGAGTTACAGCAAGCGGAGTCACCCGTTCCGACTGTACCTGGTGCAGGCTGGAGGGGAAACCCGAATACTTCCGTCCTAGTGTTGCAAAGTGATGGCCCGCAGCAGGCTAGCAATCGGGTATTGGAGGAGGAGTCTTTCTGGGCCAAGGTGCGGATATACCATCCCGGCTAAACTATTGACGAAGTACGTCGAACTTCGAGTTCGCGCTGACAGATAGACACCGGGACCTAGCCCCGCCCCTCTTCAGGCCAGCAGTCGTTTGACATACCTCACCCGAGTCCCAGCCTGGTTGTGCCAAAAGCCACAGCTGTCTGAGAGGCTCACAGCAGCACGGTGGGGGCGGAGTGTTCGGCAAAACCCTTACAGGAGCTCACCTGGTGCGCTCGGGCGGTGGGCCTTGCTGCTGAACACCACTGGAGCAATTTACATTCCTCACAAAGCCTAGAGTATAAAACTTTCTAATTAGGAAAACCCTTCTAAGTAGCAAAACCTCCAAAAGAAAAATTAAGGTTTTCTTAACACTTAGGCCAGTGTGTTTATCCTACTAAAATTAGCAAAGCCAAACCCCTAGGTGCATCGACTAAACAGCGCCTCCGCGCTGCCACCTTTGTTACTAATCCTAAATCCTACTCTTCTCTCTCTCTTTTCTTACTGCTGCTATCTTCTAATTTGACTACTGCTGCTGTTGCTGAGATTTTTGCCTGTGTGAAGATCACAAGTGGAGAACTTTAGCAATCGAAACAGGTATTTGTGGAACTTGAGAACATGTCAAAATTGTTTTCCATTTACCTTCCTCTTTTGTGAAATCCTACCCCGCCAGGTTAAAGCAGGTCCACAGAAGAAAGGCACCGGAAAACGTCAAGCACGTGAACACTCTAATTAGCTTGTGGTGTCAATTTTGTCATTAACGGGACCAGTGCTGTCATTGTTATTGTTTTCCTTCACCCCGGAGAAAACCAATTGCAATCATAGACTTACAAAAAAAAAGTCCCATTTACAAATCCTCTGATTAGAAGCAACCTCCTTCTTCTCTTTACCTGTTCTCTAGCTGTGCTACCTGTGTGTGTGTGTGCGCTCAATTTCCCCCCCACAGAGGCTACAAATTAGAAGCACGCCCCCAGAGGATCACAGTCACAGAGAACCACACCCACCTGTTTTACACAGTCAACACTAGTACACATTCTACATTGCATATCTACACCCCTTGTTTGTTGATTTGTTCTGTTTTGGTTTGTTTGTTTTGTTTTGTTTTGTTTTTCTTTTCAAGGTCTGTGTCAGTCGCGGTTCGAGATCTCACTCACCATGCCCAAACATGCCTCACACAACAGGACATGTCGGTCACTGGGAGGATTTGGAAACATGGCTAGGCATTGCAACAGACAGTCTCCTCCCTAAGACTGCTGAAACACTAAAACATCAGACACAAGACCAGCTGGATGACAACATAACAAGCCTCATGACACAAGACCCAAGTCACAGCTACAATCACAAAGAATTAGCCAAGATCACCGGCTCCTTAAGCCACACACTCATCGCCACCCTCAAGTTGAGCGACAAGCACGCTGCACAACGCCAGCAGGAGCTGACACGCGCACAACGACGCATAGAGCAGCTGGAACTTGAAGCTCAGGAACGACGGGAAGGGTCGGATGAGGCGGAACAAGGTGCTGAGGAGGAGATCAACCGGCTAAAAGAAACCCTAGCAGCTACTAGCCAAGAATTGGAACAAGTCAAGGCAGACTACGATGATCGGTCCAAAAAGCTACAGTATGCGGAACAGCTTCTGGAGAAAGCAAAGGCCGACTTCAGAGATAAAAACGGCAGAATCAAAGCCCTTGAAGCTCACCTGGATGAGTCAAGAAACGAGGTTAGTCGTCTAACACGACAGCTTGACTACATCAAAGAGGAATCTGACAGTTTCCAAGAGGAACTCAAGCATGCTTACGAACTGCGCCGTGAGCCACCAAGGACACGACGCGCACCGACCTCACCCCTGCCGAGCAGGACCGGGTCACCTGTTCCTGGACTGACACGTGAGGAAAAGATGGAGGGGGTGGTGTTGAAACATTCACCAACTCAATCTGGGGAACTTTACCTCACTTTACCTCAGCCAAAAGAATCTGCTGCAGCGTCACAGATCATCGCACGGCTTGGACCTAAAAGACCTCGACAAGCTTGCCAGGAACATTGGCAAATTCACCCCGAGCATGCCAAATAGCCCAAATGTCCAAGCGTATCTCCAAGATATCGATTTCCATCTGGAAATGCGACCTAACGTTACGGACAAAGATAGACTATATTTACTTCGAACGACATCCAGTTCTGAAGTTCGCAGCTTCCTGGACAGGCAGCCTGCTCACACAAAGACTGATTACCAGCTGCTCCGAGAAGCCCTCATTAAAGAGTTTTCCGATCCTGAGTCCGAACAAGGCCTCGTGGCTGCCCTGGAGACGAGACAAGGACGTCACGAACCTCCTCAAGCCTACTACAGCCGACTCAGACGGGCATACTTTGGAACTCGCAACGAACCTGACATGGAGGATGAACTGAACTTTAAAACTCTCTTCCTACGAAACCTTCATCCCGGCGTAAGCCACCATCTTGGCGTTCTCGCATGTCCACGGACAACGAATGCTCAGCAGTTGCGAGACTTAATAATGATAATAATAATTCATTACATTTATATAGCGCTTTTCTGCTTTTCTAAGCACTCAAAGCGCTCTACATTGTGAGGGGGGGGGTCTCCTCGTCCACCACTTGGCGCAGAAAGCCTACGGCAAACAAAAGATGGTCTCAGAAAAAAGTGCCAAAACCCCAGCCGTTCTTGACTTCAACACTCAAAGTCAAGGGCTGGCGCTAGAGGGCGCCCAAAACCAAGACAATGCCAAGCCGCCACCCAGGGAGTGGAATGCACCCTCGTCCAACAAAGAACGAGACTCCCACGCTGGTACCCGATCTAAACAGAGGTATGAATGCTGGGATGGACCACGTTGACGTCAACGCTTACCTGGACGGCACTGGGAAAAGACATGGACCAGTCAAGGCCTCACGAAAGTCATTGGGAGAGATCGTGGAACCAGCCAAGCTCATTTGGAAACTCAAGAGGGAAAAACTCATGGGAATCCAACGGAAACTCCAAGGGAAGACGACAAACTCACCCTGGAGCAACCAGCCCAAGGAATCGACGAAAGAATTGACAAAGATTCCAAGCTGACCGAGCTCAAACTGAACCCATGCAGGAACAAGAGACACCACCGTGTTTCGACTCACAAGAACTGATGAAAATGATGATGAAAGAATTCTTCCAACGGAAGGAGGAAGATCGGAAATGGGAAAAGAAAGAGAAACCAGATTCAGCCTGACTAGCGGCCGGACGAGATGGCAGCGACCAGTTGACACAACCAGCCACGGAGAACAGCACTCCTTCACCTCACTCTCAGAGAACCGTAATCACACTAACTTCAGATGGACACGAAACCCCACCTGAAAACCCAGCAACAGAGTTAGACACTAACTCAACACCTAATGCTCCAAATTACAGCAGCGTCCAACAAACACCTGCTGACGAAACCCCTCAAGTTCCTGATAGTGCTGTCTTGGTCATCTGCCACTCCTCCGAAGAACGCCACATCAGCCCTGATATCCTAACTGTTTCCTCCCAAACTCCAGTCCCTCAACTCCTAGACATCAGAGTCGAAGCCCTCCTCGATACGGGAGCCGAAATTACTCTAATGTCTACCGAACTCCTAGAGGAAGTCCAAGAAAGATCAAAGAGGACTAACAGAACCCTCAAACAAAGGTGTGAACTAAACCTTCAATCATACTCCCACACGGGCCTACAACTAAAACATGTGGCCCCAATTCACCTAACGGTGGGATTGATGGACCTCGTCCATCCCGTATACGTTTCATAACTTAAAACGTATCCACTCCTCATTGGGAAAGATCTGCTTAATCGCTTCGAACCTCTAATAGACTTCAAGCACCTGAAGATGTGGACACAAGTCCGTGAACCTCTGCCTTGCCAGGCGTTAGACTCCAACGAGTCGCAGTGTCAAGTCACCGACACCGCCCCTAAGTCACTGATCGATGATGCAGTAGCAAAGCCTGAATCAAACGCAGGCCCCCTTCGAATCATGACTGCAATAGATGTCCAAGGCACATCAGTGTCAAGTCAAGTCACCTTTATTTATATAGCGCTTTTAACAATACAAATTGTGACAAAGCAACTGCACAATATCAAAATGGGAAAATAGTGTCAATAATGTAAAATGACAAGATTAAACACTCAATTTTCAGTTAAAGGCATTTCATTATTGAATTCAGTGATGGCATCGTCCAGCTCAGTTCAGTTCAAAAAGTTTCTGTTCAATCAAGTCGACGATATTGCTGGAAATTAAGTGTCCCCAACTAAGCAAGCCAGAGGCGACAGCGGCAAGGAACCAAAACTCCATTGGTGACAGAACGGAGAAAAAACCTTGGGAGAAACCAGGCTCAGTCGGGGGGCCATTTCTCCTCTGGCCAGACGACACAGCAGTTCAATTCCAACTGCTGCAAAGTCAGATTGGAGGGCTCGTCTGGTTCCCGAGATCTTGTCCTGATGGCTGTCTAGGTGACGGGGTCCTCACTGGGGGTCTGTCTCTGGGGCTCATCTAGGTGTCCTGGTCTCCGCTGACGTTCAGGGCTGTAGAGGTCGTCTCTAGGTGCTGATCCACCATCTGATCTGGTGAATGCAGTGACCTCGGAATAAGAAACAAACAGACTAATATTAGCGTAGATGTCAATCTTTTTACGATGTAACAAGTACATCATGTGTTATGGGAAGTGTTCCCGGTTCCGGTTGATCTAATTAATGCAGCCTAACAATCCTTTAACGGATTTGAATAACAGAAGTGTATTAGTGTGTTATGTGTACGCCAGGTTAAAGAGATGGGTCTTTAATCTAGATTTAAACTGACAGAGTGTGTCTGCCTCCCGAACAGTGTTTGGTAGATTGTTCCAGAGTTTGGGCGCTAAATAGGAAAAAGATCTGCCGCCCGCAGTTGATTTTGATATTCTAGGTATTATCAAATGGCCAGAGTTTTGAGAACGCAGCGGACGTGAAGGACTATAATGCGATAAGAGCTCGCTCAAGTACTGAGGAGCTAAACCATTTAGGGCTTTATAAGTAATTAACAAGATTTTAAAATCTATACGATGTTTAGTAGGGAGCCAGTGCAGTGTTGACAGAACCGGGCTAATGTGCTCATACTTCCTGGTTCTAGTAAGAACTCTAGCTGCTGCATTTTGAACCATCTGTAATTTGTTTATTAAGCGTGCAGAACAACCACCCAATAAAGCATTACAATAATCTAACCTTGAGGTCATAAACGCATGAATTAATGTTTCTGCATTTGACATTGAGAGCATAGGTCTCAGTTTAGATATATTTTTAAGATGAAAAAATGCAGTTTTACAAATGCTAGAAACGTGGCTGTCAAAGGAGAGATTACTATTAAATAGCACACCTAGGTTCCTGACTGATGACGAAGAATTTACAGAGCAGCCATCAAGTGTTAGACAGTGTTCTAGGTTATTACTTGTGGGGGTTTTAGGTCCGATAATTAACACCTCTGTTTTTTCAGAATTTAGCAGTAAGAAATTACTCGTCATCCAGTTTTTTATATCGACTATGCATTCCATAAGTTTCTCAATTTGGTGTGTTTCACCAGGCCGTGAAGAAATATAGAGCTGAGTATCATCAGCATAACAGTGAAAGCTAACCCCGTGTTTCCTAATGATATTTCCCAAGGGTAACATATAAAGCGTGAAAAGTAACGGCCCTAGTACTGAGCCTTGAGGAACTCCATACTGCACTTGTGATTGATATGATACCTCGTCATTCACTGCTACGAATTGATGGCGGTCAGATAAGTACGATTTGAACCATGCTAATGCACTTCCACTAATGCCAACAAAGTTTTCTAGTCTATTCAAAAGAATGTTGTGATCGATAGTGTCGAACGCAGCGCTAAGATCCAGTAGAACTAATAGAGAGATACAACCACGATCAGATGATAAGAGCAGGTCATTTGTAACTCTAATGAGAGCAGTCTCAGTACTATGATACGGTCTAAATCCTGACTGGAAATCCTCACAGATATCATTTTTCTCTAAGAAGGAATGTAATTGTGAGGATACAACCTTTTCTATTATCTTTGACAAAAAAGGGAGATTCGAGATCGGTCTGTAATTAACTAGATCTTTGGGGTCAAGTTGTGGTTTTTTAATGAGAGGCTTAATAACAGCCAATTTAAAGTTTTTGGGGACATATCCTAATGACAATGACGAATTAATAATAGCCAAAAGAGGATCTATGACTTCTGGAAGCACCTCTTTTAGTAGTTTAGATGGAATAGGGTCTAACATACATGTTGTTGGTTTAGATGATTTAACAAGTTTATACAATTCTTCCTCTCCTATAGTAGAGAATGAGTGGAATTGTTCCTCAGGGGATCTATAGTACACTATTTGATGTGATAATATAGCTGACGGCTGCATGGTTACAATTTGATCTCTAATAGTATCAATTTTGGAAGTAATATAGTTCATAAAGTCATTACTGCTGTGCTGTTGGGAAATGTCAACACCTGTTGATGCTTTATTTTTTGTTAATTTTGCCACTGTATTGAATAAATACCTGGGGTTATGTTTGTTTTGTTCTAAAAGAGACAAAAAGTAATCAAATCTAGCAGTTTTTAAAGCTTTTCTGTAGGATAGAGTACTTTCCCGCCAAGCTAAACGAAATACCTCTAGTTTTGTTTCCTCCAGCTGCGCTCCATTTTCCGGGCTGCTCTCTTTAGAGTGCGAGTGTGCTCATTATACCACGGTGTTGGACTCTTTTCCTTAATCTTCCTTAAGCGTAAAGGAGCAACCGTATCTAAAGTGCTAGAAAAGAGAGAGTTCATAGTTTCTGTTACATCATCAAGTTGTTCTGAGCTGTTGGATATGCTAAGGAATTGAGATAAATCAGGAAGATTACTTACAAAGCAGTCTTTTGTGGTAGAAGTGATGGTTCTACCATATTTGTAAGAAGGAGTTGAATTTACAGCTTTAACTATATGGAGTTTACACAAGACTAGATAATGATCTGATATATCATCGCTTTGCTGCAGAATTTCAACACCATTAACATCAATTCCATGTGACAGTATTAAATCTAGAGTATGATTTCGACTATGAGTAGGTCCTGAAACGTGTTGTCTAACCCCAATAGAGTTCAGAATGTCTATGAATGCTGATCCTAATGCATCTTTTTCATTATCAACATGGATATTAAAATCCGACACGGCACTAGCCCTATGGGCAGAGAACTCAGCCATCAGCCTGAAGTTATTCAAAACATTGAAGCAAAGACATCAGTGTCTACCACATGTCGCTAAGCACAGCCGCTTCCCTCTCAGTCCCTGGTCGACAACCATGGCCACCTCCAAGATCATCTGCGCCCTGGACATACGATGGAACAACAGACAGCTAACTCACTACTTCCTCGTTGTCTCAGACCTGCCGCATGACATCTACATTGGAGCGGATATCCTGGTCCGGCTCAATGCTTGCATTGATACCGTAAACGACATCATATGGGCTCCACTGTCACACCAACTGACAACGTCAGTCAACCTCAAGAACCTCCAATCCGGTCAAACCATGCCAGACGCATGTGCTATGATCACGGAGCAAGAAGCCACAATACCTGCCTACAGCAAGAGTGTCAGCGTCCGCCTCAACATGTGACCTGGCCAAATGCTCAACAGTAAGCTAGGTTTCTTCCAACCTTCCAGAACCTGCCTAAAACTCGGACTGACTCTGGAAGCCACACCTCTCATGGAAGTGTCATCTCGTGCTGTGTATGTGTTGTTCAACAACTGTACGGCCCAAGACATCCACGTTCCCAAAGCCAATCACCTGGGATGGCTCATCAGCCAGGCGTTCCACGACTTTGAACTGATGGTACCTGTCATAGGCCCTATACCCACACAGCTAATGTCAGACAAATACGACGACACCGTAACGTTCACAAAACCCCATGAAGTGATTGCCATCACATCCATTCTGCCGGTGTCCAGAGAAAGCGTCTGCCGGTCAGAACTAACAGATGACACTCATCTCGCTGTCTATGCTGTCGAACTACGCCCGTCTAAGCTTCACATGCCATTTAGCTGGATGGAAACAGAACGGATTCAAGACAGCTAACAACAAGCCTGTCAAACACCAGGAACTCTTCCAAGCAGGCGATGCCATTGTCACTGAACATGACATTATCGTGTATTGGAAAAAGGTTTGAGGTCATTCACGTCAACCAGGACAAGACAAAGACTTCAATGACCAAACCGATGCCCTCGCCAAAGCAGGTGCATTACACGGAAAGTCCTGGACATTTCAAGCCCTCCCTCCCAACCCTTCAGTAGCGGCCATAACCCGCCGCCAACACGCCACTGGCGTACAAACCCCCACCTCCTCCCACATTGCCATTTCACCTCAGTTCGCTGCTAACGATCTCCTCACACTCCAAAATGCGGATCGAACACTGCGAACTATGGCAGCTCACATTTCCGACCCCTTAACTCATCCTATTTCCACCTCCGACCTAGCTGCTTCCTCCGAGCTCCGCACGCTCCACTCAATCAAGCACATGCTGCATCTGAGAGACGGTGTGCTCACGTATGTCCCTGAGCCCCTAACTACGCCAAAGCTCGTAGTCCCTCACGGCCAAAGGGGGATGATGCTGACACACGCCCACGATGCACCATGCACAGGACACCACGGCGGCAAGGCCACCTATGAAACACTCAAGCAAGTAGCATACTGGCCTGGCATGCAGCAAGACGTGGCGGAATACGTAAAAGGATGCCTGGTGCGTTGCCAGTTTCAACCGGCAAACCCAAGCCACCGAGCCCCACTGCAAAGGAAAGGAATGACTTTCCCATGGTCGGACCTCCAAATAGACTGGGTAGGACCCCTGCCACGGTCAACGCGAGGTAGCAAATACTTCCTCACCGTGGTCTGCGAATTCACGAAGTGGATAGAGTGCCTCCCAGCTCCCAATGATACAGCAGAAACAACAGCCTGCCTGTTAAGTGACCACATCTTTTCAAGATTTGGACTGCCTTTAAAGGAAAACGCCACCGTTTTTCCATATTCCAATATGTTCTTCCCTCAATTTAGACGAGTTGATATGTACCTCTCCCGTCTCAGTCCGTGCACTTAATCGCTCTGGCGCGGCACCACTGTGCTAGCGTTTAGCTTAGCACCATTAATTTCTTAGGATCCAAACTGGGATAAATTTAGAAGCCACCAAACACTTCCATGTTTTCCCTATTTAAAGACGTTTACATGAGTAGTTACACGAGTAAGTATGGCGACACAAAATAAAACGTGGCGATTTTCTAAGCAGATAAAAATGATAACTATAATGTGTGGCGGAAGAGCACTTCGCAGCACTTCGAAGCACTTCGACCTCGGCGCAGTAATATCATCACTCCTGAAAACTCCCCCTCTCCCTCTCCCTCTCCCTCTCCCTCCCCCTCTCCCTGATAGTGATAGTGCAGGCCACGTTGGTTGTATTGACGGAAGAGGAAGAGTTTTCAGGAGTGATAATATTACTGCGCCGAGGTCGAAGTGCAGCGAAGTGCTCTTCCGCCACACATTATAGTTATCATTTTTATCCGCTTAGAAAATCGCCACGTTTTATTTTGTGTCGCCATACTTACTCTGTAAGTCTGAAATGAATGGTGCTAAGCTAAACGCTAGCATAGTGGTGCCGTGCGCTAGAGGGATTAAGTGCACGGACTGAGACGGGAGAGGTACATATCAACTCGTCTAAGTTGAGGGAAGAACATATTGGAATATGGAAAAACGGTGGCGTTTTCCTTTAAGGGTCAACTCTGACCGCGGAACCCACTTCACCGCCGACATCATGCAGGAAGTGTGGAAACTCCTCGGTGTACAGGCCAAGCTCCATATAAGCCATCACCCAATTTCCTCGGGTCAAGTGGAACGGGCCAATAAAACAGTGGTCAGCATGTTGAAGAAGTATGTGTCCGCCAATCAAAAGGATTGGGATATTAAACTTCCGATGGTACTGATGGCTGCTCGAGCCACCCCTCACCAGTCTACCGGCGTACCCCCGTTCACATTGATGACAGGGAGAAACATGACGCTACCGCTACACCTGCTGTACCAACCTGGTGACCTGAACCTCGTCACCGCCTATACCACTCACCAATACCTGGAAGAGTTGCATCAGCACCTGAGAACGACTTTCGCCTTCGCACAACAGCAACTACAACGAAGCGCGGAAGGTCGTAAAGCCTACTACGACCAAAAGGCCTCTCACCATGAGTTCAATGTCGGAGACAAAGTGTGGTACTACAGCTTTGCCCAACCAAAGCAGAGCACTCCCCATCGCCTGTCAAAGAAGTTCCTACCTCACTGGACAGGACCCCACGAGATTGTAGACAAGCTCTCACCTGTCGCCTACCGAATCAAAATCAGACAAGGGCGCAGCGAGCCAGTCCTTCGATGGGTCCATCGAAACCAGATAAAGAGGCACCAGAGCTCCAGCCGACCGGGAAAGGGGGAAGATCAAACCCACTGACACAGACCGCCAATCATATGCTCTACACCACACTAACATAATTTCTGTTGTTAGGAAAACATATAGCGACCTTGTTGAAACACAACACTTACACTCTCTCCTCAGCTGCACTTCTAGAGTCAACCTCTAGTAAAGAGGAGTTACTTCACACATGTGACACTCGTTTGCTGCCTAACCTCATTCGGTGTCCTTGTGCCGCCGTTTCTCGTTTTGTTGTTTCCTTTCACCTGTGTCTCTCTTTGTTTTTTTTGTTTTTTTTTCCTTCTTCCTCTCTCACTATAATTTCCTCTCCCCTCTAGTCCCCTCATCAGGGAACTCCCTTTACCAATTGTTTAAATCCAGGTCCCAAAATTAAGGTTGACTCCCTTTAATAAGTCGTCGTAACTCGTTGTGAGAACCGTTATCAACCGATCGAGGCGACCCGCCAAATCATGACCGACATGCTACGTGAAGTAAGTTCCTCGATTGATAACTTAGCCATGGGTAGGATTCCACACTACTTGATACCTCTTAAACCTTGTCCAAAACATCCTAACTTCGGCCACCGTGGGCCCTGCTAGTCCCATCCAAACCCATCTCGCCTTTTCCCTGGGTAGCGCTATTCCCTTGTACGTAGACCCGGAAGCAGGCGACTTGGCCTTTCTCCTCAGTTGGCCCATTATCGACTCTAATAGCATTTACCGGCTCAAAGACGTTGTGAATGTGGGATTTTGGCAAGGGAACACCTATGTCAAAATCCACACTCCTGAAGTCGTTGCGTATCACGATAACAACGAGCAGTTGTACTTGGCCCCAAACCTAAGGATGTGTACGCGCACTAAGGACATTCATTTCCTTTGCCCGAGTAAACCCTTCGTCCGCGATAATACTGAGGGCATCTGCGGCCTAGAATCCATTAGACCCGACACTAGCTGCCCCGCCGAAGCGACACCATGTTCTCAAGTTGAGGTAACGCAAGCCGAAATCATCGGAAACCGATGGCTGGTCAACACCCCAGCACGAACAGCTACCCTCACATACGATCAACACGACACAGCCACACGCATTACCTTGCCCAACCAAACTTTATGGATCACTGTCCCTAAGGGCTCGATCCTCCATATCGACGAGTTAGCATTGTATCACCTTACCGACGACGAGTATCAGGCTGAAATCGAAATCTCGCCCTTCTTCAAACAGCACTCCTTCGTCCTCGATCCAGAATTGGAAGAAAGGATCAAGGAGGAAGGAACGCAACTTATTGACTTGACTCCTGTTGATACAGCTTTAGAAGCTATCGCTCGCCTTCCGCCCGCTGGCGCGCCTATTATTCTGTCTTGGTCTGCCGCTGACACAGCGCTTTGCATCTCTACTATTGTAGGGTACGTTGTGACATTGACACTGGCCTTCCTCCTACACAAGCGAGTGAACGCCGTTCAAGAGTCTTTCAACAAATGCACGTCAGGCGTCCCACGCATTTTCCGACGTGATAAAACCGACCAAGAACCCGAACCTGAGAACTCAACCAACCTGCTTGAGATCACGCCTATACCGCCTCGTCGAACCTCTGACAATTAAACCAATCGGAATGACTCAATTGCCAGTAATCCTAAAGAATGCACCCCTACATCTTCTCAAGTTCCTAACCTGTTCTTTCCCAAATTACCCTGCACCAGGATTCAGTCAGTGATGGAGATGTTGTTTGTGTCTTGTGTGTGCCTGTTCTCCCTGCTTCTTGTTCCAGTGCCCGCCGACGTTCGCAATGGGAACCTCACCGAGCAAAAGGGGGATGTGTAATGCCTTTGTGGAGAGGAAGAACAGACACCCACTAAGTGCAACCACAAATCACTTTCGTCTCTATCTGCAAGTCATAAAATTGACAGACGAACACCACCTCACCCAACTGGCTGGCCAATTTCCTGCCATGCTTTTGGGTTATCATCGTAAGGAAACCTCTAAAAAATAGGAGAGCTTTGAGGTAAACATCTGGCAATGGTCCAGCGACAAACTTTATGATATCTCCTGACCGCTTAAGCAGTAACTCAATGATGGTATCAACAAGAAAGACGTTTTGCGACAGATATTCGAGCTAAGAAAGACCAGATCTCCACAAACGTGACATTCTCATGACCTGGACAGCTGACTTTCCTGACCTCCCGTTTCTCTCACATTCCAAACTGAAACACCCCTCAATTTCTCTTCTTGAACAAAGAACATCCAAACTCTCATAAACTTTATACCAAAAGACAAATAATACCCGTTGCTGTTATCAAAAGCAATATATATATATTATATATTTACAATATATATAGTCAGGTTGCATTTTATGAAATTAAAGTAAGCTTGCTGTGTTATTGTAATCAATGGTATTTTTGTGTAATTTTTGGAGGTATAATTTTCTCCTGTAAAGTGAGTACTACACTGATAGCATCATATGCATGATGTGGTTTTTAATCTTTAATTTGAACCCTTTTGTGTCTTAGCAGGAAAACTATTAACATGTAGGAAACATGCTGAATTTGGTTTCATTTTAACGGCCACGATAAATGCAACAAGTTGGTGTAAATGAAAGTTAACTTTTATTATAATAATGTATGATTACGACGCATACAGAATGTGTTAAGATATTTTCCTCATGAGATTGAAGCAACTAGGCGAGAGGATTTACTGCATGGAAAATGAGCCGTGTAGGCGGAGCTCCGTCTACAGGAACCCTTTCATTGGAAGAGCGCTGGTGGACACCCTGACGTCAGTCCATCTAAAAAGTGGACCTCCGCTCTCTTCTCGCTGCTCTCTGCTCGAAATCGCGCGCTTCTTGAATCTTGGAGTTACTCCAAAGGAGCTCTAGCCTTTAACATCTAGGCCGAAAGTGGCTGAACTGGTCGTATCTATCTCTAAAGTAAGGATAATAGAGTTCTCCTCTTGATGATCGACACGGGTAAAATCGTGTGGAAATAGCAAAACAGTGCTATATTTTAATCATTCTCAATTGCAACAATTCATTGCCTGTGTGTATGTATTTTGTTTTGTGTTATTTAGCTTAGTTCATGTATTGTAGTAAGATAGCAAATAAACTCTTGTTTGATTTATAGAGAAGTGTTCGGTGTTCTGTTGTGAAATATTCAAATCAAACTTTGCCCAGATTACGTTACCTATGCTCATAACTGTCATAAGGTTATTTAAATAATTCTGTATTATTATATCGTGGCCACGAGAATAAACAGAATTTCTCAGATATACTGAAATCTAACAACTCGCTGGACGATTGTTAAATAAGGTATAAGTTGGACGTTTTGATTAATATCAATTGATCATATCAATATCAAATCTTAAGATTCAGTTTAAAACTAAAATTAAAGTAATGGATAAAAGTGTTATTATTACATCAATAACAAAATTAAGGAAGTGTCTTACAAAATACTTCATAGAATTTATTCTGCTAAGCATGTTTTGGAAAGATTTAAGCTTAATATTTCGTATACCTGTGAATTTTGTGGTCAAGAAAAATAAACTATTTTGCATCTTTTTTTCATTGTATTTACTCAAGATTATTTTGGAAGGATTTGGAATTCTATATTAACATAAAAATGGAGTGTACGATAGAAATGTGTATATTTTATGTACTTTTTTTATACAGAAAACAAAAATTTGAATTGTAAAGAACAACATATTATACATTTTATTTTGTTAGGAAAATTCCATATACATAAGAAGAAGTGGGCTCAATGTAAACCAAATGTTGCACATTTTATGAATGACTTTAAATTATATGTAAATCTCTTGGAACAAACAAAAAACCATTGAAAACATGTCAACAATCTGATTTTGCTGCAGTTGGAATTGAACTGCTGTTTCGTCTGGCCAGAGGAGAACTGCCCCCCCCCCCCAAGTTTTTTTCTCCATTCTGTCACCGATGGAGTTTTGGTTCCTTGCCGCTGTCATCTCTGGCTTGCTTAGTTGGGGACACTTCATTTCCAGCGATACCATCGACTTGATTGCACAGATACTATTTAAACTGAACTGAGCTGGACGATGACATCACTAAATTCAATAATGAAGTGCCTTTAATTGAAAATTGAGTGTTTAATCTTGTCATTTTGTACATTATTGACACACTATCTTCCTATTTTGATATTGTGAAGTTGCTTTGACACAATTTGTATTGTTAAAAGCGCTATATAAATAAAGGTGACTTGACTTGACTTGACTTGACATGTAATGCTCTGAAAGCATTGAAATTTATGTATTATTTTTTTCAGTTTTTTTTCTCTCTCTGGCAGCTAATGTTAATTTGATCATGTGAATATGTAATACCTCATGTTCTTGTGGCATTGAATCAATAAAGCATAAAAAAGTGTATTACAAAGGAACAAAACAGATTTCAGTATTTCAATAGGTTGGTATATTAACATTATATCAGTTAGTGAAATTACGGAATTTAACTGTAAAGTTAAGTTAAAGGGGTCATATGACGTTCCTGAAAAGAACATTATTTGGTGTATTTGGTGTAATGCAATGTGTTTATGCGGTTCAAGGTAAAAAAAAAAAAAAAACACATACTGTACATTATTGTTGCTCCTCCCAAAAGGCATTTGTTGCATCCAGTGGGGACATAATTACTGATTATAATGACTTATACTGTCTTTTTATGCGTCACGTTGCATCGCACCTTGCATCGCACTAAACATTACCATGTCTGCATTTGTGATTGGAGAAACGACAAACAACAAGCGCTACTCTACACTGCTCAAAACTCGCATTTGAATCGTCAGTGCCAAATTCTTTAAATAAGAAAACGCACTTACAGGCTGTGAGCCAGAAGCGCCAGACTGTCCTTGCAAAGTTGGAATTGCCCCACTTTATGGAAACAGCCTTTGTGCAAGCCAGCATTGTAGGCTACTCTTCCAGGTTCAGGAAATAGTCCTCTGTAAAATGTGCTGCACACACTCTAATATTTGGGTTGAGCTGTTCTGGAACAGTGTTGTAAATACAACTTAACCACTGATTTCTAGTTGTGTCATCTTTTGGAAGCCCAAACAAAGTACTTTCAATTTCACAACAAAACACAGCGTCTCCATGACATGGCGCCGGCGGCAGCAACAATACTACAGCAAGAATAATAGTTCCGCCTTCTTTCTTTGCGTAAACATTTGGGCGGTGTTTTGCAAATCTTCCCACACTGTGACGTAGACATGTGGGGGGCGTGTGTAAATGAGCCGTTTTAGGTGGTCGAATCTTAACTCTTATAACGAATATCTCTTCGGTTTTGAGACTTTAGTCTTTGCAACTTCAGGGATCTTATCTATGCACAAACAGCTTGTAACACTCCAAAGAGAAAGGAAAACTTGAAATCGCATCATATGACCCCTTTAAAACCGTAAAACCTAAAACATTGCTTGCTACCGTATTAAATTCTAAATTTTACAGAATTTTTTTTACAGTTTGGTGAAGACAGTGGCTCCTCTCAGTGTCTTAAGAGCTGCAGGTACCAAGGGATGATAATAACAAAACTTGGCAGGTATATTGTTGATGGCATGATAATCAATATACTATCACAAGCCTCCATCTTCTTCTTTTTTGCAATAAAGAAGAAACAAGATGCTACGGGTAAAGATGAGGGCCAGATGTGTCCCTGCTTGAGAGCCTCATTAACGTAATCCTCCATAGTGTTTTCTTGTGGCAAAAAGAGAAGATAGATGTACAGTATCTATGAGATAACAGAGCACCCGGCATTAGGTCGGTTTTACAATGTGAGAGGGGGAGCCCAGTGTGACACTGACACAAGTACACTTGTGCACAGTTTAGCTTTGCAGGTAAATTTCTCCAAGAATCTTGGAGATGTTGCCACAGCTCTTATGGTTTTGCCTTTTTTTCATGTTGTCTCAGATTTCCATGTGGACCATCTTAAAACACTTTAAGTCCACTCAAATGAACAAAATTATCACTTTTAGATGTTACAGCACCTTGAGGGGGGTTGACCTGTGGCAAATTTAATTAAAGGGGTATAATTTGGAAAGGCACACACCTCTCAATAAAAGGTTCAACAGCTAAAAATACATATCTGAGCAAAAAAAAACTAAGCCCTGAGGTCAAAATAACTGCCTGTAGAGCTCAGAGACAGGATTGTGTCAAGACACACATCTGGGGAAAAGTTCAGAAATAATTCCGCTGCATTGAAGGCTCACAGAAGCATGTAGCCTCCATTATCCTTAATGGAAGAAGTTTGGAACAATCATGAATCTCCATATAGCTGGCCTCCTGGCCATACTGAGCAATCGATGGAGAGGGGCCTTGGTTAGAATGGTGAACAAGAAGCTGATGGTCACTCTAGTTGAGCTCCATGATCATATACAGTATATAGATGGGAGAGACATCAATGTACACTGCACCGATCTGGGCTTTATGACGATGTGGCCATACTCAGTCCTCTCCTCAGTGAAGACACATGGAAACCCACTTGGAATATGCAAAAAAAAACTAAAGGACTCTCAGACTGTGAGAACCTCAATTCTAAGCATCATGTTTGAAGGAAACCAGCTCTGCTCATCACCTGCAGAGTAAAAGTACAGTGTGCTGGTAGCAGCCTCACGCTGTGGGGCTGTTTTTCAGCGGCTGGGACTGAGGGACTTTTCAGAGTAGAAGAAAAGCTCAATGCACCAAAATATTGGGATAGTCTTAATGAAAAGCATGTCCAGAGCATTCAGAACCTCAAACTGGGCAGAAGGTTCACCTTCCAACAGGACAATGAACCTAAACACACAGCAAGAGTGGCTTATAGACAACTCTGTGAATGTCCTTGAGTGGCCCAGACACAGCCTGGGATTGAACCCAATCAAATATTTCTGGAGAAACCTGAAAATGTGCATCTGCCCCATCCAACCTGACAGAGTTTGAGAGGTGAAGAGGTAAGGAGAAGAATGGCAGATAATTGCCAAATGATGATGATCAAAGCTTGTCGCATCATACCCAAAAATATTTGAGACTGTAATTGATGCCAAAGGTGCTTCTACAAAGTATTGAGCAAAGGCTGTGAATCTGTAAATGTGATTTTTTTTATTTGTTATTTTTATAAATTTGCAAAGATTTCAAACAAACTTCTTTCACGTTGTCATTATGGGGTATTGTTTGTAGAATTTTGAGGAAAATAATGAATTTAATGCATTTTGGAATAAGGCTGTAACATAACAACATGTGGAAAAAGTGAAGCGCTGTGAAAACTTTCTGGATGCACTGTATCTTTAAATTTCTGCCCCTCCTGAAAGCCGGCACCATTCTATTTTGTGAATTGATTTCCTAACTCAAAATTACTTCTAAATTCCACTGCCAATGCCTTGGCTGTTTACGAGAATCTAACCATCAACACCCCTTTTCTTGCAACATTCTCCCTTTTACTTCCTCTTCCTTCCTCCTTCTTACTTTTCTCAAAAATGCCTTGAGTAACCCATTCTTCTTATTCTTACGTAAATTAACCATGGTTTTACTACAAAAAAACAACAACAACAATGGTTACTATAGTTAAACCATGGTAACCACAAAAAAAAAACATGGTTTTGCTACAATAACCATAGTTTAACAATGGAATTTGTAGCAAAACTGTGGTTATACAATTGGTAATCAATATGCCAAAAACCATGGTTACTACTGTACACGTTTACTTACTGGTTAATTTTCATAAGGATAAAGCTTGGAATAGGGTTCTTACTGCATTTACTCTGTCCTGCTCTCTTGTACAGTTTCTTCCCACTCCCCCATATATATATTTGCATAGGCTGGTGCGAATTTCTTACTCATGGTAGTACCACTAGCATAGCCAGAAATGTTAAAGTGGGTGGGCCTACATAAAACTGGGTGGGCCAAGTGTGTAGCATATGAAAACTGCATGTCAAATTGCCAACACAAAATACAGCACCAAGGTTCATTACACAGTACTTCTAAATCAACATTAGTAATTTGTTATATTAATGTTCATTTCAAAATTTAGGACATTATTAAAATTCAAAGTTGTATCTGTTAACATTTGCATGAGCTGGTTAACAAAGATGAATAAACAACACGGTAACAAATGTATTTCTAATGTTAGTTAATGCATTAACTAACGTTAACTAAAGGAAGTTTATTAAAAAGCATTACCTCAGTCAGTGTGAAACAATGGGGCTTCGCTGATGATTTCATAATCAAACGTCTCTGTCAGTTCACGCACATCGAGGACCGCAGAAATGTGCGCAGCTGCAAATTATGCAGTTTGTTTTGGCGACCAGGATCCAGCACAGAGTTTATGTGTTTCTTTCCACAAAGGACGCATTTCTAGCGGATCAAACACTGTACCTATGCTAATATGATGCTTCAAACACTCTTGGTTCAGAAGTTTCCGATCGATAAATCCAGCACCCTCAGGTGGTCTGTCGGGTTTCATTTGTAGAAGGTCCGGATTTATTGCTAAGACTTTTACTTTTTAAAGAATTGATCTGATTTATGATTGCTCAACTCGGCTATTTTCAAATTTAACTCCACAAACGCGCGCATTTTACTATTATATCCTTACATCGTAAACATAACGTTGTGGGCGGGACTAACAGAAACTGACGAATCATCATCATTTTGACAAGCGTGATGCACCTATAGGAAGAGGGAAAACTAAGAAACGACCTGTAATTGATCATGAAAGCAAGCGTTTAATATTTTTTAATAAATATATAAAGTTACAGTGAAATAAGACGTTTATTAGTATCGTTTAATAAATTACATCCATTTGGAAAATTACCAACTTCTCATTGGGTGGGCCACAGATTAAAGTGGGTGGGCTACGCGACTGGGTAGTACCCTTAGTTTGTAGATAGTGTCATACATTGAACTCAAAGTCTTTTTTTTTCTGTGACTCAGTTCTAATAGTCTTAAAATAGTTCCTTCCTGTCTATATTCACCCAAAACATTTCTTCAACATTTTCTACCATGCCTGTCTCAGTTTCTATATTACCTTCTGTAAAAAGTGGCATGGTACCTTTTAAATAGCTCTTATGTTCTATGGAAAGTAGGTTCAAAAAAGTAAATTCATTCAGCCACTCTATAACTCTTGCTTCCACAGTCCAAGACAATGAGCCTCTCTGTGGGAATTTCTGGGAAAGGCCATGATGCCTTGTCTTTATTTATTTTAGGTAGTATGTAAAATCTCTAGTTCTTAGCTCTCTAACCCTCTCACATACTGTGTTTGCTTCTTAGTTAAAAAGTCCTGTTGGAACAGTCGATCCAGTACCTCTATAATAATTTCTATAGACTCTGTGAATATTGGTTTATCCTGTAGTCTATTAAATTCCTCATCCTGTAACTGTTGATTAGCTTCTCTAATTTATTGCTCCCTATCCATTACTATCACTGCACTCCTCTGATCTGCTGGTTTAATCACAATAGTATTGTCCTTCTTCAATCTATCCAATGACTCCCATTCCCCTATTGATAATTCCATACATCTTCCATCCGTACCATCCCTCTAACCAACTTTTCATCTTCCTCAATTATTTTCCACACTAGCTCTGAAACTTGGCTATTCTTGGGCTCCCAACCCGAACTTGTTGTGAAAAGGATTCTCTCACTCTGGTCTATCCCATTTTCTTCTTGCTCAAAAAAGGAAACCAATTTAAGCCTTATATGCAGGGATTGACATAAACACCTGTCAACCATTGTTGCCAGATTTGAATGGATGATCTCCAGTCCAAAAGCTCACCAAAACCCGCCCACTCCAACAACAACAACAACAACAACAACAACAAAAAACACCCACAACTTTATCTATCAAAATAATGTGATAGAATGTTATTGCCATGTCAATCAAGGTTGATAAAGGACAATTTTTTAACTCCTTAAAGCAAAACAATGATGACTAAATAATATCAAAATAGATACATTTCCTAGGAAAACATATTAAATCAGGGCAAATACATTAAAGTGAATTACCAAATATGACTACAATATGCAGACAGACACTATGTCAAAATTCTAATCAATAAATTTCCCGATACCCTAGAAAAAAACACATGCATCATTTTCAATGTCAATAGTCAGAATAAGCCAATTTAAATGCGAAAAGTGCCTGTTATAATTGATCAGCATAAGCAACACATGCACACACCATGACAGCCAAAACTGTGTCTGATTTCAGAGTTAAAATATTAGAGCCTTCATGTCATCTCCCTCCACAGGTATAATTCATGTTTTGAGAGTTGAGTCACTCTCCTACTCTTTAGTGTGTAACTTATATTTAGGCATTGGCATTTTAATCACTTGAATATACAGTTATACATTCAAAATCTGATCATTTACCATGCTAACAACCTGTCACTAATGAATCATCATGTCTGTCTGCTGATCCCTAACGATTGGCTAAAAGTGCGACAGGTAATGCCAACATCAGCCAACTCTGTAGTGGGCATGTGTGTTGAGAGTAACATCGTGATGACTGATTGGATGCAGTACATGCACACTTGGGAATTGTTTGTTAACCAATTAGCCTATACAATTTAGATGTTTGAAAACTGCCAAACTGATCCCAAACCAGCCCAAATTTTGTCCACCTTCGCAAGACAATTTTTACCCACACAATCAAATTCAAAACCGCCTAATCTGGCAACGCTGCTGCCAATAACCCGCTAAATGTGGATGGATTTCAGCAGTGGTGTGTAAACAGTCACTCCCACTAGCCACTTTGGAGGGTTTAATTTTATTTACAGCAACAGAGCTTGACAATAATGCTTGTCCGGGACAAGTGGATTCTTTGAAGGGACACGTGAAAGAGAATTTTATTTGCCCAACTGGACAACTAACCGAAATTTTGGTGAGAATGTTTCTGAATTTATTACATTTGGTGTAAAAGGCCATTAATAATGGATAATGTATTGACAGTCGCACAGTTTAAGGCAAGTATGTCTGTGTGAGAGAAACTGGTGGAGAAATCAAAACAAATGAACACAACTGCACACAGAACTGCAGTAAAAATTTTGTTTTTATATTTAGAACATATGATATAGCCTAGTTAAGCAAATTTGACATTGATTTTATGCAAGAGTTCAAACAAGTAATTCATATTAAGTGACTTACATTTTAGACACATTTGTCAATATTGACTGTTTTTGGTCAATTTGGTTAATGAAAACAATTCCAAACAAAGATCACAGCAGAATAGTCATGTTTCTCTGAGCAAGTTGTGTTTTGTTACTGGATGATTCAATGTTTTGAATGAATTGGCCAAGTCAATGATTCAATAACCCATTCATAAAGACAAGCACTGCATCCGAAACCACATACTTCCCTACTATATAGTAGGCAAAAATCAGTAGGCAAACGAATATGTACGAATCCTTAGTCATCATAAAAGAATAGGTGAGAATTACCTGCGTCATGTATTAATTCTTGCGAGATTCGGACGTGCATTCTGAGACGCCCGCTTGGACTGTGCATGCGCTTTGGCTGCTCTAGCCTGAAAAAATAAGCCCTTTTTAATGCAGAAAAGCATAAGAAACAATATTTGAGACGACTGTTGTCAGATTTCATTGACTATTTCAAATATGAATTTGCATGCCCGAGAGGCGTTTCAAAATGGCCGCAGAGTGAAATGACTTGTCCTAATTAAAGGGACCTTGGTATAACAAACTAAAAACTTGTTAAAATCGCATTTGTTGAACTATTGTAGAGTAAACTGTTGAATTGTTGAAGGTGTAAAGACGCTAGACGGTACAGTAAATTTCTGATTTTGATGTAAAAACATTTTTTATTATGTATAGCTAACAGGGGAGCTCCAGTAAGCACAAATATCTGACAGGAAAACCTTTGATAAGTATTGCACATCACAACATGAAACAGACATATGAGTGAGTGATATGTTTGTGCTATTATGTCGTAGATTTCACTGTTGTCAACACACAAATACATGAATCTAGTAGTGTACAAATCTACATAATGTAACTAAACATAAGTTATCTATTTTATTTGTCAATTAGTACTGTTGATAAATTGAGGAACATTTGTGTTGGATAAAAGGTGTTAACATCAGCAACTACACTGTAAAAAAAACAGTTGAGAAAACGTTTAAGACAACGAGCTTCAGCAGTTTTTTGAGTTTTCTCAACTTTTTGTTGTATAAACTTAACTCAATCTCCTACAAAAATAAGTTGCGAAAATTCAAAAATCAGCTGATGCTGGTTGCCTTAAACTTTTAAGTTTTCTCAACTTTTCTTTTTTTTTTTTTTACAGTGTACCCCAACATTTAAATGTAGTATTGAGCACATAAATCACAGAGGTAACTTGAATCTTGTCTGGATGTTAAAGGGACAGATGAGACACATTACTTTGGTGGAGAGTGACTGATGAAGGAATGCTACCTTCAAAGGCTGTGAGGGAGTATACTACAGAAATTAATAAAACATCTTTTTACATCTTAAGTTGTAGTTTAATTATTGTAATTTTAAACAGAGCTATAACAGCACTTTTCTTATTCTTGATTTCTGTGGATTTGCTTCAGAGCTTTTTTGGTAAAGCAGGGCCTGCAAGGCAAGGTGATGGCAGCATTTGTGAAAAACGAGAAAACCTGAAACAAAGATATAAAGTAAGATAATTTTGTTACTTCTAATGCAAAAATCAAATGACATCATGCTGTTAAAATGACTGCTTTTGCATGCATTTTTGTAGGAACTGAAATGCCTCATCTAGACTGGATGTTGCTGTGGTCTCTTCATCCTCAGTGAGCCCAGAGCGAGCAAGAGCATCTAGAAAAATACATTGAGGATGTGATTCTGGTCAAGTTTGTCCTACTGGTTTCTGTTCATACAATATCAGTCAATGGAGCCTGACTTACAGAAGCTTCATGACATTATTTGATTATGCTTTTAAAGCTTCTGAAAGTTGGGCTCTGTTGACTGATATTGTATGAACAGAAACCAAAAGGACAAACTTCCAAAATCACCTTTTGTGTGAAACACACAGTGACTGAACAGCATGAAGGCCAGTAAATAACAATTGTATTGATATGTTTGGGAGAGCTAACACTTTAGAAGTTGTATGAAATGTAGGTTTCACTTTATTTTGATGGTCCCTTTAACACATTCTGTTGACTATAAGTAACATTGTACCTTCGTTTCTACTAAGAATAAATTGACGTACTTGGAAAGTTTCTTATAGTCAGTAGAGTGTCTGCTGGGAGACCATCACAATAAAGAGTTAGCAGATATGAAGCAGACAGTCTACTAATACTCTAATGAGAGTTTATTGACATGTAGTTGCAACATTACTTAGTGTCAACAGAATTTTCAAAAGGGACCATCAAAATAAAGTGTTACCGAAATGTATGTACTGTATGCATTTCTATTGTACTACCTTCAAGTAATAAACTTTAAGAAGCAACTATTAAGCATATGTGCCTGAGAAACTTGGATTTACAAAAATCACATTTACATTTATGCATTTAGCAGATGCTTTTGTCCAAAGCGACTTGCAGTGCTCCCCCAATCAGGGACCCCCAATCCCCCTGGAGCAACCTGGAGAAAAGAGCCTTGCTGAATGACACTGTTGGTGATGGCTGCGGAGATCAAACCAGCAACCTTCATCTTACCAGTTCAGTGGTTTATCCCACTACACCACAAAAGTAATAATGCAGCAACAAAAATTAGACCAACATATTAGTAAACCTATGAAATGAACTTTGGCAAGAAATAGAAAGCTGACAACATGAATTGTAAAACGTTTTAACCTGTTTAAATGTTTTACAGGTAGTCGTGCTCATGGAGAGCAGGCACACAAATGTTTGGAGCAGACACAGCGGCAGCCAGATGTTGTCCCACATGTTCTCCCACTCTTGCCTCAAGGTTGTGGGGTTCAGGAGGGCCGTCATCATGGTTTTCCTCGTCTTCTGGCTGAGTGATGTCCCCATTGAGAAGAGCAAGAACATGCAATAACATAAGGCACAAAGCCAGGGCTCAGCTCTAAGGCCTTGAAACAAATCGAGAGCCAGCGTGTTTTCAGCATGCCAAAGGCTCACTCTACTGTGCTTCATGCACAGGAGTACTTTTTTAAACGAGCCTACACAGGGTCGTGTAGTCTCTTCTGTGTGGGGTGATGAGGCAGATGGGTGCACTCTGGCTAAGAGAGCTATGATGTCCCTGTCCCATCCATGATCAGATTCCAATCTGACTGCAGCAATGAGGAACATGCTGGACGGCAAAGACCGGCGAAGGTGGGCACAGTGGTCAGCTGCTTCATCAAAATATAGCCACAGAATTGGCACAGCTGTAGGATGGTAGTAGGATGTGGGATCCATCTCCTGTAATATGTGATTGTTAGAACAATAAGTTTGAATAAAGCTTTTCATGTGTTGTTCACTTATGTATTTGTTTATTGTGAAGCTTACTTTTATTCATTCATTTACTCATTTTTATTTGTGTTTCCTATTGTTGTCAATAAATAAAATATTATTTTATAAATTAATTATATACCATTCACACATCAGCATTCTCCATACTGGTAAACTGTGTGATGTCAGTCATCAGAAATGACCTTTAAATGTTACGCTGTTTTCTTCATCCACCTGGATGAGGAGAAGCAGTTCAGTTTCAATTTCTGTTTAATTTGACAAAAAAAATTGACTTCTGAGTGACAGACGTAAGGGGTCGTTTACCCAGAACATGTCTTTGCTGTTAAAAATGTGAGATGCCACAGAATATTATCCAATTGCAAAGCTGCAGTGCAGATGACAGAAAGGGTCTCGAAATGCATTTTGATTTTGACCTTTTGTTTAAAGGTGAAGTTTGTAAGATTTTTTTAATGTCAAAATATATTCTCTTAAGCCAATTTATGGTTCATTGACTAACATTCATGTGTTTATCTCCCCCAAAATTGTAAACATTATGCCTCCATCAAAACATTCCAGATCCACCAATCACTTTCCAGATCAACCTATAGCGAGAGTTTGGGGTGTGGCTACTGTAGCAGGCTGAGCCAGAGGGTCATGTTGTGGGACCATGGCTGGTGCCTTACAAGAGGAGGGAGGGAGGGGGGGATCAGATTACATAGATTTGGTATAGAAGTACAAGCCAAAATTTGAAGACATGCCAAACTACACAGACAGACAACAAGGTAAAACAAGAGTAAATGTTGGTGGTGCTTTTACAAGATGGAATATTTGAGTTTCAATCGACATGCCAAACTTGCAAAGTTTCTTTTTGACAGGTAAGCTAAACTCAAGTTTGTTGCCACGTGTTAGCTGTCAAGCCCTAGAGAAAATAGTAAGATATTGTAAGGATAAGAATGATTGTAAGGACATGAGTGCCGTTTGCAATGGTTGTTTGAAAATATGCTTTATTTTTGTAATTCCATTGACACTAGTAGCACAGACACGGCATACAGTACTTAAAGTGGCACTCGTGGTTGAGATGCTGGAAAAGCAGCGAGACACAGCACAATGGTTAAAGATCTAGCATGTTAACATATAAAAACAATTAAAAAGCAGCACAGTGGAACACAGAAACATGCTCTGTCTGAACCTGCCCTTATTGTAAACGACTTGAAGTAATTTGAAGTAAATTGCCTGGAAAGTGGACTTCGAAGGGTACTCTGCCATCTTAAGTGAGATTCCAGCTGATGCTTAGGTTAAAATGCGAATGGCATAGGCAATAAGGGAACATCGATCACTACACAGGAAGTGGACAGGGACATTAACTCACCAGCCATTGCACATCACCCCAGTCCTACAAGAAATTTGATTAAAATAAACAGTGAAAATTAGTCCAAGTAATGGTTTGTACATGGTTGTTTGGCTAGAAAGTATGTGAAATACAACAGTTACAAGGCAACTATCATGTGGTAGATAAGATAAAAAATAATAATAATTGCATCTAATAGAAGGGTCATTCTATGGAAATGTCCATTTTTCTGTCCCTAGTCTTTACAGAAATATTACACTTGAAAAACACTTTAGGGTTACAATATCTTTATATTTTAAAATGAAACAATATGTTATTTGAACAATTACACCTTCTTTAGCCATCAATGTGGCAATGTTTGATTTTTAATTAATTATATAGAATTCCAAGCACCACACAACTGCTTGTCCCCACAGCCATACACAAAGGGAAAGTGCTTTATTTTGAGGTCAAAAACAGGTTTTTCTACCATTTAATGTATTCATAGCTATCAAATATATGATGTAAATGACATAAAAAAAAACTTTATAAATAAATTTTATAAAATATATAATGGAAGGAGTGGTCCCCTGGAGTTACCTTTTAACAAAAATCTTTTATTTGGAAATAAAAATTAAATCACACTGATGACATCACTAGACTTCCTTCTTCCTATTTTCTGAAGATCCATGAAGAAAGATCACTGAATAGTCCACTGTCTCTTTTCAGTTATCAGAAATGTTCTCATTTATCTCATGATTTCATATGAAGCTTTTACTCGAACTCACTGGTATGACCTAATTTATTGTTAGGGAATTGTAAAAAACTAGAATACAAATGGATTAAACGGATTTATTGAGTATACCATGATTGACAACATGTGGTTTGAAACCTTGCAACAGCCATTTTATAAAATGCATTTTTCATGAAAATGATCACTGGTGTTGCTGTCACTGGTGTCACATTCCTTATTGGTAAAGAAATGCACAAAAAAGATTAAACAAATCATTAAGCTGTTATTTATGTATATTCATAAAGTCAAAAGGTAATCTAATAATGTGGTGTAACTTTAAATGTTAGAAAACGAAATACATTTTAAGACATCTTGCCATATCAAAAGTGGACATTTTTGTAGAATGACCCAGAAACAAATTAGATTTAGTTTCATATTAACAATTACAACATACGTTTATCATTCAGTTTTGTGCTTTTGAATATATAACATAACTGAACTACATATCAACATATCTCAAAATTCTTGAATATGTACAATTCAAGTTTTGGCTGTGGTAATTAACTTCAATTTATATACCAGGCTTAATGAATAGGGATCAGTGAAACCAGTGGAGGGACCTTGTGAATCAGAATGCAGCTTTTAATTCACCCGAAGCAGACTTCTTACATCTTGAATTGACCTCATTCAGCACATGCATAATATCATAACAATCACGTGAACATCTTAATGTTCTGGTGAATGTTGCCTAATATCACACACTTTAATATGATTTTGTTTTAAAACAAGTGAAAAATCAAATATGCTTTCCCCAGGAAATAAGTGTTGGTTCTTAATTTGTTTCTTTACTTTTTTCAAGAATTTTTAACTGGAAAATTAGACGAAAGTACTTTTTTTCTGTCTATGAAAAACGAATAAATGTTGATTCCAGCAAATGTTTAATGATGTTTATATCTGGTGACAGGGAGGCCATGACAAGTGTTTGACTTCCTGGTATTAATAAACCACGTTTGCATTGTTGGTAACCTCTTTCATTCTTTCTTTATTATTTATTTATTTACTTAACGATTACAATGTATAATGCTTGTGAACATCCATTTATGAGGTTATGTGAGAATGTGCTTAGTAGGTTAGTCCAAGCTTTTACAATAGCTCCCTCTTGTGTATAATTAATGTAAGTGCATTTCCAGACCAACAATGAATGGCACTAGTTGGGAGTTCCAGGACACTGATTTTAAATAGATTTTTTTTAGGGGGTTGTGAGTCCATAGGCAGGGGTTTTAGCTGGCAGATATAAAGACACTCAATCAGTGGTACAATTTTACATTATTTTCATTGGGTTTGGTTGAATTTATCATACAAAATGTCTTAGGTACATCAACAAATTTGATTAAGACCAGTCACCGATTTACCAAAAGACTCTGCACTGACCTGAATAGTTAATTTTTTATTCTTAAATGATAGACCTTAGATAAGGTAGACGGCATATTTAATTGTCAGTGCTGGGTAGATTACTGACAAATTGTAGTCTGTTACTGATTCAAAATTACTTGCAAAAATTGTAGTTATTAATGTAATCCATTACATTACACATCTTAGATAATATAATCAGACTACTTTTTAATTACTTTTAGATTCTTACTTTAAATACTAACATAATTACTTTTAAATAGCCTTCAAAGAAAAATAAAATATATTACATTTGCATGTCGTGATCATTAACCAGTGTCAGAGAACTGTAAATGCAAATGTGTTATTTAATTATTAAATTATTACCTTAAAATGTCTTGAAGTAAATGTAGAGGTTTGGCTGACAACAACAACAACAACAAAAAGTTTAAGAATCCTTGCATTACAAGTAAATAAGAAATAGCATGAATTAATGTGTTTGAAAAACAAAAGCCCTCCAAAGACAGTGGGCTATTTAACCAAGTAATACTTGGTTGAATAATTTACTAAGTGATAGTTCAAATAAAAATGAATGTGTTAAGTAGCTTATGCAGTGTTAAAATGTTAAGAAAACACTTTTTGTAAATCCAGTGGTCAAATGATGTGTGGCCTCTCAATGTAAATCAAACTAATGTAATTCAATCTAATTACTTAAGTAGTTGTTTACTTAATTTTGAATTACTTAATCCAGAATCTGATTACGTAATCCAGATTACATGTAATTACCCAACACTGTTAATTGTGCATGAATAAAAATGTAAAGTGATAGATATACAATCTGCTAATTGGGTTATACATTTGTTTACCTTGGTACTGATCGTTCAGCCAAAGAAACATTAAAAAATTATTTTCACAAACAAATAAATACAAAAACTGATTGTGAAGAAAATGGTTGTGATAATTAGATACAATTAGATTCAATTGTACATGACCTATTGATCAGACTGTACGTCTGATCTGTGGGATAATGTTGAACACTAACTTACAGTTCATGAACAACATTCTTACATATAATTCATAGTGACCATGAGCCACAATGAATGCGAAAGCAGTTTATCTGGACCAGTGTGGTTCAGTCTTATGTGTCACAACCAGCCTCTCAGAAAATTTCCTAATCACTGAGATAAGTGTGATAGGGGAGTAGTTGTTGAGACACGACACAGGAGAACAAAATAAAAACAAGCTCTATACAATTAATTGCATACATAAATCAAAGCAAGACAGGAATTTGAGCAGCAGCAATGATGTGCCATTTCAAGCAACTTCCATATCTGGCATGAGCAGAAAGATATTATTGATCTAGGTTTAGCTACACCTCCTACTTTGTTCACGAAGCTCAGCAAGATGTGTTGTCTTACATATTAATTGATGGAATAAATATATTCCTGTCACCCAGATGCACTTCAAACAGATGAATGTGAACATGTTTAGCCTCAGTTGTCAAATTTGACCTCTCAGTCATTTCATCTGAGCACTGATTCGGGTATGACCTGTGATGGACCTGTTCCAGTAATGCTGCAGAAGACCTCAGTAGTCTCCGTTATTGATTTTGGAAAAGGGGAGGGGGGAGGTTCACGGGTTGAGGCTCCAGCAGCCCCTCATCATCACTCCCAACAGCCCCTGTGGCACCCAGCTACCCACAGCGGGAGGTGAACCCCCGCTCTCAGAGGAACCTGCCAAGACTATCAAAAAGAAGAAAAGGAGAGATTAAGGGTGAAAGAAAAAAAAATTAGCGAATGAATGTATGAGAGAGAGAGATAAAATTATAAGAGGAACAAAGGGACGGAGGAAAGGGGAAATCTTAGCATTTAGAAGTCCTGATCAGTCGGTCCCCTAAGGTGCATTTCTTAATGAGACGTTCACAAGAAGACACGGCAATGAGACTGAGAGGGAAAGGTTTCAGTCTTTCTTTCAAAGCATGAAATACATGACAAAAAAGTTTGGATTTTAGATGTGGGGTTGAATGTTTCTTTATGTTTTCATTTTCAGTGGGTGGCTGAGGAAGACCATGTTAATTAAACCTCAGGGAGCTCTGTGCATTTGAATGTCACAGAAATAGCGGCTGCGGCAGGCGGATAGAGCGGGTATGCAAACATGTTGACTATGCAGTATGCATTAAGGCAGGAGATATCAAGTTTGTGCTAATTTGCGCGCAGCTATTCCTGCACACGGCGGTCCTCTGTAGTTTCCCCAGCTGTAAGTTATTAATGTTTGTCATTAGACACATTATGCTTGAGGACAGTGACTAGAAACCAGCACATTTATATGGGACAAATATTTACAATAGCATGCTCTCGAGTATTCAAAGAAGAAAGCATCCAAACTACATTAACGAATGGTAATTAACCACAAGGGCCCCCTGATCCAGGGTGGCAGATAAATTGGTCCCTGAGATGCTTAGGACAGTCTTGAGCTAATCCTTCATTACAAAAAGATAAATGCAAACGGCATCATTAGCATAAAACTGATTAGATAAAACGTAGAATTCTTATGGTTAATTTTTGAACGGATGGCTTTACAAGGTTTCTAATTGTATGGAAAGGGGGAAAGAGTGAATAACAATGGAGAAAGTGAAATTATATATAATCTAAAATATAAGGACGGTTTCTTAACACACAAATTCTGACAGATTTTTAATTAATCAAAACAGACATAAGAATGTGTCTTAAGATTTATATATATAATATATATGAATTACAAAAAACATGAATTATACATCATTATTGGTGCAACTGAAATGTATGTATAATTTATGTATAATGGTATTGACACTACCTCTAAGGCACCATAAAACTGTATATACAGTGTATGTATTTTACACCTTATCTCCATCTACAAATAAATGCAGTGTTCAGATATGAACTGAATAGTAATTACTAAAATACAGAAAATGGTCTGGTCTCAATTACGGTGATGAAAATATTGCATACTAGCAAATGAATGCAACCACCATTCACAATTTTAGTTCTATATTTTTGTTCATAGAAACCTCTTCATTAAGTGCATTCTCATAAAATGTCCTTAGTTACTATTGAGAAATTAAAATGGTTGATCCACAACTCATTCAGTCACAAAACATAACTTCTAAATAATGTACACCATCTACATCAAGTTTATATATTAAAAATTGTGCATTATTGATAATCGAAGACAAGGATGCATACAAAAACAAATTAGCTAAAAACAAATAATACCACCATAAAATCACACAAGAACGAGACAAGCAGGATGTTGTGACCAGAATTTATTTAATTATTTAAATATATATTCTTACAAAATGTTGACTATGCAACTTCAGCCTTGATTTTGATTGATGTTTGCTGTGGCCACATAAACACAGTGGTGTGAATTTACACTGACATGCTAATGTGTTTAAAATATTCTTAATGTGCAAGTCTGGTAAAAAAAAAATCAATTGCACAATCATTTACATACAAGTAAAACACTAGATCAAATAAAGAAATAGTAATCTCCCCAACATTTGGTACTCAATTTCAAAAAGTAGTTTCTGCGATCTGTAAAATTCAAATAAAAAACAAAAATATGGTGCTTTTCAAGTACTGTATCTTTTCATCCGCCAACCAATCAATGTTTTTTTTAAAGGCCTTTCATAAAAAGCATTTTAAGTTGTATCATTTTTCCAAGAGTTTGTTGTGTGAGGCACAGGGCTACAAGAGGGTAAGAGCAGAAAACGGGTGGAGTACTGTGTAGACAAGGGGCTTCCGCTGCCATGCAGGGCACACTCCATCTTACAGAAGTATTACAGTCTCTTGCTCCCTTTCTGTCTTTTTTTTTTCCTCCGGTCAGGCATTTTTGCTGACTGCAGCTGTAAGTGCAGCCAGTTCCTCTGTCAGCACTTTGCCCTCCTTCATCTTCACCAGCATGGCGTCCATCAGCAGGCCTGCAGAGGGGATCTAGGGAGAGAGAGAGAGGGGCAAAGAAAAGAAAAGCTGTCAAAAAGAAGAGAGAGGCTTTTTTCCTTTGCCTTTTTTGACACCAGACAGCTTCTCCGGGGTGTCTTTGGCTTTGATGACGACTCTAACCTGTGATGAAACTCAAGACTTCACTCTGATTAATTATGACAAGGAACAAATTCAAGGAACAGGTCACGAAGGCTTTTCTTATTTTGTGAAAAACCAGCCGAACACATTTCCTCAAACAGTAAATGGGATTGTTTTGAGGTTTGATTTGCTGCCACGCCACTCACGGCCTGCCACCGCTCCTAGCGATGCAAGGAACGAGGAAGGGATGCTAAACCCGCTGCGTCTGTATCTGCTCTGCGCTAAAGCCAAGCACGGAGGCTGCACTAACCTTTACTCTGACTTCGCTTTCTTCTTCCCCCCAGAAACCTTCTCAAGGACTCTGTGGTAATTAGCATTGGGGATCAAAGGCCTGCATCATCCATAAATATTGAATTAAACTTTTCTAAAAGACACACAGTAACATGCATTTTTTATATTCTTCATTGAGCGTCTTCGCACAGAAAAATAAATGGTCTTAACTCTGGCAGAAGCCTGTGTGTCAGGCTGAAAAGAGAGACGTGTAAAAGCAAGTGCAAGAGAGATGCAGCGCAAATGAAGAGGAAAGAAATTCGGAGGGAGAAAAGTGTGCGTCTCATTAGGGAGAGAGGGAGCCGTGTTTTCCCCTGGGGCAGGTAGACTGGAGTAGAAGCCGGTCTCCGTGCTGACTTCATCAAAAGCCCGCTTGAGCGGTGCTAAACTTCAACTACAGAGGAAATGGCTGCAGGGGTTATGGCACAGGAATGTAATATTATTTAATTACTCTTAAAAATGTGCCATTTTATTGCACAACGCAGAAATGCTGCAGCATCTGATGCCATGCTAGCCTGGGAGGCCTAAGTCACATCTTGGCTGTGCTCGCTCAAACAGGCCCGTGGGGACGGCAGACTCCGTCATTATCATGTAACAGCTGCTTTAGCAGGTAATCTCCTCCCTTTGGACAGCCCTGGTGAGCTGTTCACTATTCAACAAAGCTCTCTTTTGGCCTGCGTTTTCATTAACACACCCAGGAGTTGATTCGGAATCGACTGGCCTGGCCTGAGGAGAAGTAGGGAAAAAAAAAACCCTGCAACAATATGAAGGTGTTTTATAGTCCAATTAAGTGACGCTGGTTTCATAGAGTGTGAAGGTGCCTGGGGCGAAGCTACAGGCCCAGTCACAATACTCTCTGAGCTTCATCCCGCTAAGACACACACACACCCAAGGATACTCTCTCTAAATGGACTGATCAGGCCCCTTTTGTTATCAGCCTTAAGAGTAGCTTTCGTGAGGCCAATTTATGCGCGAGCCAAGAGGAGATTTGCGTAAAATCAGCGAGATGTTTCGAGAAATCTACGCAAAGTGACGCTGTATTTTGAGTCAAATATCTGTAAAGCACTGTTGCTTCCTGTGCCGAAGAAATGCTAAAATCGTTTGGCAAACAGCTCTTCTGAAGCCACTTCCATGCACCTTGATGAATTCTCCCCCATCTAGGCCACCATGAAGTGTGGATGATAAAAAAAAAAAAAAAGCATGGCGTTCTATGATCACGGAAGAATATAAAGCTTTCTGATCTTTGATCTTCGCAAAATTAATTTGAAATCAAAATTATTGAACGTGGGAATAACAAAAAATAAAAACAACAACCAAAACACCCAAGACCTACTAAAGTCTGCATTTGATTAGAAGATAATGAATGTGTCACATGTGGGAAAACAAGAGATCAGGTAAGAAAATCAAGCGTAGCACCAATCTATTCTTCTGTGCCAGTAATTACCCACCCTGCAATGCCTCTCTTCCCATTCTCCCTTTCAAACCACTGGAGACCAATATGAAAGGGAATTGGACACTTGGGGCTACAGATACTTGTAATTAAAACTCCTTTTTTTAAATGTTGTTTCTTACATCGTCAGGTCTATACAACCTGAGCTGGTAGATCTGACCTAAATACACTGTAGAATAAATATGGAGCACTTCCCAAGTCTTTGTTCCCTTTCTCTCTCATTAGGAACTGATGGAGGGGAGGGAGCAGAATGAGGATCAAACAATAGCATCACGCTCAGAGCAGAGTGGTCTGTTGACGATGCTGTCATGTTAGGTTCACTGGTGCTTGACATCACTAGTACTGATGAATGCATATGGAGTGACGGTCATTACGTGGAAGGAGAATGATGCTATACTGGTCAATAGTGAACAAGAGCTTCCACAATCTCC
Source organism: Schizothorax lantsangensis (assembly GCA_027422415.1). Classification (NCBI taxonomy): domain Eukaryota; kingdom Metazoa; phylum Chordata; class Actinopteri; order Cypriniformes; family Cyprinidae; genus Schizothorax; species Schizothorax lantsangensis. The sequence continues at coordinate 19,290,057 of CM049841.1, forward strand.
AGTTTAAAAGCTATTAGATATGCACTCTTTGTATTGTATTGTATTGTAGGTTTCAAATAGGTTTGAAAAAGAAAATTACTCTGAATGACTCTAAAAAATGTCATGTAGTTTAATCATACAATAAAAAGTATAAATTTTATGGTTTATAAAATGTATGTATTTACAAATATCTTGAAATTAATCATTCATGCAAATCGTTTTTTTTTTGTCGACCCACAATACAACCTGCATTAACATGACTTTTTATTTTCTACTCAATATGGTAGTTTGTAATATTTCATTCTTTTAATGAGGCTTTTTAATTAATTATGATATAAGGACAGCTGAATCACCCCAACATTTTTTTTGTTTTAATTTTGGCCCCTAGTGTTGTAATTGTTTGCTAAATCTATAACTAAAGCAAAAAACTATTAAAATCAATTTCAGTAATAGAAATAAAGATGAAAGACACAAATGTCAATATTAGACTAAAAACTGAAATGAAAATTAAATTAAAGCTATTAAGAAATATATATATAAAAAAACAATTAAAAAAACAAAAATAAAAAAATGACAAGAGCACATGACAAAATTAATAAAAACGAAAACAGAAAAACTAATGCAACGCATTAAAAATACTATAAAAGTCTATAAATACTAAAATAACACTGATGCCCCCCCCTAATATTAATTCAGAAATTAAAAATATTCACCATAGAAGAGGTATAGTCAATTCACCAAATGTTTATGTTTTCTAAAGTATTTTGCTGAACAAATTAAAGAATAAAAAAAAAATGTTTAAATGATGGGGGCTTGAAAATCTGTGCAAGGGAAATAAGCTGTTAAGTATTGGCTCCAATATTAAAAGAAAAAAAAAGAAGCTGACTTTAATTGCCGCAGCAATTAAATTAAGTTTACATAGTGCCACATTCCTTCAGCATGTAGCTGATTTATATTTTGCCCCTAAAAACGAATCACCCCATATATGTCAAAAAATGTGGAAAATCTCAGTGCAAGTGTCCTCAGTGTAAGCCTAACAGAACAGAAATATTACAGACAGAATTACAATCCAAATTTTGCTGGTCATGAAGAAATACCAGAATGGAGGGGGCCACGACTTCTGAAATGACTCTGTGCTGTCGGGCCGAGATGAATGTGGTTGATAAATGACTAGAGGCAGGGTGGCTCAGTTCATTAGCTCTAACAGTCATTTCCATCTCTTCATAAAGGCTGTGGTGTTATAATTTACCTCTAGTCAATAATTAGGAATCCACAAATAAACGCAAGCAATTAAATGTCTACTGCTACTGGGCGAAGGGGGTCCCTGGGCTAGATGAGGGTTTGCGGGTGGACACTCAGCATAGGATGGGTTATTCACGGCCTGACACGTTATGCCACAGGGAGCACTGTGGACTAAATGCTTATAGGTTGGTGATGTTATTCCCAGGTTGTGACCCTCAAGTGAGGAAGTGTTGTTGTCTCATTAAGAGAGAAGGGAATGAGTTTAGAGGTGCTTGGAGCACGTTGTGGCAAGAAAAGGGGAAATAAAAAGCGAGATATCAAAAGAGAGAGAGAGAGATATGTTCATTAATGTTATCTGAGGCTAGCAAAGCGGAAACACACTGTGGCAAAGGCAACAGATCAGAAGCAACAGCCCGTAAGCTTTTGTGTGATTTCCTTTCCTGCACGACTCAGACAGGCAGATAAAATGACATGAGAGTGAAAGGCACCTCTTCAAAATGCGCTCACCGAGTCCCAACATTATTCTGACATGCATGAGCTTGTTACGTTGACATGTGGCACTGGAGTGATGGCTGTGGTATTGACAGGGCCACAGCAGTAATAGGAAGTCGTCACAGTAGTTCCGCCATTAGTGGCTGACAGTGACAGCTCACGCTATACACAGAGACTGACAGGCGAGAGAAAAGACCTCGCTTAGGTATCACACACACACACACAAACCCCCATATTACCAATCCTGATTTTCCACAAAAAAGGGCATAGTACTGACACATAACGGCCATGGAACTTCGCATACACCAGTGGCTTTGCAGTACCGTATAAAGATCAAACAACCTAGGCTAACTGGAAAATATGCCTCTACTTACATTTTTACTCCAAATTACCAAAATGTACCTGTACGTATGACATGAACATAAGAGGGCATTAAAAGACCAGCAATTTGTATTCATTTTCACACAAGTTGTGAAAACAGGGCAGATTATAAATTACGAAATGCTTATTATTGTGCAGTTTTTTGCACAATACTATGCTGTAGTATGCAATACTAGGACCTCAAAATGCTATTACCATAGGCGTGACTTGTAAAACAATAAATAAATTGAAACTAAAATTTTTACATTTGCATCACACAATGGCAAACTTGCTCGGTAGCTCACCTGGTACAGAATTACACTATCAATGAGGAATGCTTGGGTAGGACTCCCATGAAACTTGTCACAATAAAAGGGCTCAAAGACCTGTAGAAGCAAGCTAAAATGGTTGTTTCAGCAACTGCGTTAAAGTCGGTTGCGTTTTGAGTGGGTAGTACTGTATGTTTTTTGCAAACGCGATAGAGCATTAACCTTTTCTGAACTGATTCGTACGAGTATCAATGTAAACCAAATGCTGCCAGATTCACATTCTTCTATTTTAGAAAAAAAAAAACATTTTACACTGGACATTTTACTTCGAAAGTGTCGTGAAATGTGCAACACAAAATGTAATATTTATTTGCAGCAATGCCGCCACAGGCATGTTTTTCCAATGAGCTTGGGATGTGATCAAAACATGCAAGTACAACATAAACAAATTGCAACATTGACCTAGTGGTCTGTTTCTTCCTTCCCCCAAAAAAGAGAACATAAAAAAGCTCACCTGCCAATAAACTCGCTTGATCACTAGTCAGAGGAAGAGCCACCCTCCCTGTGGAGCGCGTTAGGAGACAGAGGGTGGAAAAAAAAAGGATGAGCGTGTTGAAAGAAAAGAAAAACTAACGCGCGGGTCACCATGTCGGTGTCAGTGCACCTCTCTGGGGACTCAGGCTGGTCTCAGCCTTGTCATACAGCGAGCAGTTGTGTCGGCCGAGTCGAGAAAACGTCGATAGCAACTTGCCTGTGAAGAGCCTCCTGCGGGCCGCTGCTCTGTTTGTGTGTATGTGTATGTATGCGAGTGTGTCAATAGCAGCCTGCTGGTGGAGAGTCTCTAGTGGAGCTTGGCTCAATCTCCCTGCATCGACAGACCTGCCAGATCAATACTTGGCCCACCACTAACAAGCTGCTTCGGGGTCTCACAGCCCAGCAGAGGAAGCAAGAGAAAGAGAGAGAGAAAAAGAAGGAGAGAGAGAGACTGAGCTGCCTGATGGCAGTCTTCAGAGTCCTCTAAAGTGTCCAGCGGCGAGAGGCAGAGATGTGCAGACCGGGTATAGACAGGTCACAGAGGTCAAAGGTCAAAGCCACTAGCAATGTAGTGACACGTCAGAGCCTGTGAATCATACTAGATGCACGTTTCAGGCTGACAGCCAAACACACACACACATGGAGGAGAAATCATAAATACTTTAATGATCTCCTAGATATTATTGCTAAGAGATTTAATTTTATTCATAACAAATAAACACCATGTGAAAATAGGCTAAAGTTTGGAATTTGGAGTAACTCATGAGCTAATTCAGTCAATCTTAATATGAATAACATGAATATTTGGCGTGAACAAGATTTGGAAACAATGGTTTCTTATTGAGCCTTTCACACCGGGAGCTACGTTTTTTTTTTCTTTGTTGAGTGTGTTGATTTAATTTTTTTTTCACTAGCGATGAAGCACACAGACCAGAAAGATTTGAGCTCTGGGTAATGTCTTTGGACTTGCTGCAGATACACATATCAGAACATTTGGTGGTGCTCATGCACTAAAAAACTAGACAATGGAGCAGCAGCCTTCACACTCCACACGTTAAGCCTAAGCCTGAACATTCCTCTAAATAAAATGTTTACAGTTCGCTTTACACTACATGCATAACCTACAACTAGCCAATGGTTTGAATAAAATATTACTCAAAAGTTCAGTCCCCCCATCAATATTCTTTTGTCTGTATTTTTGCACATATTTACACTTACCCACAATGAATTACTTTTATTTGTTGACTTTGCATGAATTACCTTTTTAATAAATAAAATAATTTAAAAGAATTAATGATTTGTATTGTAGTTGATGCTTACAGTTCTGGGTGTGAACAATTCATTTGCACAATACATTCTTATATATTTGCACTGTATATAAGAAATGGGACAGAGGTAAATTTCTGCAACATTCTTCTCACTCGCCAATTTGTTTTTAGAATTGTATATTCTATATTTTGAGTATTTATTAAAATAAATCAAAACAAATTATTAAAATCTTTAATAACTATATGATACCTTTCATAATACAAATTTAGACATCATTTATAGACCAATGCTTTTGCTGCTGACCTTTCATGATTCAATTCCACATGGGAAATTATTTACTTTAGCTAAACATGACATCTGTTACATTTGTTTTTTTGATTATTGTTGAAATTATAGTCCTGAGCTTCTCATGCTTCTGCTCTTCCGCTGAAAAATGTGTACACATCGCACCATCTATTGTACCATGATTTTGCTTTCTGTTCAGCCTGACAAATATAGACCAGTGAATAGTTTAGCTTTTTCATGGTGAAAGGGCCTTAAAAGATTAATATGTTAATTTTAAAATCTGCAGGATATGTTTAAAAAAGGTCAATTAAACTAAAAGGACCACGTTAACAAAATTATGAATACTGAAAAAAAAAAAAAAGTATGAATTGCTGATTAAATCAAACCTGCTTCTGAAGGATGTGTTGTACATGTTCAGCCCAATCTGTGTCTGGCCCACGACCCACAAACGCCTCCTCACACTGCAAATCACAAAACATGGCCGGAAATGCTGTTAAAAGCCACGAAGAGAATACTTAAACTTCTTTTGTGTGGGTGTGTAAGAGTGCCATGGTGTCACTGGATGACCCCAAAAGTGGTTCAGCTTATACATGTGGAAATTATGAAAAAAATAAAAAATAAACAAAACAAAATAAAATAAAAATAAACTACATTAAATACCCATGTGTACAATTTAGGCAGATATAATCAGAATATTCACATGTACAAATTATGCCAAACAAATGTTTGGTTGGCAATAATAATAATGATAATACAACTTGAGTGTTTGTTTGAGAACCTTGTCTTGAGAGTCTTGTTTATTTTTCCATTTGTAATTCCCATGTTATTCTGTAGCTATACAGTAAGTTTGGTTTCCCACAATACTGACCTCATCTGTGTCCAGCATGTTCACCAGGTCTGTTTCTGTCATGTTGAGGATAGATGCTGCTTTCACTAGTGAGCATTTAGACATTCTGTTTCCTTCTCTTTCACTCTTTTTCTTCCTCCTCAAACGGGCTTTAATATCCTGCACATCCTGTGCCAACTGATTAGCCAGTGCCTTATCAATAAAAATAGAAAAAAAAAACAGAAAACCCACGCATAAACACATTTCTGTTATAGTACAATCTAGAGTGGCTAAAGGTATAATGAACGTGGTGTGATCAAGAACTCAATGTTAGGGATGCTTTTGTTGAATTGAGAGTGGCCTGAATGAAGAGCCGAATGCTCCTTGACTTTTGATGCAAGACGCACTAACATTTCGAAGGCTCTCGTGTTGATTTGGAAAGGAATTGCACAGAGATGCCAAGCTCTTAAAAACACACACTTTGATTTATTTGATATTTTTTTTGTATGGCACATATTATTTGAGACATTCTCAGAAGAGTGTAAATAATGGGGAGACGAGAGGCTCTTAAAATGGCGGTGGGGAACGTTGGATGTTATTCTTTGTTGCGCCCGTTGAGGGCCGAGCTAAATGGGAGTTGTTGCTAAATACTGAGAGACAATTAAATGTTAAAGCTGCCACTGTACATGAGAAAGTCAATAAAGTGAGCTCCCCTTTGTTTCATTTTCAGCTTATTGATCGCAGCAATAATCTCTTGTATCATTCCCCATAAGCCTTGTGAAAACCTGACCTTGGAATGGACAGTCTGCGTGTGTGTGATTCCTGCATGGTCCCGAAAACTCACAGAAGTATAAGTGAGAGCAATCACACGCGGTTGATCAGAGCACAGTTCTTTGGGGCATGCTCCATTTCCCACATCTCCCCACCACCGTTATTTGTTTCATAAAGCCTTCATCATAAATACTTCAAATGGATCTTCATTATATTTCAGGGGATGCTATTGGATTACATAAAGGCTAGTCTTCCGTCCTCTTGTTCACACACTGCGAATGTGCAGCGATGCCATTAAAAACTAAAGCAATTTAACTAGCAAATGTCTCTATCAGTTGTGAACTCTAAAAACAATAATTTATGTTCATTTGGGTGTGGGGGGGTATTAGGTGTACTTCAAAGCAGAAGTGACTTAACATACTGCAATGGAGCGTAAATGTGCAGTTTGCTGCCAAGAAAAAAAAAAAGCTAATTTTAAGAGACTCATTGACCTTGACATACAGTCAAGAGTGTGCACATTTTCAGTTTTTTTCTCTCTTATATTTTAACAAAGCTTCTTCACTGCATATCGTTTTCGAATTTTTTTTAATTTTTTTTTATTCAATATCTTTAATTGCAGGAAGAACTAAAAATGTACATTGCACAAAATGTGCTTTTACAATTTTCTTTTATCCACTCTCCACTCAGAACGAATAATACAAAAGAAAAATAAGACAATAATCTATAACGATAATAATAATAAAATATACCTAAAAAAATTAAAATGAAGATAGTATACATAACAGCTGGGAAATTATAACCCATGCCCATTTACATGGGGTTTCTGTTTCCACTTACAATTTTAGTTTGGGGGAGAGTTGCACCCCTTTCAAAATAGAAATTCATTGTGTTTGATTCCAAGGTATGTTTTAGTTAATACGTTATTTTCTCAAATTTCAAAAACAGCATTACATTCCATAGTGGAACTGGTGGGGGTTTGCTTTAATTTCTAGTTAAGTAGTATTCTTCTCTGCCAAAAGACATAAAAAACATGAGAGTCCTGACATTTTTTTGGACATGACAACACCTTCTTCTGGCATTTTCTTACTATATGCTTTAGACCAAATATTAAATATAGCCATCCAAAAATCAGATAGTCTGGGGCAATTTCTTTTCTATATTCTCTGATAAGAATTTCATCCTTTAATTGAATCTTTTTTAATGACATCAGGACAGTTGTCCCTTTTTTTATTATCCTGCAAAACATTCAAATAAATTTTAATTCAGAAATTAATAATACGTTCATTATGTCTATTCAACAGATTACAAAAAAAGAATGTCATGTTATTAAGTTACACAATTAATATTTCAATATAAATTGTATTTAATTTCTTTTCTCCTGAAATCCTGTGAGCGGGGTAAACACAATACGTCTGTCTCGAGTCTGAAAACTGTTCTACAAATGCCATGTCAATGCATATTATGCAGCAATAAGCTCGAGTGAAAATTGAACGAGTTCTTCACATAATCATTGTTAGAGGTCCACAATGTTAGAAAATTCCTGTGAAATTTAGATAAATTGGTCAATGTGAACTTTCACTTCCCTTTTGCTTTACATTTACATACACTACATAAACATTATTAAACCTGCAACATCCAAAATTCTCCAGGGGGATGCCCAGCTCATCAACAAACTGTCAAAAGAGCATATGACTTTATTTAAAGCTTAATAGATATTCACTGTCACTAGTCAAAGGGTAGATTCAATTGACCTAAGCCCAGCGCGCAGAAAAATCCGGAAAGAGATTAAGTGAATTTATCACATACTCTGCACAGCTCCCCTGGCCGCTTCTCGAGAGCCAGCCGAGCTGCAGGATAGTGTGATGGGGGCCAAGAGGAGAAGGGTTCTTACCCACAATCACCCTAGCCACAGGGCCAATTTAGCAGTTCTCTTGCAGAGGAGAAGGATTAGAGGAGCGGAGGAGAAAAATTCCTCTTTAAATGACTTACCTGCATTAAACCACGCTGGATTGTATTAGAAGATAAACTACTGAGGAAATTACTGAGAAAATAAATTAGACTTTATCTTCAATCTTATGTGACATTTGGCATTTTTCACTCTCAACACCACTTGAATGGGGAAAGTAAATGTTTACCAGCAACACAAGTAAACGCTGAATAGGGCTGTGTTAATGAGGTGTCTTAATGACTTCATGTTATACTAATCTAGCACGCTGTCTTAAAGACGTCTTTATTACTGCAACAAGCATTTAATGCAATTTGAACTATTCCACCAGTTTAAATGCATGAAATCATTCCTGTTGCACCTGCACTATAATACACTGCATGCTATCAATTACTCATGGCCACATACATTTGCATAATTCAAACAAAGCTCTTCAGTGGATCCCCAAATGGCATTATAATCATCCCAGAAGATCCCTCTTGAAGCTTCCTGACAGAATGGCATGTTCAAAGCTCATCAATCCATGACAGGGGGATGTAGGCCAGAGAGCTGGGCCGTCTACAGGGACCATCATTAACACACTAGCAGGAATCAGCTACAGGTTAACTATGTTGACTATACGAAACCACAGGCTACAAAAACATGCTGGCTTTTGACGACAGATTTTTGCAAAGGAATTTTAGAATCAAATCCATATTTTTTTTCTCTAGGGCCTGCGTATTGATCATACCTTGCATCTAACACCCCGTTTACACATTCTGTTTCAGGTGATCTGATCACAAGCAGAGAGTGGTAAATAAATGTGTTGGATCTAATCACTGAAACCACATTCAATAGATTAAAAAAATGCAAATGACCTTGTTGCATTTGTAATGTAAACGCTAGTCTGGCCTGACTGCATCAGCACAACAAGGGCCACCCACTCACCTGTCAATCAACCACCATTTTAAAACAATTTTACTGGTTACATGCAGTTTTTTAAAAAACTGGTAATGTAAAAAAAATATGCAAAGCATATAATTCTTCAGATTGCCTGATATCAACATGCAGTAAAGTGAAAAATAAAAAAATCACATTTTCAAATTCTTTAAAATCTAATTTTTGATTTTTAACTTTCTTTATTTTTTCCCCTTCTTTCCACTTCATCATACTCTGGCCTATATGATCTATTTGGCCAAAAATACTGACTTTTTGATTCAATCACAAGTGATCACAGGAGACATAATTGAGACACGTTACTTCCAGGAGTAAACAGTAATATGTATCAGCTGATTGGATTGATCAAGACTTAAAGTATCACCAAGTGTAAATAGCCTAAAACTAAAACGAAGACAAACTGAATGTTCAGATACCTCAATGAATGTGTGGAACTGGTGCAGCTGGGACTCGGCGAGAGTGAGTTTTCTCTGCAGTGTTTCCAGAGCCTGAGAGCTCTGCTCGGCCAAACCATGCATCTGTTTAGACGCAGTCTGCTCCAGCTCAGCCATGGCCTGATCGCGCTCGCTTATGCGCGCCTGGAGGACGGCCACTCTCTGCTCCTGGGGATGTGTAAGCACAAAGCAGAAATCCCATCAAAATAAACACACTTAAAATAACTTCTAACAATTATTTCATGAATTAGGACATTACATTAAGAATAGATAACAGATGTATATAATAGATATCTAGTAAAATAACAATGAACCCACAGATCAATAGCAGAAGATGAAACGAAAAGTATGGCATTGGGGCCAAACATCAAATGAGACTGATGGTAATTATGTGAATGAATAAATAAATAAAGAAAGAAAGAAAGAAACCTACAATACAATGCAGGATAAGCACCAGTAAAAAAATACTGAAGTAACATTAAAAATTACTGAGTGATGAATAGATGCTCTTGAACCTTTTTCTGAAGCTCTTCTTTGATTTTTTGGCTGGTTGTCTCATGCTGTTTTTTTTCTGCAGTGGCAACTGTCAATCTTCTCTTTAGAGAGTCGACAAGGGCTTTCCGGTTAGTTGACTCATCAGTGAGAGATTTAATCTAAAATAGAAAAGCAATTGTTATTAAATAAAAGTGGGGTTGCTGAGACCGAAAATTCAATTACTTCAATATTTTTAAACAGACAGTGAAATGTGGAAGCCTAGGAAGTTCAGACTCTGGATGAGTGACACAATCAATAACGGCAGAGAGAATAATTAATTCCAGGTTGCTCCAAGGCTGTTGCCATGGCTAGTACAGTATCTGTTGTTCGAGCAGGACCTACTTTCTTCTCCAAGTCTTCAGTCACTGCTCTATGGCTCCTCTCGGAGTCCTGGCAAATCTTTAGTCTGCACCTGAGATCCTCCACCAGCTGCCTTTTCATCGTCACATCCCTCTCTAAAACACCAATCCTGTACGCACACATATGCACATAAACATCAGTGTTTGTTTTTTTTTTTCAAGAAAGGATTTCTTTTTTTATGTGGACACACTCACTTTAAAAGTTAACAAATGGAAATTAATAATTAAACAGAGAGAAAACAAATAAAATGCCAGCAGTATTGTAACCAGATTCCTCCTAAATAGTTTAAACATCTACACATCTCTGACATATAAAAGTGTTGGAATATATTAACATTTGAGGGCTGTTTTATGGACTGCCTCCTTGACCAGAGCTGCTGTAATGATGAGTAAAGGTCCTTTTTAAATAAATATCCTCAACTTCCAGAGAGAAAGAGAGAGAGAGAGCCTGAAGCAAATGCACTGAATAAATGTGAGAGCTTCTTATTGGAGTGACATTAAATTAAATAAGACCGGGTGGTCTGGGGAAATGGAGTCAGGTTACCCAACAGCCATTAATGAGAAAACCCATATTGACCCCGCTGTAGAGTGGACGAAGCGTTTCTCCTGTTGACTTACAGCCACGCTTCACTCATCCTCCCCCACTTCACTTCACTCCATCTTTCCGAAGCTCAAGAGAGCAAATGGCAATTAGATCTATAACATTTATTTTAGGGGTAAGCTCGCCCAAAAAGAATAGCAGGATGGTGATACTGATGACTGGCGTGAGCCTCAAAACAGCTTCTCTATGGATGCCTTGCTCGCTAAATCGTTTGAACGCTTTCCTTCGCGCTCTCCGCTTTGTCTCTTCGGTGTTGAGGTGCTAGATTGCTAATTCAGAATGCATTTTGGATGCTAATACAGTTGTAAGTGCTTTCATAGATCATGGATGCACAGTTTGCAGTAGAAAACAAAGGAGATGAATACATTTATGATATGGAAAGACAACAGGCGGCACATGAAAGGCAGGCCTTTATGAATAAGGCAGAGACCTCTGCGCCGGATATTGACTCAGGACATGGCAGCATGCTTTGAAATTCACTTTTTTTGAAGGCAGTGCAGCAGATGTATTTTTTACAGCGTCTAGACATGTATTTCATTTAAACAAGCTGCGTGGCGTAAGGCGGCTTTTGCTCACAGGGACTCCTCATCTGTGATTTCACATGTTGTCACAGACTGGCGTGAAACCCCAGAGTTTTACGTGTCTGCGGACACACCATGCGACATTCACACACTTCTAAGCAAGTACATCTTGGGGAAAAAAAGCTACTCTCAATCCATATCTTTGTTTTCCAGTAGGGATGTGAACGTACTTCAAACAAGATACATTTTTTCTTGAGAGGAATAATTGCAAAAAAATATGGTATTTGCTTAATGGCAGATTTTTTGCACTTGTTTCAAGCAAAACCTCACTAAATGTTTTATTTATTCTACCAGCCAATTTTTATCCCACTGAGATGGCTCGAAATGAGTGATGCGGAAAGAAAGAAAGGAAGGAAGTAAAAAGGACAGGGAGAAGGCAACCAGTTAACACAACACACTGTCAGGCTCGGTGCCCAGGGCAAGACATCTTATGACGATAGTGCATAACTACATGGGAAGGAAATTATAGCTCCTGTCACTGTCTCTTTCTGTCTGCTATTATGTATCTCTATATGCAGTCAGCTTCATGGTTTTGAAAATCTACGAATGGTGTTGAAGTCTGCCACATGGTGGAATCAGACACTGCAAATGTAACCCAGAGCACGAGAAAGAGAAATAGAGGGTGAAGAAGTGAGAATACCTCAAGACTAAGAAGGAAAGAGAGGCAGTCAAGAGAGGGGATAGAGAGCATTTACCTCTCGTGCAGTTCCTTCAGTGTCTGATCTCTTTCATCTAACTGAGCCCTCAGGCTCTTGTTAGCAGCAGTGTGTTTGCTCATCTCACTGCTGGCATTCTGTGGAGAGAAAGAGTCGCACATTTATCCTATCATCTGATATCCCATCGTGCAGGACTCATTTATGAATATTGAGCCATAGGGATGCTTAATGAGGATGCTGTTTCACAACTGTTTCACAGAAATATACACATCTACATATGTCCTGTGCATGGGCATATGGTCAATGATGTGACGTTAATTTTTTATTCAGATCTATGAGGTAAGTATGTACAATTATATGTGTATTTTTGTAAGGCTTAAAGTAAATAAATGTTTAGGTGATGTAAAGGTCAGAATATTGAAATAAAGTAAAATGTTTCATTAATATAAAAAAAAAAGTTGAATTATGTACAGTAGTTTGATATATATTTTATTATTATTTCTTAAAAAGGAATACATTAATGAAATGGTAAATCTTTGAAGAAAAAAGTTAGCCAAATCAAAGTCAGCAAAATGCAGGAAATCTATTTGTTATCATGACAAGCGAACCATAAAGGAAATAATAAACAGGAAATAACAATTTCTGTTACAATAATAAATCACAGAGGCTCCGCTGTAGAACCTCATGACTGTACACCATGGTCAGTATATATATATATATTTTGATATTAGAATATATTAGATATGCTGACCTTTTTATGAGAAGGCAAGGTTGGTCAAATGGAGTAACATGGAAATTCGTAATTCATAATTTGCAAACAAACAAACACAAAAAAGCAAAATAAGCTAAAATAATTGTAATTTTTTAATTAAATGATTATGATGTGCACACAGTCATATATCAAAGCAAGAAAAAAATAAATTACTTAATGGTTATACTCTGTGTCATTTGTTTAGAGCCATTAATCCAAATTTAGTAGAAAATGGTTTAAACATTTTTAACAATAGAAAAGAACAGAAATACAATGACAATTGAATTCTGAAGTAGATTTTTTTTCATTTCTCTTTTTCATCATCTCAGACATCCTTATTTGTCACTAAATCTTTTATTATGTATTGTAGCACTGTATATTTATATATTTATCATTTATAGCATTATTTATTATGCTGGGTTTTGATCTATTTAGTGGCAGATTTGTTCAACCTCTGTGAATGTGTGTCAAGGTAAGAGGCACACTGAAAACTCTGACGACAGGTTGAGTTGGTGGGATGCCTGTGATCATGTGAATGATGGATATTTGTATGTGCACCTTGTCTTTAGTTGAAAGGAATGGAGGACTCGTTTATGTAGCACACATCCTGACTGCATATAACACACACCCACACACACTCTCCTGTCTCTTGAACATGACACTACCATTGAGACCAACACAAAAATATAAAGAGCAGTGCCAGACCCAATATTTCAATTTGCTGATATTATAGACCAAAATCTTGTTTATAGGGAGAAAAAGAAAAGAACAAAAAAAAAGAGAAAAAACAAACTTCAAATGGAGAAAGTCAAACTTAACATTTCAATGCATGTTTGAACTTTGTTTCAAGTTTCAGCTTTTTTGTTTGTATGTTCTGGCCATGCATGTCTTCATTTATCAATAAATAGTGTGTAAATAATATAAACTATCTATCTATCTATTGTTATCACTTCTATTTAACAGAAGAGTTAAACCATATTATAGCAGACCTATGATTACTTTTAACTAAAGAGGTGTCTAAATGCAATTAGATATTACTTTAGCAAATACGTACCTGTACTACTACACTTTACAAAGCTAAAGCAGAAAGTGCTGGGATAAGGTAAAAGAGTATACATTTTATTTGAACTATATATTTAGTTAATAATATATTTCATATTTTTATATAAAATATTACCAATGGGTTAATTTTCTCATCTTACTATAGTCTAAAAATGGTTGAGAAACTATTGCAGAGGATACATAAACAAATAATAAAATTATTTAACATTCTTAAATATTTTAAGACAGTTGAATTATTGAAAAATAATACCCACCCGAGGTGTAACAGCCACTCCGCTGCATGTCGCGGCTGCATTATTACCTCAAGGTGTGCATTATTTGTCAATAATTCAACGGCCCGTCGTTAGTTATTCCTTATTTATAATATTTGTATTTTTTTATTTTATATTATATTATATTTACCTTGTTTTCAATTTTTGCTTTTAATAAACCTGACATTACATGCGAATATTGTTGGCCTGTGATGAATTGCTTATGTTCCTCATAAATTGCGTTGGATAAAAGTGACTGCTAAATAAGTAAATGCAAATGTAAATAATAAATACAAAAGAGCTTACATACATACCCAAAATATCCATTTTGTTTAGGCCTTTACAAAGAAAATACTTCCAAAAACAGTGATTTCATAAATCTGTGTCATGAACAATGTCTATTCATATTTTGTACTCATATACTGATGCTAATCTTCCCAAACAGGTTACTGTTTTAATCTATCAATCAAATACATAAGCTGAACCTATTGAAATGAAAATAATTGTAAGAGACCTTCAGTCGGTGAGTGAGCTGTTTGACTTGGGTCTGCAGGCGCTCCGGGTCTACGGCAGGGGGCTTCATTGACGTTTGCTGCCGTATTCGTCTCCACTGCTCTAACTCCATCTGCAGAGACGCCTTCTGCTGCTCCAGACCAGCCAGCTCGCACGCCTGCTTCTGCTCACCAACACACAAACAACGAATAAACAAATCCACATGTAGGAGCTCTTACAACAGCTGCGTAACAAAGGACCAGATAAGTATCAATTAAGCGAGCTGCATGACAAATAGGCAAAAGTCTGATTAAACATTTTCTGGTGAATTTTATGATTAAGGAGCATTTTTTTAAGCTCAGGACTACGTAGCAGTTTGTGATTAAAGCTAAATCTGATTAAAGCTTTATGCTAATAAGGAGGCAGATCATTCCTCCGTTTTTCTGTTGATTGTCAGCCTTAATAGAGCCATTGTCGGCTCGTCCCAGTGCACTCTGGGAGTTTATCAGCACTGCGTAGAGCTGAAAGCTGAGCACTAGGACTAATTGCTCACTCACTCACTAACATACACAGTTACTCCATAGAACTAAGTGAATAACACAAAGCCCTGTTTGGGGAATAAAACCACAGAGTTTATAACAACACTCAGATGCGATACTTCACCCTCTGTCCAAACATAATGATTTCTTTCTTACTGCACCCAGCATGCAATGTGGGGCAAATCGGAGAAAAACGTCCACACACACATACAGTTTCTTGTGGAACATCTCAAACATGCAACTGCTGATATCTGGTTTCTGACCTTTTAATAGAGCATTCTTTCTCTCTCTATCTTTTTTTTTTTTTTAGGTTTGTACTAATGAAAGACACACTGAGAAGCATTGATGGTGTTTCCAGTAATCTGAGGGTTTAATAAATGACCCTGCACTGGAGGATCATGTGGCTTTTTGTCTACATACTGACACATCCTCTGGTCCCCTATAAGCTGTCCTATAAAGCACAGGTTTTCAAATTGTTTGATGCCAAGGCCCCGAAGATATGATAATACCCTTGCGAGAGACTCACTTCCAAAGATAAAAAGGTATACATTTAAAAAGGTGTAAACAGTTTTTATATATATATACTGTATATATACATACACACACACACACACACACACACACGTACGTACATACACACACACAGTATATTTATAATTATTTTACAAATTCATTATAAATTCATTGTAATTGACTAATGTCAAAAGGAATTATGTAAATTTTAACTGAAGATAATTAAGTAAGCTGTATAAACATTTAGAATAAAAAAAAAGAAAAAAGATTATTTCTGAATGATTAAGCTAGGGCTGTCACAACAACAAAAAAATATATATTATATTAATTGTGTTACACACAATGAATTGGTATCTATAATAGTAATATAACATTTGCTAAATGTGTTAAAAACAATTGTGCTACACATTTAATTAATTTATATAAGAAGTTAACACATAACAGTCCTAAAAAAGCATTTAGTAAAATGCATTAGTGTTTCTTTCTCTCAAATTGTGCGTGGACCCCAAGAATCCTTTGTTAGATTTTTTTGTGTGAGAATGCTTGAGTAGACAGCTTCTACAGATCAGTGATTTACGAACTGCCATGACCAGTCAGTCACCTGGAGCAGTAAATTAAACTGTCAAGCTTGTTAGAATCCAGTCACACTCGTCTCTCTTACCCAACTCGGACGAGATGTGGGGAGGTTAGTTTGGCTTAGCGCTAACAGCCTCTGAAAGCCTCGCTGTCAGAAGAGAAGTCTAATCCTGAGGTAATCCCGACCCTTCCTAAAAGAGGAACACGGACTACACCTGCAAATTACGCATATTACAGGCCCGGCCTGTCAAACAGGCTGTCAAGTCCCTCCGTCGTGGTGATAGGAGAGGTTCTGCCACACTATGATTAATCCCACCGCCATGATTAATCTGAACGGCTCAAAGGTGTGACAGCAGTCTTCACGAGAAAGCTGACCTGAGTGGGGGTAGATAGGTGAATGTGTCCAACCTGTCAAAGTACATCAAGTGTACTTCTTCTGTCATCCGTAACAACACAAGCTCAGATTCATGACACGTAGAGCACTTTTGTCACCTACATTTTTTGTGTCACAGCACCAGCTTGTGGTTGGAGCGCTTAATAAAATAAAATATGTTAATTCTTTATTTAAGAAAGGAATGAGTGAGAGAGAGAGAGAAAAAAGGAGACATCAGCTGGAAGCTCCTCAGGGATATGAACTGTGATTGACTGATGAAAGTGTCACTTCACTGTTGAGCATGTGTTCCACTTAGAGAGAACAAGGAACACACACATATACACACACACACACACACACACACACACACTACAGCAGATGCATTATACCAGGTGCTGCTAAAACAACTATCAGCCGCAGTTCTAACACATGTAGGGAAGCGAGAAGCCATTCAACTCATCTAATATACATCACAGAGTGTTTAATAAGAGATCCATTCTCTGCTAATACTGCATGTGACATCCGTGTGATCGCTACAAGAGCTCTGTGACACTTCAACTCTGCTACAGCACGACTACTCCGCTTCAAGCTTTAATTGAACTTGGCCATTTATCACAGGAGCTTTGTCTTTTCTGCCTAGACAATATAATGAGAGAGGGTGAGAGACAGAAAGAGAGAGAGAGACATTAAAATGAGCAAAATAAAGGATCGATACCAGACCACAAAGGGCACAGGGATCAATGTGAGCTGAGAGTAGTGTGACACCCGACACGAACACTAATACAGAAGAAACAGACTCTCACACAGAGGGGAAGAAAAAAAACAACAAGCACCAGAATTTGCAAATTAATAAAAGTAATGTGCTTATTTTTAGTGTGCTACTTGGCTCATAATAAAAGTGTTACAATACAATTACAGAAAAAGGGCCAAATTTAGTTAGAAATGCAAGTTATTTAAACTTCAAGTTAAAAGAACAGTTATATAAAATATAATTCCTGCAATCATGTTGATATTCAGAACAAAAGCACAATAGCGAGTGTGATTTCACTTTTATGCAACAGCTTAGTTAACAAGAAATTTATATTGAAAAACTTACATTTTACACAATATTGTGTTACTTTCTCTACTTTTCTGATAATAATGTACAGTAAAATTTGTTCCAACAAAATGAATCAACTTTTGCGTGAAACTGAGCAATGCAGTTGTGTTCTTTCATTTCTAAATGAATCAGTGTATTTCACCAAACCATTAAGTCAATGACTTTCTGATAACACACCAAGAGTAGATTAAAATAGCTTTTACTACACTACTGAAATCTCATGTGAATTATTAATTTTTAACATGTCAAAAGTACTTTCCATTTACCTAGATTTAAAAAAATAATAATTTTAGTGGACAAAATCTCTCTCTTATTTCCTCCCTGCATCTGCTGGTGGAGGAGTGTTTTACTTGGCTGTGGAATCAGACACCATTCTAATAATTCTATCTAGAATAAAAGGCAGAGCATGCGGCTAGGTGAGCTCATGAATATACACAAGTATATTTGCATTCAAAGGTGCAGAGCTGGATTTGACACCCAAGCTGTAAAACCCACACTACTCACGCTGATGGCGTGATGGTGGGCTGCTGTCTTTTATCCTGGCAGCCATAGTTAGCACTGGTGGAGCCTTATATCAACTCATACCATATTAATATTTGCCTCACTGCGTAATACATACTAATGTGTTAGTACAAAATTTCTCAAATATGTTCTTAAGAACATATAAAAAAAAATTCTTAAGAAAAAAATGAGTCTTTATTTGACTCGATACATGGCTGAAGATTCACCAATAAATTCGCACTTCAAGGATTGTCTTTTTGCGCTTCCTGCAGATTACACTAATCATCATAATAAGCATGCACACTATTTTCTTCACGACCAGCTTGACTGGCGCTCGGCTGCAGCGATCTGTTTCATTCATTTTTGTGCTGTGTTTTTGCGCTCTCTTCTGAGTGAACGCTTCCGGTATGTGTGTCCGTGTCCTGTGTATGGGCCCATTCATATGCGCTGAATACTGCCAAAAATGATGTTGTATTTATAGGCTAAAATTAAAAAACGAGCTCCATATCTGACTCATTTTTGTAGAGTTGTTAATGAATTTGGTGTTCCATAATCTAAGGTGTTACTTAATTTTGTACTGGTATCGGTAATAGTGGCCTTCATTCATAGTACTTAGTAAAAAAATAAGCCATTAAACAAATATGTAAAATATTATCTTTGCTGTTGTTTTTGTTGATGTTGCTTCCACATCAATTTGGAGAATGTGAAAATATATTAATGTTTACAAATTATGTTACAAATAATGTTAGATGTAATTCATTATAATTAATTACAAAAAAGGTACGATCAATTAATTATTTTGTAATCAATCTACAGACCTAGTCAATACTACAGCCCTAGTCAATACACTCTACAGAATTCTTTGTCTCTCTGTTGATTCCCTGGAAAGTGTTCTTACAGAAAACCATTCTTACACAAGCCAAAGAAGGAAAAAAAGACACACAATTCTCAAATGAACATAAACTACACACATAGTCATGTTCCACACACTACTGTGATTTTCATCACCTCATCAGACAAGAGGATCAAATCTGGACGCTCCACCTCTAGCCAATTAACGAGGGTGATCACACTACAGGGCAGCAGGGGGCAGCGTGCAGGGGCACTCAACCTGCTGCCCTTTCACCACTCCATTAATAATGCAAGATTTTGAGTCGAACAAACAAACAGTCATATATGCTCATGTGCGCAAACACACACACCCACACACACACAGACTCGCAAAGTGTCATTGCAGAAGGGTGTGTTTTGGAAAGAAAGAGGTGGACTGGACACTAGGGCGTTCATCTTGACCTCCTGTTCCACTCAAGAGTCTTAATCAAATCTCAAATGGGCTTGGCATTTCAACTGGAGCCAGCACACGACACTGTGCATGTACATTTGAAAACAAATTGACACAAGTATGAGCATCATAGTATGATAAAGCTGTAATGACTAATACTTGAAATAAACCAATACATTAATAAATCACTTACTGTGTATGTCAACATGTGTCTAAGGAATTTGCAATAATTTAATTGCTGTTACTGCAGATAGAATTGAATTGAATTGATCAGAAGATTTAGAGATCGTAAAGAGTGGTCGGGGTGGGTGAGAGGGACACAAAGTTAAATTTGTTGGAAGGTTTTTTTTGTTCTTGAAGTGGAATGATAAAGAAAATAACAAGTAAATTAAAACAACAAAATTAACAATGTAACTACAATATACTGTTTTTTTGAAAACTTTCCCTTTGCCCCCTCAATACCAAAACCCCCCCGCCTAAATAAAACGAAATTTTCAATGTCAATGAAATAAATAAATAAAAAAAAAAACACTACATAAACCATAAGAGAAACACGTCAATCAAAGTTATGGGACCCCACCCACCTTCCCAAAAGGTAAAGTATGTCAGTTTCATTATTTTTTACGTTCGATCTAATTTGAGGAAAGAAGACTAAATAGTTCTTTAGATTTGGGATCGTCTTGCATTCATAAAGCAAGGCTGATAATGAAAGAAGGATATTGTCCTCTTCTTTATGATGTGTCGTCCTTTTCCCTCTGTAGCAGATTTGGTTGGCTCGCCATCAAATGTGAAGTTTCACAGGATGTCACAGAAGATCACAGGAGTATCATGAGTCCGTAGAAATCAAAGAAGAAAAGAAAATAGAAAAAAAACACAAAGAGAAAAAAAACCTGGCCTCTATCAATTATTTTTTTTTTCTCTACACAGGCACGTGACTAACAATGGCGTCGGTGAACTCAATATTCAATTTTACTCTTACACAGGCGCGTCTCTTACACACTCGTGCGTGACCAACAATGGCGTCGGCGAACTCTATGTTCATTTTTTGCTCTTACACAGGCGCTTCTCTATCACAGGCACGTGTGACCAACGATGGCGTCGGGTGAACGAGTAAAATGTGATTCAACAATATTAAATCGGCTTCTTCAGATACTGGATGGCTCGAAATAAATGAATTCTAATACTTTCGTACACTTTTCGGAGGATTTTTAATCTATATTTCTTTAAATTAGATCGCGAAGATCAGATCACGTCTTTTCTTCTCTGTCAGGCTCGTCTCTTCTGTCATTGCGCATGCTCGTCGACACGCAGGGCGCGCAACGACAAAGAGCTCTCATTGGTCAATAACTAATCTTCTAAATAGGATAAATTGACAAATTTTTAAATGTCCTTTAATAACTTCTACACTTCTTTTCAACTTTTATTAGAGAAATATGAGGTTACTAAACTGTGAATAAATTACTGTGAATGTACCTTAAAGCATAAGGTTTAAAGTCATAACTTACACTCTAACTTGGCTATATAGCTTAGTTATTTTTTCCCTAAAAATTGAATTTCATATTTTTAAGGAATAATGATTATAAAAGATTCTTTAAAAAATAAATAAGTCATTAAAATAAGATAATTAAAAAAAATGCATTTCCTTAAATAACCCCAGGAGTAAATAAAGTGCTAGTGGAGACGCTCTGGTCTCGCAATACCTTTGAAAGCTGCTTGCTGGCGTTGAGTTGCTGGAGAAGGGAGTCTAACTGCACTTGAGTTTGCACTTGTCTGTGCTCTGCTCTGCTGCGAGCTGCTGTGCTGCTTGTTTGTCTGCCTGTAGAGCTGCGACTTGCTGCTGGAGGGACAGAAGACGCTGTTGCAAACACAGCATGGGACTTTGAAATTCTTTTCTTCCTGATCTTTTGCAGGGAGGCACCTGAGGGTGGTGAAGAGGACACAATGCTACTGTCAGTCTTTTCCAATCTGACAGTGGATACCTAAGGTTGTAACAACACTTTAATTATGCCTAGCAGTACAAAACCAGCTAGTATAATAAACAATTTATATCCATTTTACAGCCACTGCTTTATTTTGAAAAATTGTTATTGTGACTGCCATGACTATAATATTATTTTAGTGAATATTATTTTACAAAATAATGTATTTATGTCTATAATTTATTAATGTTATTTTAATTTCTTAAATTCTTCTCATGAAGAATTGCGTTCTGGTTAAACCCTCGAGTCTTCATTTTCACCAAAAAACTGAAGGAAGATTTTGCTTCAGCAAAACGTTAATCTGAAGTTATGTCTTCAATAACAAAACAATAAACAATACAATATAGAGGACCGCATTTTGTAATTGTGCAGTTTTCCCATGCCCCAAAACAAACATCATGGCATGTTAGTGTGCTTATGTTCCTTTAAATGAAATCAAATGAAAATTTCCTTGCTTTATGCTTTCAGCTAGCTTTACACATGCAAATGTTTGGGGTGGTTAGTTTTTCAGTGTCTCTTATGCTCACTAAGGCTGCATTTATTTAATAAAATACAGTAAAAACAGTGATATTGTGAAATTATTACAATTTTAAAATAAATGTTCAAATGTTTTCTATTTTAATACATTTTAAAAAGTATTCCTGTAATTGCAAAGCTAAATGTTTAATGTTTTAGAAATTAGTCTCTTATTCACTGCAATCAGTTTTATTTGCTTGATTTGAAACAATGTGATTCTTTAATATGTTTCAGCAATCTGGTGTCAATTTCTGACACACAACTGAATGAATTTGGGGGCTAGACTGAACAAAAGAAGAGGCAGTAGGAGTGTTTGGGCCCTTTTTTTTTGTAAACAATCATTATCTTAACAATTACAAACTAACATATTTTGCTTGAAGAATGAAATTGAAGAGAAAACTCTTTCTATATTTACAGTAGGTTGAGTTTTCTATTTGGTTTTTTTAAGACTTTTATAGGATAAGGGCCGTACAAGCAATCAAGAGCGAACAATCACTCATTATGCAGCGCCAGAGCACAGTTGCGTCAACCAGTTACCTTGGAATTGGATGTTTCTGGTTTGAGATTCCTCTCCAGGCCTGTCTGTGGGGCAGATCAGCATGTACTGCAGCCCTGCAAGCAGGCAAGAGGTGGAAAGACACAACACATGACACAAAAAGCTGGGGCAACAGTTTAACATAACGTAAACATGGCGGCTCACGCCAGAGTGACACAGAGGAAGCGTTTGTAGTCACATCAAAGAGGCTTTGGCTTTTCCCCTCGTTTGTATCGAACACTATTTAAAAAGGTTTTGATCAGTCTCTCTCTCCCTCTCTGTAGGTTTGATCACGGATTTATTCAGAAGCTCTTTAGTGTGACACGGGCGGCGCAGTGCTCTGCTCCACTGTCACGCCGATGTGAGCCAGCACGGTTGACGAGTACACAGAGCATTCAGGCAGGATCTAACTAGAGAGGGCTGACAGCTGTAGAGCTGAGAGGAAGCGAAAAGAGGAGAAGATATGGAGCTTCCACGTTCCCTGAGGGGATGGGGGAGAGCCAGTGGAGCCCTGAGAGTCTGTCGAGAAGAGATCGCACTTTACAGGAACAGACACCTCTGATACACATCTCCCAATCGACACAGCTGCTTAAAACTCAAGAAGAAAAAATGTTTTTTTTTGAACTCTTCGCTCCGCAAATGAAAAAAAGATGGCAATTTCAGGTGAAGAGCGTAATTTTTTAACTATAAATAAGCTATTTGTAGATTGATTCTGTTCAAAAGTGTTACAAACTTCTGAGGATACAGCAACATTGCCTCAACCAATTACATGAGGTTAGGCCCGATCTTTGAGTAGATGTCATATAAAAACTCATACTAAAGCTTTCTGTTTGAAATCACTTTCAGAATTTTTTTTTTCCAGCTGATGAACAATAAAAACATTAACTGTAAATCAGAATTCACCCCGACTGTAAAAAGCATGAGCATTTAAAGCCGGAGACAAATTGATAACGGTTTATATTGCTTGCTAGATAAGATGGGATAGTTTTTTACACCACATTTAATATGGCACCTACCACACTAAAAAAACAAATTACATATGTTCAAAATTATATACATACATGTATATATGTACGTGTTTTGTTTTAGAATTTTTTCTAATTACTTGTCTCTCATACTCATTTGTAAAATAATTCTTTCTACCTGTATAATAATTATTTCCATTTATTTTCCTTGTATCACTTCACGACCCTGTATCAATACAGCAGCTTGTAAACAAAAAAAACAAACAAAACAAAAAAAACAAACAAATACCTATGTGCACTTTAAGAAGCTGTGCAAAGCCAGCCAATCGGTTCCCTGCCAGATCGAGAAAATGATTATACGGAAACTTGGTCTGCATCTAAAAATTGCATACTTAGAGTAGATTTTTTTTAATTGTTTTATATAGTTAGGAAATATGTCGAAAGAATATAATCCATTTGTCATGTTGTCATTGTCATGTAACTTACCAGCATCAGTTGCATTGATTTACTGCCATTTACAAATCCTCTCCCATGGCCTCATGGGATAGTAAAGTGTCCATTGGATGTGCACTTAAGAATCTTGCCGGAAACATTAGGTCGCCCCCTGAATAATGTTTTTTGCCTACTATATAGTAGGGAAATATGCAATTTCAGATACAGCCTAGCTTGCAGTATGCAGTCTGTTTGGACGACCAGTGGCAGACTGAGAACATTTTCAGGAAATTTCAGTTAAACTTTATTTCAAGGTGTCCTTGTTACAGCGCAATTATACAAATAAGAAGCAAATAATATTAATTAACAACATGTACTTACTATAGCATTAGGATTGGAGTTTGGTTTAGGGTTAGCTGCTTGTAATTATGCATAATTTACATAACCACAGTAAGTACATGTAACACATAATAAGGACACCAAAATAAAGGCTTTTTGAAACCTTTTGTCAAAAAAGCCTATAAATGTCAAAACATAGTGATTTATAGGCAAATGACAGTTTAATTAAATCTTAAACAGAAAAGAAGGGAATATTGCAAGGTCCTAAAAATAATATAAACATTTTGTGTAACAAACCTTAGTTTTCCTTGAAACTCGTCGAGCTTGAACAGAATATAGACTTTCCAGGCTGTCAGAGAACTCTTCACTGTCACTGCAGAGATAAAGTTGACTTATTTACCAAGATAAAGAGATATATTGGGGGACTACTATGTACCATTCCATAGCATTCACATGAGAGTGGTTAATTAGAGAGAAAAGCAGACAACCCAGAAACCTAAACACCCATGTGTGGTGTGTAACTCAAACTGCTGAGGCACAGTTGGGACACTCTAAACGCTCCGGCATCTCATACAAGAGCCTCTTGGAGACAGATTTGGAAAGCTTCCAGCATGCCGTTCTGTTAGTAGTGGTGCATTTGGGTGAAATAAATCTGAACTGGTATCATTGGAAATCATCATACCATCCATCATGCCATAAACTCTGATGCAGGAGGTGACATAAAACTTTCATGAAATAATTACTGAAGATTTCAGAGGATGTTAAACAGCTTGTAGACATCTGGTAAAGAGCCGAATAGAGTCATTCAAAATTTATCCTGTTAAATTAGAGAAAATATAGGAAGAGGAGGAGAGAAGGGAGATCCTGGGACCATAGCTGAATAAGAGTGTCACAGGAGGAAAACTCAATTGACTGGCCAGGGTTTGCCTAGGACTCCTCCTCTGTCCGTGATGAATATGCAAAGGAATCACAAATTAAATTAACCTGCCAAACTGTCAATTTCGGGGCTCATGACGTTGGGAAAATGGCATTGGGCAGAAAGTGAGGTGCTGCGGGCGGGTTCAGGTGCTTCCTGGCGCCGGTTCAACTCGGCTGCTCAGAGGTGGCTAATTCTACATGCAAATTTCAGTCAATAAGCTCCTAGCAAGACATCCCAGGATAATTCAAAGGATCTGATTTTTTTTCCTCTTTCTGCCCCTCTTGCTCTTTTTTCTCTTTTGAATACCAACTAGACAGAAGCTGGGATTCAATCACCCGTTTGCTTGTGTTTTTGCATATGCGTGCTGTCCCTACAGTCAGAAAAATAATGAGAGTGTGAGAGATGGAAAGCGAGAAAGAGACAGGGATAGTGAAAGGTGGGGGGAAGTACCTGTCTGCGCTCATGTTCTCCCAGTCGTCCTTGGCGGGACTGTCCATCTGTTCAGCGTCGAGCGCATGCGTGTTCTGC